>OX383291.1:1239251-2478502 GCA_947523025.1 Dryobota labecula | reverse complement strand
TCTGACTACTCTGAGAAGAAATGTTTGGATCTCCTGCATTGTTACCAGTATCATAAAATATTTTATATCATAAAATCCCCTTTTTTTAATAACTTTGTTTAAAACCGAAAATTTATAAAAATAATTACGGTATGATTATTTTTGATTATTATTTCTTCAATTCAGTACTTAAAAGAAAATGGAACCTTTTTTTCGCCATTTTATGTGAATTACCATTAAGAAGATATTTTTTTGATATGTTATCCCCTTTGTTTACATAAATTATCTGAATTTGAGACTTTGGGTATAGTGTCAGCTAAAAAACTTATAGTAGGAATGGGTTTCATTTTGACAGTTCCACAACATTCATTGCGTTATTTATGCTGTTGTGCAGACAAATTTTTCGAACATATGAAGCAATGAATCAGCAATATCCTTCAGAATCATTCAGATTATGATCGAGTGTATGCAATAATGGTTCTGGATACGAATGGAAAATGCTAAGGACCTTTTTGTTGGGTCACCCATTTGTAGTTCTCCTTGTAAGGACCAACAACTACCTATGAGTATCGTGGACACGACACGTCATGACATGGCAGGATGTCGTGGTTAGGTAATTCCGTCTCCAGACAGTTAATTGTAAGTACACTTGGACCGAGATAGTATCTACCCTACCCTGTCATCAGAGTTAAGTGATGAACGGCTGAATTCTAGGTATCTATTAGAAAACTCCTCAGTATCAGCGCCTAATTAATGGCAATGGGCTGCTTTTACATCGGATTTAAATATCACTGGCGTTGCGTGGTTGCAATTGACATCTCTGCCGCTGACCGAGAAGTTGTAAGTAAATCTGTTGTCATGGTATGGGCATGTGATGTGGAGGAATGAGGAAAATGTAGTAAGAAAAAACCGACCAAGTGCGTGTCGAATCACGCAAAATTAAGAGTTCCGTAGTTGGGATGAATTTAATGCCAAGACCAAACTGGTTTTACAACTGCAAATTTAAGTTGGTCAACTATTATTCAGTAACTTGTAAAGCCTACTTAGTTGTGATAATTTTATTTTTAACTTCGTTATACACGGTGATTTTTAATTCACTGTAAACCTTTTAGGAGGTGAAAGTACTTATGATTATAAGCAACTTTCATTATGGGACCAACTACGAAATAGCAAAAAAATATCGTCTGTTTCATACATGTTCATCGGGTAAATATTGCATTTTTGTATAAAACAGCTGATATTTTTTTCGATATTTTAGAGTTGGTCCCATAGTGAAAGTTGCTTCTAACCACGAGTACTTTCACGCCCTGAAAGGTCAACAGTGAATTAAAAATCAGCTTGTATATACGACTGCTGTGATTTTTTTCACATAGCGAAATACAACCATTTAGCAGGCGGGGATACTTGACACTCTAACAAAAATTTGCACCTTAAAACTTAATATTATGCAAACAGATCCCAGAATCGAAAAATGGTTTTCACAAACCCGCAATATTTTTGAATGGCCTATTCAACGATATCCCACACAAGGGATAGACGAGAAAAAAATATTATCATCCCCACTTTACATGTGATTGCCCAGATTTTTTGAGTCAGCTGAGCATAAATGTGCCTAGACCATCCGCCAGAGTTCAAAATTATAGATCTTTCTCGATCAAATACACTTGAAACAAATACGGATACTATGCACCCCTTTCCTACATCCTCAGAAGATGCTTTGACTTGTTCCACAGTTGCGGTTGTCTTGAGGTTTTCGGTGGTAAATAAATTGTGTATATTAAATAAGAAAAATATTTTAAATGTATTATTTTTAAACTCAGCATTTGTAAGCTATAACTTAATATTCACTTTTTTATATTTTTTTGATTTAGGTACTGTTTTATATTTATTTGATGTCCATAAAATTTTGTATATTTTATTTTTATTTTTGTATGATCATTCTATTACGCTAACTGAGAGTGCCGAGCTTTCCTATAATTTAGATACATGCGAGATCTATATTATGATAAAGACTTTGAGTTAATGCTGTATACACACGTCAAAAAAAGTTTGTGATCACTAGCATCAGCTGATATAATTTTTTTAAATTGAACTTTATCAAGAAAAATTCTTTGTTGTGTGTTTTCTTTAAATAGAAATACCCTGTTTGAAATTAAAAAATAAAACTATATTTTATTTTTTATAAAGAAAAATTGAGTAATTAATGATAATGTAATTGTAACAGAAATTTGATAGAAAGAAAAATACTGTTTAACAAATCAAATCAAATCAAAATATTTTATTTCACATAAACCTACATGGGCACTTATGAAACGTCAGAAGCTAGGTGCACGGTTCCAATTAGTCGTTTCCTATGGAGAAGAGCCGGCAAGAAACTCCACGGTTACTGTTTTAAAAATAATTGGCTTTACAATATTATTAAACAACAGTGATAATAGGTATGGGAGGACAGTGTAGGCCTTTCAACAATTACCAGGTACTTAACAAAATAGAAAACCGCCAACAAATCTACACTCTACTAGGCCTACAACGTTCTCACATTCACAAAATATATAAAATAATTTAAGTATATAAAATATTAATGACATGATTGCAATTACAACTACAGTAACATATCTGAATAAATATCATGTCCACAAAAGCCACTAATCAAACTTAAACAAGCATTTATTAATTAAAGGTTTATGTTCAATATAATATAACTACTCCTCTCCTGGCTCGAATACATGCGGTGATCCTCCTGGGCATGCTGAGAATCAAGTTATCCAGCATTTCTTGGGGTAACCTGTCCCATTCTTGAATAGCGGCTTTCCTGAGCTCTGGCACTGTCTGGGGACGTGGCTGACGGTTCCAAACAGCTCGCTTAAGAGCATCCCACGCGTGCTCTATTGGGTTTAAGTCAGGCGAGCCGAATCATAATAAATATAATCTACCGCACCTAACAAAAAAGATTTCGATTTTTCAAAGTGATCGCAAACTTTTTTTGATGTGTGTATGTGTTTAGTTGGTAAGCCTTACATAAATAAATAAACTGGTTCTAATTTAATTGTATAATTCATTATTTTTATGACATTAATTTTACATTCTGTGATTATGATTATTTTAACTCACACACTGACTTTTAATTGTTAAAATTTTAGGAAATTCATCTACTTTTATAATGTTTGTAAATAATGTGAGCACCATGTATATAGCACTATATACTACGAGTACATGGTAGATACATGGACACATGGCTTAAGTAATGACAGATAAATTAATTATGTGATAGCACATAATTAACTTATCTGTCAATACTTCACTTTTCATTCTTCTTATCTATTGTGGTGTAGTAATTTTATTATAGCATCGTCATCACATATAATTTACTAGCTATTGCTCGCGGCTCCGCCCGCGTGGATGTCGGTTATCGCGTAAAAAAGTAGCCCATGTCCTTCTCCATATCCCAGGCTATATCTTTACCAAATTTCATGACGATTGGTTCAGCGGTTTAGGCGTGAAAACGTAACATACAGACAGACAGACAGACTGACAGACTGACAGACTGACAGACGGACAGACAGACAGACAGAGTTACTTTCACATTTATAATATTAGTATGGATGTATACAAAATATTGTTAACGTTTTGGACTAGAGACAACTAGAGTCAATTCAATTTTTTTTTTCTTAAATTTTGACGTTCAAAAGTGCCTATTCGAAATAAATGAGTTGACTTTGGCTTTAATCAGAATTCGGCCATTTCGACAGCGTTAGTATATTGGCCTTCGCAAAAGTCTTCTATAGTTTAGATGCATCCCTTATATTCCAGGCATAGTTCATTGGAGTAAATGTTCAACACTCATGTTCCAGGCATAGTGCTGACCTTCTACCTGGTGTTCTACGCGGTGCTGGCGCTGATGTTCGGGCTGTGCATGGGGGGGCTGTACCTCACACTGGAACCGAACCGGCCAACGTACTTGTTAGGAGAGTCTCTTATTGGTAAGTACTTTAAACCTTTTTTAGGGTTCTGTACCCCCAAACGAAAAAAACGGAACCCATAGGATCACTCGTGCGTGTGCTGTCCGTCTGTTACAGTCGATTTGCTCCGAATCTAATGGATCGATTAAGTTGAAATTTGGTACACGTTTCAATTTTTATGACCCGAACACGGACGTGTTACGTGAATAAATTAATTTTGAATATTGGGGTCACTTTAGTCATAAAAAAGAAAAGTTTTACACGCCGTACCGTGTGACATATCTAATGAAAGGGCTTACTGTCAGTGGGTGTCTCAAGTATTTTTTTTAAAATAATTTTAAAATAAATTGTTTTAAAGTAATTTAATTTATGAAAATAAATGAACATTGACCATAAATTGAAAAAATAATAATAATATAGTTCTATACTTATAGATTCCAGGAAAACCTAGGTATAGAATTGTATAGTCTTAATATAACATGGTAAGTCTCTCAATATTCTGCGTAGAAGATGAAGATGGAAGATGAAAAAAATATATATACGTCATGTAGATTATTAAAAAATATTGAACACGTATTTTTTATTTTTTTACGTAATCAAAACATTACGCCGATACATTGAGTTCAAATGTGGCATGACGTCACTTCTCGGTAGATTTTATACGTAGCTGTGACATAACGAGCCCCCACTCCCCAAGTTTAATGTGTTTTATCTAAGTCATATTTTATTAATATGATAAAGAAAAAAATACGTGTCTAATATTTTTTTATTATCTGATTGACGGACTTAACAGATTTTCTTTTTTTTTACCCTGGATACATCCATAATGGAATGTATCGAAGAACGTGTTTTTCAACTACAATGTGAAGTTTGTTCTTGGGATAAACTCATCCCAACTACGGAACCCTTCATCGTGTGTGGTCCGACACGCACTTGTCCCGTTTTTCATCATTCAAATGTCCACGCACAGAGGGACAAAATCGGCGATGCATGGGGCTCATTCATGCATCGTCAAACTTTAGCCCCTTCGGCAATATTGGCTTCCACCGACGTTTCCAGATGCTAACGTTTCGCCACATAAAACCTACGAAGCATACTTACCAGTAACCGCACGTTGAACGTGCTACGAGCTATTAATGTATAGTCGTTGTGCTATAAATCGTAAGGAGGTCATGTCGCATTTAGACGTCGTCGGTCAGGTCGGCTGTTCCGTACTTTTTATTATGTAATGGGCTTCCTACGGACGGTTCCTTTGCGATGGACAATTGACTGGGATAGTGGTGGGATGGACAAGGATTTCCTATGATTTTTCTTGCATTAAGAACGAATCATATGTTTTATGGGTGTGCTATTAAAACTATGATTATTTTCATTCGAAAGAGTGTCCGTGGAGTTTCTTACCCGTTCTCTCCATAGGAACCTACTAAGCCTTGAAATGGGCAACTATGTAGCTTCATCTTTCTGACTGACTGACGCGAAATTCTTTGACAATTCAATTTTAATAAATGCTTTGAGTTTCTGACACAGCTTAAAATAATCCTTCAGATTATTTTAAGCTGTGGTCTGCTATAAAAAGAAAGTATCAAATATATATAATTATATCATAATAGTATATCTATTCAAAGTGAGAGTGAACAGGCTTCTTCTGGGTAAGCTCACTCCATCGTCGACCTAGACCGTTCCGTGTTGCGTTCCGTAGTCCGTGATCGTTGACCTAGACTAGAATCAAAAGCAAACCAATAGAAAAAAAAAAGAAGAGAGTATTCTCCAATCCCTCTCCCCCGTCCATCTTCTTTCGAGTCGATACGAGTCTCTGAGACTCTTCATTGTTCTCTAGGTTTTTCGATGGGTTATATGTCGCAGCATCGTGCTGAGATGGAACCCTGTTGGCCTCGTACAGGACCTACTGTTTTTTTTTTTTTATTACCTTTTTATATAATTATTTGTATAATTTTATCATTGTGTGTTTAGGTTAGTTTGTGATCTTCTTGTGCGAGTCGCAATAAATACTTTTTCTTTCTTTTAGTGTTATCAGTAGTACTATTCTGTCAAAATCTCACTGTGAAAACTTAGTTGAAGTGAGTTCAAAGTGAGCTGTCAATCTCCAGACTCCTTAGCGTCAGGTAGGATGACAGTTCACTTGAAGCTCACTTCACCTATATTTTCACGGTGAGAATTTGACAGAATCGACCGGCTGATGCTAGGGATTGACACTATTGACAGCTCACTCCACGCTCACCTCACCTAAGTTTTCACGATGAGATGGTTACAGAATAGCATTGCAGCTATGTCTGAAATCTGAATATTAGGGTTTCACATAAAGGAACTGCAATCAGACTATAACTATTACATTACTTATTCAATAGTTTCAGCAGCACCTTATCAGGCAGTTTACAAGTTTTATTAGCTAACCGTGAGAGCAATACCGTGTGGTGCCGAACTAAAGAATAGCACCACCCTATTTCTTCCCGTGGGTGTCGTAAAAGGCGACTAAGGGACTTACTAGAGAATGGGCAGCAGCGTTCTCTATGCATTTTTAACACCATACTGCGATCGCCAGCCGCCTGCCAAGCGTGGCGATTATGGAAAATCCCCCCCTTTTGGGGGAGGCCTGTGTCTAGCAGTGGACGTCTTTCGGCTGAAATGATGAAATAAATGATGAATGATGAGAGCAGTGCTGGCCCAGTGGTATCGTCTCTGACTTATAAGTTGTAGGACGTGAGTTCGAACCCAGGCAGGCACTTTACTTTGTGTAAGTATTTAATTTCATCACCACTGCTCTAAAAACGGTGAAGGAAAACATCTTGAGGAAACCGGCATGTCCTTAATCCAAAAATTCGAAGACATGTGACATCTACAAACCCGCACATGGCCCGCGTGGTGGGATATGGCCCACTCCCTCTCACAAAGAGGAGGCCTGAGTCCCAGCAGTGGGAATGATATATGCTGATTAAATATTAGCTAACCGTGTAATAGTTAAAATTCCGAGTATTGCGACCTTAATAAGCATGGCTGATGGCTATTAAAATTGTAGGTAAAAAGGGATACAAACAATAGAGCATTTTAATTACTTGTGAATTGTGTCACATCCTGCCCTATGTTGCCTATGTTTTACATTATCAGTGTATAAACATTGTTTGGTGGTAACAGTGTATGCATTTATTTAAATATCGGACGTGGATTGTTATTCTCAGAATAAAATGAAATGAAATCCTTTATTCTGTAAATAGGATATCGGAATCACTTTAACACGTCATATAAAAAAATAAAAATGAGCTAGATGAAGTCGACATTTCCTATCTGAATACCTCTGAGAAGAAATGGCGAAACAAACTCAGGGATCAGTCTCTTTTAAAGTCCAGACATAATCTTGGTCAGATCATGTGAGGACCATGTAGATCCGTGTCTGAAATGGTCTTTTGAGGAAAGAACCACACAATTTTGAGTGGACCTGTCCAATAAATGAATATGTTTTAAGGCTCATAAAAACAGGCGCGACAAATGACGCGACACAAAGGCACCGCTCGTCGCGCGACACTCAGTGCCTTTTTTGTGTTGCGTTGCGTGTCGCGCCTGTTTTTAGGAGCCTTTATGTAGCAAGTACCTATTTGTTACCATAGCAAACATAATTTTTAGAATACACTGGAAAAGATTAGGTTTTGTGTATTGTTGCTGGAGGTGGTTAACAAATAAAGTAACCTAGAGGAAATTAATTGGAAACAACACGTACAAAAAATTAAATCTAAGCTTTCAAATTTTTATATGCTTTTCGTGAAGTTAAAAAACCACAAAACAAACTGCCCAGGGCCTCAAGTCTGCTATTACAATAGAGTACGTTTACGATAGAATGGTCTCGCCATTGTGAGTATTTGACAGTGTTTGTATGGCAAATCTGTCAAAAACTCACAATGAAGAGACCATTCTGACACTATTGTAATAGCAGACTTGAGGCCCTGGTAACATGCTATACGTCTATTTACAGTTCAAAAGAAATCTGTCCGTTTCTTAGTAAATATACAACAGATAGGTACGAGTAGGTGCAAATCCCATTTTATTAACCTGAATATTTTAACTCTGCCTTGTCTATATAAGGTGTATCTATTCATACGCAAAATATTTTAAGAGAAACATCTACATATAGGTGGTAAAAAAGCCATAGCAACGAATTTCTTTTTATCTAAGTGTTATTATTTTTACGTTATTAGTATAATTTTAAATTTGCTTGAGATATTTAACAAAAAACCTTTACTTAGGTAGGTACTTATTCTATGAATGACCCACGGCGACGGTGGCGGTGCGAGCGCCGTGCCTTTTGATAATTAATCATCATAAAAAGTAATTTTTAATTATCTATTTTTTTAATAATATATTGAGATTTAAAAACAAATCGTTTCCATGGCTTCTTTACCGTGTGTATCTCTTAAAATATTTCATGTATGAATAGATACACCTAATATACTTGAAATATGCAAATTTGCTCATAAACACCAAGACTTTTACACTAAACGAGAAGACAAACGAACAAGATACACACTCCTATACAAAACACGACTAAATTACCAACATCCCGCTTAAAAATACATTCAACAAGCCCTCTGGTTGTCTCTAAAAATATATAATAAGTTACCCGAATCACTAAGAACAGAAAAAATAACTCCAGCTATTTACAAATAAAAAAAGATTTATAAGTAAATGTTATACCAGTGTTAACGAATATTTAGATGGTAAATCCCTAAAACTCAATTAAAATACATAAGTTATGTTTTATTTTTATTATTATTTTTAAAATAAGTTAGAATATAAGATAAGCGATACGTCGTTACGCGCATCAGTGATAACAATTTGACATTGAAAGCACCTTTGTATCGTAGCAGTAAGAGTAATTTTCGTCCTACCACTGATTTGCGGTGTACTGTATTATAGATGGCAGAAGAAGTATCTGTCACAGGCCGTTTTTAAAGAAAAACAGTGACAAAATTATAGTGTTTCCCCTATTTTCAGGAGCGAACCCTGGCGTAGCATCCCGTCCCCTGTACGAGACCGCTGTTCTTCGCTACAATGTGGAGAATAGCTCCGCGTACGAGCCTTATGTTCACCAGCTCGAGGAGTTCTTTGGGCGTGAGTATTTACCGCTACTTATTACTCGAACATAGGAACTATACGAATATCAAGGAACAACAAAAAACTTTGCCCGACACTGGGAATTTCGCGGAAACTATCAGTGGGTCTTACAAAATGTATTCAATGAACCACGAAACTTGACAGCAGCGAATCGTTCAGTTGCTGGGCCAGCCATACAGTCAGATTGTTTGCCCATTGGTGTCCTTAGATACCCTGTCCCATCCAAAGCTTCGATAAGAAATAAGAGTAACCCACCGTTTCTCAATATGGTCTCACTGTTTAGCGTTCCGTAGTCAACAAGAAACCCTTATAGTTTCGCCATATCCGTCTGCCTGTCCGTCCGCGGCTTAGCTCAGAGACTCTTAGTTCTGGCAAGCCGGAATTTGGCATGGGTATACAATACATATTAATCACACGCCGACAAAGTGGCAAAATTAAATTCAGAAATAATTAAGTTTTAGGGTACCTCTGCTACACGTAAAGTCGAGATTTTTTTCTCGTCTAACCCATGGTGTCGTTGGTTAGGCCGTTCAAAAATATTGCGAGTGTGTAAAAACCATTTTTCAATTCAAGGATCCGTTTGCAAAATATTAAAATTAAAAGTACAAATTTGTGTTAGGGTCAAATGTCCCAACCCCTACCAGCTAAATGGTTGATTTTGGATAAGTGAAAAAGTTCACGGCAGTAGTATACCTACATTATAACGAAGTTAAAAGGTAAACTATCACAGAAAAGTAGGCTTTACAAGATAATTAGTAATAGTCAACCAACTTACATTTTGCGGTTGGAATGTATCGGAGAACATGCATTTAGACTACAATATTAAGTTTGTTCTTTGGATAAATTCGTCCCAACTACAGAACCGTTTATGGAGTGTGGACCGACACGCACTTGGCCGGTTTATATTGTATTATTTCACTTACTTACCTTCATCTCTGCTTACCTCATAGAGTCACACAAGCGTAGTACACAAGTATGTACAAACAACCGCGCCCGAAGGCGTGGCTAACCACGAAGCAATTCGCTTGCACGTATAGGCTTCAGCTGGCTATTGTAGCGAATCAATACTTCAATGGAAATGTACCAGACTGACATGGAACATGGATATTATGGATATACTACTAACATACATTAAGGGTCCTTCACGATTGTTACTAACACGGAGGAAGATTTTACGTTATTGTTGTGTCAGTTTTGATATAGGTATTAGAAAGAATTTTGATAATACATATTTCCTTAAGGCGACGATAACCGACTTCTAATGATTTTATACTGAAGATCACGTCTAAACGAGTAGTGTTAATGATTTGGAAAAAATATATGTTAAACTAGAGCATTTCCTTATTAATTTAATATTTGAATATTTTAGATTATGCTTATATATATATATACATTGGGAAATTAATTTGCAAAGTTATGTCTAACGCGGATAAGAAACTGAGGATCACGCAAAATCTAACAAGCGTATTTTTCTGAAACCTTCACCTTTTTAAAGATAATTGAATGTTTGATCTTGTAGTATACGTGTTTTATTAAAATACCTTTTGTTTTATGTATAATAAACTAATAATGCGTCTTATTTGGGACAGCGCTCCTGGATGTGCGAGCCCTATTACTGGCTGGACGTACGGCGCGTTGCGTGAGCTCAGTACAGAACACGCAAGCTAACCACTCAAGGTTACTGGCATATATCTGGGCCTTAAGAGCCAACTAGTCGCAAGCTCGAACTCACTGGTTGGCGTGGCCAAAAAGCACTCTGTCTCACCTAGCATCGTGTCCATCATCGTGTGTTGAGTGAAATGCACGCGCGCGCGTAAAAAAATACGAAAAGTCCTTTGGAAGGTTGAGTTTTATGAAAAAACGTCTGGATAAATCAATTACAAATAAAATTTATTGAAATCTTCGATAATTGAGCTTTGTCGGAGCGGACTTTGTTTTGGAGATTTTACACTTCTTTTATTACTTATTCACGGACAAAGTTGCGTTAAAATTAGCACGAAAAACGAATCTTTGTTGGCTCATAACTTTTTAATGGCTTTTTATTTTAAATTCTGCTTACGTGCAGACAAAATTAATAATAAGACAAAACGATATCATGTTTAACTTTGGATGTACAGTGTCAAACAGTGGAGTAATATCCCCCCGAAATTTGTATGGAAAAGTATCGACTAGTTTCACCTTAAAGCCAGAATTATTTTTTGGTGGTTGTAAAATGACCAGACAACGATGACCTTGTCCTTGTGAAGGCCTTAGGAATTCGCTGGATGCGGGGAGCACAGAATTGGTTGAAGTGGCGGTGCTTGGGGGAGGCCTATGTCCAGCAGTGGACGTGACGATGATGATGATTGAAAAATAGGATGAGCTTGTGCATACACTTTAAAAATAAGTTCTTTTATAAGAACGTGAAAATAATTTAAATATTTTTTTACAGAATACAGCAGTGAACGCTGGTACTCTTCTAAGAAGGAGTGCACTGCTACAGACCACTACGGTTTCCCCGACAACCCTTGCATCTTTATTAAAGTCAACAAAGTAAGTGTTGGAACTGCTTTATCTTATTCACCAGAAGCCATTGAATATGAGCCCTACAATTACGAAGCATTCGATTCTTTATCTTTACGCTTGCCAAAGATAACCTTTTCTTACAGGTCATAATACCCATTATTATAGTCTTGGGAAAGGAGTGGGGGGTTGTCGTATGTTTTTACTAGCTACTAGCTGCGGCCCGTGGATACGCCCGCGTGGATTTTTCTAAAACAAAAGTAGACTTAGTTACTCCTTATACATGAGCTATCTGCCAGTGAAAGTCCCGTCGAAATAGGTCCAGTCGTTTCGGAGATTAGTTTAAACAAACAGACACAAAGACTAATAATACCTAATAAAAAAGTTTTTTTTTGTTATAAATACCGCATAGTATATTCATGCATTTAGTAAAAATTTGTTACTTTGACATTACAAACAGACACTTTAATTTTATATATTTGTATGTAGGTATGTATGTATGTATAGATGATAATGGATGATGGTGCCCATCTTTTAGAATTAAACCCTTAATTGACGACAACCGAGGATAGAGAGTAATAACCGAGGATAGAAAGCGACAACCGAGGATAGAGAGTGAGTCTGTCTTCATACTCACGAAGTTTTTGCATTTAACGTTAGATAATTTTCTTTCATTCCAGATAATTGGCTGGAAACCAGATTTCTACGATGTCACAGAGCTACCTGCAGACATGCCGGAGGAGCTCACAGAGTACATACAGGGACTGGACCCAAGCCAGGTGAGAACTATGATCAGTTTCAAAATAGAGTTTTAATTTACTTAAAGTTGAGATCCTTGTAAAAAGCGTCCCTAAGCAGCATCATTCCGCGTAGTCACTTATGTCGTGAACGGGCGCCATCAGTTGAGACTGGTCATCTCTTGACTGCCTTGATCTTTAATCTTTATATTTTGGACGAGCTTTTGCTCGCGGCTACGCCCGCGTGGATGTCGGAAAATACCCCATGGGAACGTATTAGCGGGATTAAAAGTACCCTATAGGTTATAAACTATCAGTGTATCAGTTTCATCCAAATCGGTTCAGCCGCTTTTGCGCCAATTCGGAACATACATCCAGACAAACGGTCAAAATTTCTTCGTTACTATTTTATTATTATGTATGTATGATTATTTTCATGTACTAGGATTTGGTAATAACTTGATTTAAAAGAGTGTCACTGGAGTTTCTTGCCCGTTCTTCTCCATAGAGATTTAAGTTCTGGAATGGGCAACTAGCTTCGACTTTATGACTCACTGACCGACTCCTTGACAACACAAAAGTACCTGTAAATGGTTTGAGCTTAGCATCGACAAATTTCTTGGTTATTCGTAATAGCCTTGCCCGCTTCCACACCAGCCTCGTTGTCGTTCATCATATCGCTTTCCTTCCTACTCACATTGAGCCTTCAAATAAAAGTCGATGGTCACCATACTGATAGGTACTACGTTTTTCCACAGCAAAAGCAAGTTTGGGTGTCATGTGAAGAGGAGAAAGCGAATGACACAAAATTAGAGTACCCTTGGGGCCGAGGCATGCCGGGTGCGTTCTACCCCTACAACAATGAAAAGGGTTACAAGAGCCCGTTGGTCGCCGTACGGTTATCATCACCAGGTAATATAATCATTATATTAACCCGCAGACATCTACTGCTGCTCATAGGCTTGCCTTTAAGGGGATTCCCTCAATCTTCCCTCTGACCAGAAATAACCGCCTCTATGGTCTAGTGGTTATACCACCTGTCTCAGACCCAGAGGTTCGATTCCCAGCTGGGGCAAAATTTTCTGCTCGGTTTGATTGGTGGTAGGGCTTGTTCTAAGTCCGCCTGGCTAGCTACCACCAACTTATCTAAGTCTGTTGCCATAACAAGAACGTTAACAGCATAATTGGTTGTGTTCCGGCAGTTAGGGGTAAGATAGCCAGTTCCTTTGTGGTTGAGGATTCTGGGTGAACCTCATTTCCACCTTCAGCCTTATCATCACTTACCATTAGGTGAGATGAAGGCCAAGAGATTAACCGTTGTGGATTTAAAAAAAAAACCGAAAGCGATCCGTAATTCCGTATGTCCAACTCACGTATAATGACAGATTGTAGTAAGATTTCAACGGTGCTGTTTCCAAAATAGTAAACTTTGCATATAATATTCTTTGAAGAATAGAGAGTGGTCATGTTACGCGTACAACTGAGAAGATTATGGATAATTCTCCTTTGACTAGGTAACCGCCACAGTAGTGGTTTGGGGAACCCATATTTGGCAGTAAACCTTTACGAGCTAATAAAATATTCTGGCCACTTTTTGAAAAACATATTTTATTTTTTATTTATCAGAGTTGACGTTTCTCTTCCCCTTCCAGCACACAACCTCAACATCGTGATACGATGCAGAGCGTGGGCCAAGAACATAATTCAAAACAAGAGTCTGAAGGAGCCGTCGGGATACACTCGCTTTCAGCTGTACGTCGAGGGCAATAGCAGTGGCAACGACACTGAGGTCTAACAGAAGCACCAATGTATCATGTATATAGCGATAGGGAAGTTCCGTTACAGTAATGGAACGAGTACTACCGGTTAGGCTGAGTGCGCATTGTGTAGTTCCAGTGACTTAATTTTTGGTCAAAGTTTTAGCGTTCTTTGCATGTTTTTCGGTTTGACGCATGACCAGCGGGGTAATTGCATAACACACTTGCAGTAGCAATGGGTTTCATTTTGACAGTTCAACAACATTCATTGTGTTATTTACGTTGTGAGCAGACACATTTTTGAACATATGAAGCAATGGATTAGCAATATCTTTCAAAATCATTCAGATTGTAATAAATAGTGTGTTACGCAATTCATAATTATGGTGCCGGTTTTAGCATAGGATTCCCATTTCCGCTGTCTAACAGTTTTATTATTAGGCAAAGTTTTTCAAGTGCAGCTATCTATTTGGCAATTGTCACATAGTCTTTCTGTGCAGAGGACATCTTGCATTCATACATCACTCTTTCGAGGAATTTAAAACTGTTCTATGGCTTCAATAAAAATCAATTGCTGTGCGTTAGTCTCGTAAAAACTCGAAAAATTGCTCGACCAATTGTGATGTTTGGTAAATTGTTGTGCGCGTCGGAGGTTCCTAACAAAAAAAGCCGGTCAAGAGCGAGTCGAACTCGCGTACCGAGGGTTCCGTACCATCAAAAATAATTGCAAAAAAAAAACATTAGTTCCACTATCGCTGACGCTGACCTAAAACTGCAATATCAGACAAATTGTGCTATTTAGAGACATCGTTTTATTTTTCCTGTAATCTTTACATGAACTTCACATAAAAGTAATTTCAGATTTTTCTTTATGCATAAACTTCGGAGATAAGGGGGAACAGTATTTTTTTTTAAATTTTTCTTCAAAAGCCGAAAACTATCCGGCCTGAAAACATTTTTTTTTTGAGAAAGTGCATCTAAAACTATTCCAAATTTCAAGTTGATAGCATTAGTAGTTCTTGAGATATCCAGCTATGACAGACGGACAGACAGACTGAGTCGCACCATAAGGGTTCCTTTTTACTATTTTGGTACGGAATCCTAGAAAAATGAAAAAGGCATTGGAAAGGCATTAGCTAGTATATTATATAAAACCAAATAGCCACATAATGCGTACTCAGCCTTATAAAAAATAATTAGATCAATGTTCAGTCGTGAAGAAGTGAGTTATTATGAGTTGCCAGCTGTTTACTTAGCTTGCCTTGATTTACAGACCTTTTACAGTACAGTCAACAAAAGAGGTGCACTGTGCAGGCAGCTTGCTGAAACCACTTTTAATTGTATGTTTTCTTGAGGTGAGCTATAAGCCCACACTTTTTTTTTGTCTGTACATTTCATCTCCCGCGTTATTATTTTAATAATCAAACTCCGTTCATAATTCTGTAAACTATAGTGAAATTATGTAATTTATCCAGTAATTTACTTATCAATGTAAATTACGATTTCTTTTTTATGAAGGATAGCTGGTCCAGTGAATGTACCATGTTTGTCAAGTCATTACTTGTGATTTTGAAAGAATAATTTGTTAATTATACTATAGAAAGCTCGTTTTGTTATGTAATTCTCTGTGGAGCAAGTTTTCCTCTGTTTTTTGATAAATATTTTGTATAACGCACAGATGAATGATTTTGAAAATAGGGATGCCTGGGTAAAATAAAAGAAAACTGTTTAGTCCGTCAATCAGATAATAAAAAATATATGACACGTATTTTGTGCTGTATCATATTAATAAAAAATTACTTAAATAAAACACATTAAACTTGGGGAGTGGGGGCTCGTTACGTCACAGCTCAGTATAAAATCTAATGAGAAGTGAAATTATGCCACATTTGAATTCAATGTATCGCCGTAATGTTTTGATTACGTAAAAAAAGAAAAAATACGTGTCCAATATTTTTTAATAATCTACGTGACTGACAAAAAATATTTTTTTAGTCATTATCCCTATTGTAGGTATGTTCGTGTAAAGTAGGTACCTACTAGGTGGGTACCTGAGTATTATCAATCTCAGTGTCTGGTCACAAAAAATGTGTCTTATTAGAACAAAACTATTATTATATCTACTGCTAAATACATTACTTGTACCCTACTTGCAGCATCATAATGAGCTTGTATAATTTCGAGTAGAATGCTAATGAACCAAATATTTACATATTATTTAATTAATCCCACCTCTTTTTCTATGAAAGTTAGAAGATATTCACTGAATACCTGTGCACACAAAGATTGCGTAGCATGTATATTTCTTTGTAGTATAGTATAGAAAAAAAAACAATGCATGCATGTATGAATGCTCTTTCCTTCTCTGTATGAGAAGCAGCCTTGACCGTACAGAAGATAATTAAAGAAGGTTCAGCCTTTCTGCCTAAGTACATAATTATATATTATTTATCTTTATAATTTAACTATTTTCATAAATAGTTTAGACATAAAACCATATTTTTTGAGGCAATTTGAGGATGTTATAAATACTATCGTAGTTTGAGTATGTTTGTTATGCCTGGTACGAGTACAAATCCTATTTAATTAAATATTCCATATTGTTTATGAAAATGAGAATTGATTTCGAATAAATCTAGATCAAGTTGAGATTTTGTATTATTTCAAAAACTAAAATTAACGTCCTGATTTGTCATGATCAACAGGTTCCAATAGCGAAAAAACAATACATAGTTTATTGTTTGGGTTTCTAGAGATATTAGGGAAAGAGCAATGACCGCTATTGCTACGCTAAAGCGATTCGTTATAGTTGGTTTTACTATAATTATATCTATCAGTCTTCACAAATAATCTAAGAACACTTGGGTCTAAACCGTCTAAAAAAAAAAAGTACGGGGCAATCTTTGGGGACCGCCGTTAAAAGTGAAAACTAAGTAACTTGTGAATTGTATCGTCGAGCTATTAGATATTAATTTCGAATTATTTTTGGCTTATGATCAAGGAGAGGCACAGAGTACATGATTCTGGATATCCTGCGTTAAAATTTTAAGGACATGAAAAAAAAATGCTACAAAAGTGCAATCTTACGCGGTCAAAATGCAATTTTGAGCAATAAATAAAAATACCCATGTAATTTTATCGCGTCGATATCCCAATACCCTATATTATAATATAGTACTAGCTTTTGCCCACGGCTTCGCCCGCGTGGATGTCGGTTATCGCATAAAAAATACCCTATGTCCTTCTCCATATCCCAGGCTATATCTCAAAATTCTAACTTAATATTAATTTTAATGTGATTCACTATGTGAATAGAAACCGAAACAAATGATTTAATATAATAAAAGTACTTATGTTCTGAACGTGAAAGTGTCTTTACGAAGATAACAAAGATAACAAACACAAAATCAAAATACGAAATTTCACTCAAATTCTTAAAGCAATCAATTGTACCTACCAAATTACAACACGAAATAAAAGTGCGGCACAAATAATAATTTTAAAATAATTCACGTAAGTACCAACAATGTGAAAACAATATGAAATCCTCCGGAATGTCGCATGATACACCGTTTGTGCTGATAAGTGATAAAACGCTCGTTATATATAATGAACACCATTGGTGCTTAACTTTTCTCAGGGTCACGTTCGCAATTGGACGAAATATTTGACATTTGTACTTGCAACACGATCTGGCTGTAGAATTCGATTAATCGACTAATACTCGACCGGTTGACATTTTAGCGGGAACACCACTAAACGAACGAAAAAAAAAACCAAATACGTCTGTACTCTGTGGTCGTGTGGCGGTGTGGCGCGAAGCTTATAAACATTCATCAAGGTTATACGTGCGTAAAGTAATGGATTCAATGAGAAAACGGTTTAATCTTAGAAGAATCTTATACAGAATTACTGAGAAATAAGTGTAGAGAGTCGTATTGAGTGTTAGTTTATCGAAAAGTGATAAATATGTCAGTGAAAAAGTAACGAAAGTTTTGGAATGCACAAATTTTGATTATAAGGCCGCCGTGTTTAGTAATGTTTTTATGATAAATATTCTCGTATACTGTTTGAAATAAAGTAGCTAGCTTATTTATCTACGAACATAATTTGGCTAATAGCTACTGATATTATAGCGTATTGTTATCGTAATCGTATTTCCAAGAGTAAAATTCGGCAAACAAATTCCTACAAAAAGACAATAAAATGGATATAGTATGTTATCCTTAGGAGATAGAGATATGATCATCGCGGACTTTTTTGAAGACCTTTATAAGATACACAATTCCACCATACATTATTTTGTTATATCTCAAAGGGTTTAGACAGCGTTTTCGTTGAAAGCTCCCAGATGGCTTATTTTTTTCCGACACCTCCATTTAAAATCGTTAATTCATACAAAAATGCATTCAAAAACTTAACAAATTATATACTCAAACCTTCCTCGAGAACCAAGCTATCCATTGGTAAAAACAGCATGAGAATCGGTGCAGTAGTTTTTCAGTTTATCGCGAACAGACAGACAGACAGATAGACAGACGCGGCGGAGGACTTTGTTTTATAATATGTAGTGATTGATAATCGCTTGTTTGATAGATAACCTATCACTTACCTCTACCACTGCGAATAATATTCCTGCGTGTCTACTGGAGGCGCCAAACTCTTACCCGAATTCTAGGCCGACTCTACTTAGATGATCGCTATTTTTTATATTTTTATAATTGACATATTATATATTTATGTACATATTTTTATGTATTTTTTTCTTTCTTTACATTTCTATCGGTGTTAATGTACCCTTTAATGACATGATAATATGTATCTATATCTTTTTCTTTTTTCTTTTCTTGACTTTTGTATCGGTGTTTAATGTACGGTGGCCAGCACATCAAGTCACCACAGTCAAATTTTCTTGTTCGATTTTGAACTTTATTAACAACATTTTAAAGTTTAAAATCGTTTGGAGAAATTTGACAGTTTCGTGTATCTTGATGTGCTCACAAACAGTAACTGTACACAAATTTAATAATATATCTTTCTTTTACCAAAATATAATTTAATTTGCAATTTTGAAACCTAGGCTGTCACTCATATCCGTAATATTTTATTTTTGTTTTAATATTTATTTTTATTAATACATTTCGATACAATGTAAAAATGGTTAAAGAAAGAAATAAATAAATAGATTACCATAGACACGCTGAGAAGAAAACTCCACTATACATTACTCCTCAATAGTTGATATCCCTTTCATGGCATGTATAACCTAACATTCAAAACGTGGCTATACCCTGCATAGGTTTTCAGGGCATAAAGGCTTGATCTTAAGACGACTTTAACTGTTCAATTTATCTTTATTCCTTAATTAATCTAGTCCACACCTGTGCCCGTGCCCTTGGCAAGTTAAACAAATTGTCACCTGACGAGCACTTAGTACATTAGTTGGTAGTTCAGGGCTTGGCTGCAGGGGGCGCTGGGGCGGCGGCGGCGGTAGGCGGGCGGCTCGCCGGTTTCAGGCAGATTTGGGCGGCAGATCGCGGGCATAGATTAAATGTATTGGAGAGACTTGACTGTTTGTTTCCAAGGATTGAAACTGAAATTAATTGTTTATTTAATTGATGTTACATAAATAAGTATTCCCAATATGGCCTTATATATACAAATAAATAAATTTGAAGTATCTGTTTGTGATGTCAAAATAATAGCTTTTTATTAAATACATTTATGAAAGCATAATTATCTATTCAAAGTGAGAGTGAACAGGCTTCTTCTGGGTAAGCTCACTCCATCTTCGACTTTGTCTCTGTCACCTCTGACCTAGACTAGAATCAGGAGCAAACCGAAGGTAAACAAAAAAAAAAAAAATATATATATATATATAGTTACTATCCTTACTTTCGTCTGTCTCTGTCTGTCAATTGGTCTGTCTGGCTGTCAGTTCCAGCAAATCTCCGAAACGGCTTGGCCGATTTTAACGGGATGTTCACTGGTAGATGGCTGATGTTATAAGGATACTTTTCTTTTATATATAGCCACGCGGGCGAAGCCGCGGGCCGCAGGTATTTTATATAATAAATATTTGAACTGTTAGGATTCTTACTTCATCATTAATTAAATTGATTTACTACCTACTGACTTACTTTTATTAGGTAAAAGTCTGCAAATGCACCCATGATATCGCTCATCTTTTCCATAATATCCAACAGAAGAGAAAAGGAGTAGGTTTAAGGTGCAGTCAATTATTTAAGATTATTCAGATTCAATATTATACACTCTTTTATTGGAACAAGCCCGATTCCTAACAACTGCAACTCCTGAATAAAACCGAGCGAATGAAGCGAGTAACAATTATCATAAAAAAGTACCCATTTACAAGCCACGAAGTTTGAAGCTTCTATCCTCCTCACAGAATTGCCAAAAAGTTAGGCACAAAAGTTGTCTCGATCACTTCACATCGCTCTCGCGCGCCACCGTCAGTCTTCACCCGCCGACCAGCCACGATGGGCGCCGACAAACCGAATGGCGTCGTCAACTACTGCCGAAGACCGGTCGAGAGGCCCTTCCTCCAGAGAATCCAGTATGGAATCTGGAATCCTGAAGACAGAACATTCCTGGGCAGAACTCCTCATCGATGGGGTAAGTTGGCATTTGAATTTGAAAGATGAACAGCCATTTTTGATTTTGATTTTAGTTCCGGTTTTGAATTTAGAATTTGCACTCATTTTTATTGTGTTGAGGGTAGTGGTACCTAATACCGCAAATAAACGTATTTTCTTTCTTTTTCATCAAAGCTTAAGGTGGAAGTCTGTTGTGAGGCTATCATGATAGTGCGACAGGTGGACTTTGAATTTATACGAATGCAAAGTTAATCTAGAATACCTACTGAAATGAGCAGCGATTTGCACCTAACGATAAAAAGATTTCCTTTTAACTTGAAACAAAGACGTTTTGACGACGGACGAAATTTAACATGTTTTCTAAATTAAAAATATTGAAAGCAACACAAAATGGTTGAAGTGCAGCAACATCAATTACCTACTGTCTCAGCTACTCCTTAGACTGAGACCAAAACCTGAGAAACGCAGTAAAATATTTTTCTTTGGACGGGAATCGTACTCACTACCATCCGAAGTCGATTTCACAATCTGGCTCTGTTCTAATTTATATAAAAACAGAAGTATGTAAATCCTTAACATTCACTTGTTTAGTTTGAGTATCTTATAAAGGCCAACGCACGTCGGCGCATGGCGAGGCAGAGTATTTTAAATTTACCAACGTGGTCAACTCCTGTTCCACCTGTCAATCTATCATTGGAAAAAGCATTAGAACGTGTAACAGCTCAATTAGTTATTTTCTTTACTCTTCAATCATTATTAACGGCCACCCCTGGCGTGGGGATGTATACGAATATCATCAGCAGCTTCATCAGTTATGCATGTTGTTGCTAAAGATTTCAGTTAAATTCAGCGAATGTTCGTCAGTCCAGTCTGAATCTAGCTAGCATCACATAAGTCCTATGACGTCACCGGAATTTGAGCATACGTCAGTATTTCTGACTGATTCATGATCTCAAAGGCGTGACGTATTTTGAGCATGTTTAATATGTTTTATGTTCTGTGTTTATTTTGGACATTAGGTACTGACATCGGTGAAGAAAAAATATCGTGAGGTAACATGGACTTATAGTTTATACATACATACATAAACTCACGCTTTCGTCCCATAGGGGCATGCATAAACTATAGAACGCCACCTGCTCCGCTCCTTACATACTTCTTTTGCTTCGTTTACATTAATACATCGGGTCATACACGCAAGCCGATTGCGAGTGCTACGCACCTGACTTTTCTGAAGAACATCACCAATTAGGTCACTCTATGTTCTCCTAGGGCATCCTATCCCGGCGTTTCCACTCACATCTGCCTTGTAAATACCAATTGTTAGTGACCTTTCATTCATCCTCTCAACACCATCCACCATACACAAACCATCTAAGCATACTCTTTTCAATTTTTGGTCTCTACATCTTCTTTTAAACCGCACCGTTCCCTTAGCACATCATTTTTTAGCCTATCATTCATAGTCCCGCACGACACACATTTATGCTTCGCAAGGAACGCATTTCCACAGCATTTATTCTAATTTCATGCTTCTTTTGAATTTAATTTTCTTTTTCTTCTTTTTACATGGCTTATATATACTCGTAGTTAATGTTATTCTGAAATCGCCAACCGGTCTTGAGCTAGCGTGGTGATCAATGCTCGTGCCTTCTGTGTATGAGAAAAGGCCTTTGCCCAGTAGGACAATAATAGGCTAGTTAATATTGAAATATTCTAAGAAGACTTGTTATATGACCGACATCCTCATTGAATAGTTCAGCCGTCCATCATCAAGGAGAAATTAATGACTCAACCGCTATATCTCCCGTTGGGATCACGTATTGCACTTAGTTTTATATACATATTTCTATATTTATATTTCTGTATAGTTTTATATTTTAAATCCAATGTAAACAGTGGGCAAGGTTGCGAGGTTCAAGACGAACGGTTGCGTTATAAATCTAATAGTGATATGTTTATTTGATTTTTTTTTGCACGTTCCCGGTTATGAGTTAGTAAGGATAATAAAAATATATAAAAAACCAGCCAAGTGCGTGTCGGTCCATGCACAATGAAGGGTTCAGTTAGGATGAATTTATCCCAAGAATAAACTTAACACTGTAGTTGAAATACATGTTCTCCCATAGATTCCAACTCTAATAAGTTGGTCGACTATTACTCGTTAACATGTAAAGCCTACTTAGCTGTGATAGTTTTCCTTTTAATTTCGTTATATATACTACTGCTTTGATTTTTTTCACATATCCCAGATCGATCATTTAGCTGGCCCCGGGGATACTTGACTCTAACAATAATTAGCTCTTTAAATTTATCTAATTTAATTGATTAAATATAATTATCTAATAGTAATTTCTAATAATGATTTATAATTTGTAATACCTAAAATACCTACATAACATAATAATAATAATACCTACCAATGTTTACATATCTACGAGTATGACGTGTAGTCACTATGGGTGAAATGTATTTGTATTTGTGTGTACATAAACAATGCCTGAAAATAAAAATGTTTTTTTTTTTTTTTTAAAGCTTAATATTACGCAAACGGATCCCTGAATTGAAAAATAGTTTTCACAAACCTGCAATGTTTTTGAACGGCCTATCCAACAATATCCCACACCATGGGATAGACAAGAAACAAAAATACCATTCCCACTTTACGTGCAGGGGAAAAAATAATAACAAGATGTTATTGCACCACTTTGCACACATTCTGATTCTGATCTGATTTGTTGGCGTAATTAATATCTCTACCCATGCCAAATACAGTTTTCTAGTACTAAGAGTCTCTGAGCTAAGCCGCGGACAGACAGACAGTCATGGCGAAACTAAAAGGGTTCCTTGTTGACTACGGAACCCTAAAAATCATTGTGGTAAGTTTAAATACCCTAGAGTTAACGTTGAAGAAGTTTGTATTTAAGTAAGCCGGGTAATCTAACAAGCTTGAGTTACAGTGTATGGACTACAATTGACTATGAACAATGTACACCATCACCAATATAAAAAAGCGGCCAAGTGCGAGTCGGACTCGCCCATGAAGGGTTCCGTAGCAGCAAGCGCGGTTTACGATTTATGACGTATTAAAAAAAACTACTTACTAGATCTCGTTCAAACCAATTTTCGGTGGAAGTTTACATGGAATGTACATCATTTTTTTTTAGTTTTATCATTCTCTTATTTTAGAAGTTACAGGGGGGGGGGGGGGGGTCACATTTTACCACTTTGGAAGTGTCTCTCGCGCAAACTATTCAATTTAGAAAAAAAAAAAAAATGATATTAGAAACCTCAATATCATTTTTGAAGACCTATCAATAGATACACCACACGTATGGGTTTGATGATAAAAAAAATATCGAATTTCAGATTAGTATCGTAGTATGGGGAACCCCCAAAATTTCTTGTTTTTTTTCTATTTTTGTGTGAAAATCTTAATGCGGTTCACAGAACACATCTACTTACCAAGTTTCAATACTATAGTTCTTATAGTTTCGGAAAAAAGTGGCTGTGACATACGGACAGACATGACGAATCCATAAGGGTTCCGTTTTTTGCCATTTGACTACGGAACCCTAAAAATGATGAAAAAAAATATTGTTATGTCCATCACCGACCAACAAAATCCACCAACCCGCCTTTTTCCAGCAAAGGGAAACACTACAGTAATTTGTGTATTTTAAGTGCTATTCAGTGAATTTATTGCCTGAATTTTTCGATCGTTAGGTATACCCAAGAACATTTATAGGTACTTAAACCCTGTGTTAGTACTAAGTGCGATTATGCGAGCAATCTCATGAATCATTCCCGAGTTATTTCCGATTTTATCCCCCATCATAACCGATCAATTTTGAAAACGTGAACACCGGAATTGGGGTAATGTTGCTTTTTGTATCTCTGCTACGAAGGTAGAAATGTACACACATTAAAAAAAGTTTGCGATCACTTTGAAAAATCGGAATCTTTTTTGTTACGGTAGATTGTATTATGATTTCTTCTTCTTTTTAGATTCCTTATTTAAAAATAAAGATTTAGAATATAAAACAATAAAACAGTTCAAGCTAGAAGAAGATAGAGCTAGTTAGAGCCGTTTCGAACCGTCAGCCATGTCCCCAGACAGTGCCAGAGCTCAGGGAAGCCGCTATTCAAGAATGGGACAGGTAACCCCAAGAAATGCTGGATACTTGATACTTGATTCTCAGCATGCCCAGGAGGATCACCGCATATGTTCGAGCCAGGGGAAGAGTTATATTATATTGAATATAAACCTTTTATTAATAAATCGTTGTTTAAGTATGGTTACAACAGTCTTTTTCCTTCTATCAAATTTCTATTACAATTACATTGTGATTAATTACTCAATTTTTTTTTATAAAAAATAAAAAATGGTTTTATTTTTTATAAAAAAAATATATTAGGTATTTACGTTTAAAGAAAACACACAACAGAATATTTCTTGATAAAGTTCAATTTAAAAAATTATATCAGCTTATGCTAGTGATCACAAACTTTTTTGGATGAGTGTATGCAGGTTTTTCATGTACCTATTTAACAAAAATGTGAATACTGTGCGACTGGGAATCTAGAACTTTTCTCAGTTTTCCAGTGTTGTAACTTATTTATTTATATTTTTTATTTATTTATTCAAAATTACGTACATAACACCTTAACAGCTATAACGCCAATGCAGTGTTACTACCACAGAAATATAAGTTACTCACATCCATTAAAAAGAAAAAATACAATCAAAATACCATCAAAAAACCATTAAAATACAAATCAAAATATAATAAAAAAATCAATTAAAAACAATTAAAATATCATGTCAACACTTTCAATGCACTTCAGTGCTACTTCTGTGAACTTCATTAGGCTGCAGTGAAATATATCTACCTCATTCGAGATAATATTTAATAACCTTATGGCGCGTGACAAGGGGGCAAACTTGTTCAGGTTAGTCCTAGAGGGTGGCTCCAGTAGCGTAGGCGTGGGGCGACGCGCGCCTCCACACCTGGGCGGCGCACGCAGCCCCAGCTCCTCTAACAGGACGGGGTGGTGAAGCCAGCCGCGCAGCACCCGAAACACGAAGTTACACAGAGCGACGTCCCTGCGCACTGACAGCCTGCTGTACCCTACCATCCCTATTACGAAGAGACTCGGGTACATGAGCGGGAAAAAGGGATAGACACCGTACAGCTTAAAAAACAAAAAACGAGTGAATTTGTTTTGGATTCTTTCCACCACACTTGTACCTATGTTGTAGTTTATTGCCACTAACCAGGTCCAAATACAGGCTATGTGCCAACTCTAAAGGAAAATGCCAATGATGCTTGGCCCGACCTGGAGATCGAACTCGGGGAACACGCTAGTCGCGCAGAGTCACGCTTGCCACCACTGGAAGAACAAGGTAGTCAAATAGCATATATTGGCGTATGTAGTGCTATTTTCCAGGGGGGGCCTGGCCCCTGAGATGCGATGGCCGATGAAGCCGAGTTGTCGCTCAATATACAGTCAGTGAGCACGTTTAGCACCATAATACTTAACTAGCTTAAGGCCTGTGTTCACCAACATTTAAATCAACTGTTTAGATATTTAATCAGTTGTTTACTCCACATTTCATAGGAAATTTGACATAAACCAACTGTTTAAATACCTAACCGGTGGTTTGAATGTTGGTGAACACAGGCCTTAGACTCTTTATGTACCTTATCGCTTAACGTAACGTCATGTTTGAACAATGAACAACTGCCACACGAGTTACCTCTATTTTTTTATTCAGAATTTTCACGATGGGCTCTTAAGGGCCAACTAGTCGCGGGCTCGAACTTACTGGTGGGCGTGGCCAAAAAGCACGCTGTCTCAACTAGCATCGTGTCCGTCATCGTGTGTTGAGTGAAATGCACGATGATTCATAGTAAACCGCGCGCGTAAAAAAATACGAAAAGTCCTTTGGAAGGGTGAGTTTTATGAAAAAACTACAAAATAAATCAATTACAAATAAAGTTTATTGAAATGTTCGGTAATTGAGCTTTGTCGGAGCGGACTTTGTTTTGGAGATTTTACACTTCTTTTATTACTTATTTACGCCCAAATTTGCGTTAAAATTAGCAGAAAAAACGAATCTTTGTTGGCTCATAACTTTTTAAAGGCTTGTTATTTTAATATTTTGCTTCCGTACAGACAAAATTAATAATAAGACAAAACGATATCATGTTCAACTTTCTATGTTACAATTTTCGGGGGGGTATTACTCCACTGTTTGACATTGGTCAAACAGTGGAGTAATACCCCCCGAAATATGTATGGAAAAAGTATCGACTATACCCAAAGTCTGAAATTGAGATAATTTATGTAAACAAAGGAGATAACATATCAAAAAAATATCTTCGTAATGGTAATTCACATAAAATGGCGAAAAAAAAAAGGTTCCATTTTCTTTTAAGTACTGTTCTAAGAAATAATGATTAAAAATAATCATACCGTAATTATTTTTATCAATTTTCGGTTTTAAACAAAGTTATTTAAAAAACGAGATTTTCGGGTATAAAATATTTTATGATACTGGTAACAATGCAGGAGATGCAAACATTTTCACATTTTTTAATCTTCAACAACACTAATATTACAACTCTCATTCATAGATTCATATTGTAAGTAGCATATCTAGCCACATTTTGGATGAAAACTGCTTTGAGTGGAAATGGATTTTGGGAAGCCTACGTCTAGCAGTGGACTTATAAGGGCTGATTATGACGATCATAGGCCGTGTCTCCGACACACTACACAAAACATTGTTTGGCAACGGTATTTTGTTTGCATAGTTCTTATAATTAATTCACTTTAATTTTATAGATGATTATTTACAAAAAATTCATGATAAAATGTTTTGCACCACTGTCCTGTTATTTTGACAGTGACATTTCATGACATTACTTTGTTTACATAAATTATCTGAATTAGAGACTTTGGGTTTAGTTTCATCTTAAAGGAAATCCTTGGCGTACCAGATACAGTATAAGGTCTATAATCTTCTACTACTATCTAGTTTATTTCTCGGTATAATATTATTTATTTGATTGAACTTGTTTTTGTGTGAAAAGTGTCCAGCCTAGAATTTCGAATAGGTAACCAAACATCCTGGGGTGAGCACCAGACCATTCTGGGATGGGCACAGCCACTACATATACGCCTATGATAGCATAGCAACAAGTCCTACCTATGAGCTTTCTGAAAAATTTAAACGGCACGACAACTGACAATCACTAATTAAGAACTTACGATGGTGAAACACGCTGTGTTAGTAAGACAATTAATTAAAATTGCTTGGTGGTACGGTTACCGCATGTAACGAAACTGAACGGACGAATCTGATCCGATCGGTCTGACCTATACGATCGATCTGACATACATATTTGGTAAAATGGAAGTGAACAGTGAGATGGCGGCTGACAGAGTTGTATGGAAAAAGACGGACTGTGCCGTCCTGACATTAAGGCGCTCGGCAGACGATGGACAATTTGTCTGTGACGATAATAACGTACACGTCGGACAAAATACTGCTAGGATTTCCATACGTTCTATCGTCGCCTGCTCAACGCTTGGCTGGGATAAGAGCCCAGACCAAACAACCGACCGTCCGTCATCGTCATTATCTCACATGGACTTTTTTGACCCTCGATGGTCGTGTAAACCTGGCTTAACGGGTAACTCCGACATCAATCGTCAGTAACACTGCAATGACCGCGTCATGCCGTAAACTTTCCGCAAATAGTATAGTAGCCGGCCTCGGCAACAGCATATATTTACTTTTATACCTACCTACTTACTGGAATATACATGTATACATGGATATGTACACTTGTACAGTATACAAGGTTGGAAGTTAATTGCTGGGTACTGGTTATACATGGTTGCTGAGCTTTGGTTGTGTATGAGGCTTCTTCTGCCATGGCTTTCAACTCAAGTTAGTTACTTCGTAGTATTTTAAAACTCCATACAAATAAATAATAATTTTCAATTTTGCATCCAATTTTGAAGATGGGACGAATTTATCCCAAGAACAAACTTAGCATTGTAGTTGTAAAACATGTTCTCCCATATTCCAATAATTCCAACTGCAAATGTATTTTACATGGCGAAAATATGGTTCCTTGTTGACTACGGAACCCTAAAAATGCCTAGATTTAAAATACACACTTAAATAGTGTCAGTTAGTCATAGACCGTCGCCCCATGTAAAATACGCGCATTTAATAATAATAATATGTATGTAGGTACGCGCTCCTCGAAGTGGACCGCATAACCTATGCCGACCGGCACAACTGACCTTAGTCACAATCGAACTGGCGTTCGTGTAGGACATGTGCAGCACGTTAAGTAAAATTACCGTAATCGTCTAAATAAGCAGCAACAATGCCTTCCTGTGTTTTCAAAATGTGCACAAATAATTCACAAACCAAAAACAAGTTTCACGGGATTACTTTCCACTTGTATAAGTACATCAAAACTTTAAAATTCTCTAAATTCTTAAATATATATATATATATATGTATATATATATTTTTTTAAGTTGCCCCACACTAGGAATTTCTCCTGTATTGTGGGTGCGTTTACAAACATTTAAAGTCACATACACAAACAGCCAGACCCGACAAATATTGCTTCCGAGCGGGAATCGAACCCGCGACACGCAGCGCAGCAGTGAATCGCTTAACCACTGTGCCAACCGGAAAAAAATCCAAAAAAAAAATAATAAAACTCCGGAATAATATTGCCCTCTAAGTCATCGGGAAATGTAGTTGTGTGGGTGTGTTTACATGTAATTGTTTCTAGTCCAATAATGTTTACGTGACATTAGAGCGCTGCCTTATTTTCCTTTTTTATACATCAATGGTTTATTCTCAAAAAAATATTTAGAGCATCTTTCTACGTAAGCTCGTAATAAATGTATCCATCTATGTTTATTCAGTGTTCCCGATAGTCTCGCATTCCCACAATGTTGATTCTACTGAGAAAAGCAATGTGAATATATGCTAGTAACAGTTACTACTCGTAGTTTCATTAGAGATAACATTTTTATGATGATTTGAGTGATCATAAACGTTAACGTTAGAGTTTATTGAGTAGTTTTGTGTTCCTTGTAGATAGTCGATACAAATAAATTAAATTGAAGTCTGTCTGTTTGTAATGTCAAAATAACAGCTTTTTACTAAATGCATATGAAAGTATAAACGGTACTTATAACAATAAAATATATTTTTAAATTTTTGTCTGTCTGTTTGTTCCGGCTTATCTCAGAAACGACTGGACCGATTTTGACGGGACTTTCGCTGGCCGATAGCTGGTGTTGTAATGAATACCTAACTATACTCCATTTCCTATAGCATTAGACAAATAACGGCTAAATAACGACAGTTATTGTGTAATATTGTTGAAATTACTGCACTTTAGAGTCATTTTTTAATGTAAATGGTAAATAGATTACAGTGCTTTGTATTTATCGCGAAATAACGGAGTTTATTAAACGTTTACATCGAAATAACGAAAGGGTTTTTATTTTTTAAATTTGTATTAATTATAGAGGGTGTAGTACTGATCAACAGTACGACCATGTCACCCTCATAGGGGCCAACGAAAGGGTGAGAACAGATATTTGTCTAATGTTATAATAAATGGAGTATAGTCTTCTTTTATTTTAGAAAAAGCCACGCAGGTGAAGCTGCGGATAGCGCTAGTTAATACATAATTATAACACTTACATAGGTAGCTGTGGTTTCAGTCAGTGAACGTATAATGATAGACTGTTTGAACGATGGTACCTAATAAAGTAATTCATTTACCGGTTAAATTTTGGAAGCCTCTCTGAGGGCTTCCCGAAACACTCACATGTATATTCAACGATTATTTAAAGTTTATGATTTAGACGTTTTTTTATATTTTTAGGGAAATTCTCACTTGACTTTTTAATTTTTTTCTACTTTGTAAGCATTTTTTGTTAAAAAATATATATTACTAGCTTTTGCCCGCGGCTCCGCCCGCGTGGATGTCGGTTATCGTGTAAAAAAGTAGCCTATGTCCTTCTCTATATCCCAGGCTATATCGTTGCCAAATTTCATGACGATCGGTTCAGCGGTTTAGGCGTGAAAACGTAACATACAGACAGACAGACAGACAGAGTTACTTTCACATTTATAATATTAGTATGGATTAATAATCATAAGTGATTCCGTGGCTGTAACAAAATAGGAAATCAAAAAAAATATTTAAAAAATATGTGAGAATTTTACGAATAAAGAAATGAATGGAATGTTTTACTTTCGACAAATGGAAAAACCCACATAATAATATGTAGTCGCGTCGCGTGGTATTTTCCACCCTGAACGCTTTCCGCGAAGCCGCCCGCCCCGTGCCGTCCCGCCCGTCTTTGTATTGATGCTTCAGTAGTTCAGTGTAAGACAGGGCTGTCCATCTACCTAGAACAATACTTCTTTATCTTACTGTTAGATCTAGGTAGGTATAGGTTTTCTTCCAGTTAAAACTGCAAAGGTTACAACTTCTGTTATCGCAAGTAAAATCCAAATTTTGTCCTAATGAAGTCAGTTTCCTGACTTAAACATATTCCTGACTTATAAAAGTATCACAAATCACATTGATTAACTGTGCCTAAACATTTTCCACATAACGATTCGAGGGAGGCCGACTGTCATGGAATCAAATACCTAACAGTCAATAGATGAGCTTTCCTATGACGTAACACGTCTAGCGTCTAGTCATTACGTTACCACCATCTAGAGTTGTAAAAAAAAAGGTTTTATTTTTGAGAGATGAAAAAAAAAAAAAAAAAAAAGACGTGTGGCACTCGGGGACTGCCGCGGTAAAGCTATTGCATAGCATTTTGTATCAACTTATGCAATTATAATTATTTATTTATTTTATTTATGCAGTATTTCTTTTTCTTTGATATTAATTTTTTTTTTTTTTCGTTACGGAATTTCTGAATTCGGTCTCCGCGCTCAAGGCCCGCGATAGAAGCTATGCAATAGCTTAAAAACAAAATAAATAAGTGCTGAACGTCGTAAAAGTGTATAACTACGTAAACAAAGTCAAATACTATTCAAATATAAGCATAATAACAACTTTAAAATAGACGAAAGTGTTGAACCTAAAGTAATTTTAAATAAAAAAAGAGTGACAAACTGTTTTGACAGCGAAAAAATTCCATGTACATGAGTCATTTCCAACCGTCTAGTCAAGTTTAAAAATTGTTCAACTGGAATGGTATCAACTATTTGGCAAGCTTTAATTAAGTCATTGTAGCCTTGCGGTGCAACAGGGGAACTAAATGTACTCGTAATCGACTGGTCGTGAGTTCAAACCCCACTATCAACAATCACTTTTTGTGAAGATCATAATTTTATAAACTAATATTTATAAGAATAAAATACGTAGTACACAGAAAAAAGAACTGCCAGAAATTATTAGATCACTAGAGGTACTGGTGTAGTAAAACCGTCGGAGTGGGGAGCGTGAGGTTTTTTCGTTACGGAATTTCTGGATTCGGTCCCCGCGCTCAAGGCCCGCGATAGAAGCTATGCAATAGCTTAAATTTTTTTTTATCTGAATGATGTTTTTAGTATTAGTTGATATTATTTATGTTTTGTTTAATAATGATATAGGTACCATTATAGTAATATTCCATTTAAAGTCCGTTAATTGTTTTACTCCAATTAAGTTTTAGTAAGTACACACTAGACTTACTACAGAATGGGCAGCAGCGTTCTCTATGCATTTTAAACACCATACTGCGATCGCCAACCCGCCTGCCAAGCGTGGCGATTATGGCAAACCCCCCCAATTGGGGGAGGCCTATGTCCAGCAGTGGACGTTTTTCGGCTGAAATAATGAAGTACACACGGCTACAATTATCAAGCTATACTAATCCAGTTTACGCTGGTGTCGCATTGTATAGGATTTCCGTACAATGAGAGATCAGCTTATACTGGAAATGTATAGCTTGATATGTAGCCGTGTGTACCTATTTCACTTTTTATGAAAAAAAAAAACTAATGCAGAAAAAAAACGACGGTTCCAATTTTTTGTCAAGATCTTATATTTTGCTCATCGCCACAGTCCTTTGTAATTCAGAAAATTGTTAGGAGAGGATGAAGAACCTAGTAACGCAAGCAAACGCAAGGAACGGAGCAAGCTGTAGGCAGCACCCAGCATTTTAAAGTTGTTGAAATAGCCAAGCTGGACCATTTTTTGCATTTTAAGAACCGTTCGTTTCCTTGTAATCTATACAAGTTTTTCTGGAACAAATGCGGTCGTATATAAACCATTGAGGTATTTCAAACCATTTGTTCAATCCACACGTGTGAACACAATTAGGAGTTACGATTACTTTCCTAACGCGAAGCTAAACATTGTGAGTAACCTCGCATTGCTATGGCTACTAAGTATAAGCACATTTGTGTTACAAATGCTAGGTGGCGCCACTTTTTTATGGAGACTTGAGTGTTATTTCAATTGATCGGATGAGCAGTAAAAAAGTCATCAAGACTGTATTTACCAAATAAATTTTGCTTTATTGCAATTCGCAGCCGATTATAAAATAAACACGCTTTCTTTTACTAGAAAATTGTTTTTTGATCATTCTTTAAAGCTCGCCCTGGGCCAATGAGATTGTTTCATTTATAAAAGAGCTTCAATGAGTGAAGGTGTTTATGTCATAAACATGCATTCGTCTGGTGCCTTATAATCTTATAACCAAGGCATATCCATACTAATCCATATTAATATTATAAATGTGAAAGTCTGTCTGTATGTTACGTTTTCACGCCTTAACTGCTGAACCGATCGTCATGAAATTTGGCAGAGATATAGAAAGAAGAGAAAAGAAGAAGAGAAGGATATAGGCTACTTTTTTACGCGATAACCGACATCCACGCGAGCGGAGCCGCGGGCAAAAGCTAGTCTAATACGAAATTCATGCAGCAGTACTCGTACACTTGCGGCTTTGGTATACTTTCTTCTTTTATTAGCACTTTGCCAGCGACTTCGTCCGCCATAATATTCCCTAACCCGAGAAAATTTCGAAAAATCTGGCATTATTCCTTACTACATCATAAGGAAACCTCTGAGGACCAAGGCGTGGATGAGTCGGTTAGTGCATGAGTGAGTCAAGACTTTTCTTTTAAAAATGTCTTGATAACACCTGTACTTCTGATACTGTGTTCTGGTCTCCTGGCATCCCTGATCCCTGATAGCCGTGACGTAGACTCGAATGTAAACAAGCCGTGGCTGGCTTGCGTAGCGCGGTCTATTTCGGCTATTTTGTGGCCGCCATGTTTTCTCTTTGTTAGTGTACTGCACATTTTGCGAGTATGCCGTGGCGTGAAATACTTTTCATAGCTTAATATAGGTGGGTGCAAAACGCTTTTCTTTGATGATTTTTTTATAGGATTTCGAACGGGCGATGATTTTAGTACAAAGTCTATTATTGAACGAGGGCCGCCCTAAGACCAACAATGTATACGTTCAGAGAAATTATTTGTTAAGCAAATTTGTACCATCCGACATTTTGCTGTCATAAGACATTTCATACAACTGTCATTCTTGACAGTTGAAATTTGAATATACATTTTAAGTTTGTGGTTTTGCTTAAAAAAATATTTCCCTGCTTTATCACCTTTGGTAGTTAGCAGACAAATTGATGATAGTACCTATGGTTTTGTAACATCGAGTAGTTAAAATCAAAATCGATCGTAGATTGTACAGCTAGTGCATAAAAGAAGCCAATGAAATCGTCGTACGCGTTGAGATAATGTTGCTTGGATTTCGGCGGTAATATTTCTTCAATCACGTTTTTCGCATTCTGTTTCCCTAGCGTGTAAGACGAGAGTGTAATTTCTTCGTCACTTGAATATTCCATTGTTTTAGTTTAATCTCTTTTCACTGTTCAAAAATGTTGCAAAATTGAAGAAGAATAGCTAATTCCCGCCACGAAACTTAAACATAGTATTTGTTTTTATTTTGAATATTTGTCATTCGACTTGGGTACTTCATACGGCCAAGTCATAAAATACTTTATTTTCGTTTTTAAATAATAAATAATGATTTATATTAAAGCAATTGAAATAAAATAACGACTTTTTAATAAGCGACGTTTTATTGTGCGTGTGGCTGTTGGACCTGATTATCTTAGTCTTAGAAAAAAAAAACATTAAGTGTTGAAAAAATCCAATTGTTTTATGTGTGTTTTGTTAACCCTATCTCCGTCAAGATCACTCCAGATTTCCTTTCAGTGGAGCATAGAGCATAGTTACATGAGTATATTTTCGTTATAAATGTATTAATTTTATGGCAGGCCGTTCATTGCGATTCGACGCCCATCTGGTTTCTAAAAGCTTTTGACGCTCTTAATTTTACACACAGTGAATAGTGAGCTATGTTTTAAATTGCCTTGTATGTTTGTGTCCGGCGGGTGGGGCTCAGTACAAAACGCACGGGTCGAGCTACGCTTGCCAAAGTTGGTCCGTGGACGGGTGCCCATCCATTACATACAAAAACCCCATCAAGAGGTATCGTGGTACCCAGAAACTGGGTTGTGCAGGTCAGATAGGCAGTCGCTTCATGTAAAATATTGATATTCAGTGGCATGTGGTTAGCCTAGAAGCCTTTTTTTTTGGGCTGGAAATCTCTTGATGTCCTGCTCCCTGGGGTGGATAGAGAGAGGGGTCTGTCAGACTCGTACTGACTAAAACCACCCCAGTTTAACCTCGTATACTTGCGTCGGAGGGCTGTGCGTGCGAATGCGACTTCCGTTGACCTGGGCTGGTGACGGCCCATGCTAGTCGGGTTCCGTCCCGTAGGGAGAGTGAGGTGCTGATCTCCCCCGTTACGTCTTAGAGAGGCGCGCGTGAAACACTACGCGCCACCCTCTTGGGTCCGGTGGATTGGGGGCGACAGATGTCCCCGAGTCCGCCGCCCCTGGACCCATTTAGGGGGGCTGGAAGAGGGCATTGTCCGCCCTCCGCCAACGCCCAGTGCGCCTGCTGTCGGACAAGAGCACTCTTGATCTCCCTTTCCCTTTATGCAGCTTCCTTCTGCGAGATAACTGTTTCGTAGAAGGATACCACTGTTCCAGGACTCTGCACTGCCGACCGTTGAACAAACTAAGGATGATTTATCTGCTCGAACAGCTTGCCTACCTCGTCTAGCAAAACTATGGCCGATAAGTGGACGGTGAGTTTACAGTGGGCCCCCAACTTCCTGAGCGGGACCAGTCGAACTGCTTTCCACTGAGTGGGAAACTGGACCCGCTCAAGGCACTCTGAGTGGGGGCTCCACTTCCTTATACTTAAGGAACTGGAGCCCCCACTCAGAGGCTAGCCACCCAGGATACTTTCTGGAAGCCTACCCAATCAGTTGGGAAAAGACAAGGCGTATGATGATTGTATCTACGAATAAAGGTTATTGTCGCTACTAACATAACTATTCAACTTCTTTTTTGTCTAACTATTCGTTATTCACCATTTAGCAGTCTATATGAGTAGGTTTAGTTAAACCAACGATGTGATAATATACAATGACAACGTACTTAGACATTCACCATGCATGTGCGCTGCTAATGATATGATCAAACTAGTCTGTTGATTTGTTCATTTAACTGTTTGAACGTTTATTTAGAAAACGGTTGTTAGAACACCTGTTACATATAGCCATAGTTTCCTCACGTTATTACTCAATACTTACCTCCTTACTAATAAACGTTGTATAGTGTCTGTATAGTTACACAACGCTTTGTCTTCTTCTATCGAAAGTCAAATTACTGTCGAGTGAAAGAGAGAAATTGGTGTGTAACTATACAGACGCTATACAACGTTTATTAGTAAGGAGGTTAATATTTTATTTTCTTTCCACAATGTGTACGTGGTAACTTAAAATATTCTAAGTTCAGTATAATTCTGAGTTCAGATACCATTTTTGAAGTGAAAAACTTCTTAAGGTGCGTTGAGCACTTTTTGGGTGAACAAAAATCATGGAACTCGCGTCATCGTCACTGAACGCTTTCAAGTTCTTAGTTTTCACTTTCTATCAGAAGTCCCCAAAGACAGCCCCGTATTTTTTTTAATCCATTTATTTTAAGTGCAATTTATTTATTTAATTTATTTTTAGGAAAACTTACAGCTAAACAGATACAGTAAGAAATAGTTTAAGCAAAATAAGGCCAATTACAAGTTTCCACATGTAGTTAAGTTTGGTTTAGTTATATTTGGTTTTACCCTAGTACATGGGGCTAAAACATAACTGGCGAAAAGTGGGTGTAGGTACCATCCACCTCTAGCTAACACTTCGCCCGTACAGCCGTGATGTTATGATTTACAAATATTTGTTTCCATTGTTGTTCCAGGCGTGATCGGTCTGATCTACCTGGTGATGTACATCTGCATCATCATCTTCTTCTCCATCTGCATGTGCGGCCTGCTGGCCACTATGGACGAGAAGATCCCGTACTTCACGCTCGCTGACTCTATCATAGGTAAGCTGATAACATAATAGACTTGCTGAGCGATAAATATTCTTACTTTCATCTTATCTACTCATGAATTAGCACGATTGGAAGACAAAAATTATGCTGAAACTCTGAATTTTCTGAAAGTCAAAAGTTGAAAAAATAACGACTCCAAACAAAACAGCCCGTTAACCTCTTTTTAGTGTTTTAGCTGGGAAGAAGATAGATATATAGATAGAATACTCTTAATTATGTACACCATAAAAATTACAGATATACATGTCGAACTGTTACATAGGGGGGCGGGGGAACTGGCGCTATAAACTCCCAAGCAAAACAAAGTTATAACTTTGTTTTGTTTTGTTACTATAGTACAGACGACCGCATGCCACTTTGACCTTGAGCTAGCGTAGTGCGGAGTTCAATAGAATAAGAATAAGTTCAATAAAATACTATAAATAGATTTGTTTCAGTGCTTTCTATGAAATGTATTCTCGGAGGTCTGAAATAAAGAAAGGCATCTGAATACTATATAGAATACTTGTCCTTCTTTGGTATTGTTCGTCGAGTCGTTGAGCTCCTTAAGCCCTGAGTTGAGGTACACGATTACTGACAAATGCTTGCACTGACTGGACAGGTTCACTCAAATTTGTGTGGTTCTTTCCTCAAAAGACCATTTTAGACACGGGTCTACATGGTCCTCACATGACCTGACCAAGATTATGTCTGGACTTTAAAAGAGACTTTGACCCCTGAGTTTGTTTCGCCATTTCTTTTCAGAGGTAGTCAGATAGGAAATGACGACTCCATCTAGCTTATTTTTTTTTAATATGATGTGTAAAAGTGATTCCGATATCCTATTTACAGAATAAACTTTTTCATTTCATTTCTCCTTATCTTGATTTCCTAAGCTGAGCCAAGTATCCATCAGCCATGATTTTATGAAATATACGTTTATGTTTCAAATAAATTTACGAACATGATGAAACACGTATTGGAATTTTGCGAGGAGTCCTTGACCTCATTCTTTACAAGATCTAAAATTATCCGAAATACTTTTGATGGATGCGTCTGGGTGTATAAAATAAACATGCTAGATTTTAACATTTTCCTTACCTACGCTAAAGAAGACTCCATTCATCCATTACCCCGGTAAAGGTATTCCCTTATATGGTGTCCTATGCTTTTGAAATAGGTAAGAAATTGTTTGTTATTATGGAAGCAGACTTCCACAGTGATCGCTGCATTGCTCCGACCCAACATTTATTTGCCGACGTCCATCTTGGCGAAAAAAGTTCAAAACTGTTCCAAGATTGTAAATCACCAACGTGAAACTTTCCAGGTGCCAATCCAGGCATGGGTCACAGGCCGCTGCTGTTTGAGGAAGGAGCTCTCATCTGGTATCACGCGGACAACGAGACCCAGGTCAAGAAATACGTCGACAATATCAATAAGTTTCTTGCCCGTAAGTTGAGCTCATTTTTTATGCGTTACGTTAGTTACGTTATATAAACATACGTTCTTTAATGTTTAATTATGTCCAGATAACAAGATCATGGCGATTTTTTTTATCTCCCAATTTTGTGGTTTGGACTGTTACCATATGGCAATGCTAGGCCAAAAGGAGTACAAAAAGTCGATTTTCTCTTGTTTTAGAATAATAAGGTACCTACTTAAGAATTTTTAACGATTTTTTATGTTTATTTAGTTGAATTTATGAAAAATACTAAGATAATTAGAATCTCAATTTTAAATACATAAACATAGATCAACATTTCAACATTTATTTGAGCTCTCACAATAGTTGTACAGTCAGCTCCAAGCTCCAACCCGTCTACTTACTGTTTCTTCTGATTTTGGAAAATTATTTTCTTTATATTTTTTTCTTTTTCTGGTGACGGAAGGTCAGGAAGATCAGACTTCTTCCGCTTACAAGTTATCTTACGTCTCTTACTTGTCGAAGAGCCTGGATCGCTTCAATATTTATCAGCTTCGTCTTTATTTATGTATACTTTGGAGAACTATTTTCACACCCATTAGAAGTTGTCAAGCTGGCAATTACCTATACGATCAACCCACCATACTCCTCAAGAGTTTGCTCTGCCACTTCAGAAGGCTCATTACAAATATCTAGTAACTCACTATCAACCTCTCGTTACAGTAAATCTATAAATTCGTGCAACTTTTGATTTAATATTATAAATCACCTTAAGGAAATAATACTTAGTTAAACTTATTTATCTATATATATAAAAATGAATCCCTATTTCCCTTGGTCACGGCATCATGCGTGAACGGCTGGACCGATTTCGCTAATTATTTTTTTGTTGTGTTTGTTATTGTCAGGAGAAGGTTCTTATGTAAGAAAAATTTAAGAAAGTTAAAAAAAAAAATTGTAAGAAAACGACCATATTTACATTTTTATTGTAATAATAAGTAGGTAACTCTATCTTCTAATGTAACTTTATGGCGTTTGACATAACGTGTCAGTCATCATTTGGTAGGTCTGAGAATAGATTTTATAAAAAAAAAAAAAAATTGAAGGTTTTAGTTTTTTTTTTTTTTTTTTTTTTTTTTTAAATGAAAGATTACCGTGGACATGGAGGTCCGCGCCCTTGTTTATAGGTTTATTTGTTTACATGAATTTTTATTTTGGGTTACAATTATTGTCCTCCTACAACGGACATGTTGTAGGTTTTAGTTAGGTAGGGTAGGGTAGGTAGGGTTGGTAGGGTGGGGTAGGGTAGGGTAGGTAGGTGGGTAGGGTAGGGTAGGGTAGGGTAGGGTAGAATAGGGTAGGGTAGGTAGGTAGGGTAGGGTAGGGTAGATAGGTAGGTAGGGTAGGGTAGGATAGGGTAAGGTAGGGTAGGGTAGGTAGGTAGTTTCCTTTGCGCGTAGACATACTGCCACAGTCAAATAGCTTTTGACAGAACGAAGTCTGTCGGGTCAGCTAGTAAAAAATAAAAGCCTTGCATCCATTTAGTTTTATTATAATTAGGTTTATAATAAAACTAAATGGATGCAAGGCTTTTATTTTTATTTAGTAGTGTCAATAAATTTTCTGTTCGCCATTTCTGCAAAATTTATGACATCCAGCAAATTAAAACACCACTAGCAAGATACCGTGGCCCTGGCATACAGGCAACTGAAGGAACACGGGTAGGTTTTAGTCAGTAGCCAGAGCGGGAGAAGTTATTTGATAATTTCTCACCCAAAAAAAACCGTGTTTGTACATTTGGTTACTACGAGTACAAGTATAGCGCGCGTTGCGATATAAAAATACATACTATACAAGCTCGACAATGGTGAGTAAGGATTTGATAAAATCAGTAATAGCATATAGGCAGTAATCAACGATCAGAGATAAATCTTACCCTGCTCCTAACCTAATTTGCTTCAAATCACTTTCTATAACTAAGAAATGTATCAAAATCATAAATATTTTTTCAGCATACAACAACAAATCATTGCTGATCAACCAGGGCGAGAACCAGCGTGACTGTGGCGATGTGAAGCCTCCTCGTGCCGAAGTCTGTGCATTCAACACCAGCAGCTTCGGGCCTTGCTCCAGTGAGAACGACTTCGGATACGCCAACAAGACTCCTTGCCTTATTATCAAGTTGAATAGGGTAGGTGTCAGGATTTTATGTTAAGACTAATTCAGAAGTTTTCTTGCTAGACTCTGACACTAAAGTAGGGCTGAATAAATTAATAGATGGAACAGAATTTGTATGAAATTATGTGCCAAGTTAGGTTACGGGAACTTAATCGTAGATGGTGAATCAGATCCGAAGTCTTGAAAACCGGTCAAGTGCGTGTCGACTTTTTGGGAATTCGGGAAGACTATCCCAAAAACAAACAAACTCATTGTAGTTCGAAAACATGTTCTCCCATACATCGATATATGTACGTCGTACGGTCGATTCTCCAATAATGTAAGTTAGTAATCGCAAAAATATGTTTTTTAATGTGATAAAACTACAAATTAAAGATTTTCGGATTTTTTTCTTTGTGCTGTGAACTTGCTTCTTGCCAAATTTCATGATTCTAGGTCAATGGGAAGTACCCAAGTATGGTTTTGATTTATTTGCGAGTATCAAAATAATGTCGCATAAATGGCCGTATTTTTTTAATGCGTTGAGAGTTAGAAGCTTTTTATTTTTTTGTTTTTTGTAGAGCTCCAAGGGACCGTAGACCTACGTATTTGGTATTAATATTCGAACATGATACCTCTACGCGTTCCTGAGAAAAAGGGTATTGACAGACTGACCGACAGACATACAGACAGACGGACAATGAAATGATCCTATAAGGGTTACGTTTTTTCCTTTTGAGGTACGGAACCCTAAAAACTAGTTATGGTGCTGTGTTTACAATGAATAAATATTGAATCTTACTCTGTCGTAATCTTTGAAAAACTGCTCCTGCCTAGCTAAGGGCATTATGTAATATATATGTAATTTATGATTATGATTATGAGGCCTCTGCCTGAGGTAGGGAGAGGGTTATAAACCTCTGTTCATCACCCTCTTTTTGCTAACTGTCGCATTGATTGAAGGTGGTGTATTTCGTTACAGTTATACGACTTTAACCCGGACTTCTACGACGATCCCGGCGACTTACCCCCCGAGATGCCGCCTGACATCAAGGATCATATCATCAACGCCACTGCTCAGGAAGTAAGTATCAGTTGAATAAACAACAATTGCAAAATGAGTTGCATTATTCCTTAGATATGTCAGGGATCACCAATTAGTTTCAATGAAGGTCCGTTTAAAAATTTCGGTTTTATTTTCATATTAAATTTAGATTGTTTTAGTTATAAATTTGACTGTAAACAGTAAAATTAAAGTCCGCACAAAATAGGTCGGCCGTTCGGATCTGGACCGCGGTCCGCTATGTGGTGACCCCAGCCTTATACGGCTTGAATGATATATCATTCAAATCATCTTCATTCGGGGTCAGAGATCATTCATTTTCATTTAAGTTCATTCACCTACTTATATTCTTTTAATGGAAGGGAAGTGACTACTACTGCTCGGCCCCTATAAAGACCACCTCTTTACATTGCAACAAGGGAATGGCCAGTGTTCTCCTGTCTGCTTATATCAACATTTATATTTAGTGAGATAGATAAAATCACTTTTTAGGGAAAACTCAGTGGACACCAACTCAGATTTATTTTAATTTTAAATCAATCTTTGGTATTTTTTATTTAACTCTTTCTGTACATTCTTCCAGCGTCGCAAGGTGTGGGTGTCGTGTATGGGCGAGCGGCCAGCTGACGTGGAGGCCCTGGGCCCCCTCAAGTACTGGCCGTACCCTGGCCTGCCCGAGATCTACTTTCCCTATGATAACACCGCTGGATACCTGAGCCCGCTCGTCGCTGTGCAACTTCTGAACCCAACACGTAAGTCAAACTTTAAATAATCGTTGGCTTAAGGTCGACTTGTGAAGATCGTGGGAAACTGCAGGATGCGGGAAGCGCAGGGTCGCTCGTTGAAGCGATGCTTGGAGGAGGCCTATGTCCAGCAATGATGAATGAAAATGAGATGAAGATAATCATGAGTGAGTTCACAAAGAATGCCTTGTTTTTAATAAGTTACAAAATGTTATTGTAATAATAAGCTAATGATAAGTTAGGATAAGAGTTTAGATAAGTATACTATCGCAATAGGTTACCCTGTAATGATAGATTTTGAAGCCCAACATTCTGATCCATACAAGACAGCATTTTAAATATCGTAGCATTAAGGCTCCTACAAACAGGCGCGACAAGCGACGCGACACAAAGAGACCGCTCGTCGCGCGGCACGCGGTGTTTTTGTGTCGCGTCGCGTGTCGCGCCTGTTTGTAGGAGCCTTTATGCTGAGATAGTGGCCTTTTTGGCCTCGCACAGGTCTTTTTCTATTATGTTTTTTGCTGTTGTTTACAATGTAAATTTTGTTAGTCTTAAATGCTCATTTTTAAATTTTTTCTGATTGTATTTCTTGTGCGTGTCCCAAATAAAATATTTTTCTTTCTTTCTTTCCTTCTTTTCTTTCTTTCCATTGCTTTGCACGAGTGAACCGAGATACCGAAAGTCGCAACAGACTGGGAGAAGCGCGCCATCGCAGAACATAGGTATATTCAGTTTTGTTTCTGCTGATTTTCAAGCCATCATTCTCCAGCTTCTGATGCCATTTCTCCAATCTGCCAAGCCAAGACCTCAAGTTCATCTTCACCGACAAGAACTATGTCATCGGCAAACAGCATGCACCAGGGTGCTTCTTCCTGTCCGTCCGTCTGTCACAGCCAATTTGCTCCGAATCTAATGGATCGATTAATTTGAAATTTGGTACACATATGAATTTCTGTGATCCAAACACGTCGACCGCAAACGACCTCCATATTATTATTTTTTTTTTAAATATAAAATATATATATATGGAGCTCGTTTGTGGTCGACATTTAGAGCTTAAAAAAAAGTTTTGCAAACTGTATCGTGTGACTTATCATATATTATTATGAATGGCCCTTTTGCTCGCTTGGATGACGGAAATTATCCCACGGATAAAAGATGAAAAAAGAAAAGAAAAAAAAAAAAACAGAAAGTACGAGGCCAAAAGGCTCCTATCTCAGAATAATGCTGCGACATTTAAAAATAGTGTCACAGCGCTGGTATTTTGATCACTGAGACATTATAATTATATTAATTCTGATAGGGCCCGCTGTGATTTCACGGGCAGATACAGAAATAAGTACATAAATAATTATCAATAAAATAGATATAGTTATACAGCGTGTTACGGAGAGGGTATATACATATCAAAGGCACGGATTCTTTTGGTGATAACAAACTACAGGGCAATATTTTTTAATACCTATACCTACATACAAAAATCAATGATGTAGATATTAAAGCAGACGTGGAGGTGGCAGCTGAGTTTGAAAATTTCTTTACTAATATTCCCATTTTAACAACCAAAACTCTGTCAACGTCGTCCTCTACTTCTGCTTACTCAATACTAAAAGAATGTGTACCAGAATGTGATCAGCACTTTAAATTCACAATTGTTACCGCTAAAGACATAATAGAAACTTTTAAAGATCTTGATGTAAAAAAAACTGCTGACCTTTGGGGATTATCAGTACATAACATGTCTTCAATAATTGATGTTATTTCACCGTTTTTAACAATTGTCTTTAATTCTTGTATTTCGTCTGGTGTATTTCCTGATCTGATGAAACTTAGCAAAGTGATTCCACTGTTCAAATCTGGCAGCACAACTGATCCCACGAATTTTCGGCCTATTTCGATATTACCTACATTAAGCAAAATCTTTGAAAAATTAATTTTAAAACAAATGTTAGGACATTTCAATTTACATAATTTACTTCATTTGAAACAGTTTGGTTTTACAAAGGGTCGTTCAACTACAGACACGGGCGTGGAATTACTTAAGAGCATATTCGAGGCCTGGGAGGAGTCGCAGGATGCTCTTGGCATTTTCTGCGACTTGTCTAAGGCCTTCGATTGCGTACATCATGATACACTCATCAGGAAACTGCATCACTATGGTATGAGGGACAGGGCTCTCGACCTTCTGACTTCTTATCTGAACAACAGAATTCAGAAGGTTGATGTTAATGGCAAGAGATCTGCAGGATCTGCGGTCACTATGGGCGTTCCGCAGGGTTCAATTCTAGGTCCTTTCTTGTTTTTGATTTACATAAATGACTTACCTTATCACATAAGGGACAATCACAAGATTGTGTTATTCGCAGATGACACTTCCCTCATTTTTAAAATCAAACGTCAGTTAGTCAACTTTGAACAAGTTAACGATGCACTCTCTAAAGTTGTTCATTGGTTTAATGTAAATAATCTTCTCCTGAACGAAAAAAAGACTAAATTCATTAAATTTTCAACGCCAAATGTCAGGCAGCTAACTACTAATGTTCAACTTAATGGAATAGATTTGGACCCTGTTGAGTCGACGGTTTTTCTTGGAATAACGATTGATGGTAAATTACAATGGGGCCCACACATAGAAAAATTGTCAGGAAGGCTAAGTTCGGCCGCCTATGCTGTTAAAAAAATTCGACAGATAACTGATTTAGATACTGCCAGAATTGTTTATTTTAGTTATTTCCATAGTCTTATGTCATATGGGATTCTTCTCTGGGGAACCTGTGCGGATATTAATACAATCTTTGTTTTACAGAAAAGGGCTGTTCGAGCCATTTATAACCTTGGTGCAAGAGATTCCCTTCGGGAAAAATTTAAAGAAATAGATATTCTGACTGTAGCCTCTCAATATATATTTGAAAATCTATTGTACGTACACAAAAATATATCAAATTTTAAGAAAATGTCCGATATTCATAGTCTAAATACCAGAAATAAACACAATCTTGCTGTACATCGCACTCGCCTCCACAGAGTAGGCAACTCATTCATGGGTCAATGTATACGCTTTTACAACAAACTTCCCATTGAAATTCGAAACTTACCCATTAAACGATTTAAAAGCTGTATTAAAACCAAACTTTGCAAAAAAGGGTACTATAACATTTCTGATTATTTAGAAGACAAAAAAGCTTGGGATTGAACTGTTCGCTCTGCTTAAAGCCGTTTGATTAAACCCTAAAACTTGACATTTTAATAATTATACAACGTTTTATATACATACCTAATTATTGACATTATTAAATATTATATACAAAATGACATGAATATTTACTTTGAAAAGTATTACATATATTACTTTAATTATTGTGAATGTGAGCACTATGTGGGTCATTTGTTTTCTTTAAGATTATCTCTTTTTTCCTCTTTCTCAAGTAGTTTTAATGATGGTCTGGTTTTTTGAGTACTTTATGCGGCCTACCCAAATGTCCTTTCTTTGGTATTGTTCGTCGAGTCGTTGAGCTCCTTAAATCCTGAGTTGAGCTACACGTTTACTGACAAATGCTTGCACTGACTGGACAGGTCCACTCAAAATTGTGTGGTTCTTTCCTCAAAAGACCATTTCAGACACGGATCTACATGGTCCTCACATGATCTGACCAAGATTATGTCTGGACTTTAAAAGAGACTTTGACCCCTGAGTTTGTTTCGCCATTTCTTCTCAGGGATAGTCAGATAGGAAATGTCGACTTCCTCAAGCTTGTTTTTATATTTTTTATATGACGTGTAAAAGTGATTCCGATATCCTATTTACAGAATAAACGATTTCATTTCATTTCATTTCATTTCATTTCATTTACATAAATAAAAAGTTAAGAATCATTTAACTAAAAATCAAATGTTTCCAATTGAATTCTACACATCACTAGACCATGTCAGTTGATCGGTGTCAATAAACTACACACAAAGAAATGGTGGTAACACGTTTGTTATGATTTAAATTTAATAAACTATCGAAATAAAAAAAATATTAAGCATTTTCTAGTTAGTGCTTTTGAGCTGAAATTTTGTACAGAGATTCTGAACCAGATACACTCTTCACCCCGTTTGTATGGATATACCCTTCCAAAAAATCGAAATAAGTAGGTATTGCTAAGCTGATAATGTAGCTACAAGCCATTCTAAATTGAACCAAACATTTTCTTTTCCAGTGCACCAAATAATAAACATCCGCTGTCGTGCGTGGGCGCACAACATCAGGTACACCGACAGCCTCAAGGACAGGTTCGGCTCCACCCACCTGGAGATCATGATCGACTGAAGGCGGCGTCGGCGCAATGAACGCATTGGGGAGTTCCAACGTTAAGAACTAATCTTGGGGCTTTAGTAAAAAGGGGTATTGTATTGTATCAAGTACTTCAGTCGGCTCGAACACCGGATCATAGCGCCTCAAACGACAAAAACGTGTTTAGGTATCTTAACAATTTACTTACTTCCCTTAATTGTGTCGTTCTTCCAGTCAACACCGGCTGCGACTTCAACTAGCACTAATAACTTAATGTGTCTTATACGAAGTAGGAAATACGTTACTACAGTGTGACTTGGTTAAATGGGCCCTGGATATGTGAGAAATCTCTACTACTGATAATTACAATGAGTTCCCGATCAAAAAGCCTTTAGCGGGGGCCTCTGTAAGTAAGACAACTGACTATACAACTTGGGAAACTGGGTATATGAGAAACTTCTTTAAGTGATAAATAATCCTAGGTCCCTTGAGATCCCACTTATCCAGGTTACACTGTATTTATATGAAAGTCAGTAGAACAATTTTAGTGACAGTTCGCCCAGTATCAATAGGCGTCAAATAAGTAATTAAAGATGTATTTAATTATGATTTTCATGCCCGTTTTTACTAGCAATAGGCAACACCTAAATATAATACCTTTAAGTAGTTCGATCGTTGTCAATTAAGGCGAAAGCGTCAAGGTATAGCCGGCGATATTTAAATTTTCATACGTTTTTTGCAAATTTTTGCAATTTGCAGATCAGTATCAGGTTGTATGTTGATCTAAATATGATTTGCGGCCGTATCAAATATTAATTTATAGAATTATAATCATAAGAACCACCAATAAAACTCTCTAAGTTCATATTACCTACTCTATTGAATGACTATTTCATGAAATCATGACTTTTGGAGCCAATTCTAACTATGACGATTTTTAAGGAGTTGTACTCGTATTACTGATTCTAATGATTATAATTCTGTCAAGCCATAATTTGTTACCGTCGCGAATCATATGTTAATTAACATATAACCAGGCACTGACCTGCAAATTGCAAAAAACGTAAGAAAATTTGAATTTCGCGGGCTACATTAGCGCATTCCCCATAGGCTACAGTTTCCTAGAAGAGCGGTGACCGCCACATAGCGTCCGCAATTTACGGGCGAATGACGCCACTCAAACGTTATTTATGTTATTTGACAGCGTAAAGTCAAACCCCGCTGCCACCATTTTCATGACAGCCGTCACTGCGGTCGATAAGTGGCGGCCACCGCACCGCTTCTAGGAAACCGTACTTATATCAAGCCGTATATTAATTAAAACGTAACTATATTTTTAAACTGTATATATATAAAACCGCATATATGTATTTTGTGTCAATATTTTATTTATTATTTATTTTTGTTTTAGACCTTTAGACTTACCTAAGTTAAAGCTTTTATGTTGTTTTAAAAAAAATATATATATATTTTATATAAGATTATAAGATGTTGCTATAATTAAGCAGGTGTTAATGTCGTTTATTCCTGTGATAATTGGTCTATAAATCAAATCAAATCAAATCAAATCATTTATTGATTTGCAAACATGGGTAATTAGTACATAGATGTTTTCATCATACATCATGACATCAGAAGACATATATAACTTTTATTCATTAATGTAAAATATATAAACTGTTTGGCGTGCTAATTTTAAATAAATAGGTGAAATCGGGCATCGCTTGCCTTTTACATTGCCTATTGATGTACTGGGTGCTCTGTTTCGTTATTTTAAGTAAATGTGACCAATAACAAAGTAAATAGATAGATTTGTTTCGTTGGGGTAACTGCATATTACAGCGGTACCTATTAACATTATTGAAGAAAATTATAATGAAAAAAAAAAAAAAATAATAATAATGTAGTACCTGCCTACCCCCACACAAGAAGGCGTGAGATTATGTAGGTACCTATGAACCTGTTTTGTTAGCAAGTTCCGTGTTTTGTTTTTACGAAATCTCTAAATCTCTTGGTTTTTGATAGGTACGTTTTAATATGCAGCGACATCATAATTTATTTCGAAATCAACATTGTATTTACCTCTTAATATTATACAAAAGTGTGTTGTTCTTTTTATAAATGAGTTCATAAATAGATTGTGATGTATGTCCATAACTCTTTTATTTACTTATCAAAGGTTTTAAATTAAGTGAGTCTTCCTTTTCCCAGCTGTGTTGGGGTCGGCTTCCAGTCTAATAACCAGATTCAACTGAATATAAGTATTTTACATGGAGCGACTGCCTATCCCTAGTAGCATTTTATGTTAGCATTTAGTTGGGCCACTTGCAGAGGTAAGTGGCTCAACTAAATGCCAACAAAAAATGCTACTAGGGATCCGACCTCCACAACCCAGGTACTGCAGGGTACGATACCCCTTGGTAAGACTGGTTGTCAGACTTTCGGGCTTAAGAGGACTCGTAACGACTTTCAAACACCCACGAATGACAGCCGGGACCGTGCATTCCGAGGCACGGCGGAGTCTCGATATTTAAAGACGGTCACCCATCCACGGACCAATCGCAACAAGCGTAGCTTAACCTGATCGGTCGACACGTGCCGCTGTTACTACTTAGCCACGAGCCCCTAAACTAAGTGACTACTGGTCCTTTATCCTAAATATGTCATCGTCATTTAAGAAAAACAAGAAAAGGGGATTGTTAGAACCTATAAAAATATCAATGCTGGGATTGGCCTCTAAGGAGCGTCGCATACTGCTGGTTACTTATCTCATTTATAAGTGATTAGTCTATGGCAATGGAGGATCCATACGGAGCAGGGTGTTATCATTGAAATTCGGTATCGGTATCTACATTTATTTATTTATTAAAATAAATTACAAATAGTCTCACTCATCGTATCGACAATCACGCACAATATAAATAAATATTGCAATATTATTATCCAATCAAGTATTTGGTATTGTTCTAGCTTCGTTTTGTTTTCACATAAAAGTAATTAATTTATGGCAGTTTTCATTCAACAAAAATGGCGGTTCGAAAAAATAAGAAATCAGATTTATTTTCATAATTTTAAATATAGTTTAATAATATTTCTTTTTATTAGGGTTCCGTACTAAACAAGGAACCCTTATAGTTTCGCCATGTCCGTCCGTCTGTCTGTCTGTCCACGGCTCAGCTCAGAGACTCTTAGTACTAGAAAGGTGCTATTTGGTATGGGTATACTGGTACATATTAATCACGCCAACAAAGTGGAAAAATATAATCTTGAAATAAAAAATATTTAGGGTAACTCCGGTACACGTAGGTAAAGTGGGGATGATATTTTTTTTTCTCGGCTATCCCATGGTGTGGGGTATCGTTGGATAGGCCGTTTAAATGTTGGGGGTTTGTGAAAACCTTTTTTTATCCAGAGATTCGTTTGCGTAATAATAAGTTTTAAAGTGCAAATTTTTGTTAGAGTCAAGTGTCCCATCCCCCTGCCAGCTAAATAGTTGTATTTGGATACGTGAAAAAATTCACAGCGGTAGTATATAATTATAATGAAGTTAAAAGGAAAACCATCACAGCTAAGTAGGCTTTACAAGTTACTGAGTAATAGTCGACCAACTTACATTTGCATTAAGTTTGTTTTTGGGATACATTCATCCCAACAACGGAACCCTTCATTGTGCGTGATCCGACACACACTTGGCCGGTTTTTTTTTTAAAGTATCGCTATTTTGAAGAACGAAATATAAGTAACATAATTTATAATATTCGTGAAAGAAAGGGAGGTACAGTAGTGCATGTAGAAATAAATAACCACAGACAAAATTTATACCCATACAATCTCCTTTTAAAATATTGTTGTCTCCGGTACATTTTTAGCGTGTCTATAGCTAACTAGTACTACATACAAAAACAAACAAATAAACACTGCCTACGTAGAGCATAATATGGTTTTTTTTTTTCTTATTATCTCGCTGTTGTTTGTTTTGTCTCTATTATATTGACTGTATTTAAAGTCTATCCCGATTTTTTTTAACGTTCTATGCCAAACACATTGCTCTTTCTTCAAAACACACAGTTCGCTGGCTGCTTCCTCTTCATGTACTCCTGACTTCCTGCGTCCCTGGGTCCCCTGGTCTATTCGATCATGATCTCGATGTGCACGGCGCCCATGGCCTCGTGTCTGTCATACATGATGTTCCTAGCCCATGCGCGGCACTCGATGTTGATAAGCACGCCCGCTGCACACAGAAAGATAAGTATTAGTTTATATCGTCGCTGTCCCTCATGACGAGAATTTCGTGAAAGCTGAGAAAGGTAAAAAAATCAAGTATCTTGACTTGTATGCGTAACCCCAGCAAAATATTGCGCCTTAGAGAAAATTGAGTATTACAGATAATTAGTTCATAGTTAGTTGCAATTTGATCAAGTATAGCAAAATTTAATCAAGTAGTATTTTCGAAATTATTCGAGAAAAACTGATTTTGCTGGAGTAACGTTACCCCAGCAAAATGTTTTTTCAAAAAAGGCATTTAGCTTGGAACCAAGTACATGAAAAGATAGCTTTTGATGAGTTGTAAATGTATACCAATAGCAAAATTTGTTCATCTTATAGTTTTTGAGATATTCAAGATTTTGCTGGAGTAATGTTTTGGGATTTTATAATAAAAATAAAAAAATAATAAAAATTTGTAAAGAATACCAGTTATAGGCCTTAATTTGTTCAAATATAAGTATTTCGATTCATCAACAAATGTCGATGTAATTAATTTTTTTATGAATCAGAAAAAAATTATTTACTCGTAAACTCGTACATTAACAAACAAATAAATATTTTGTTATTGGTATTTATTATATTTACAACTTATCAAAAGCTATCTTTCCATGTACTTGGTTCCAGGGTAAATGCCTTTTTTTTTACATTTTGCTGAGGTAACGTTACTCCAGCAAAATCAGTTTTTCTTGAATAACTTCGAAAATACAACTTGAACAAATATTGCTATACTTGAACAAATTGCAACTAACTATGAACCAATTATCTGTAATATTCAATTTTCTCTAAGGCGCAATATTTTGCTGGGGTTGCGCATACTCTTGACTTAGCCTATGAGGTTGTCGACATTTAGGACGTGGACTCTGCAATCATTGTACCGATAATCGTTACGGTTGATAACCTAATAGCGGAGATCCTCGACCAACACCACAGGAGGCTCTCATTGCGCGGCTGGCTAGCTAGTACTTCTGGATACGGCACGCATAGTGAGGAGGTTCCTCTCTCTAGAGCCCTGACCACCGGCAGTTTGGACCCTGTTCCTGATGCCAATGGGCCACAAATTTTTATATTTTTAAACAAATAAAAAAAAATATATATGTATATTAATGAAATAAAGGCAATAATATTACTGACATTACGGTCCCGCATGACGGGAACCTCGTGAAAGCCGAGAAAGATAAACAAATCAAGTAACTTGACTTGGCTCGCGAGGTTGTCGGCATGTGGGATCTGGACTCAGCGATCATTGTGCCAATAGTCGTATCAGCCAATGGCTTAATTGCCAAGAGTCTCGACCAACACCTAAAGAGGTTCTCGTTGGGCAGCTGGATTAAGGGCTTGATTCAGAGAGAGGAACCTCTTAACCATGGAGGTTCCTCTCTCTGGTGCCCTGACCGCCGGTAGCTTCGAGCCCAATCCCGATACCGGTGGGCAGTGTATTTTTTTAATGTTTTTATATTTTTTATATTCTACTATTTAAAAATATAGTTTTTATGTATTTATTGTAATAAAGGAAATAATAATATAACGTAGGTCGGCACGATTGCAGTGGGTATGTAGTTTCTGGTAAACCTTTTGCTACCTTTTTGTTACAATAACTGGAAGTGGAATTCCTTGTGTTCTTTGTGCTTTCTAATAAGTACTTAATACTTGGCACGAGACACCAAGTCGAATGAGTAGCTTATAAGTACACATTTAATCATTTATACCGCATCATCAGTACAGTGTACAAAAAACACTTACTGTTAGGCCTCTGTAGATGCACAGCGACTAGTGGACTAAGGTAGCCCTCTTGGTTGGTATACGGGAAGTAGTAGCCGGGGAAGCCGCGGAACGGCATGTACTGGACGGGGCCAATGTTCTCCCGGTCTGCTGGGTTCTCGCCCTGGCACGATACCCACACCATGTTGAGCTGGGAAATGAAATTTGAAAGGTAGTAAGCAGAGACAAATGGACTTGACTGGGCATATGTCACATTGTATAAAAAGGACCCTAGAGAACCATAGGGTTATCATGGTCTACAAAACTGACCAACAGAACAATCAAAATTAATAGGAGCTAGATATATTTGTACCTACAATGTTGTCATACACTTTCAGCTGACGAAAAAATGCTCAAAGTACACTTACATAATTCTTATCAAATGCCGTCATGTTTCGAATATGGTCCTTCAGATCATCAGGCATCTCTGACGGCAGATGTTCAGAGCTGTCGTAGAAGGCTGGCTTCCACCCGAAGATCTTGTTCAGCTTCAGGAAGACGCAGGGAGTTGACTTCTGGTAAGCGAAGTGGTTGTCTTCCAGGCAGGGGCCCCAGGCGCTGATGTCTACGTCACAGACCTTGCCAGCGGGAGCTGAATGCCTGAAGTCGCAGCTGTGAATGTTCTGGCTTGCTCCAGACTTCTTGCCGTCGCGTTTGTAGACTGGAATTTGGGGAATCGTTTAGAATAATCAGCCTATAATGTTCTCACTGCTGGGATATAGAACTTCTCTCGTTGAAAGGCAGTGGGCCGTAATCCAACACGCGGGCCCAGTGCGGGTCGGTAGCTGTTACATGTCTTCGAATTTTTGGTTCTAGGACATGCAGGTAATCTCACGTTGTTTTCCTCCACCGTTTTGAGAGCAGGGGTGATGAAATAATTTACAAAAAGTAAATCACCTGTGTGGGTTTGAATCTGCGACCTACAACTCGTAAGTCGTGGCCGATACACTCTGGGCCACTGTTGCTCTCATCGTTAAAGTCAGTCTTTTACGGACTTGGTATTTCCGAGATAATACAATGAGTTTTGGAAAAGGAGAATGATGAATAAAAGAAAGATGACCTTGGTATCATCTTTCTTTTATTCATCATTCTTCTTTTCCAATAAGTAGGACAGGTTATTGACCGTGTGGTCATTGTGTCTTGTCATGGTCTTGTGGCGGTATCTACAACGCCACATGTGAACTACGCATCAAAGATCCTCAGCCTCATCGGCAACCTTGGCACAGCACACTGTACTTTTGGCCGGTTTACAAGCAGAGCCCTTCAACCCTCTCCTGGTCGACGCCAGAAGTCAGCCTCAACCTGAACTACATCAGACTCACTGAAGCATAACGCAGCGCCACTCCGACTCACTGGGGAAACTCCGCAGACAGTTCGGACTCACCGAGAACTTCGCGGCACCCAGTTCCAACCCACTGGAACCACAACTGGCCCTGGCAAGCATCACAATATGCACTAACTCAGCCTACTATCGACCTCCGGTCTCTGGAGAGGAGTGATGTGGCGGCATCTAGAACGCCACATGCGAACTACGCATCAAAGACTTGACGTCACAAATCCTGCATCGCGCAATCAGAGTTTACCGCGTGACTAGCATAAATATATACAACATCGCGTCATCAACTGTCGAGCACACCAGACACAACACCAGTCTGGTCGGTGGATCCTCCATTTTCTTTGGAGGATGAGTGAACAAGATATATATATATTATACACTAGGGTGTCCCTTAAATTTTAAGTTCAATATATTTTTACGCATACCTTCTTAAAACTTTCGTAATAACCCAATATTGTCTAGGAAAAAATATTAGCCCGTTTTATAAACGATAACCCGTGCCGACTTGCATTTTAAACTTCTCCATATAAGTTGCGCGGGTAATGCGCTGCAAACTGTAACTACGTGTTTAATTTATCATTTCATTCGTAATTTTTAACTATTAACGCGCTATTGTTAATTGCATAAAGATGTCGATGGAATTACGGAGTGATAAACAAAATAATTTTAAAATTAACCTTGATAACTTATTTGATATTGCACATGCTGATGCTTTTGAAAGAATGAAAATAGAGGAAGACAAAGTACTTTTAAGGAAACAGAGAGAGCCAGGTCGACCGGAATACTTGGGTGGTGTGGACAAAAAATTGGCGACGAAAGAAGAAAGACTAATGCAAAGACGATTAGAAGAGGAGGAAAGGAATGTGAGACAAAGAGAGTTTTTGGCTGTTGCATCTACTTCAAGCTCAAATATCTTGAATGTCCAGAAGATTCGGACGAAGAACAGATTTTGAATACTGAACTCAGCTTGCCAGACGTTCCCTGCCCTAAAAAAAGTTAAAAAAGAGGTAGAAAGGATATTATAACGCCTAAACTTGTCGCAGTTTTAGATCGATGTCAGTTAAGCATAGAGACTCCATTTACTTTCTGCATGCGGTCTCGTAGAAGCGCTTGGTCTGAGCAGCGACGATTTCGCTATTAACAAATCCTCGATTCAGCGAATTTGTACTCAGACGAGAATAACAAGGGCAGTAGCAATAAAACTGACTTTCAAAACAAGGTACCTGACGTAGTCACAGTCCATTGGGATGGAAAACTATTACCCGGATTGGATGTACGAAGTTCAAAAGAAGAACGTTTGCCCCATTATTGCTTCATTTGAAGATAGAGAACAGCTTCTTGCAGTGCCAAAACTAGAGAGTTCTTCTGGATAACATCAAGCTAAAGCCGTCTCATCTGCTCTCTTTGACTGAAACCTTAATAATAAAGTTCAAATAATGTGCTGCGATACAAAAGCTTAAAATACTGGTCATTTTAATGGAGCTTGTGCTGTTTTGGAGCAGACGTTAGAGAGAGAATTTTTGGTTTTCGGTTGTCGTCATCAGGTTTATAAATTCGTCCTAAAAACAGTCTAATGCATTCCTAACTCAAAACCTTACTTAACACGGCAGAAGAAGAGCAAAAACAATGCTTTTGGCGCTGTGCCCAGGAACATAGAAATTTGTATCTGGACTGTTAAAAAACTACACTAAAGAGAAGTTACCCTGGCTGAATGTTATAATTTTATGTTTTAAAATAAAGATTAATGTTTACCTTATTTTATTTTACCTCATACTCACCAAATTTGTTGCATTTATATTAGTTTTATAGCAGATCGGAATAATAGGACAAAACACGATTTTAAATAAACTTTGAAGCTCAGTCGGCACGGGTTGCGATCATGCTAGAAAGCTGAAATTTCATATTTGAGTATATTTTAGCATTAATAAAAAAATTAGAGGCTATGCGTATCGATAAAAAAAAAAATAAATAAAAATTCATATAAGGGACACCCTATTATACACCCTGTTCTTCATACCTCTATAGCCTTATAGTTTTGTTTTAGCATCGATGGGATATTTGCATATCCTGGCATTAATGCCAGAGAACAGATACATTTCTCACAAGAAAACTGAGGAGTTGGTAACCCATCAAGAACACCTGAAGAGCTATTGGTAAAGATAAAGATAATCACGAGATCACTCACCTGCTAAAAACTTAGACAATTCCTTTACCCAGAAATTATAGCTTCCAGGGTCATTCCCCTTGTACCAGATGACGCTGCTGGCGACCTCTGGGGGCATGGGCCGGAAGCCTAGCCCAGGGTTGGTGCCGATGATGCTCTTCTCAAGCTGCCACATGGGCTGCCGAGTGTCCAGGAGTTGGAGGAAGGTCCACATGCAGATCGCGACCAGGATCGCCAGCGCAGAGTAGAAGATGAAGTAGAATAGTGCTATTTTGGCTGAAATAACGTAAATAATTTAATAAGTAGCTGGTAATGGGGAAGGTACAAGTGTTCAAAATTAGCACTGGGTTAGAACAGGACTGGCACGTTTGACTAACAAAAATCGGCCAAGTGCGTGTCGGACAACGCACAATGAAGGGTTTCGTAGCCGGGACAAAATCCCGGCAAACAAACTTAACAGTTTAGTTGAAATACATGTTCTCCCATAAATGCCAACTGTAAATGTAAGGTGGTTGACTATTACTCTTTATTTTCTAAAGCCTCCTTTTCTGTGATAGTTTTCCAACTAACTTCGTTATATGTATAAACTACTGCCATGATATTTGAGGTTCCTTGTTAACTACGGCAACCTAAAAACGATTAACACCATGCTTGTGTTCCCCTATAGAGTCAATTACCCATGACTCATGAAGTAGTCGATGTCGGGCGAGCCTACCTATTGCCATAAACCAGGCACACATCCATACTACGGGCTGCTAATGATACATTCATTCATTTGACAAATATAATATATACGTAATGTAACAGCCCTGAGTTGAATAACTTTTTGAGCCCGGAGTATAAAGGAAGCCCTTTCTATGAGTAACTCCAATTTAATTTTATCATACTTAACTGTAAGTTTTTTTTTTTTCTGAGTTTGATCTGTTTTGACGATAGTATAACACATAATATAAAAAGCTAAAAGTCTTATAATATTAATATTAATTATACACAAGTGTTAACAAAAGGGAGGGAAAAGAATCAAAGGGCAATAAAAAAATTCGTCCGCATCGCTATCAACAGGAAAAGTACCCAAAACGCTGGCAGCATTGCCACATTGTATAGTACTGATGATTCTTTGGCCAAAAAATAGACCAAACTTCTGGTCACGTGAAGAGTCGACCAATCGCTTGGCGACAGTAAGAATTTACCAAGATTGTCACAACTAGGCCAAAAGCTAGTACACACACGGACACGGGCAATTTTTTGTCATTTGGTGGTCCAGATGCTGGACCTAGTCGAGCAATTAAAGCTATTTGCAATCAAGTTTAATTTATACCGCCACAACATTGCTCCATAATCGTATAATACGGTGTGGAGATATCTATAGAACAACAATTGAGCTACATGTTGGCATAGCAGTTTAAAATTGATCATGATAACTCTTATGATGCTTAGCTTTGTTGACCATTTTCTATTTGGTTTAGTATCTGGTACTCATTGAAAGGCCTACACTGTCCTCCCATAAGTTATTAACATTGTGATTTGTAAAAATTTTATAAGCCAATTATTTTTAAAATAGTAACCGTAGAGTTTCTTGCCGGCTCCATAGGAAACGTCCAATTGCAACCGTGCACCTAGCTTCGGACGTCTCATAAGTGCCCATGTAGGTTTATGAGAAATAAAATATTTTGTATTGAAACGAATTGTTGATTTCGTGACGTCATAGCGAGGGGCTTGTGGTTAAGTAATAACAGCCGCAAGGGTTGATTGATCAGGTTAAGCTACGCTTGCCGCGGTTGGTCCGAGGATGGGGACCAACTTTACATACCAAGACCCCTCCGTGTCTCGGAAAGCATGTTAAGCCGTTGGTCCCGGCCATCCATTCGTGGATCTTTGACAGTTTTTACGGGTCCTCAGAAGCCCGAAAGTCTGACAACCAGTCTTACCAAGGCGTATTGTGTTACCCAGTAATTAGGTTGTGGAGGTCAGATAGGCATGTACAATACTGGTATTCAGCTGGATCTGGTTAGACTGGAAGCTGATTCTAACATAGTTGGGAAAAGGTAAGGCAGATGATGATGTCGTGACGTCATATTTTACCAATATCGCCCAGTATTGAGCAATTAAATAGCCCGTATAATCGCACCGTAACAGAGAAAGGCCACGGATCCACGATGTAGGTATCTGCATGCTGTCCGGTTAGATCCCGCGCCAAGCGGCGCGCGCGCAGGATGCTCCAATAATCTCATTGAACCAATGAACGGCCGTCGCAGCTTCCGGTAGGCATGTCTTTATGCTCCGGACCATTTAGGCAATGTCTCCGGTATTCATAATAATAGAGGTTTGAGAGTTTGAGTCACGACGGTGCTAGTAACTGGGTTATGGAGATCAGATAAGCATCGCTCCATGTAAAATACTAGTATTCGCGTGTGTGTTTCTTTTAACCATCTCGATTTAACGCAACGAGCGCGTTCAGCACTCCGATTGGTTAAGGGCCAATCGGAGGCCAATCGAAGCGCCGAACGCGCTCGATTAAAAGAAACACACTATAGGGCCTCTGGTGAGACTGGAAACCGACCCCAACATGTTGGGAAAGGCTATGCTGATCATCATCGAAACTTATACCTCCCTAAGTGATTATTTTGTAACTTGCAAAAGCAGTCGTTTCTTTCAGCACCGCAATTGCGTAACACTTTCAACCACAATCTGAAGGATTTTGCTAATCCATTGCTTCATACACCTTTAGAACTATAGAGACCCAATTTGAAATCATCAATCACATTATCAATTAATGACATCATCAATTAGGCACCCTTGTATCACAAGGCTCGGACGGCACTCGTATCAGTGTTTTAAACTATGTCATGAATCATAATTATTAAAGAAAAAAAAAAATGAAAAAAAAAAAAATACATGAATGAATTCTATTCAATTCAATTCAATTCTATATTGCATATCACATGTGTTTTACAAGATCTTAAAATTAAAATTCGTCGGGCACAACAATTTAAAATATTTGACAGAGAGTAGCATTTATAAAAATCATCATTAATTAAAATTAAAATTCGTAAATTCATTTAAATAAGTAAATAAAGTTAAATAAAAAGATAAAATAGAGAATAAAAAACCGAATAAAATTATAGTCAAATACATCATGTCATTAGAATAATAATCAAAATACAATCATGTCAACAAGATAATAATCAAAACAAAATGTCAATATAAAATTAAATTAAATTATAGTCAAATCATCATGTCGTTAAAATAATAATTAAAATACAATCATGTCAATGGCTAATAATCAAAAACCAAATGTCAATAAAATAAGATAAAAAATTAAAGTCAAATACATCATGTCATTAAAAATAATAATCAGATACAATCATGTTAAAAAAAGAAGTAAGAATCTAATACAAAATGTCAATAAAATAAAAAACAACATTCAATAAGTACCTAAAGATAGTAAAGTCAATCTATTTTGAAGTCATCATTAAAAAAATTATTCAGTGAATAATATCAATTTTGAATTAATAGTTTTCTGACTCTTTTTGATTAGTATCTAGTCATTAGATACATGAAGTGGGCTGTCTTTGTAAGACGACTAAAATGCCACGGTGTATATACAATATTACAATATTATTATAGTGACCCAATTTGGTGATGTCCTTCAACTTCTGAAGAAACTAGGTCTCTACAATTCTAAAGGCGCGATATGTTCGAAAAATTTGTCTGCTCAACAACGTAAATAACGTAATTATTGTTTATTTATTTTATTATTTACTGGCTGCGCCCCGCGGTTTCACCCGCATAAGTGTCGATTCCGTGGGAATATCGGGATAAAAAGTAACCTATATGTTAATCCAGGGTGTCAGCTACCTCCATACAACATTTTATAAAAATTGGTCCAGCCGTTTGAGCATGAGGAAGAGACAAATATAAACATACACACACAAACTTTCGCCTTTATAATATTAGTGTGATGTACACACAGTAAAATACATAGAGACACGACATAATTATAATTTCAGTACAAAGGTACTGCTTATTTCTTAAGAAATTTCTTCCAGCAGACCTGCTAAAGGAGAAATTAAAAGGAAACTGTTGTTGAACTGTCAAAATGAAAGCCATTGCTGCTGTTAGTGTGTGTCGTAAGTGTGTTACGCAATTACCCATCTTTAAACGTCATCCTGGTTTTTATTCAACATTGACTGACTGAGTACCTTCATACCTAAGACCTGTTTTAATAATCTGCTATTCACATTTTATGCACCATGCCAGGCTCGCCATTATCATAATCTAAATAAGTTATATCCAAAACTTTAATGAACCAAATGTATACTATAATAATAATATACTTGTTGATAAAGAAAACAAACACACATACATAATAGACATAGCAGTCCCAAACACCAATAACATACAGAAAACGATCACTGAAAAAATCAGGAAATACACAGAACTTCAAGAAGAAATTACCAGGATCTGGAAAATTAACAGAGTAATCATAGTCCCAATAGTAGTATCAACGACCGGTATCATCCCTAAACAACTAATAGGTTGGGGGAAAAGTTTCTTCGCATTTTTTAAGAAAATTCAAAACATTTTTTAATATAGTTTATTTACATTTAACTATAGTATGTAGGTACCATTTTGTTCGATAACTTTTTGCCATCTTGTAGGTAGGGACATGATCCCATTGCTATTGAAATTTTGGGACTTCCGATCAAAATACCGCGACAAGTGGTTTTGGCAGTACTCTCGTGATGTTAACCTGACACTGCCTAAAGAATTCTGAAGAGACCGAAACAGGTGGAAATCTGAAGGTGCAAGGTCAGGACTATACGGCGGATGCATTAACACTTCCCAGCCAAACTCTCTTAATTTTTGCTGAGTGACTAAAGATGTGAGATGTCTAGCGTTATCATGATGAAAAACCACACCACTGTTGATTAACTCCGGCTGCTTTCTCTCAACTTCTTGCTTAAATGTCATCAGTTGTTCGCAGTAGAGTTCAGAATCGATGGTCCTGCCTGGTGGTAACAGCTCATAACGAATAATGCCCTTCCAATCCCACCACACACACAGCATCACCTTGTTGCGAGTTTTCCCGGGTTTCGCCGCAGTCTGTGAAGCCTGACCGGCCTTTGACCACGTCATGTTTCGCACGTTCTTGTCGTACGTGATCCACTTTTCATCACCAGTTATCAGCTTCTTCAAAAATGGTTCGGTTTCATTACGTCGTAATAAAGAATCACAAATGAGTACACGGTTCATTAGGTTTCTTTCAGTGAGCTCGTGAGGTACCCAAATATCGAGCTTTTTTGGGTACCCAGTTTTTTTCAAATGTGCCAAAACTGTTTTGTGGTCAATTCCCAGTTCTTCAGCTACGTCGTAACTACTGATATGCCGAACTTGCTCCACTTTTTCAAAAATGGCATCCATTTTATCCGTAATAGGGCGACCAGAGACGTGCATCTTTGACATCAAAATTTCCGGATTGAAAACGCTTTAACCAAATTTGTGCTACTCTCACAGACACTGCACTAGGTCCATAAACATCGCAAATTTTTTTCGCGGCTTGCGTTGCATTTTTCCCTTTTTGTAGTAAACTTTTAAAATGTATCGAATTTCTTCATTAGATTTACTCATCTTGACAGTACGAAAAACAAATGAAAATCACACATTTTCCTAATTTGAATTTGGAATTATGTTCTTTAAAATTTAAACTTTCAATGATACCAAAACCAGCCAGATAGAAATAGTATAGCCAAAGAGATTTTATTACAAGTTCATACATACTATAATGCGAAAAGACTTTTTCCCCAACCTAATATTTATCAGTTTAAATACAATAAATCTTTCCAAATATACATATCTTACACTACAGAAAGCAGCTATATTAAACACATGTCGCATAGTACGCAAATTCCTACAGTTAGATTTAGACAATAATTTTAATGCAGTACAAAACACTTAATCTATTTACTCAAACTTAAAATCTCACCTTGGTTTACACCCGTGAGATTTTAATAAAATACCAGGTTCTTGGATCCTGAGAAAATAAATTTAAAAAACAAAAATAATAATAATAATCATTGAATACGTCTAATGGACGTCTGCGAGTTGGCTTCGACCCCTCGTACGCCTTCCAAAAATCCGGGACCCCAGGGTCCCGAGAAATGTCAAAGACGTAGAAAAATTATAATATAATATATTTATACTATATTTATAATGTGTATATTATAAAATTATAAAGCTGAAGAGTTTCTCTGTTTGGTTGATTGAACGCGCTAATCTCAGGAACTACTGGTTCGAATTGAAACATTCTTTTAGTGTTAGATGCAGGTTGGTTATAGGGTATTTAACATTACAATATGACCCTTAGGAGCCGAGCAAAACGACCAAAAGTCAGAAAGAACGCTAAGCGAAAACGAAGTATCATCGCGGGCAGGCGATGTGATGCGACGGGGTGGGTCGAGGGAATAAGAAGTTTCACGCGCACGAAGTCACGGGCAGAAGCTTGTTATTAATAAAGGCGGAATACAGAGATAACCAGTTAAGCAGAGTTCTAAAATCAGTCATATCATTTGTTAACTTCATCAGATCCACTAGGCTGAATCACCGACAATTCCGCTGCTTTATTGAAGAGATTGGAGAAAATGATTTACCCTAGCATACTGCCGTATTATACGCAGGTTTAGTTGCGGAAAAGTCCTTAAGCGCTTTTTTGAACTTCGAGCAGAGATCGAATTTTTTTTTGAACGCATCACCTTTTTGCCGATTTAGAAAATAGTGAATGTTAGCATTCTATTTCGATTTGACAAATCATATGAACGAACTGAATTTGAGATTGCAAGGAGAAAATTAGCTTCTCCCTGATTTATACACTAATATCAAATCCTTTAGGCAGAAAATAATACTATTTCAATCGCAATTACGTAAAAAAGGTTTCACACATTTTAAAACATGTGAAGTATTCAGCCACACTACAGAGACTGAATTTCCCGTCGATTTTGCAATCGAAACTTTGAGTACTTTAAAGAAAAATTTTGATACTCGTTTCTCAGACTTCGATGTCATGCGAATGAAATTAAGCTTTTTCAAAATCCTTTTGATACTGACATGAAACCCTGGCTATGGAAGTCCAAATGGAAATTATTGATTTACAGTGTCATAATTCATCTTTGTTAGAATTTTATAAGTCTTCCACTAGTAGAATGTCAATTTGTCTAGGGGTTAATATGTATTTCAAAAGCTACTCACACCAGCTGGCCCCAGTCCTGCCACAGAACTGCCTGGTCTTAGGGTTCCAGATGAACCTCTTCGCCTTCTGGGCCCCTGTCAGAGGGACCTCCTTCTCGCGGTAATACATGTTGAACCGTTCCAAACTGGTCAAGTCTGACGCATTACGCTTCTTCGTCGCCGTCATCTTGGCTGGGTTGAGTTACTGCAAAGGAAGAACATTTATTGGCATTTTAACTTATCATTGGAGCGAATGTTCATTAGGTATCTATATACATATCGCACCTTTAGAATTATAGAGACCTAATGTCTTCGGAACTTCTGAAGACATTAGGTTTCTATAATTCTAAAGGTGCGATATATCATAATATCTGAGCGAAAATTATTGCTGGGACACGATTTTTACTTTCATGAGTTAAGGAACTACGAACATCATAAACACTAAGACTTTTAATAATTCATCAGATTTTAATTTATTAGATTTTCATACAAAAATAAAAATATTTAAATTCAACGTTCTAAATGTTACGAACTCTACGCGTAGCAAAACGGACTATGTACCGTGTGTTACAAGTGACAGTGCACGGCAGGCGTAGGTAGGTACAACAAAATACAGAATTACAATGTGTTAGATAGATCGACGAAATCTTGAAGGTATGTTTTTGGTAAATGTATTATGTTTTGTAAAAAGTCGTAGAACAAAAATTGTCGTTTATGATGTTAGTAATACAGTCCTGCAATCTTGTTAGTGTTTTACCAATAACCCTGTATAATATATAATTATGTGGCAGGCAGATTGTATAATTCGTGTTTTACAAACGGCGTCGTCCGTTTGCAAACGCGCGGCGTTATGCAAAATGCGTGAGGCGAATTGGCAACTCGTAAAATTATTATAATTTATACATCCAGGCACCCCGACCAAATGGGTTAGGTTAGGTTAGAACTGTGACTGACCGCACGCGAGCCGAGCTTGCGAAGCGAGCGGTGTCGCGGCAGCGGCCGGTGAATACTAGTAAGCATCACCTCTATACGTATTTTTCTGTTACTTTCTTCTTGTCTGTTTATATGTGCGTACATAAATAGTTAAATAAATACTTTTTTTTTTACTGTGGCATCTTGGAGTTGATCTTGAGAGGTCGTGACTCCTTAACCGGACTTTCCTGTGGCTGTCTTAAGCGAAACTTAAAGCCTCCAGCCAGGGCTGCATGCTAAGGGCACCCCCTGTGGGGTGCGAACCTCGGCTTAGGGCAGCGTCGGGGGAGGACCGCAAGGGACAGGTTGGACCAAATCAGGGTTATCCATACTAATATTATAAATGTGAAAGTAACTCTGTCTGTCTGTCTGTCTGTCTATCTGTCTGTCTGTCTGTCTGTCTGTATGTTACGTTTACACGCCTAAACCGCTGAACCGATCGTTATGAAATTTGGCAGAGATATAGCCTGGGATATGGAGAAGGACATAGGCTACTTTTTTACGCGATAACCGACATCCACGCGGGCGGAGCCGCGGGCAAAAGCTAGTTATTATTATAAATGGGGATTTAAAGCTACAGGCTCAGCTATGGCGCGGGCTGGCGCTTGGTCGAGCAATGCTCGGGGGGGTCCGGTGAATACAATCTGCGATATTATATACCATTCGCGCGGTAAACTCTACTTACGCGATGCAGGATTTGGATTATCTGGTGCGTAGTTCACATGTGGCGTTATAGATGCCGCCACAAATTATTAAAGGTTTAGACAGAAATCTCCAGATTGCTTTGCGTTCTTTACCATAGAATTCCTTTACTTAACTACCGTCATATTTTGTGTTAGAGGCTGGCCTGCCAAGATTCAATAGATTGTGGTTTTAATTTAGATTGGATTAAGGGCGGTCCATTAGAAGCGGTAAGAGTACTAGGCTGTCGAGCTTTGCAGATCGTGGGTTCAAATCCCACTTAAACACAAGCGCATGAATATTGTTACTCGCATGACAGCAATGTGAGTCTGTAATGTTTATAAAATAAAAATATTTGAATGCTGCTATTTACCTGCTCTTACCTTGGTATCCCGAATGAAGACTGAATATGATACCACTCAAGACCTCTGCACATGAATTACGCATTTGACGTTAATCAAAATTAAACCCTCCAGCAGCCTGCATCCCTACTTAGATCATTCAAGTATTACGTAAGCACCAAAGGGGGGTGGGGGTTCTTTGCTTTGATTATTTTTGATGACATGGGGGACTGGATGGTGATTACGTCAGCAATATTTATTTATTTACATTTCTGATTTTTTGCAAAATTTAATTGATTTTGATTTGAACAAAGATGGAAACCCCATGTTCAGGAATACCCTAACATAATTGATATTGCTTACTAACTCTCACGTGGTGTTTTATGGTTAGAAAGAACCGAAGTAGGGAAATTACTTAAATGGGCATTCAATTGCTAATAAGTCTATAATACCTTAGTTATACTCATGAATAATATAAAGAAACCTGAACAGATTTAAAAAAAATACCAATGTTTACGTAAGCATAGGATGAGCGTTGCTTACTTTTGCTGACAAGGAGGAGGTGGGGTTCAAAATTACTAAATTTTTGCTTACGCAATACTTGAATGGCCCCTTATTAATAAAAAATTAAAAACAATACACATTTTCTTCTCACCTTTTAGGTAACTCCTAACTCCGTTTAAAAACATAAATAAAAGATATCCTTAGCTCACCTGTCACTGTCACCGGTCCCGTAGGATGAAGCGTCGAGCGCGCGAGTGTGCGCTCTGCGACTGCGTTTGCGCAAGGCAACCAACCGCGCAGGATAATGGATGGCATTATGTGGGAGGCATTTAAAGCACGTTAAACCCAGTATTTACTAGGCGAAATTAGTTTAGTAACTGCCATTAGTAAGGTGAGTACTTTTATTAAAGTTTAGGAAACAGAATTCGTTAATATATAAAAAAAAAATCTTTGCTTAAATAATTTCAGATTTTCTAAATATGATGTTGGAAAAGTTAACTTAAACGGTGTAGTGGTCATATACTGATAAAATATTTGGGTATGGTCCTATCACTTACAGCCCGATTTCTGAACCGATGAACACCAGACTTTTCTAGTTCTCTCGACCTCAGATTTAGAATGAAAAAAACCGGCCAAGCTTGTGTCGGACCACGCACAATGAAGGGTTCCGTGTACTTGGGAAGAATTTATCCTAAGAACAAACTTAACATTGTAGTTGGTAAACATAGTCTCCCATAGATCCCAACTGCAAATGTAAGTTTGTACGCACAATATTGAGAGATTTACCATGTTATTTTAAGACCATAGACTTCTTATAGATTATCCTGTAATCTATAAGTATAGAACTGTTTACTGTATTAAATTTAAAAAAAAATTGGCTCAGTAGTTTCGGAGATAAGGGGGGGAATGGTCAGTTTTCATCTATTTTCACTAATAACTTTAAAACAGTTTATTTTAAAATTATAAAAAAAAATTGACACCCTCACAGTAAGCCCTTTCATTTGATATGTCACACGGTACAGTTTGCAAAACTTTTATTTTTAATTTTCTTATTTGCCCCCCAAAACTGACCCCAATATTCTAAATTAATTTATTTAAGGTTTACGTCCGTGTTTGGGTCACTCAAATTGATATGTACCTATACCAAATTTCAACTTAATCGGTCCATTACATTCGCAGCAAATTGGCTATGACAGACGGACAGACAGACAGACAGACACACGAGTCATCCTATAAGGGTTCCGTTTTTCCTTTTGAGGTACGGAACCCTAAAAATGAGAAAATCGTTTATTTGAATAAGTAGCCTGATGACAAAGCCTAAATAATTATGTTTTCCAATAAGTTAATAGAACATTTTGATGCAAGTGTGCAATGACAAATGCTCACGCGTATCAATTGAAATTATTAAACACACTTGCAAGGAAAAAAATTATAAAATTTAATCAACGAAATATTTTGTAACTAATATTTGTGGCTCGCGATGTCAGTAAGCCCGTTGTCGCTCTAGTGCGAGAATGAAAAGTAAATAGCACGAGTGTTCAATACACTACATTGTCAACCTAAAATCAGTGCAATAAGAGCCACTTTTGCAAGAGAGTGTTGAAAGGATTCTAATGTTGACGAGCAAGAGTGTGTTTTAAATGAAATTTAAATGCTACACTTCAACATAACTACGACCACTGCTCGCCCCCTCACTCGTAATAATAATCGTGCCAGTTGTGATTAAATTCACTTTATGTAACACTTGCTATGATTTGCGATAACCTTTACCTTTCAGAGGATGCTGGAGCTCGCATATTTTTGTGATGCTCATCATAATTATTACTACTTCTGAACAAACCTACAAGAACACTAGTGGATGACAAAGTACATTTATATGTGCAGTGTATAGGCATCGGGAAGACTGTCCATCTTATTCTCTGTCTGTCCATATTATTATCATTGCTTAGCGATGGCCGTTTTGCGTGGATGTGGCGCATATTTTCCCCCAACTTGTTATTTTTGCGTTTGTGTTCTTTCTCTGCGTCATGTTTGACGCAAATAAACGTATTTTCTTTCTTTCTTTCTTTTCTATTAATATACAGTGGCCTGGTGCTAAAAGGGCCAATTATCATGTAAATTACGTTTAGGATAGATGCCCCGTCGAGAAAGAGAACATTTATCCCGAAAAAACTTTGATCCCACCTAGCCGTCCTATGCAATCGCACAGAGACATGCAACACGGTCATATCAACTTAGTTGTAGTTGCAGAGTCTCTTTATAGATAAATAAAATAACATGTGTTTCATTCGCGAAATTAGAGTAATTGCAATTAAGGCAACTATGACCCCGGGGCGACTATCCGGGTTTTACCCTATTGTAGAATAACAAAAATCTCTTTCTGTTATTTGATACATATTTGTATGATGTGTGTTCGTATATGAATTAAATTCAAATTCAAGAAAAAAGTTGTATTTTTTTTTTCTACTTAAAAGGGCGCTCACCGGACCGGAGGCAACAAAATTCGATCTAAAGAAAAGCGGCCACATTCCTCTAGATCGTATTTTGTTGCTTCGTGTCTCAATATGAATCTTAATAAAAGGTATTAGTTACTGGACACACTTACCGAGGTTGCTGATTGATCCGTTTTTCATAATTCCTTTTCAGTCACGAGATAATATTTTTTTAAAGGAGTGCTAGTGGACCGGTGAGCACCCCGTTTTAGCACAATCAAGAATCCTATGATACTCCTTTAAAAAAATATTATCTCCTCATTAAACATCTCTTGCAGGGCGGCCAAGTTCAGCAACATAATTATGCTGTGAGAAAAATTCGTCAATTTACTGATGTAGATACCGCGAGGCTATATAGAGCTACCATTTACCGGGTAATATGTCTTTCATTGACTTGAATGTGCCCTGGCGGTAGATAATATGTCATGCTCACTCAAATGTCTCGCTGGTGGTGACGTGTGTGTTGGATCATTAAGTTCCCTTCAAAATGGTTGAGCTAAATGGTGCTTATCCATGCGTCATGTTCGTGAACGGGCGTCGTCAGTTGGGACTGGTCATCTCTTAGCTGCTACGGCTTATTTTAATTTTTAAGTTGTTTTTATTACGGACGCTTCTAACGTGCACGTCTTTCTACATTTTTCTCACATGTATAACTTCAACATGAATGATGTAACCCATTTTTTGTAACAATATTTTGTTTTAATAGAGTATCCGTGGAGTTTCTTGCCCGTTATTCTCCATAGGAACCTACGACGCTTTGAAATGTGCAACTAGCTTCATCTTTCTGTTGTGTAAAAAAAGTTACTCCTTACACCAGCTATCTGCCAGTAAAAGTCCCGTCAAAATCGGTCCAGCCGTTGCGGAGCAAACAAACATCCGGACAAAAAATTAAAAAAATGCTGTTTTGTTATAATAATCGTAAATACTTTATGCATTTAGTAAAGAGCTGTTATTTTGAAATTACAATCAGATACAAGTTACTTCAATTTTATTTATTTGTACAGATGAGACACAATTAATTATTTATTTCTGCGCGACCGTCAACGCAGATCAATTCTTTCATCATCATCAACATTTCAGCCGAAAGACGACCACTGCTAGACATAGGCCGGCCTCCCCTAAGCACCGCCACATACATACCACTAAAATATATTACTTATTGTACTCAACAAGGAGCGTATTTTTCCTCAAAGCAATGGTAGCACGTAACTTCCGCTTTATAATTCCAAAATCACATGCCACAACAAAAGTACCGTAACCAACAAACAATAAATAAAAACCGGCCAAGTGCGTGTCGGACCACGCACAATGAAGGGTTCCGTAGTTGGTATGAATTTATCCTAAGAACAAACAACATTGTAGTTGAAAAACATGTTCTTCCATACGGAATGTATGAGAGAACATGTTTTTCAACTGTAAATGTAAAGGTCGACTATTACTCGGTAACTTGTGAGGCCTACTTAGCTGTGATAGTTTTCCTTTTAACTTCATTATAATATTACTGCTGTGAATTTTTTCACATATCCAAATACTTACAAACATTTAGCTGGCAGAGGGACACACTTGACTATACCAAAAAATTGCAATTTTATGCTTAATGTTACGCAAACGGATCCCTGAATCGAAAAAGGGTCTTCACAAACCCACAAGATTTTTGAACAGCCTATCCTACGATACCCCACTTCATGGGACAGGTGAGAAAAAAAATATCATCCCTACTTTACGTGTAGCAGAGGTAGGTACCCTAAAAAAAGAGACAAGATTTTATTTTATCACTTTGTCGACGTGATTAATATGTATACTCATACCAAATTACAGCTTTCTAGCACTAAGAGTCTCTGACCTAAGCCGCGGACAGACAGACAGACGGACATGGCGAAACTATAACGGTTTCTTGTTTACTACAGAACACTAAAAATCACCTCACACGATCATTCAAAAGTAATTTTCCTTAATACTCGATAAAGTATCATTGAACGGCGCGAAGGCACTTCATCATTTGGTTTCGCCGAATAAACGCGGTGTGATAATAAATCGATGATTCGCTGACCGTGTCGATTGGCCGTAAAAAAACAAAAGGAATACTTATGCCCTTTATTCGGGTGTGCGGGCGCAGCGTCAATCATACGATCGGACGTTGCGGTTAGCGGGAACTAAGGTAGGGTATCGACAGCGAATTCGTCATGTCGATATGTTTACAAAATAGTTCTTTGTGCTTGAATTTTGAAACGAATGAAACCGTTTCTACCAACCAAAAAGATCGTTCGCGCGAATACGCGTTCATAAGTCAAATTTTTGTTCAGAAAACCGGAAGGTACCTACCCTCTGTCGACGCGACCACACGTTCCTGTTCACCGAACAAAATGAACGACGATCACGTTCCTTAGGACCAGTGGTGGACTAAGCCTGTTGGGGGCCCGAAGCGGCAAAACTAAATGGGGGCACCATTTAGTTTGTAAGGTATGCAGAAAAGTTTGAGAAGTAGTATATAGGTACGAGCGAGCGAAGCGTGCTCGAAATAGGAAATACTTTGTCGACATATACGGAAAAGTTAGAACATTAGACGAATAAAGAATGCTAGAGCGAGCGAAATGTGCTCGAAAATGTTAGCATTCCGGATAGGTTAAATTTTCATTTGAACAATTTTTTTTCGTAAATGTACAGAAATAGGATTACTTTGTTTGAGAATGTAGAATGCAATAGCGAGCGAAACGAGCTTGGAAATTCTAGCACCCTGGCCCGGATAAGTAAAGTAGACATAAATAGTACGAGTAGTTATTTTGTCGACTTACGCAGAAAAGTCTGAGAAAACAGAATTTAGGATGCAAGAGTGAGTGCAGCGAGCTCGAAAATTTTAAAACCCTTCGATCATATTTAGCATACGTAGGGCCCCAACTAACCGGACATATTAGGTTGGCCTTGTTTGGGCCTTTACTAGAGATTTGGGGCCCCCCAAGACCCCGGGTGTCTACCCGGGGTCTTGGGGGGCCCCAAATCTGCCTGACTAAGGTGGCAGGGGCGGTCTCGCCCCTGCCACCTTAGTCCGCCTGTATATAGGACGCAACCTACTGCTAATTCCATTCTTTGAACTGGTTTGGTCTTACAATAATAATATTCAAAGGGGTGGACATAAATTAATTATAATGAACAATTTTTGCTAGGTATGGAACAGCAGAATTTTTATTTTAACATTAGCACTTTGCCAGCAGTCCGCCGTATATTAACTCCCTTCCCCATGGGAATTTCGAAAAATCTGACCTTAATTCTTGTCCACTTTATAAAGGGAATCTATGACCAAAATGTCAGCTTTCGGCTCGGCGTTGATGAGTCAGAACTTTTTATATTAATTGATTTTAGAATGGGTCCCATTACGTGTTTAAGTTTTCATAAAACATTATATCATTTCTATGGTCAATATTGTCTGTTGAACCAACTGCTTCTCGTTCGGGTATCGATATTCGTATTCTTATCGACTTGTTTGTCGATATTCGCTACACTGCTGGCTCCGGACAGACCCAAGTAGCGGTACTCTTGCGTAGGGTGAGATAACTCGCGCCATCGTACCAGCGTCTTCCATGACATGTTGCATTCTCATGATGCAGGGTTGCCGTAACTAAGAAAATATGGATATGATTTTTATAGCTGCAATTGAAAGTTTTAGAGGATAAACACTGTCAACCAGGTTTTAGAATCGTTTGAAACTTATCCGGATGGTGTGGGAGCGATACAAAAACGAAAGTTCAAAATTTGACTCCTTTCCCGATTATTGCAAAGTCCAGCATAATTTCAAATAATATAGGTACCTACAGCTAATAATTTATATGTAGATAATATTAACTACCGAAAGAAAAGGCGCTGGTTCGTGGTAGTAGGAAACAAAAGATATATTCGTCAAAGGGTAAAAACCATAGACATAGAAAACATAGACAAAAGGTATAAAAAGGTAAAAATATCAAAAAGAGTTGAGTGCAGACTTGCACACTTAAAAAAATATAAAAATTACATGACATTAATTTTTATTGACTTCATAAAAAAGGAGCAGGTTCTCAATTCATCTATAAACATATATATCTTATCTATCTATACTAATATATAAAGCTGAAGAGTTTGTTTGTTTGAACGCGCTAATCTCAGGAACTGCTGGTTGGAATTGAACAATTCTTTTTGTGTTGGATAGTACATTTATTGAAGAATATTATAGGCTATATAATATCACGCTACGACTAAAAGGAGCGGAGCATAAATGAAAAATGTTGCAAAAACGGGAAAAATTATTCCTTTTTGAGAGCTTCCGTTGCGATACTTTAATATATAAAGCTGAAGAGTTTGTTTGTTTGTTTGTTTGAACGCGCTAATCTCAGGAAGTGCTGGTTGGAATTGAACAATTATTTTTGTGTTGGATAGTACATTTATTGAGGAATATTATAGGCTATATAATATCACGCTACGACTAATAGGAGCGGAGCATAAATGAAAAATGTTGCAAAAACGGGAAAAATTATTCCTTTTTGAGAGCTTCCGTTGCGTGCGCTGCATAAACGGTTTAAGTAACACAAATATCATGTATGATGGAATTGTTCCACTTTAAAACTTCAAAAAAAAAAAGTCCGCGACAGCATATGTCTATCTTTTAAGATTGACTCACTATAACCTTTTTTTATGGTTATCAAATTTTTCGAAATGCATTCATTATTTGTGAAGGAGTTTTATCAACATAATATTAATCCTTATCCAAATAAATATGTTATTAATCACAAGTATTTAAATGTCAACAAAATTGTCCTTGACATCACTTGATTTTAATCAACATCTTAGGAGATATCATAATTTTAAATTAACTCCGCAACACAATAAGTAGAAAATTCATAACTTAAACCACTCTCTCTCTTACGAGTAGGTGACGCAGACGAAGTTGCGGGGGCAGCTATATAATTTGCTAGCTTTTGCCCGCGGCTCCGCCCGCGTGGATGTCGGTTATCGCGTAAAAAAGTAGCCTATGTCCTTCTCCATATCCCAGGTTATATCTCTGCTAAATTTCATGACGATCGGTTCAGCGGTTTAGGCGTGACAGACAAACAGACAGACAGACAGATAGACATACAGACAGACAGACAGAGTTACTTTCACATTTATAATATTAGTATGGATAAAGCTGAAGAGTTTGTTTGTTTGGTTGATCGCGCCAATCTCAGGAACTACTGGTTCGAATAGAAAAAATATTTTAGTGTTGGATAGCCCATTTATCGAGGAAGGCTATATATCTACGCTACGATCCTTAGAAGCCAAGCGAAAAGAACGGAAGTCAGAAAGAACGCTAAGCGATAACGAAGTTTTAGCGCGGGCGAGCGACGGGATGCGAATGCGACGCGATGGGTGGGCCGAAATTTCACGCGGACGAAGTCGCGGGCAGAAGCTAGTATGTATATAAAATTCTCGTGTTACAATGTTAGTTATCATACTCCTCCGAAACGGCTTGACCGATTTTTATGAAATTTTATATGCATATTCAGTAGGTCTGAGAATCGGCTACTATCTAATTTATTTTAAGTTTTAGGTAGGGTAGGGTAGGGTAGGTAAGTAGGTAGGTATATAGGGTAGTGTAGGAAAAGGTAGGGTAGGTAGGTAGGAATGAGGTAGGTAGGTAGGGTAGGGTAGGTAGGTAGGTAGGTAGGGCAGGGTAGGATAGGGTAGGTAGGTAGGAATGAGATAGGTAGGTAGGGTAGGGTAGGGTAGGGTAAAGTAGTGGAGTTTATACTGTAGCTTTTGACAAAACGAAGTCTGTCGGGTCAGCTAGTAATAATATATATTCTTTATACTATTATGTTCATCGATATTTTCGTCAATTGTGGACCGATTTCCCAAATATCTAATTTTTGGATACGTGAGTATCATTAAAGACACATTTTTAATTTTCTGGTTAAATATAAAGTGGGTACTTGCACTACTTTGTAAGCAAATTTTAATGCGATTAACTTTATCCTTCTTTGTATACACTACTAGGTAATGGGATTATTTAAACGTTACATTGTGTTTCAACTTATATATTTTTGCCTAAACATGAATCATGATGGTTAAGGATATATGGCCAACCACATAACCATAACAGCTAGCTTAGTAACGCTATAATTACCATAGACATAGCAAATGGACTGAGCGTTCCGTATTTAGTTGTGCAGTGAATACAGTACCCCTACCATGAGTTGTTATCGAAAACTTACTCGCTATCGTTAAACTCGCTAGCGTATTAACGTGGATCGAATAGATTTCGATAATGCTTGCACCATGAGTTTTACGGAGTCTTACGCGGGCGCTAACGTAAGCTCGATAGATCGTGGCGTCTAGCTAACTTCACTCCTATGTTTTTGTTTCTTTCTTTCTCAGTAATAAGAAGCGAGAACGGCTAAAAATGTAATGACAGTCAATACCACGAAATAATCCGACTAAACAGAAAGGTTGGCGGTTCGTAGACTACGTAAGTTATTTAGTTGTTATTGAATTTTTATTCCTTATATGTCATTATCGTCTATTCAATTTGTAGTTTTGCTGACGATGTGTAGGGTCGAGTTGTTGAATTACTCGGTTTGCGGCGTTTTTTATTTTTAAAAGTGATATAACTTAGAAAAAACTGAATATTACAATGAGGACAATTTCAATTGTTGGTGGAGTTCATGGAAAGGTGTGTTTTTATTTTATGTTAATTTATTTTAAAACTTAAAGTTACGAAATTACCAAATATTTGCCCCGCAACCCATATTCCATGCTAAATAAGCTCTTCCAGACATTATTTAGTCTCTAATGGACTAAAAACGTATATAATTTTAATGTAAACCTACGTTTCACACCTCAAAAAGCTAGTGAGTTACGTAACTACTATCGTAAGCGTATTTTTCGATAGCGTCTGTGAAATTAGTGACTCATGGTGCCGTTTTGTATGGCGACAGCTGAAAAACGTTAGTGACTATCGAATAGATTACGTTAGGTTTCTTACCTATCGAAATCTATAGTGCTCATGGTACGCATTTTAATTCTTTCAGTGACCGCTAGGGGCGCTGTACAGTATTTAATACATATTATTTACGGAGACGCTAGCGAGTATTGGCTGTGCAAACTCATGGTAGAGCTACAGACGGAAAAGTACGAGAGAGATAAAGCGAATGTGCGGCCGAGCGGTCAGTAGTTGTCTCTAGAATTCGAAATTTAAGAATTCTTTTATTTATATTCCGACCACCGAGAGAATGCTTTTTTGACACCTGTCAGTTTCATACAAACGAATGGTGTTTTACGAATTTAAACTTTGCTATTTATCTTGTACAACTCACAGTCACAGTCAAGTGTCAAAAAAGCATTTACTCCGTGGACGGAATTATAAAAAATATTTCTCTCGGGGCACTGTGCCTTTCAGGCTTGCAGAAAAGCGTCAGGAACTGGCCGCACAGTCGCATTGCCTCTTTTTAGAGAGTGGTCACATTTGTGAGGCTAGCGCTCAGTCTTTCTGTATAACTGTGGCATAAATAGTAATAGAAAAGACAATATTCCTCACATGTTTGAAGCAAATAATTATACACAAGCTTAGATAAATGATTGGTCTCGCTGCGCTCGACTGCTGCGAGACCAATCATTTATCTAAGTACACAAGTTTAAAATCAAATCTAGTGATAGTCAGAAATCTTATTTGTGGTTTACACAAGTCTACGAGTGGACTACGAAAGGTGAACGAAAGCCCCTCCGGAGAGTGGTCTATGAGAAGTCTACGCAAGTCTACGGCCGCGTCATAACCAAATGCGACCGTCGCGCGAGTTCGCGAGCGTCGCGCTCTTTTATATGAATATACATATTCGCGGGATCTATCAAGTCGCGTTTGTACGTCATCACAATTCATACAAACGATCGTGTCAATCGCGTGCTCGCGCGACCTTCGCTTTTGGTTAGAATGCGGGGTATAAGTGGTCTATGAAAGGACTACGAAGGCCTTCGAGTGGTCTACGAAAGGGCTACGAAATTTTACGACCGCTCTACGAAAGATCTACAAAAGCCTACGAGTGGGCTACGAATTGCCTACGAAAGCCTAAGAAACTTCTACGAAAGGTCTACAAAAGCCTACGAGTGGGCTACGAATTGCCTACGAAAGCCTAAGAAACTTCTACGAAAGATCTACAAAAGCCTACGAGTGGTCTACGAATCGCCTACGAAAGCCTAAGAAACTTCTACGAAAGGTCTACAAAAGCCTACGAGTGGGCTACGAATTGCCTACGAGAAATGAGCTCATTTCTTAGAAACTGGCTTTTCACTTTTTTGAGTTCTTTTTCGATACAATTATTTATAACGTAACAGACTACGAGTATGTACTGTAAACCATGTAAATATTTAATGAAAAGACAAAAAAATAATAAAAATACGTTTTTTTTTCTTTATTATGTACTAGCTTCTGCCCTCGACTTCATCCGCGTGAAATTTCTTGTTCCCGTTCCCCAATCCGTTCTCGAGACATCATCAAAAAAACCCTTCTGTATAAAATTTATGAGACAGAGAATTTGGTACAAAAAAAAAATCGTGAATTTTTCGCATATTTTATTAGTTATTCTGCTATTCGGGGCGGAAACAAATCCAAGATCATAAAAATCGGTCCAGCAGTTTCTGAGCCAAGTCGGCTTATTTACACCATAAATAAGCCGACTTGGCTTTATATATTAAGATTATGTTATAATCAGAAAAGAAATGTCGCGTGTCAGCCCTACAGACGCCGCGGATGGTGGCTGCAATATAAAAGTTTATCCTTGAAGGGAGGCGTCAATCGCAGTGCTCACCTTGGACCGCCACCAGTGCAAGCTACCGCCATGGAAGGATTTAGGAGGATCTCGTTACTGGTGAGTCTAGTCTGACTTTGTTTTTTTTTTCATAAAATTAATTTAAAAAAAAGGGACGTAAAATAGCAATGGCCTAATTTTTCGTCTCAATTAAATTAAGTTTCGTTAACTCTAGATCATAAAAAATAGAGGTATTATTTTCTTAGTAAGTTATAATTAATAGATTACCTGTTATTTTGAACTAATTAAAAACTACGAGATGCGTTTCTTTCTATCTCTAGCTGTAACAACATTTAATAATGCTAAGAACTTTGCTAAAATTAAAACTTAGTAATCAAAGAAATCATAGATTCAGAAGCCATTTAAATTATCCTAGATTATGCGATTCGCGCTGGATTGAAACCACCGATTAAATGTTTCACCCATAATGAATTGTGACTGAGCACCAAAATACATTAGCTCAATATAAATAATCACGTTTGATTGCTGTTGTTGCACTCCCCGACCCTTGCTTGTAAGTGAAGCGCCAGCACGCGCTTTAGCTGAGCAGCCTGTAGCTTTAAATCCCCTGTATAATAATCATAACTCTGATTCTATCCAGTGGCTGGATAGAATCTCCCTCCGACGCTGCCCTAAGCCGAGGTTCGTACCCCACAGGGGGTGCCCTTAGCGTGCAGTCGTTTAGTTTATAAGATTTTTATGCCCTGGCTGGAGGCATTAAGTTTCGTTAGGAGCTTAAGGCAACCACAGGAAAGTTTGGTTAAAGAGTAGAAACCCCTCGTGGTTACACTCTGAGATGCCCTAGATATAAAAAAAAGCTGTTGTTATTATTTTTGTTATGATCTTAATCACTGTCATCGCGTTTTTCAGTCTATTCCGCTATGTTGTGTTATTGAAAGTAAAAGCTACCCTCCTCCAGACATAGGCCTTGCCTAGGCTGCGCCACAACACCCTATCCTCCGCCATCCGCATCCAGTCTGACTCAGCCACCTTCTTAAGGTCATCGGTCAATCTAGCTGGGGGGCGTCCCACACTTACCGATACGCGGTCTCAAATCCGGGACTCGTCTGCTCTAGCAGTCATCGGTCCTTCGACAACATGGCCAGCCCACTGCCACTTCAGTTTGCTACTCTGCAAGCTATGTCGGTAACTCCGGTTTTTTTCCGGATAATTTCATTCCCGATTTTATCCTTCAAAGAAATTCCGGGTATAGCCCGCTCTATAGCGCGCTGGCCGATCTTGAATTTGTGGACTAGGCTGACTTTCAGTGTGCCCTCTTCTTTAAACACACAAAATTATCTTTTCAGTTACTCATCATCGCGCTAACCAGCGCTGCAAGCGCACTAGAGGGGATGAAAGTGCTTCACATTCCAGAGAAGATCATAGGCGGCGTCATTGACATAGTCCAGAACCACAAAAACAAACCCACGCAGCAGACGACAACCGTCCAGACCCAAACTCAGCAGCAAGGATACCCTCAGCAGTACGCACCCTGGAACACAGGCTACCAGCAAAACCAAGGCCAGGCACAGTATCAAGGACAGTACGGAAACTACAACTATCCTCAATCAGGGAACAACTACCCCCAAGGAGGCTATGTCAACACACAAGGATACTACGGAGGGTCGCAAACGCAGGCCCAAGGACAGTATCAAACCTACCCGCAGAATCAGTCAGGTAACCAGTTCCAAGCTCAGAATCAACAGACTACTGGCACATTTGAAAGTCAGCAAGCTGGACAGTTCCAAAATCAGGTGCAAACTGGAGTACAAGTCCAGGGACAGCACGGGCAGGGTCAAGTACAGAATCAACAATTCCAAAATCAAAATCAGCAATCTGGGCAATTTGTGAATCAGAACCAGCTCACTAACGTAAACTTCCAAGGATCTCAACAAGGCAACCAGCCTAACTATCAGAATCAGGTTTCAGGTGGTTTCCAACAGCAGCCAACAGGTTCCTACGGCGGCCATCAGCAGTCAACCAATTTTGTGAGCAATCAACAGTCAGGGACCTTTGTGGGGCAAACTCAGCCGACTAATAACTATGTAGGACAGACCCACCCTCATGGTCAGGTCACACAACCTTCGTATGTTGGACAGAACCATCAATCATCGCAATTCCAAGGTCAGACAGGTAATCAGAGCAGTGGCCCAGGAATGACTGGCTCCAACAGTGGTGGCTTTCAGATATCCACTGGTGGTCATAATTCTGGTGTACCAGGACCTACATGCGTATGCCAAGCGTGGACAAAACCTCAAAATGGAGTCCTTAACGATGATGGATCACAGAGGAGTGAAGAGAAGGAGAAAAATCTGGAGTGAAATGATGCCCCTTGCAAAATTTACTTAGCAAATATCTGTTAGTAAAATTGTTTGTGTTAACTTTTGGTCAGGCGTTCAACTTCATGTTTGTTTTTGTGTTTTAATTACAATAACTCTGGCTTTGTGATGTGAAAATAAAGTATTCAAAATATGCTCTGTAAATGTAATACACTTATCGGTACACAACCTTACAGAGTATTTTATGACTATGCTGTCTAATAAATATTGTAAGTAGATTGAAATTCAAGTAACTAATATAATAAAACCAACTATTTATTTATGTCATTATTTTTTATATACCTATCCTATAGAAAAATATAACCTAGGTGGTAGCACTACATGACCTGGGTATCAAACTCGTTCAACGTTTCAGGTTGGCTTTCGACCAAAAGACCAATGATAGCAAAGTATGGAAATCAACAGATAAATTGTTTCTAATTGATTCGTAGCCTCGTTGTCTCAACGATCAAATTACAAGTCGGCTACCGAATCTACGAGTTGATTGATCTTGATTTTAATTGTACACAAACTAGGTACACGATAATTTTGCCCGTAACTGGGACGCATCTACAGACCAAATAATTACACATACAAAATTGTATACATTACATACCTACAGGTAGTAATTACATATACCTATACATACAGGACGCCTCCTGCCAAAATCTTAAACTGACAAATTACATACATAGGTATATAAACTCACGGCTTGTTCCCATGGGGGTAGAGACAGGAACAGGGAACCACAGAACGCTACCTGCTACAATCCTAACATAACTACTCTTTTTGTTTCGTTTACTTTCATTCATCTGCTGGTCATACAAAACACCGGTTGCGAGTACGAGGCACCTGACCTTTCTGAACAACCAATACAGTCAGCATTGTGTCCTCCTATAGGGAGTTCCACCGGCGTTTCCACTCATATTATCTGTCTTGTAAATACCTTTTGTCAACATTTTGTTAGTTACCTTTCATTCATCCTCTCAACATGATCAAACTATCTAAAAAAAGGCTTATTCCACAAATCCCCCCCTTAGGAGGAAAAGTGGAATATATAAAAACCAGTCTAGAATTCACCCCTGCTTATTTCACTAATCCCCCAGAGAATCCCCCTCAGTGGGGAAAACTGAACCCTAATGTAAAAAAAAACACTTTCAGGGGGGTCCTGGAATAAGTTTTTTTTTTTCAATTCTAATTTTCCCCCCTAAGCGGGATTATCAGGGGTGAATTCTAGACTGTTTTTTATAGATTCCACTTTTCCTCCTAAGGGGGATTTTCAGGGGGGATTTGTGGAATAAGCCCTAAAAAAACCTCCCTTAAAAATTATCTCTTTAAAATTTTTGTCACTATATTACATCAATGCATAACTAGTAAACAATTGTTATCTGAAGGCCAAATAAATATGTTCATGAACTTGCGACAGATGATTGTTTGTAAAAAATACAAAATAAAAAACACAAATGACAGTGATGTCAGTAAGTTTAAAAAAAAACCGGCCAAGTGCGTGTCGGACTACGTACAATGAAGGGTTCCGTAGTGGGATGAATTTATCCCAATAACAAAGTTAACATTGCAGTTGTAGAACGTGTTCTCCCATACACTCCAAACTACAAATGTAAGTTTGTACGCATTATATTGGGAGATTTACCACATTATTTTAAGACTAGACTCTTATAAGTATTCCTTTAATCTATAGGTATGTAGGTATTTTCTGTATTTTTTTTAATTTTGGGCTAAGTAGTTTCGGAAATAACGGGTGATGGTAAATTTTCATGTTTTCTTAAATAACTTTAAGTGTTTATTTGAAAATTTATTAAAAAAAAAAATCTTGAATCTATTAGTTATACTTGAGTGGGACAACACAGGCTTAACATATATAAATTTAAAAAAAAAAGACGTGTGGCACTCGGGGACTGCCGCGGTAAAGCTATTGCATAGCATTTTGTATCAACTTATGCAATTATAATTATTTATTTATTTTATTTATGCAGTATTTCTTTTTCTTTGATATTAATTCAAGTTACACTTTTTGAGCGTGGTGACCGATAAGAAAACAAATTTTTCTTTTATTAAATAAACAAAGAGTATATAATATTAAGAGACGGGAGTCCCATAGATAAAAAAACGTGAGCTAATAATGAATACCAATATAACAGAAATGACACGGACTGCAGACATGACATAAAGCTGCCAACATAATAACAAGATAGGGATGTACTACTACTCACTCGTAATTTTTATCGATATGTTGCTGTAAAAAATTTCGGGTTTTAGGATACTGACATTTTTACGGTTTCATTCTTAATAAATTTAAGGCAAAGGTCACTTAGGCCAACGGTAACTTTCGATTTGAACTAAGGTTACGTGGTAATTTTCTTATAAAAAGAAACCAGCTACGGCTGTGATTCCACGTTGGCGTAAGCGGGGTTCAGAGACAAATCCCATTGTATAGTCTAGATCTAATCCGAGGTAAACTTGACTATAAGATGAGATTTGCTGTGATGATAATAAAATAAAACAAAACTTTGGACTTAAGTTTTTTTATAATAATTAGAACACCTTTTCCTTTCTATTGATCATTCAATTGGCAATGGTTCAGCAGTTGATGTTGAAGGTACAGTTGAAGATGAAGGGTATCGTAGTTGGGATGAATTAATCCCAAGAACCGAATTAACATTGTAGTTGAAAAACATGTTTCCCCATACTTTCCAACTGCATAATAATAATGTAAGTACACACAATATTGAGTAATTTACCATGTTATTTTAAGACCATAGACTTCTTAAAGGTTTTGCTGTAATCTTTAAGTATAGAACTGTACACTGTATTTTTTTTAATGTTAGGATCAGCAGTTTCGGAGATAAGGGGGGAAATGGTAAATTTTCATCTATTTTCTTTTTTTTAATGTTAGGATCAGCAGTTTCGGAGATAAGGGGGGAAATGGTAAATTTTCATCTACTTTCTTTAATAATTTTCATTAAAAATGTAAAATGAAAAGAAAGGACTTGTCAAGAGGATTTTTTTTTAAATAATTTAAAAAAAAGTTCTCTTGTCAAGTCCTTTCATTTCATATGTCACATGATACATTTTGCATGTGTACCAAAATGCAACTTAATCGGTCCAGTAGATGAAGGTACATAAGGGTTCCGTTTTTTCATTCGGACGTACAGTACCCAAAAAAAAAAAAAAACTTACTAGATGTACCAGTCCAAGAATCGCAGTAGTCGAAGTAGAAGATAACTCTGCAAAATAATTGAACATGAGTTACTAAAGTAATCGGAAAGGGTGAGTTAGGATGAATTACGACTGGAAAATAAAGTCTTACCTGTTTGCTCACTTTTGAAGATGTGTAGTGGAAATCCAACTAACAGCTCATCTGCCATTGGTTCTGCAGTAAGTTCTACAGACGGAGTAGCATTTTTTCTTAGTTGTGTCTTCTTTTTATTGAAATCCTTTGGTAGAAAATGACTGCCACAAATATGTTCCAATTGATGTAGCTTTTCAATGGGTACATACACCAAGTCTTCTTTCCCGTAACTTTAACCCATTTTTTACATCTAGCTGGAACATTTTATTACATTATTATGATTATAATAGTAGTGTATTTAAACTTATATCTTTGTTATTTTGGTTTTGCAGTATTAATAGAATAACAGAGAAAATTAAATGAAATAGGAATATTATAATAATAAAAATATCGACAGTCGATAAAAAAGTAACATGCGTCAAGCACTAGCATATTGATAGGTTACTTTGTAATTTTGTAAATTTTGGACTTTAAATCAAGTAATTTATTTTCTGTAAGAGCTTATCAATGTTTTTTAACATAACAATTGAAAATATATGCTTACCTATCTTCATTCAAAGGAAATTTGGCTATGAAGATTCGCATTTGACCATCTGACCGGCCGGATCTTATAACACATATTTCACACGTTTTGTAATGCATTGCAACTTAAATTACGTCACACGTACATACATAAATACAACAATAACTCTAATTTACGATAAATATCCACAAAACACAGAATAAAAACAAAAACAGCGCTTTGTTGACAAAGTTCTTGACAACAAACAAGACAAGAATATGGCGGCCGGTAGCTATGGCGGCTGAGTAGCGTAGTGCGATAGAGTCGAATAGATGTTAAAGCGAGACAGCGATAGCGTGAGGTTTTTTCGTTACGGAATTTCTGGATTCGGTCGCCGCGCTCAAGGCCCGCGATAGAAGCTATGCAATAGCTTAAAAATTGTGACAAATATTTGAGATAGATGGCAGATGGGCTCACGTATTTTTTTTCGTGCCTGAACGTTACTTTGTTGACAAAAGTAAATAATTTGATGATATATAATATTTTATTTATTTAGGCAGTTTATGTATTCACTAAATTTTATGGCATAAAATGGCATGAAGGTACTTTGCTGCGATTTAAAAAAAACGCATATCTAACATACTCGTAACATCACGTCTGTGTTCCCCGAAGGGTTATATAAGCAGAGTTGCACCTGTAGTACACCTACATTTCTCATTTGCATATCTCTTTTTTCTCTTTTATATATATATTTTTTTAAAGCGTTGCCCCACACTTGGAATTTTTCCTGTATTGTGGGTGCGTTTACAAACATTTAAACCCATACACAAACAGCCAGACCCGGAACAACTACTTATAGATCATACAAATATTTGTTCCGTGCGGGAATCGAACAAAAAAAAAGCATTCAATCGCTTAACCATTGCGCCAACCGTGCCGTGTCGTGATCTCTAGCCGGAACAAAAAGACAAACAGACAAAAAATAAATAAATAGTTATTTTTGTTATAAAATACCGTATAAACAGTCATATGCATTAAGTAAAAAGCTGTTATTTTGACACTATAAACAGACAATTAAATTTTATTTATTTTTATAGATTTGAACAGACACTATATTACTATTTAATGTGGAAACTAAATCGCCACTCCATTATAGTTATCTCTGCGTACTTTCCCGCAATCGTGCGGGAATGAAAATTAAAAAGCACGCGTGTTCAATGCACAACACTCTGAACCTAAAAGCGGTACAATAAGAGCCCCTTTTCGAGCAAGATGTAGTAACAAAAATTGAAAAGAGTACTTATTTATGGTTTGGTCATGTGGAGAAGATGAATGAAAGGAGACTGACAAAAGATAATTAATTACAAGGCATATCTCAGTGGAAACGCCGGGATAGGACATATTGGTGTAGTTCTTCAGAAAGGTCAGGTGCGTAGTACCTACTCGCAACCGGCGAACGTGTATGACCAGTTGTATGAACGTAAACGAAGACAGAAGTATGTGTGGATCGTAGCAGGTGGCAATAGAATAGAATAGAATACTCTTTATTATGTACACCATCAATCAATCATCAATCTGTAGTTTCTGCCTATCCCCATGGGAAGAAGACGTGGATTTATGTTATATTTTTTGGAGCAAGCGTGTTGAAAAGATATATTAGAAATAGATATGATTTGGGTAGTATATTATGGTCCATTATTATAACGTTGCAAAATCGATATTAGGATCAAATCTGACATGCTTGATTGACATTCTAGAATAAGGACACTTGGCCGGTTTTTTATTCCATGTTGTTAACACGATCCAACACTAAACAGACTTGGCATTATTATAGAAACATAGATATAAACTGTTTACTGTGTAATTCATTTATATTCATAATAATATCTTTATTCGCATTCCATAATGTTTTTAAAAGAGTTACGAGTACAGCTGCTTAAAGTCAAGGTTCAATTACGGACCCTGTAGGGCAAAAAATAAAATAAAAATAAAATTAGGAAACAAATTAACAATCAGTAATTCTTCACAACATTTTAAATACGCTATTAACATTAATTAAGTAAATTTATTTATTTATTTTTTGATATCAGTTTATAAGGTTGTTGCAGTTTACACGGCTACATATCAAGCTAGACATTTCCAGAATAAGCTAACCTCTCATTATACTTACGTTAATCCTATACAATGCGAGAAGATCAGCTTATACTGGATATGTATAGTTTAATGTGTAGCCGTGTGTAATAATTATTATATAATATAATTATTTGATTCATGATATTTTACAGAAAAACATTATAAATCCAAAATATTTGATTAATTGCGCAGACTTCAAATCAATTTTTCTATAGACTAATAACCTGGCACAATGACCAGACTCAGTTACCAGCTTAGCATCAAACTTGACAATTTAAAACCGTCTCTAAACCTACGATAGGACAGTCTACCCGACGGCAAAGCATTATTTTGTAACCCTATTTCCTGGCTGCAGAACAAAGAGCCGCTGCTCCCCTCTGAATTCAAACAAAGGAAGACAAAAAAGGGATTAACCTCGCGTTTGAAGGGGTCTACGCAAGCTGGCGGACTATGTAGGTCTGAAGCGTGCGCGCGCCGCCTTACGTAATCGTTACGTAACCGCGCACGGGGTTGCAGGGGTTGCTATGCGCAGGGGGGTGTGCGCGGGGCGGGGGACGAGACAGGGCGAAGGCGCCGGCAATCGATTCCCGTCGGCAGTCGGACTCGGCACCTCGGCATCCGAACATGGCTGACAAGACAAAGGTTACAGAACAATATTACTCCCCGCCGCCGGTTCTAGGCAAATGGGAGGGGTTCAGACAATTCCTGTGGAATGGCGAGACCGGACAGTTCCTCGGCCGCACGGGATCCAGTTGGGGTGAGTTTTTGAATTTTCCTCTTACGTCTGTACGGTGGGATGTTTCCTTTTTGGAGGGAAAATCGATACTCGATGTCCGGAAAAACGGTCTAGGAAAATGCTTCTGTAACCAGTGAAAATTTTCTTTTCCTTTTACTGAAGAGTTATATAAGTCACGGTCTATTTATATCGAAGTGAACTACACCTTTGCGCTACCTTGCCATTGTTAGCACATAGGGCTACTTACTAAGTAAATAGTAGTAATGCGTGTAACTGTTCTAAATCAATAACATACTCGTTCCAAATACTTATCGTATTAATTATAATTAAACACTTTTTTAATGTTGAATCATTGTTTCCGTTTAGCTCAGATAATGTAAAAATACCTAACGTATCGAACATTTTTATAACTTTTTCAATACATTTTGTAAGTTCGGACGAGAATTCCGAGAATGTAATCATTCTTATGATGATGATGATTTTATGTATGAAGAGATTTGCAAGAAAATCAGCAGGTGGCGCCCTTAAAAATGGCCGTTACGTAAGAGGGATCTCAGCTGGAGTCAGACCTTGATATTAAAACCCAATTGAACTCCACTTATCAGTAAAAACTTTATCAAGCTCAAAATAAAACAATAATATCAAATTAAGGAGTGTCTAATTAGATAAAATGTAAGGTTGCATACATTGCATTTTACGTGCGTTTTTCGCGCCATGGTGGGCGGCGCGCGCAGGGTCGCGATTAGGGAAGCGCGCGCATCGTCCTTGTGGCAATCGATCCAAGGACGTACGGACCCACATCTCAGGGAAATGCGACTATACAAATTGCTGAAAATTGAGTGAACGGAGAATTAATTTTGCAAAGAATCCTTAATTTTCTCAATACTTGTAATCTTTTACTGCCCTAATTTGGTCATCTTGTTTCCTAATAATTGGAATGAGTTAAGCAGAAAGGACTCAACCCACATTGTGGTCAGGGATGAGTTGTATATAAAGAGGTCCTAACGGTTGGTTCTTTCACTCAGCACAAAATATCCGTAACTCTACAAAGAGAAGGTTGATTTTTTAATGTAGGGAACCAACCCACATGTAGCTGGGTACTTTCCGTTAACCGTTAGGACCTCTTTGGTATATACAACTCATCCCTGATAACAATGTGGGTTGAGTCCTTTCTGCTTAACTGCGTCCAATTTTCCTTACTATTTTCCTTACCAATGGTTTTTTCTTTCACAAGGACATTAATTCGATGGTGATTAGGATATCAGTTAGTTGCCTTTAATTTGACAGATATTTAATCACCATAGCTAAGTTTCCAGCTTTGGTTTTTTACTAGGTCTCAACCTGAACATCTATATTTAATTTTTCTTTTTTATATATTACGCAATTACCCCGCTGTCTGGGAATAATTTCCGGTCAGCAGGGTGGTAGCCGGTCTGACTGCCCAACTTCACTAATGAAATTAGAAACGCGATCAGCACATGTAAACCGAATTCAAGAGCTGTCAGATTCAATATTCCAAACCAATGATGACGGTTTCATTGTTGAAATTTGCCCTTAGTCAGTTAGCAGGCATTACGTAAGATGGACATCAGGTGGAACCACGCCAGGGTGTCTCACAATGTTAGTAGCCAGGTATAGCAAGCGTTTAGATATACTTTCATCGTACAGCGAAGAATTTCTTGTTCTTACATAAAACTACTCTAAGTAAAACTACTATCAACACCTTACAATCTGACCGGCAAAAAAATCGTTATTAATAAGATTAATAAGTTAATAACGATTTTTTTTTTGCTTTCACGAGACAAAAGTGACGTCCACAGCTGATCACGAACTTTCTATAAATAGCTGTAATGAACGGAAAAGGGGGAAAAATTCCATTCAAAATTGGTAGACGGATTGGCGCTGCTGTGGGCTTCCCTTAGTCTCAGTTAATGACACCCTCAAGCGAACGAAAACGACGCATTTCCTTCTCTGGGAAAATGACGTTTTTAAGTCATTTTCATTCGGTTCTTGTAACGTGACAGCTGTGCTGCCGGGGAGTTTGTTGCGCCACTTCTTCTTCCCAGCTAAAGCACTAGGAAATGGGGAGTTGGGGGACTATCTTATGTCATTTTAAAGTTCAAAAAGTACTGATTCTCAGCTTAATTTGAATAAATTATTAATTTGAGTTTGATTACCCTCGTTCGGGGAAAGTCGGGTAAAATTAAGTAACAATCATTGCGACAATTGTTTACACGCTGATAATGTCAACGACTTTTATGTAGTAAACAATAAAATTGCGGACTTGTGTAGGTAATTAAAATTAATAACTCATGTTAGATAATTAAAAACCGGCCAAGTGCGTGTCGGACCACGCACAATGAAGGGTTCCGTAGTTGGGATATATTTATCCTAAGAACAAACTTAACATTGTAGTTGAGAAACATGCTCTCCTATGCAGATTGTATGGGGGAATATGTTTTTCAACTGCAAATTTAAGTTGGTCGACTATTATTTGTAAACTTGAAAAGCCTACTTAGCTGTGATAGTATTCCTTTTAACTACGTTATATATACTACTGTCGTGAGTCTCTGATCTAAGCTGGGGACGGACAGACGGACACACGGGCAGACGGACGGACGGACGAACATGGCGAAACTATAAGGGTTCCTTGTGGACTACGGAACCTTAAAAATGGCACATCGGGAATTTTAAAATTGGTCATAAGCTACAGCTAAAGTGTGCACTCGCATCTAAAAGTAGGAACTCATAATTAGTATGAACTAAGGTCACGTGTAGGTCTGTTTGCGAATAATTAATTAAACGTGTTGAAAGTTTTACGCATATAATCGTATGCATGGCATAGCATAATCAGCCTAATGTTCCCACGGCTAGCACAGGCCTCCTCTGAGAGGGGAAGTGGGTCATAATCCACCACGTGGGCCCAGAGCGGGTTGGTAGACGTCACATGTCTTCGAATGGTTGGTTCTAGGACATGCCGGTTTCCTCACGATGTTTTCGGCGAGTAAGTCTCGGCGCTTACCACTGCTCCTGGAACTTTTAAAGACAGCTCAAAATTTGTTGTAATCCATACTGGATTTACTTTCTCAATTTTAATCTCTCTTCGTGATATTAGCGGCCTTACTACAGCGCCTGCATGGTAGTGACAACAGCATTCTTAAAATGATCGCTGCCAGAGCAGACCTTCGCTTTCAGGGATACTGGGTTGGGACAGTCATAAGTCTGGATAATAATAATAATTAATTTATTTCGTAAAAAATTGAAAACAAAAAAATACAAGTTAAAAATAAAACTGAATATTACAGAAAAAAGTCTATCGTTGGTGCCTGTACTAATGAAAAAAATCATTGTATCACAGACACCAGCGCCTTCCAAACTAGGTGACATAAAAATAAAGATAAAACGAACATAAAAATAAAAATAAAGATAAAATAAATAAATTAAGAGGCTATCGAGCGCACAGTGGCGCCCTCAGCGTTATTTCGGTGATTTCTTTTATTCTAGAATGAAAGCGCAGAAAATAAGCTCGTCGAACAGTAGTTTTAAATTGTTATGTTTTATTGTAGTAATAATAACGTATAGTCTTGTGAAGCACAACTTGACGAGCTTATTTTCTGCATTTTCATTCTAGAATAAAAGAAATCACCGAAATAACGATGAGGGCGCCACTGTGCGCTCGGCGTAGTCTTAATATGTGAAAACTAACAATACTAACGTGTTTACCTAAGCATTGTTGTTGCAAACACCAAAATACTAACAAAATATGAATTCAAGTTTTATTAAATTTTTATTTTTATTACTTCTTGTACTCGTATCGGCATAAAAGCTCCTGCCATAGCCAGTCAGCTGGGTGGTAGCAGGGCGTCCAGAATGCGCTGGACGTAGATGCAATAGGTACATTATTAATCCCCGTTTTTACCATCAAACTTAATTACCTATTAAGTACCTGGGCTCTATAATTACCAATAAGGGTAGTTACGAACTAAAAATACACAAATACACTATTAAATTCGAAGACGAATTGGAATGGCTAAAACAGCGATGATTCAATGAAATAAAATATGGAGACACAAAAATATCACCAATCGGACAAAGAAACGCCTGTTCCATACACTTGTCTTCTCCATCTTTTTCTACGGGGCAGAGACTTGGACGATCAAAGCTACGGACAGGCAAAGAATTGACGCTTTTGAAATGCGGCGCCGCCTATTAAGGATACCATATCTAACAACTGTCAAAGATCCACGAATGACAGCCAGGACTAAAGGCTTAACATGCTTTTCGAGGCACGGAGGGGTCTTGGCATGTAAAGATGGTCATCCATCCACGGACTAACCGCGGCAAGCGTAGCTTAACCTGATCGATTGACCCTTGCGGCTGTTATTACTTAGCCACTAGCCTCCAGTGGGAGTATAAAAATGGTAGATTGTAGATCAAGTGCATAATACGCACCATTTATAGTAGAGTGTAAAATGGGTTTTATGGACGAGTTGTACACTCTACTTTTCACTTCGATTGCGAGGAAATGAAACAGCAACATGTAAAATAATAAATGGACGAAATAAAAAATATAAAGTTTATTTCATGAAGTTTTATTATGTACTTTGGCTGTTGATATCCTTGCCTTGTTCTTAGAATACTAGCGAAACGAATTAATATAAAGAGGTTATTCTATGAAGTTGAAGTTGCTCGTGTGGCTGTTGGACCGATTGCCTTGGTCTTCGACGAAGATTTTAGCTTATGCTCTAGAGCATAAAAAGCAACTTTATGTCGCCTACGCACGACATAAACACGAAATTTTAGAGCATGAGAAGTGAAAAAAAAAAAATCTGCACTACTGCGAAACTGTCAAATGGACAAGTGACAGATAGTCACGGGAACATGTTTAAGTCAACATGAGCTAAGTACCGTTTATAGATCTCGGCCAAAGAGTGCACGCGACGAGGATGAGTAAAGCCATCGTTTATGGTGTGTCGCCACGGTCACCTGTATTAGTTACAGTGACAGTCGACACTGAATATTGATCCTAGCCAACGGTAACGATGTCATACGTTGTTTTAAAGTTAAAGGATATAACAGTCCATTTTTTTCCAATGTTAGTTATTTTTATGAAAAGGCGTGGTCAAATCACAAAAGGTTCTATTCTAGATTCTGTCTTTAGCACTTATATTCTGCCTAAAAGGTCGAAAGGTGATATCTTCCTGCGCATGCTCGGTGACCCGTGTTCCGTACATCGTCCTATAATATCTGCATTGGTGCAGGCTGCATAGAATATTAACGAATTGATTGTTTCCGGGAAAAGCTGCGGTTTCTAGGTATATCGATCGGTGCGCCACTCTGATGGTTTTATAGCTTGTAATGGCAGCGAATCGATTGTTAGTCGCGTATTTATTTTTACGATATCTTCCCACTAAAGTACACGTGAATTGGTTTAATTGATAATCGTGTAATGTTCGAAATCGTAGGTTTGAGGGCCATTTTACCTACAAAGGTCGTTGGCTCGATTATATATATAGACTAGCTGCAGCCTGCGGCTTCGCCCGCATGGCTTTTTCTATACAAATAAATAAAATTGAAGTGTATGTTTGTAATGTTAAAAAAAAATAGCTCGCAAAAAAACTTTTATTTTAGAAAAAACCACGCGGGCTAAGCCGAGTGCAACAGTTAGTCTAAAATAAAAGTAGCCTACGTTACTCCTTATAAAATTAGCTATCTGCCAGCGAAAGTTCCGTCAAAATCGATCCAGCTGTTTTGATAAGCCGGAACAAACACACGTTTTGTTGTTGTAAGTAACGTTTATAGTTTCATATGCATTAAGTAAAAATATGTTATTATGGCATTACAAACAGACTTTTTAATTAGATTTTTTTTGTAAAGTAGGTATAGAGTTGTATACATAAACCATTTATTCAGTGCCCACAAAAGAAATATTAAAAAACACAAAAGCACAATTAAAAGATAACAAATTAGGTCAGGCTAATTAGGTGTTAGGGTCGGCTTACAATCTAACCGGATGAACCTAAATACCAGTATTTTACATGGACTGACGGCCGAACTAACCTCCACAGCCCAGCTACTTGGTAACACGATACCCCTTGGTAAGACTGGTTATCAGAGTTTTGGGTTTCCGACTACCCTTAACGACTCCACATCAAACGTGTCCTTATCAAAAAAGCATATTATGAGATAAAAGACTACGTTGAAGACAAGGAAGTTTGGCAATAATTCCTTCTGCAAATGTGGCTTCCCTGGTACCTCATAAACAACATAACTATGTAAATGTCTATAACGAAACCCAAATAACGATGTTTATTTAGATTTTTTATATATTTTTTTTACATACTTCCTTGACATAATCTTTTCATTATTTGACATTATTTACCTACAAATCGAATTCCAATTCTTTATTAGTGGCTTTTGTGGACATGATATTTATTCAGATTTGTTACTGTAGTTGTAATTGCAATCGTGTCATTTGGTTTAATAGTACATTATGATATAAGTGCGGTAAGTTGAAAATTACAGCCGAGGCGATATTGCTAGCCCGAGCCGTAGGTGAGGGCTACAAGAAAGCAGAGGCTGTAATTATCAAAGCGCATGTATGTCATACGACGTTGTATAACATATTTGCGAGGAAATAAATAAAACTCGGACTTTCTTTAACGAATAAATCTTTAGTCACTTGTTAAAGCAGTTAGAAAAATTTGTAAAATTGATTATTACGTTGCCAGTTGGCATTTTTAATGTTGTCAAGTTATTATTATTAGTTACAATTTCACCAGTCTCTCTCTCACTCTCTTGAGTGAAAGTAGGAGAAACGAGACCACAGAGTTCTGCAGTCAGTGGCGCTGCCTCTGAGACTTGTGGCGGTTTCGAATTAATAAATTCATCATTACTTGACGAAATTTTCAAATAAAAACATATAATACAGCGAAAAGAAAAAGCGCGCGGAATAATTTGTACTTGTTCACAAATTAGCGATGCGCGCGCATCAGCGTTTTTTTTTCTTTTAAGGAAAAGTCACGAAAACAGCCAGTATTACTAATAAAGTAAATTAATAAAAAAAAAATGTTTTTGTTATAGATTAAATTATTGTTATAGATTGAATTTATTGTCAAAATTAATTAAATTAAAGAATTAAATGTTTATTTTTTATATTTTATCTAAGAAAGTTAATTTTATTTATAAAATGTTGACCACTTTTCTGTCATAAAAACTATTTGCTAAGATTTAAAAAAGTACCGTTCGTTTTAGACGGAGCATCTTGATCAACCGTACGTTTTACCTTATTCTAGAGAAACTCGTGCGTTTTACATTACAATAACGCACAAGTCCGTAATGACATACATTACGATATTGAAATTGGTGAAATAAGAGACCCTTTACGAGCAAATGTGTTATAAATAGGTTTTCATTTTAATGTATATATATCTCTCTTTTATTTATATAGATTATTTTCTATTTTGTGAATGTGAGAACGTTGTAGGCCTAGTAGAGTGTAGATTTGTTGGCACTTTTCTATTTTGTTAAGTACCTGGTAATTGTTGAAAGGCCTACACTGTCCTCCCACACCTATTAACACTATTATTTGATAATATTGTAAAGCCAATTATGTTTAAAACAGTAACCGTGGAGTATCTTGCCGGCTCTTCTCCATAGGAAACGACTAATTGGAACCGTGCACCTAGCTTCCGACGTTTCATAAGTGCCCATGTAGGTTTATGTGAAATAAAATATTTTGATTTTGATTTTGACTTTCAAAGATCTAGGAATGACAGCCGGGCAACAACGGCTTAACGTGCTTTCCGAGGCACAGAGGGGTCTTGAAATGTAATGGATCGTCACCCATCCACGGATATAGATTGACCATGCGGCTTTTATTATTTAGCAACGAGCCCCAATTAGGTACATACAAAAAAGAGAAGAAAATACAAGATACCATGAACAAAAACAAAACTTATTTTAAAGAAAGAAAGAGATTAGCGTAGTGGCTAAATTATCTTTATTGTTTAATTGAAAATCGCGTAATGTTAGAAATCGTAGGTTTTAGGACAATTTTGATGGCTGATAAGAGAAGTCAGTAAATTATCGTTAGGTTAAGTTAGTGGGTTCCATTCCCGCTCGGTAAAAATATTTGTTTGGACTACAGACAGTAATTGTTCCGGTTCTAAAGTACTTCCGCATGTGAACTAAACTGTAAATGAAGCTAGTTTATTGTAGTTTTCGAGCTGTATAATATAACTTTCCCGCAATTTTCCCGGAGTTCAGGGCGCTACGGAGTACTCATTTAAAAAGCTTTTGAAACTCGCATAAACTTTATTGAAACTGAAATGCTAAATCAAATTCCTGAAATATATATTGTACGCCGGAAATAACAGAATATTATGAGCTTTTATAACAATGTAACAACGTAACAATATTCTGACAAATAAATAAGGGGTTATTCAAGTTATACGTAAGCACCAAAAGGGGGGTATGTACTTTGCTTACTTTTGCTGACAAGGGGATGGTGGGGGTTCAAATTTATTAAAATTATAAAGAAAAGAAAGAAAGAAAATACGTTTATTTGCGGTAAACATGACGCAATAAAGAAAATAAACAGGAAAAAAAAAACTATGGGAAAAGATGCGTCACATCCACGCAAAACGGCTATCGCTCAGCATTATGCTACGACCCTATGCAAGACAGAGCCCCAGCGCTGGTTTTCAGCGACAGCTGGCGTTGACGTAATGACGTCCAGTGCAGCAAACAATTATTAAGTCGCTGTACCAGGACAGCGTACTTAAAGAAAATTAATATAATTTAATTTAAAATGTGATAGAATATAAACAAGAATATAAAAAAAGAAAAAGGAATTATACATGCTATGATTACGTAATACTTGAATGGCCCTAAAGAAAAGAAAAGAAAGAAAGAATATACGTTCATTTGCGGTAAACATGTGGCAAAGAAAGAACACAAACACGTTAAGAACAAGTTGGGGTAGAATATGCGTCATATTCATGCAAAACGGCCGTCGCTTAGAATAATGCTACGACCCCATGCGAGACAGAGCTCCAGCGCTGGTTTTGAGCGACAGCCTTCGTTGACGTGATGACGTCAACCGGCGCAGCATATAATATAGATAAAAATTATAAGAAAATAAAATAACTATTACTATTAAAGAACTCTGGTACGTAATTAGTTTTGCCCCGAGGATACCGGTTTAATTAAGTAGCTCATCCAATATACTTCCGTTTTTAAAAAATGTGAACAAGTTGAAGCTATTATTGTTTTTAAAAACTATTTGCTGTGCTAAAATTATCAAAGGTTATCACAAAGGTCATTCATACGGAGAAGTGCACGATTATCAAGAAATGAATAGAAGGACATATTTATTTTTAAAGTACAGTCAGTTATAGCTATGAGCTGACCCCCCCTTTGCAAAAATGGTTGAGATTTTATAGAATACGAATCGATAGAATTTTATAGTTCTTAATTTTATTTAAATACCTTTATGAAATCTACCGAAAACTATAAAAATATGAAAATCATACGATTTGTTAGTAAAAAAAACCTTAACCGTTTGAGCAAAGGGGGGTCAACTAATTGCTATAACTGACTGTACAAAATAACCCGCGGGGTAGGTACTAGCGTAGCACACTTACAGTAGCAATGGCTTTCATTTTGACAGTTCAACAATATTCCTTGCGTTATTTACGTTGTTGAGCGTTCACATTTATCGAACATATGAAGTAATGGATTCGCAATATTCTTCGAAATCATTCAGATTGTGATTGATAGTGTGGTACGGAACTAGGATGCAGTCCTTAAATATGGAGCACCGAGTTTTAGAAGATTTACGGTTTTGTAGAGAGTCATAGAAAAGAAAGAAATAAAGAAGAAAGAAAGGAAGGAAGAAGTCGTCTCGGTCAATATGCGATACCTAGTCTCTTCCGGGTATTGAATACTTGCCTTACTTCGCACAGCTGCGATCTACTTACATATGTGAAAACATCGAGATTTCATTGCTGTATACAGGGTTATTGGTAAAACATTAAAAACCTTGCAGGACTATATTACTAACATCATAAACAACAACTTGTGTTCTATGACTATGCCACTCTTACACAAAATATTTTGTCCCTCTAGTTGTAAAGGTACAAAAGCCCAGATGGTAGGTGGTTAGGTATCGAAATACAAGGAAACAAATAACGGTCTGAAATAAACTATATTTATAAAAATATATCTCCTCCATACAACATCACACTTTAGGGGTCTACCGCAATAATAAGTTATTACATCAAACCCTTACAATTTAATCTATACTAATCTATACTTATAATATTATAAAGCTGAAGAGTTTGTTTGTTTGAACGCGCTAAACTAGGGAACTACTGGTTGGAATTGAAAAATTTGTTTTTATGTTGGATAGACCATTTATCGAGGAATATTATAGGCTATATAACATCACGCTACAACTAATAGGAGCGGAGCATAAATGAAAAATGTTGCAAAAACGGGAAAAATATTCTTTTTTGAGAGTTTCCTTTGCATGCGCTGCGTAAATGGTTTAAGTTACGAAAATATCATGTATGATGGAATCGTTCCTCTTTAAAAGTTCTAAAACAAAAGTCCGCGACAGCATGTGTCTATCTTTTAAGATTGACACACTACACCTTTTTTTATGGTAATCAAATTTGTTCGAAATTAATGCATTATTTGCGAAGGAGTTTTGTCAACATAATATTAATCCTTATCCAAATAAATATGTTATTAATCACAAGTACAGTACAATCTCGGTAATTCGGCACTAATTCAGACACAAGGGTGCCGGATTAGTGGAAAATTCGGATTAGCGGAATATGTGAAAATAATGCCAAATATTGGGACATGTGTGTATATTTCTTATTTCAGAAACAAGAAACTTAATGTTTCTTGAAATAATCCATTTATAACCTTTCGTTTTTTGCCCACCTTCTCACGTAGATATCTAAGAACGATCACTTCTTGTGTAGAAACTCCATTTTCTTCTGCCCAAGTGTATTAAACTATCAGCGAAAATCAATCTAAATCAATCTCGTGTTTACTGTTTTGGCGTGCACTCGCGTTATCGCCAAGGAAACTGACCTAGCAATACAAAAAATGAGAACTAAGACTGTGCCGGATTACTGGACGTGTCGGTGTATTAAAGTGCCGGATTACTAAGATTCTACTGTATTTAAATGTAAACAAAATTGTCCTTGACATCACTTGATTTCAGTCATCATCTTAGGAGATATCATAATTTTAAAATAACTTAGCAACAAAATAAGTGTATAGGCTATTTAACATCACGCTACGCCCCTATGGAGCCGAGCAAAACGACAAAGAGTCGGAAAAAACGCTAAGCGAAAACGAAGTAATTGCGCGGACGGGCGATACGATGCAACGGGGTAGGTTGTGGGCCAAAATTTTACGCGGACGAAGTCGCGGGCAGAAGCTAGTTTAACATATAAAGTAGGTAGGTGACTATAACTGTCACTTATTAACGCCAGCCAGCTTAAACTTCAGCAGAAAGAACTATGGTCGTGGGGAGTTAGAGCCTGAGACATGGAGGACATAGGCTATGGTCGTGGGGAGTGAGAGCCTGAGACATTGAGGACATAGGCTACTTTTTTACGCGATAAACGACATCCACGCGGGCAGAGCCGCAGGCAAAAGCTAGTAAGTAATAATTTATTAGTCATCTTGAAAATAAATAATATGTATTAACTGCCCCAGTAACCATTACCTTGAGCCTAACTAACTGGGCGGCCTAATTCTAAATCCTTTGCAGGCACACGTTAACTGCCGCCATTTGCAATGTTACGTGAACACTATCAAGGTGACATTATTGCTGATTAGCACTCATTGGCGAAGTTGTAGGCCTTAATTTAATCAGGCTTTGTATTTTTCAAGGATTATAGTAGGAAAGTTTCGTCAGCTTTTCTTCTTTATCGTGTCGCTGGCAAGACAGTATTTCAGATCTTGTTGACCCAAGCTTGATGCCGTTCCGTCAAGGTAGAAAAATTAAACGATATGTGAAAAAAATCAGAGCAGTAGTATATATAACAAAGTTAAAAGGAAAACTATCATAGCTAAGTAGGCTTTACAAGTTACCGAGTAATAGTCGACCAACTTACATTTACAGTTGAAAACTTGTTCTTCAACTACATTGTTAAGTTTGTTCTTGAGATAAATTCATTCCAACTACGGAACCCTTCATTGTGTGTGATTCAACACGAACTTGGGCGGTTTGTTTTAAATAAATTTAAATTGAAAAACGGAAAAAAATTATATGTCATCCTGCCACAAACAGACCTCGCAGTTCTCGCAGTTCCTCGCGGTTCTTTTTGCTGTGACAAATGAGAGAAAAAAGAAAGAATTCATTAGGAAAAATTCTTTCTTCTTTCTGTCATGGGTCAGGCAGGATGACACATACAATTTTCGTTTTTTTTTCCCAATATAACTTTTATTTTTTCCTTCTTTAGGAAGAAGGAAAAAATAAATGTTTTATTGTCACAAGCACGTGCAATTCAAAAGATAAGTTAGCTCGAATACCTACTTAGTAAAACAAAACAACAACGAATTCGTTTTTCAGTTAAAGGAATTGGATAACAAATGTTAGGTCTAATTTTTCAATGGCCAGATAACTTTTAATTCAAGAATAAATATGGCAGTTTCACATATTTTCTAAGTATACAATAGCTGTCAAACCGCAATATGTATTCTGTAGATAAAAGTTATCTGACGATTGAAAAATCGGCTCTAAGAGAAAGAAATAAAATAGGCCAATAATAAACGTTTTGCGTTACTTTTAAGTAAAACATCAAGACATGTGACTACTAGGAAGACATGTGATATCGCTGACCCGCACTGGGTCAGCGTGGTGGATTATGGCCCACTCCCTCTCACAGAGAGGAGGCCTGTGTCCTAGCAGTGGGAATATTACTGGCTGATTATGTTGCATGCCAATACAAAAAGATTAACAAGTAAACATCTTGAAGGAACTGCGAATATTCAGTATTGTAGGAAGTGAAAAATGCGGTCAGTGATCGGCCGGTAGTTTCATAGGAAACTCCTATTGCCGCCACTTGTGACCAATTATCGGCATCATCGACCACACACACGTGCGGTGCCTATGTACGGACGCACGCGACATCGTAATTATAGCGGTACAGACTATTTTCAGCTGAAATCACTATTTATTTATAGACGGTGAGACCTGTTCCTTTATTAAAGTTAACTCGTCGGATATTTAAGAATATTAAACGTTGACTGTCCAAGCAAAATTTACTACGTACCACGAGACGTCCGTATAATTTTTTTCGATATATTTTTTTCGTTTTTTTATATATTTTTTTTGTTTTTTGGTGTTTTAATTTCCTTGTATCCTTGTCTATACGTCTGCCAAAAATATATTTTTTTAGTTCAAACGTTCAACTCAAAAAGTCAATGTAATTTGTATAACCTAATGCATTACATGTTATGCACGAACGTCATGGCTGAGTCGGAAATGCATTAGGTACATATAATGCACGGACAGTCAACGTGTTAAAACAAAAAAACGTCTGTTGATATCAATACATTTTTTTACCGCCTCGGTCTAGTGGTAAGACCACATGTCTCAAACCAAGAGGTCCAGGGTTCTAGTGCATGTTTGAAACTTATAATTATCTTCTTCCAACCTCTGTACAACATGTTTGCAATAAACTGATTTGTTTTTTTTTTTTTTTATTAATTTTCTGCTCGATTCGGTTGGTGGTAGGGCTTGTTCTAAGTCCGCCTGGCTAGCTACCACCGTCTTATCTAAGTCTGTCGCCATAACAACAATGATAACAGCATTGTTGTGTTTCGGCAGTTAAAGGTAAGATAGCCAGTTCTTCTGTGGTTGAGGATTCCGAGTGAGGCTCTCTTCCATCTTCGGCCTTATCATCATTTACCATCATGTGAGATGAAGGCCAAGAGCTTCTAAGTTGAGGATTTAAAAAAAAAGTACATAAAAACTTACTATAATAATATTAATAAACATTTATTTAGGACCAGGTCCATATTTTGTTAGTAACATTGTACTTAAAAAGAACTAATTTTAGTATCGGCAACAAAATTAAATTACGACATGAAGCCGCACCCACCTTTGCAGCTTGGGGGACTCACTCTGATCAGTAAAAACACCCAGTATAGTGTTGACCGTACTGCCACGAACGCGAGCGAGTAGGGAGGCGCATCTTTTCCTAACGATAGCGGCAAAACCATCAACCCGCAACTCAGCAAACATCCCTGACGCACTGCAATGCCATGGCAGCCCCAACAGTACCCTTAGTGCATTACTATATTGGACACGCAGGTCGCTGTATGCTCGCTGCGAATAACTGACCCACAGGCTGCAGGTGTAAAAAGATTGGCAATACGCTTTAAAAAGCGTGATTTTAACTGAATTCGTACACCGTGCAAACCTGCGGGCCAGCATGTTACAACGGACAGCCAGCGACCTGCGTTCCCTTTCTATGTCCACATTATCACTTAAGTCATCGGTGACCCAGTGACCCAAATATTTAAATTTAGACACCCTACATAGAGGAGTGCCATACAGTGATACATTGAAAAATGCTGGGTAAGAAAAATCACGAGCTTTAAAAAGCATTAGTTGACTCTTTCATCATCATCAACATTATATTTGAGCCCATGAGCCACCGCATACGAATCACATACCGACACTAACCTCCTCATAGCACTGATTGATGGACTCAGCAACACCATGTCGTCTGCGTAACTAAGATTATTGGTACACACTCAACATTTATGAGCTACTCATTAACATTATGCATCTGGAACGCAAATGGCCTGTCACACCACTCAGAGGAGTTAAAACTTTTTTTATACCAACACAATATTGACATAATGTTAATATCTGAAACACATGTTTCACTTCAAAAAGCCATATGGAATTCCCTGGATATAAGCTTTATCATACCACACACCCCGATGGGAAACCTCATGGTGGATCAGCTATCATCACTAGAAGCAAATTAAAAATTACGAATCAGTATCGTACTGCACAAACAGGGCTGCTAACTTTTACGAACGCAATATATTATCCGCTTTCAGTCATCATAACATGCAGATGGCAATCGCGTGAGAATTAGGCCCAACCCATGTTTATTGCTTACAGATGATTTTTATAAGCTGCGTGCTATAATTTTATTTTTATGGGTTTTTTTTTCTTCGGTTTTTTTTTACTGGCGTTGATTATACATAAACGTAAAAACCCATTAGGGGCTTGTGGCTAAGTAATAACAGCCGCACGGGTCGATTGATCAGGTTAAGCTACGCTTGCCCAGTAGCTGGCTTGTGAAGGTCAGATAAGCAGTCGCTCCATGTAAAATACTGGTATTCAGCTGAACAAAACATATGGAAGAATATCTGCGCGCCGCGGTTTCACCCGCATAAGTCTTGATTCTGTGGGAATATCGGGATAAAAGTATCCTACGTGTTAATGCAGGTTATAAACTGTGTGTCAAATTTCATCCAAATCCGTTCTGCCGTTTTTTCGTAATTGAGTAATAAACATCCATCAATCCTCATAAAACTCGCGTTTATAATATTGTATTATATTATATTACATTATATTATATAACTAGCTTTTGCCCGCGGCTCCGCCCGCGTGGATGTCGATTATCGCGTAAAAAAGTAGCCTATGTCCTTTTCCATATCCCAGGCTATAATCTCTGCCAAATTTCATGACGATCGGTTCAGCGGTTTAGGCGTGACAACGTAACATACAGACATACAGACAGACAGACAGACAGACAGATAGACAGATACACAGACAGACAGATACACAGACAGACAGAGTTACTTTCACATTTATAATATTAGTACGGATATTATATGTGGGTATTTTTTGTGTGTGGGTTTTCCTACTATGGGTACACCTCTGCCTAACCTTTCGGGGAAACAAGGCGTGATGTTATGTGACGTTATATTATATATTAAGTAGGATAGGATAGTAGGACTATTCTACCACGTAGGTACATAAACATAGGTCATTTTAACCTCTCACATACTCGTACTCTTGAAAATCTTTAACTTATCATGTACTTTGTCCACAGCTAAAATCTTGCTGTTCTACCTCATCTTCTATGCGATCCTCGTGGGCTTCTTCGCCGCTATGCTGGCGATTTTCTACCAGACCCTGGATTCCAAGATGCCCAAGTGGCAGCTAGATGGGTCACTCATTGGAGCTAATCCAGGTAAGAATTAGCCAGCTGACGAATGGTTGAAGATCCGAATAATAAAGTCGAATTATTATTAGATATGTTATTTTGTCCTGTGGCTTTTGTCCGCTTCTATAATGAACTGGCCGTAAAATGGAAGATAGTTATGGAAGCTAACTTCGGTTACGATTGGTCACTATAACGACCGACACTGTTCGAAAGATAAGACAGTTAACAGATATAGAAACCGCGCGTTTAGTTTATTTTAGCTACTTCCATAGCATTATGTCGTATGGCATTTTACTGTGGGGTCGGGCTGCCGACATTGAATCCATTTTTATTTTACAAAAGAGGGCTGTCAGAGCCATTTATAATCTACATCGCCGCGAATCTCTTAGAGAACTATTTAAAACGATTAATATAATGACGGTACCTTGCCAATTCATTTATGAAAATATTATGTATGTAAGAAAAAATCTACATATTTTTAATAAAATCAGTGATAGGCATAATTTTAATACTAGAAATAAAGATAAAATAGATCAACCATTTTTCAGATTATCTAAGGTACATACATCTTTTATGGGGTACTGTGTTAAATGTTACAATAAAATACCTTCTGATATATTACAATTAAATGAAAGAAAATTTAAAACTCATATTAAAAGTACACTTTGTAAACAAGCATATTACAAATTAGAGGATTATATCCAAGATAAGAATGCTTGGAAACATGCTGGTCCTGCTCCATATAGGACAATTTAGAGTCTAGACAAAATCAAACTGGTTGCTAATTTAACTGTCATAATTTTTATGATATTAATTTTATTTTCTGTGATTAATATTTTAACTCACACACTGACTTATTATATGTTGTTTTTATTTTTTATTTTTTTGGGAAATCATAAACAATGTTTGTAAATATGTGAGCACCATGTACCTATCGCATTTATTAATTTTTCTGTTATTACTTCACTTTTCATTCTTTTTACCAATTGTGGTAAGTAATTTTGATGATTTTTTTTATATTTTTTATTTTTTTATTCTAGGTACATAGTCTTCACCTATAAATATTAATTAATGTATACAAACTATTGTTAACATTTTAAAAGAGTAAGTATGGAGTTTCTTGCCCATTCTTCTCCATACATAACTACATTTTGGAAGGCGCAACTAGAATCAATTAACTATTCATGTAATTTTTGACGTTCAAAAGTGCATCTTCGTGCCTATTTGAAATAAATTATTTGACTTTGACTTTGACTTTGACCGTTACTAAACGATAAAGAAATCGGATTGCTATTACCGATTGGTAACAACAAATAACCGTTTTTTATCGATTTATTTACGATTGCTTCGTCTTGTCCAGGGCTCGGCTTCCGACCAATGCCTGAGAGTGCCAACGTGGAGAGCACCCTGATCTACTACAAGGCAAACGACAAGGGATCCGTACTCAAATGGGCACAGATCGTCGATGACTACCTGGAACGTAAGTATGTCCTCATACTGTACAGGGTAAGCAGGGATTCTAGCGGTTATAACTTCGATGGGACACTAGATCGGTACGAGTAAATGTAACGTAGAAATCGTTCGGGCTAAGTGGAGCGAAGATCTTGTTGGTCTTGGCGTTTTTGTTGATTTCATCTACTCGCGCAATAACTTGAACCGCGCTGTAATTTATTAGGTCTACTAGTGCCTATTCTCCAAAAGGCAAATAATTTCTGCCTAACGCAAAACCGCAAGATAGCCCGCGAAATTCAAATTTTCTTACGTTTTTTTTTTCTGTTTACGGGTCAGTGCAAATTGAAAAAAAAAAAAAAAAAAAAAAAAAAATCGCCGGCTATACTGACGCTTCCTCCTTAATGCAGAATTATTTTTCACTTATTAAGTATTCCAACAGCTTCTTACAAATCTAAAGGAGGATGGGCAAATATATAGGAGACCAATAAAAGTTTCTCACTGCCAATAAAAGTCATATATTTCTTAAATTTTAATAGGTATAACAATTATGTTTCTTGTTCTGTAATGAACAACTTTCAGGTTGGTTGTTGTTTATTCTTAGGGATTTTTATGCACCTTTTTCAGCGCACTTAAGGCTCATTTTCATTGGTTGGCTCGTATGCTGGAGATTTCTGTCCATAGAGTCAGGAGTGAATCCATAGAGTCCGTATTCGGGGAACCATTTCATTAGTCGATAGGAAACGACTGCGGTATACGGAGAACGTGCACCGCACGTTTGGCAGTTGCTTTGAAGGCATTTTGATTGGGTGTGTTTCCGCACGCTTTTTACCGACCGATGAATTTCATTGGTCACTAGGTACCCCCACTACGGGGATTCCCCGCAGACGGTGAACCGACCGCGTTATCGACTTATGACTTTCATTAATCATTACTCCGCCTGCGGGGACACCCCGCATGCTGTATATCGACCGAGTTATCGACTAATAAAAATGAGCCATACTTCTCTACAAAACAAAATCTCTTTCCAGAGTACCGCAAGAAGGGCAGCGGTGTCGGCGAGGCGAGTGGTGCTGAGAACCGAGTCCCCTGTTCACCTACTTCTAGCGTTACCAGCGAGAAACAGGTCTGCGATGTGCCCGTCGATGACTTCCACCCTTGCACCTCCGCCAACCAGTATAACTATGAGGAAGCTGGGCCCTGCGTGTTCCTCAAGCTGAATAAGGTGAGATCAATCATCATCATCATCGTCATCCTTTCTGCTCCAATTTGATTGGTGTCGGCGCGGCATGTTTTAATACATCAAATTATGTCTGAAATGGATAATATAAAATCAAAGCTACTTAACAGCTTGTAACGTTGTCTAAATAGCACGAGGATTGAAATTGTCTACTTCCAGAAAACTTTTTTTTAGCAGAAACTTTTTTTTAGCAGAAACTTTTTTTTTTAATGTAGTTTATCTCAGAGTTAATCATTAGAGGTCGTGACTCTTTAACCGGTATTTTCTGTGGTTGCCTTAAGCTCCTAAAAACTTAAAGCTTTCAGCCAGGACGTAAAACTTATAAACTAAACGACTGCGCGCTAAGGGCACCCCCTGTGTGATACGAACCTCGGCTTAGGGCAGAGTCGGAGGAAGAATGGCAAGGGACCGACGAAGGCTGGATAAAATCAGGGGAATTTAAAGCTACAGGCTCAGCTATGGCGAGGGCTGGCGCTTCGCTTACGGTCAAGGGTCGGGGGTAGAAACATCAACATTCAAGCGTTTTATAAAATTTATAAACTTAGCCGGATCAGCTATCTTAAATTACTCGATGTTTTTTACACCCACCCAAAAAGTTTTTGTTTGTCCACGCATAACTTTTTATAGAGTAGTTCGATTTTGACGATTCTATTTTACCAACATCGTTTTATAATCCAGTAATTAAATGCCTGACTTGATACATTCCAGATCTTCAACTGGATTCCGAAGCCGTACAACAACACTGAGGAACTACCTTCTAACATGCCGGACGATCTCAAGCAGCACATCAAGATGGTCGTAAGTATTCTGTGACATTCTCATCCTACCCTTACGCTAACTACGTCAGGTTTATGCTGTGACATCGTCATACCTACTATGTAGGGTTTGGCTCCTGTTCGAGCAGGTGCTTCATCTTTTCCAAACTATTTAAAGAAAATCATAGTTTATGTTCTGAACTTGAAGTCTTCTTCCTTACTCGTATTATCGAATTAGGTCGTTCTAGTAATCTTCCCGCGGATGTTTAAAATGTATTTGAGATTATACTATTGACGGTCAATAATTGACCAACCACGTAGATATACCTGAGACATGTAGATTGTAGAATTTTACAACAATATTGTTGCGCGCCACAATCAATGCCTGGTACCTCGTGTCATTTAGTACCACTAGCGCCATCTAGTATCGAATAGTAGAACAAGTAGACCACTAGCGCCATCCAGTATCAAGTAGCAGAACTAGTAGAGTCAAGATGCTTCTAGAAAGTTCGATGCTAGAACTTTCTAGAACTATCGACATCTGGTCAGTCGGTGCCGGTATGTACTCGAATATTCTAGATGTTTCTACAGTAGAAGGTTCTGGAACTATCTGAGGATTATATAAGGCCGGTATGGACTCCGACCCGGGTTAGTCGAAAAACAAGCGATCAAGCGACAAGTAAACTTCAAACGATACAAGCGATCTTCAAGTGCGACTTTAGAGTGATCAGTAGTGCAGTTGTGTTTTATAATTAGTGTGTTTGAGTTGTTGTCAGTGTTGTTTAATTAAAGTGTCATCTTTTTTGGTTATTGATGAAATTAAACATTTTGAACAAATTCTGATTAAAACATTTACCTCTGCCAGTCGGGTAAGCCCGAAGCGAACACGGTGTGGGTGTCCTGCGGGGGCGAGAACCCCGCCGACGTGGAGAATATCGGGCCCGTGCAGTACATCCCCCGTCGGGGCTTCCCCGCCTACTACTACCCCTTCACCAACAAGGAGGGCTACCTCAGCCCCCTCGTCGCCGTGCTCTTTGAGAAGCCCAGGAGTAAGTTTCCAGATCATTCTATGATTCTGATGGTTCAAAATATTTATCGGATGTAAAAAGACGCTTAATGAGAGTCGAATCACTTGTAGTTCCCCGTCATTGTGATTGACATTTTTTTGTACTGGACCATACCTTCTGGTTACGAAGATATTGTTGTTGAAACTTCAAAATGTTGCTCGAATCAACGTTGTGCAACTTTTGTAGGTACAACATGAGTACAAAACTGGATGATCACGTGGCCAGCAATACTCCAATATTTCATCAATTGTTTGTTCCCATCAACATATTTCTTGTAACACAAAAACAAATTTCTGAAATAATGTTATGCAAATTTTATTTTATTACCCGTTATTTAGAAATCACTATAATTAATCATTTAAAGCGTTCTGAAATCCCTGGAAACTGTAATTCCAGCAATGTGATTTCTGTGAAGTTTTGAATGGTCCCGTTGCTAATATACCTCCTCACTTTGCAGCGGGCGTCCTGATCAACATAGAGTGCAAGGCCTGGGCCAAGAATATCTTCTACGACCGCTACGAGCGACGCGGCTCCGTGCACTTCGAGCTGATGGTGGACCGCGCCTAAGCTCGCCGCTCGCGCCAGTTGGCCATCAAGCGAAGCCTCTGTCGTACAAAACGCATGACCTGGCTCTGAGCGACATCTGCCTTCATCATGCTCAGCTGGGGCTACCCCACAGCAAGCAATCAGTCAAGTTCAGACAGGTCAGCTTCAACTGAACTGCTAGTCCTCATCATTTTAAATCAGCATTACGAACTTACTAGTTTATAGTTGAGAGGTAGCCTCCTACTCAAGCGTTCTGTGCGACGAAGGCCTAACCGCCAATTGGCCGCCAAGGTCACCAACTGATCGCCGGCCAAGGTCATCGAGCCCCAATTGGCCAAGTTCATCAACTTACTGCCAAAAGATCGTTAGTTGATCACTAGTCATGCTAATTGGTGGTTGCCGGTCTCTACCGGCTATGTTAGTTGTTTTAAGTGTTGTGTAAGGTCATGGTAACCAGTTAGTCGCCAAGGTCGCCAATTGTTCTCTACGGCTGCCAAGGTCGTCACGAGGTCATGCCAGGCCGGCTGCCAAGCGCCATTAGCAATAGCCACATAGTCGGCGATTAATTTATATTCGTTTTAGAATAAGCCAGAGGGCGCCACTAATTTTAACTTTTGTTTGTCACGCTTCAAATAAAGTTAATGAAATTTAAAATTTTACTGAATATTTATGAATTATGTAATGTTTTCTGGACGGAGAGTCAATAAACACGCAATAGTTGGTTCCAATTTAGGTTTTTTATTGGTGTTTTATTTCATGATGCTGTGGATATACACCCTTTCTCCCTATCCTCCAACCTTGACAGGTTGACAGGCAATTCTGCTTTTGCCTTCGCAAGCAGTTAACGATATGAAATCCTGAAACATACTGCTTACACTGTCGTACAGTCAGTTACTGCAATTACATTGTCCCTTTGCTGAAATGGTTGAGGTTTTTTTTACTAACAAATCGTATGATTTTTCTAGTTTTGGGTAGTTTTCGTATAGGTATTTAAATAAAATTATATCGTTTCGTATTAAAAAAAATCTCGAACCATTTATGCAAGACTGTACCTACACAAAGGACACACTAAGCTTTTAAGAACTTATTTATACTCCAGTTACTATATAGCATTAGACAAATAAGGGCTAAATAACGACAGTTATTTTGTAATATTGTTGAAATTACTGCACTTTAGAGTTATTTTTTTAATATAAATGGTAAATAGATTACAGTGCTTTGTATTTATCGTGAAATAACGGAGTTTATTAAACGTTTATATCGAAATAACGAAAGAGTGAAAACAGTTATTTCTCTAATGTTATAATAAATGAATAAATGGAGTATAGGCAAGCAGCACTGCACCCTAATTAACATAATACACTATCAATCACATTGCTTCATATGTTCGAAAAATGTGTCTGCTCACCAACGTAACTAACGCAATGGAACTATAGTTGAACTGTCAAAATGAAAGCCATTGCTACTGTTAGTGTGTTACGCAATTACCCCACTGGTGTGTGCAGGTAGCTGCTGCATCTTGTACTTATACAAATTCATGCCATTCCTGAAAAGGCATTTGATAAGAGCTTTAAGAGCGCTGTCTCGTGTCCACTAGCGTCCTTTAAAAAAAGATTATCTCGTGACTGAGAAGGAATTATGAAAAACGTAAAGAAAAACGGCCACATTCCTTTAGATCGTATTTTGTTGCTTCATGTCTCAATATAAAACTTTATAAAAGGTATTAGAAAATTCTAGACACACTTACCGAGGCAGCTGATTGAGCCGTTTTTCATAATTCCTTCTCAGTCACGAGATACCTAATCTTTTTTAAAGGAGTGGAGTTAGTGGACCTGAGACAGCGCTTTTAAATGTTTTTGCTGACTAATACTCACATAAGGATATCTCTGCTTAAGATTCCACCTCTGCTGCATTTGAAACATCAAAACTATCTAGTCAGACAAAATCTTCTATGCGATATTTGTTTGAAAGACATGGAAATAAATATATTTTCATTTTAGTTTACTTAAGACTGCGCCGAGTGCACAGTGGCGCCCTCATCGTTATTTCGGTGATTTCTTTTATTTTAGAATGAAAATGCAGAAAATAAGCTCGTCAAGTTGTGCTTCACGAGACTATACGTTATTATTACTACAAACAGTAGTTTTAAATTGTTATGTTTTATTGTAATCATTAAAACGGAAAATAGTGGCCACTAAGCTCCGTTTTAATGATTACAATAAAACATAACAATTTAAAACTACTGTTTGTAGTAATAATAACGTATAGTCTCGTGAAGCACAACTTGACGAGCTTATTTTCTGCATTTTCATTCTAAAATAAAAGAAATCACCGAAATAACGATGAGGGCGCCACTGTGCGCTCGGTAGCCTCTTAAGATCAAAGCAAGGCTCCTCTCTCTCTAAAATCACGGCAAGCGAATAACTGTGTGCACACTAGGTGTCGCATGTCATGAAAAGTAAATGATTTTCTTTCTTTTTCGTGTGTTTAATGACTTACCTGGTGTCAGAGTTTTTATGCCACCCATGGGCCTCTGACTTGGCTTCACACACCGTCAAAAAACATCTCCCGGGCATGCCAGTTTCCTCACGATGTTTTCCTTCACCATTTCTTAAGCAAGTGATAATTATACAATACGCAAATAAATCCGAAAAGTCAGAGGTGAGTGCCTTGGGTTTGAACTCGAGACCTATGACTTGGCAGTCCGACGGTCACACCACTAGGCTATCACTGCATCCACACTAATATTATAAATGTGAGAGTAACTCTGTCTGTCTGTCTGTCTGCATGTTACGTTTTCACGCCTAAACCGCTGAACCGATCGTCATCAAATTTGGCAGAGATATAGCCTGAGATATGGAGAAGGACATAGGCTACTTTTATACGCGATAATCGACATCCACGCGGGCGGAGCCGCGGGCAAAAGCTAGTATAAAATAAATAATAAATGATATTTATTTCTGTAAGTACTCGTAGGTTTATACAAACACTTTTACGCGTCAATAATATTTTAAAAACTAAATGAGGATGGTGTTTCCTATCCGACTACTCTCACAAGAAACACCGAAACAAACTCAGAATTCACAGTCTCTTTTAAAGTCCAGACATAATCTTGGTCAAATTATGTGAGGACCATGTAGATAAGGGTCTGGTCTGGGGATAAGGGTTTGGGTCTTTTGAGGAGAAAACAACACAAGATTTAAGTGGACCTAAGTAGGTATTATGTAGAAGCTGTACAGTCATGGGATCCCCATTGAAAAAAACCCCAAGATCTGATGCATGCGAACTGTCCGTGGCGAAATTTTTCCTTCATGCTTGCTTGACTTGAGAGGGACACTGCTACCCATCGACATGGCGGAATCCTTATGTCCCTTTCTTCATCGGGAGATGAGGAAAGAGACATAAGGATTCCGCCAATACATGGTATACACAAAAAGGACTGTATATGTGTTTTTTTACTTAGGGTTCTGTACCTCAAAAGGAAAATACGGAATCCTTATACAGTCACTCGTGTGTCTCTCTGTCCGTCTGTCACAGCCAATTTTCTCCGTATTTACTGGACCAATAAAGTTGAAATTTGGCACACATGAATTTCTGTGACCCAAACACGAACGTATAACGTAAATAAATAAATTTTGAATACGGGGGTCACTTTTGGGGGGCAAATTAGAAAATAAAAATAAAAAGTTTTGAAAACTGTACCGTGTCACCTATCTTAATCATTTTAAGTACTTTATTTAAGAAAATTTACCACCTCTCCGAAAATACTGAGCCTAAAATAAAATAAAATAAAAATTGTTCTTTACTAGTTTATGATTACAGGAAAACCTATAAAAAGTCTAAGATATTAAAATAACATGGTGATCTCTCAAGATTGTGCGTACTAACTTACATTTGCAATTGGAATTTAGAGAACTTGTTTTTCAACTACAATGATAAGTTTGTTCTTGGTATAAATTCATCCCAACTACGGAACCATTCATTGTGCGTGTTTTTTTACAGAAGTACTCTACATACTGTTGCTATAATAAAGGATCCGAAGTGAGATCAACCTTCACCAATCTGTTCTGTTTATCGTATGAAAATTAACATTACAAAACACGACTGTAATCTTTTTTTGGTCTTAGATTACTAGGATGATTCCAATATTCCAATTCCCTTGTCTCATTAAAATACTGGCCGAGTATGGGATATTGATCTGTTTATTTGTTTTCCTCCGAGATTGCTCTCCTCTCATTCTTGGTCGTTAAACTTTTAGCTATAAAACGAGTGAGTTGTTCAAATATTGGAAGATATTAAGGAGGTGACAACTTCATTGGATTGTATACCATCTAACTACTTCTTTTCTCGTATGCACATCCCATTTATCCCAAGAACAAACTCTCATACATTCTAACTGCAAGTAAGTTGTGTAAGTTTTTACGCACAATATTGAGAGATTTACCATATTATTTTAAGACCATGAAATTCTTAAAGGTTTTACTGCAATCTATATGTATAGAACAATTGAGGCTGTCAGCGCAAAAGCGGCCTAACCGTCAATTTTTCATAATCTGACTTATCTATGTATAATTATTTAAAACATGCTAAAATTTAATGCAAAACCGGCCTATCACTTGTTTAACCAATCGTCAGATGGCGTTGCCAAAGTTCTTCTAGCAATTTATTATTTTTGTTTGATAATAATGCAAAAGTAGCCTAAACCGCTTAGGCCACTTTAATTGATGGTTAGACCGCTTTTGCGCTGACAGCCTCAATTATCTGTATTTTTTTATATTTAGTTTCGGATCCTAACTTTTGAAAAAAGTTTCGGAGATAAGGGGGTGGTCAATCTTAATCATCAATCAATCACCTATTTTCTTAAATTACTTTAAAACTATTTGGTTTAAAATTATTAAAAAAAAGTTGAGACCCTAACAGTAAGCCCTTTCATTTAATGTGGCACACGGTACCTACAGTTTGTAATTTTTTATTTTTCTAATTTGTCCACCAAAAGTGACCCCCCCCATATTCAAAATTCGTTTATTTACGTTAGACATTCGTGTTTGGGACACAGAAATTACCAAATTTCAACTTAAAATCGTTTTATTCGTTTCGGAGCAAATTGACAGCAAGTGATCCTATAAGGGTTCCATTTTTTCATTCGGACTTATGAAACCCTAAAAGCACGTTTTTCTATGACGGTCTATTTTTATGTACAAGTAAAAATAACTATCTCATTATTGCATCTAATACTAATTAAGATTATAATGAGCGACATGTTGTTTTCTTAGATCGTCACCCCGGAAGGCGAGATGATCTTTCGTCACACGATTATGACGTATTTCCGTATTTTAGTCATGAGATCACTATGAGGTACTCCTAGAGTGTCTGAATTCTGGAATGATTTATGTGAGTAAGTATATTTACGGACAGCGACAAAAATGTTTTTTTTCTTTTTTTTTGTGAATTGCTTCTCGCAGTTCAACCTAGGAGGTGGTCGTCTGCTTAACCGGACTTTTCTGTGGGTGCCTCAATAAATTAAGGCCTCCAGTCAGGGCATACAACTTCAAAGTAAGCGACTACACGCTAAGGGCCCCCCCTGTTGGGGTACGGACCTCGGCTTAGGGCGTCGCTGGGGGAGGACAGCAAGGGACTGACTGGATCGGATTGTGATTAATTAGGGACGAATTTAAAGCTACAGGCTCAGCGGCGCGGGTTGGCTCGAGCAAGAGTCGGGGCGGGGATGGACTGGGACGTCGCGGCTGGCCTTGTCGGCGAGGACGGAAGGACGGCTGTCGGTGGGTATGCTTCCGTCCTAACGGTGCTAGTGGAGGGGCTACTCTCGTGGAGGAGAGTGGTAGCGTCATCGGGAATGGTGAGAGAATGCCTCGGTCGGCGAATCCTACTGTGAAGAAATCATACACCTCAAGTTCTATATTAATAATTTTATTCACTATATTTCAACATAATCAGGTTAATAACAATCACTCATTAATTAGTAACGATATAACAAAAGTAACACGGATTCGTAAGATATGCTTACGGTTCAACGCCTCGAAATAGACTGCCTATGTCCAAACAAATCAGTTGCCAACTGAATGTTCCCCACTTCAAACGGAAGTGAACATTCAGCCGGCTATGCGACCAATCAGAGCAAAGTAAACAATACATACAATCAATTGAGTAACTAAAATACATTAGGGCTTATGATTAAATATAAATAAACTGTTTCAATTTAAACAATAATGGTTACTTAATTATACAACACAAATATAATTTTATATCGATATTTTACAAATCAATACCTAAAACGGATGTATAAAGTTCGTGCAACCACTAGCGCCATCTGTTGTTTGTGTCAAAAGTCTTATTCTTAATTATTATTTTAGAAAATCATTACACTACTAATGCGGGAGGGAATGTATCGCGCAGTAGCCACAATCAGGCGATTGTGGTGCCGACAAAAGTCGATTAACACTGCTTCTTTTATCATTGGCTCCCAACCAATGGGGCATGTCCCCTTAGGGGGCATAGAGTGATCTAAGGAGGACCACGGCTTTATTTTCATATTGTTAAAAAAAAAATTGATGCCAATAACCCTGAGCTAACAGTGATCAGCACCCTAGTTACGTAAAATACTATCAATCACAATCTGAACGATTTTGAAGGATATTGCTTATCCATTGCTTTATATGAACGAAAAAATTGTCTGCTCAACAACGTAAATAACGCAATGAATGTTGTTGAACTGTCAAAATGAAACCCATTGCTACTGTGTGTTACGGAATTACCCCACTGTATGCAATAAAATTAATCAAAGTTACTTGACGTTATCATTATGCACATTCAGTTCACGTCATGCGTCATCGGCTTCTTGTAGTTTTGGTATCTAATGGTAAAAGGTTGGGAACCACTGATTTAATTTGACACAAAATTATTCCAAATTGTATATCAGCATTTCATCTATTAACTAGGAGTTTACATTATTTAAATTTAACTTTTTTTCCAATGTAATTTAAATATTTAGCTTCAAAAATAAGATTTAGAAAACTGAATTATTTTTCGATGACTATAGGACCTCCTACCAGAAACATAAATCACTGCAACAACAAGAACAACAAACAACTATAACAACCTTATTGGGAGCTACATGTTTGAGCCGTTTGGGGTTGAAGAACTAGAACCATGGGGTCCGAGTGCCCACTTAGTATTTCGAGACATTGCCAAGAGATTGGTCAACTCATCACGTGACCAGAGGGCTGTTGACAGCAATGCGGACGAATTTTTTGGTGCCCTTAGATTCTTTCTCCTCCCGTTTTTATATACTTGTACATATAATTATTATTGTTTTTAGACTATTAGCTTTTAATTTATGTAAATATTATCCAATAAAATACTTAGTCCAACCACTGCTGAACATTGTTAACCTTATGACTGCAGCAAAGAAAGTCGTAAAAATAATTATAGGGTGTATGATCTATGACCGTGGTGGCACGGGGCGGGGATAGAACATAGGGTTGGAACCCCCACTTTAGCGAAAAGACCTAGACGACTTTTTCCCATGGGAGTAAGCAGCAAAGAACTACAGAACGCTACTTGCCGATTTTCTTGTTGACTGTATAGTTTTTTCTATGATTGGGGATCAATAATTAAAAAAAAAAAATTTGGACAGTCTCCTGAAACCGATTTCTGTAACTACAACGGATACCTACCCTTACTGCCCCGTCTCAAAAATCTACCCTGTAAATGGTACTCTTGTGCAACATTTCATGTTTCTAGACCCAGCAGTTTGGGCTGTGCGTTGTCTGTCAGTGATTTTAAGTTTCTTATTAAGTAGATACCGATTACATATAATACTCTAAGAATACTCCACTTCCGTAAAGACAAGGCTAGTAGTATGACGTCAGATCTCACGAGAGTACCTCTGTGAGTACAACGCTCTGTGGCTAAACAAGCCGTAAGTAGGGCACAGGGGGTGAGGACGTCGCCGACGGCCTGGCGCCAGAGGGTGAGCCCGAAAATGTCGCCGATACGCGAACTATATGCAATGTTTTTTTTTTATAATTTTGCGTCATTACGTTGTATTTGATTATTGAAACTGAAGTACTTGTTACATATTTTATTTTTATTTTATATTAAGTACTTATTTCAATGATGAAACAGAAAATATGTTTTTCTTCAGAAAGGTCAGGTGTGTAGCACTCGCAACCAGCGTGCGTGTATGACCAGATGTATGAATGTAAACGAAGCAAAAGGAGTATATGAGGAGCGTAGTAGCTGGCGTTCTATAGTTTCTGCCTACCCCCAAGGAAGAAGGGGAAGAAGGCATGAATATATGTAAGTATATAAACAAAAAATAGGTACACTAGAATGTGATTAACGCAATATTGAGAAAAACACCTATTGTCTCATTCTAGCTTGCTGGTCTTGATAAGTTAAATCTCGAAGCTCCTTTCCACATAACCCCTCGCCTTCTATAATTATGTGGAATCCATGAAGTCAGTTGTAATATGAATTAATGTAACCGCCAAAAGGCGATATTACAGGACCTGTCAAAAATTCACAAAAAGAATTGTAATTTTTTGTGTACATGTCCATTTTTTTTCTTTTTTCTCAAAATGATGACACCTGTTATCTGAAAGAAACCGTACGTAGCCTATTATTATAGTTTCGAAAATGACATGGTGGTTACGTTAGTAAAAATGAAAAAATATCGTGTTCCATCAAGATTTTTTGAACAAACTAATAACAGCTATAACGTAACTCACAGAATATACAACCTAGTTAAACGTATATAGCGAAAACTTACTCTATACATTATTGATTTTATTTCATGTTGGTCAATACATTAAAAAGTAATACGAAGTCTGTCGATACATTAACCCATACATTGTTAATTCTCATGAAATGTACCATACATCACAAAAATTATTTGAAATAAAAAAAAAAAAATATGCGATTACGTTAAGCCTTTTTTTTAAGTTATCGAGATTTTAAAGACACCAATCGATAGAGCGAAAAGTTTTCAGTCAAACTGTATATTTTACTCAATTTCGTCATTTTGGCGGTTACAATAATTCACATTTCAACTGACGTAATATCCCCATGAACATAACAAAGAAGTTTAGAGGTTATACACAAACACATTATAGCGTGTCATAAGTTTGTCAAATCTAACTTAATTTAAGTAACAAAGGCATAATGCATTTTGTTCATCTACATACAAATGTGTACATTGACTAACTCTCTTCACTCCCCTCCTAGTAATCCGCTCAGCGTGTCATCAACCCCTTTATATGTAGATACATTATATATTTGTTTGTTTTATAGTAAATACGATGTACCGCAGAACTATGTCTAAATGCCACAGCATCAAATTCTTCTTCAACGCTTTTTCAGCTTCAGTCGTTACCTATCTGCTGAAACTTGTAAGAGATACTCCTATTCCATTTTTTTTTTTTTTTTGAAAACCTGTGTCTTCATGGTTTTATGATTGAAAATTTATTTTAGCCGTAAGATTCATTTGTGCAATATTAAATGTAATTTTTTTTTTAAATAAGGTGATTTTTATTTTTTTTATAATTAGGTACTAACACATATATACAAAAATAAAATGAGAGGTACTAATTCAAATATAAAAAAGGACACTGAAGTACATCGCTGTCTTCCGGAAGCGTTCCCAGAAGACTGGCATCATTGCCACGCTCGATGTCAATAAATAATTATATATTAAATAACATTCATAAAGGCTCCCACACACTGGTGCGATATCGCGGGCGCGACAAGGGTCGCGCTGCCTGTCGCGCCTGCGATATCGCGCCAGTCTGAACGAGCCTTAAAAGCTCAAAAACCTCAAACTAACAAAGAAAACAGATCTTTTTAAAATAAAATAAGTAACTGGCTCTAGGCGCCAGTATGTCTGATATTATGATAGATGTAGCCAAGTATATGTACCTACATAAAATCTCGCCTTGATTCTAATGTCAACAACCCCTAGTAGTAATAACATTTTCCATCTCTGTCACACTTATGCTACGATAATATCTGCCATCTCTTTCGGTATGGCTACGATATGTTTGTGTACTGAATTACTTCTCGATTACACTCAACACATACATAAAAACACGCCTCCTTCCCATGAGGGTAGGCAGAAAATTCAGAAAGCAACTACGATCCTTAAGATCAATCGATTTAATCCTACCCACATCTAATTATAAAGTTGAAAAAAAAAAAAAATGGGCACGTTGGTGCAATGCCGGCGCTACGGTTTGCGGGTTCGATTCCCGCAAACACAAAACAAGTTTTTGTATGGCCTACTGATAGTTGTTTCGGGTTTAAGAAAGAAAGAAAGAAAGAAAGAAAAAGTATTTATTGGTTTGAGTGTAAGTTTTTTGTGTGATTAGTGCATCCAGAAGGAAATCTTAATACTAAAGCTGTTCTTTTTCCAAGAGAAGACTGACAGTCGCCTTCAAATTCGTTGCCGCATTTCTGACGTCAGTTTGTGTTGTGGGGCCGCCTGATTGATGGCCACCTAATAACCTAAAACAATTACACAAAAATTTTTAGGGTTCTGTATGTCCGAATGAAAAAACTGAACCCTTATGGGATCATTCGTGTGTCTGTATGTCTGTCCGTCTGCCATATTAACGATCAATTTCTGTGACCCAAATACAAACGAGTTACGTAAATAATTGAATGTTGAATATCGGGGTCACTTTAGGGGGACAATTTTATTTTTTTAAGTTTTGCACTCTGTACCGTGTGACATATCAAATGAATAACTGTGAGGATCTCCGGTATATTATTTAATAATTTTAAACAAATAGTTTTAAAGTTACTTAGAATCTTTATGAAAATTTACCATTACCCCCTTATCTTCGAAACGACTGACCCGAAACATTTGAAAAAATACAGAAAATATTTTTATACATATAATGATTACAGGAAAAGCTGTATGAATTCTATGGTCTTATAATAACATGGTAAATATCCCAATACAAACGACGTACAAATTTATATTTGCAGTTGTAATATATGAGAGAAAATATTCAGCTACAAAGTTAAGTTTGTTCTTGGGATCGTCCCAACTGCGGAACCCTTCATTGTGCGTGGAACCCGTCATGCCGTAACTCAGTAATACTGCCTTATTGAAGATATAAGTATACCTAGCAATACAACAATTCCCCAGTAGAGTTGTTTGGCAAGGAGCGCCCTTGAACCTGGCCTGAAAACTATTTTAATTTAAAATCTAATTATAGATTCTGTGCACATGTTCTGCCGACTATTTGTTTACGTGATTTGTAAGTATTATGATCTCAACGTCACAAATATTTTGCAGTGGGATCTTCTCTTTGCAGTGAAATTTAGTGTTAAATAAAAAACATTTTGGCTGGCCATGCATGTTTAGTTTATATCTAGCTTGATTAAAGTTCATAAGTTGGATATATAATTATTTTTTATTAGGTGGCCTACCTGTTGGTAAGTGGTCACCGCCACCTATGACCATCTGCAAAGCTTACCACAGATATTGCAGGTGCATTGTGTCCTACAGATTACGCTGAAGCTGAGATTTTATACAGTTCCAGTAAATAGTCTTTATTTTTTCTACTACCAAGCAACACGATTGTATGAAGCTTACTGGTAAAGTTACAGTTACATTACACTATACTTTGCCGCTTACATTATATCTGTAAGTTTTATGGTGTACATAATATAGAGTATTTTATCAAAGTCAAAGTCAAATCATTAATTTCAAATAGGCACATAAAAAGCCCTTTTAAACGTCAAAAATGACAAAAATAATTTATTAATTCTAGTTGCCCCTTCCAAAAAGAAGTTATGTATGGAGAAGAATGGCCAAGAAACTTCATACAAGACTTACTCTTCTAAAATGTTAACAATATTTTTGTATCTGTACGATGTACCTTGAATAAAATTACTATACCACAATAGGTGAAAATAATGAAAAGTGAAGTAATGACAAACAAATTAATGCGATAGGTACGATGCTCACATATTTACAAACATTGTAAAAGTAGATGAAATTCCTAAAATAACATATAATAAGTCAGTGTGTGAGTTAAAGTTATGTGTGAGATAAATCACAGAAAATAAAATTAATATCATAAAAATTATAAATTATACAATTAAATTAGCAACCACTTTGATGTTGTCTAAACTCTAAATTGTCCTATGGAGCAGGACCAGCATGTTTCCAAGCATTCTTACTACCCACAATTTATATATTTATTATGATGATGTTATGAGGGTTAATCGAAATTTACGTGTTCTATTCTACTTACTACTGTAAAACTATCGGCGTTTGACCCATCACTCGCTCGATCGTCTCCCGTCGTCTTGGCTTGTACCAGGAGCACATAAATCGGTGGTCGGCACTAGGTTGGCGCCAGGATGACGCTCGATGGCGGCGCTACGTCGCCGGGCAACCCACCCCACTGCATTGCATACATTGCTCGCTACGAAATTAATAGTTGTTGCATACAAACTTTTTTACTGACTTAAAAAAAAAAACCACTACAAATTGAAAAATAACTTTAGTTTTGTTTAATTTTTAGCCGTGCACTACCTGCAACGTTATAATAATGTCATCAAAAGATATTATTGAATCTAACTCATAAATTACTCGAGCAAAGTATAATAAATAAAATTTCTATGAAAACACTGCGTGGGCTTCCTCTACCAAATGAAGATAGAATCTGGTAAATACATATATAGGTTCAGTAATCCCTGAGAAATGAGTGTACACTCATGAAAAAAAAAAAAAAACTCGCCGACTGCACTAAATACAGTTTAAAAACTTACAAATACTTACACCACACTATTCATCATCATCATCTGCCTGACCTTTTCCCAACTATGTTGGGGTCAGCTTACAGTCTAACCCGATGCAGCTGAATACCAATATTTTACATGGAGTGATTGTCTATCTGGACCTCCACAACCTAGCTACTGGGAAATACGATACCCCTTGGTAAGGCTGGTTGTCACTTTCGGGTTTCTGACGACCCGTAACGACTGTCAAAGATCCAGGAATGACAGCGGGGACCAACGGCTTAACGCTTTCCGAGGCACGGAGGGGTCTCGGTATCTAAAGATGATCACCCATCCACGGACCAACCGTGGCAAGCGTAGCTTAACCTGTTATTATTACTTAGCCAAAAGCCCCTTCGCCATACTTATTCATAAGATATTAAATTAATGGTTTATGTGATTGTCGAGCAACAGCAATGCGATGTAGCGTGCCGTAGCGATGCATCTACGGCGTAGCAATGACGTAGGTGTGACGTAGCACTTCGTAGCCTACATTTATTTCGACTAAAATCCATTGCATTTATTTCTTTAATAATAATATGTGCTGTGTTCTTCAATGGGTATTGTATCTCTTGTTCAAGTTAATGCTGTAAGACTGTGTTTTGCTGGAATGTTTTTCTATAGTACTTTCAATTCTGTTTATTTACTAGCTGCTGCCCGAGACTTTGTCCGCGTCGCTTTTTCTGAAATAAAAGCATACGTTACTCCTTATAACATCAGCTATCTACCAGTGGAAGTTCCATCAAAATCGGTCCGGCCGTTTCGGAGATTAGCCGGAACAAACATACAGACAATTTTTTTTTTGTTATAAGTACTGTATATACTTTCCTAAGCATTTAGTAAAAAGCTGTTATTTTGACAGACATTACAAACAGGCACTTCAATTTTATTTATTTGTTTAGATAGATTTGCACAATGTACACACAGCTACAGGCTAAAACTTAAGAGTACATGACCCTGTTAGTGCGCAGCAAGTATTATTACACTTAAGTTCACTTAACATGTGCTTTTTAAAACACAGTGTGATATAGTATATTGTACAGCTAGTGCATAAAATAAGCCATTTTACCCCGAGACGTATTATCGTATATATATATCTATCCGAGCCACAGGCGAGGGTGGATGGTTAAGTCGAGGGGTAAAATGTCTCGTTTATGCCCGAGTTATACACTCTTCTTTTCACTTCGATTGCAAGAAAATCAATAAGTATACCACAGTATTTTTTGTTATTTTCAACATGTGTTATTCGACTTGGGTACTTCATTATTGCGAAGTCATAAAAACGTTTCATTGAATTTTTAAATAATAAAGATAACTATTTTGTTTGGTTTTATTAAAATAACGTTAGAAAACGCGGAAGTGATATAATAAATTATAGCAAATGAAATAAAATACCGATTTTAATCTGCGACGTTTTATTGTACGTGTGGCTGTTGGCCTGATAAATATTAGTCTTAGAAAAAAAAAAAAGTTTATGCACTAGAGCATTAAAAACGACTTTATGTCGCCTACGCACAACATAAAGTCAACACCTGTCACTACTCCATACAAGTTTAGACGTGATTAAAAACTTGCCTACTAAAATTAAGTCAATTGACGTCAAGCGCTGATTAATTTGACAGGACTAAACTAAAATTTATCTTCTGTCCTTTTCTTAATGGAATAGAAAGAAAAAGATGCACTGAACTTAAATTTAGTTTAGTTTGTGAACAAGGGAATCGGCACCAATATCTACCATGCCAATCTATGGGTTTTAAAGAAATGGCAATGGAGTAGGTGAATAAGAGAAAAAAGTACAATCGAATGTTACTTGTTTTTGTGTTTAACCTTTATCTATATTTAATTCATACTCTATTATTTTTCGAGTAAACAAAAAATACCCCAATAAATATACAAGAACAGTTTAAACATGTGTGCATACAAAAGCAGTAATGTACTCTATCCACTGCCATCCTCCGTTCCTCTGAGAATGGTGGCGAGTTATTCTGTGTAGTCAGTTCTGTGAGGAGGGACGTGTGACCACGACTGACGAGGAACCACGGGAACCATGGGGTTAGAGAAACGAACCATCAAGATCATCGTTATAGTTGCTGTAGTTGTGCTGGTCATTGGTGAGTCATTTTAACTATTCATTTATTTTTATTATTATTTAAAATGTATGTTTACTTATCTCGGGACCGGGGGGATGTGCCGGTCCTTTGTTAGGCGTACAAGGGGCCAAAATCAACTCATATATTCTTTATTTACGGGTTTAACATTTTAAAAGAGTAATTATGGAGTTTCTTGCCCATTTATCTAGAATCAACTATTTATGTAATTTTTGACGTCCAAAAGTGCATTTTACGTGCCTATTTGAAATAAATTATTTGACTTTGACTTTAATTTATTATTTTAGTTGTGTTTTTCTTTGCAGTTCTGTTTTTAAATAACAGTCGCAATGTTTTTTTTTTTAAATAATTTTATTAGTTGTGAGCTTGTGCCTGTGCTAAATGTTTTGTTTATTTTTTCCTTAAAACTGAATACACCGCTTGGAAATTAAAACACTTGAGAAGCAGTAAAGCTATCAGGGCCTCAAGTCTGCTATTACAAATGTTGTCAGAATGGTCTCTTCATTGTGAGTTTTTGACAGATTTGCCATACAAACACTGTCAAATACTCACAATGGCGAGACCATTCTGACACTATTGTAATAGCAGACTTGAGGCCCAGGAATTCGGTTTAATGATAAGAATCTAATTGCGGATAGCTTGTCTGATTTTCAAATGTTTTAGTTTAGTGATTTCATAACATAGAACAGTTGCATTTTTTGTCATTATTATTGAAAAGCCTGTTTTGAAAAAAATTGTAATTTACTTAAACTTATTTCAAACTCTAACAAAAATGTAGTATGTAGGTACTTAGTTTGTTTTATTCATAAAAATTGTTATAATAATTGTGAGGTCGGTTACTGAAATTACGGATAGTTTAATACTTATCGATAAGTTTTTTTGTGTCGTTGGTTTACTTTAGGTAATTAAAATTGAACAAGATAATGATGCTTTTGAAGTTGTTCTTATTCGTTTATCGATGTTATTTTCAATGTTCTTTGTTTTTTCATTGTTATTGTAATTTTAATCAAATATGCGACTTGAAGATAATTATAAGATACAAGCTGCTGCTCGCGGCTTCACTCGCGTAGCTTGTATTTTATTTTAGACAAGCCACGCGCGATTACCTGCGGGATGCAGCTAGTCTAAAATAATAGTAGCATTACGTATTTGCCAGTGAAAGTTCGCCGGAATAAACAGACAGACAGACTAAAAGTGTGTAAACTTTCATACGGCTTTAGTAAAAAACTGTTATTTTGACATTACAAAGAGACACTTCAATTTTATTTCTAAATGCAGCACAAAGTATTGTTCCGTTATAACTGCACATGATAAACTATTTTTGCGTGCGGCGTTGAGTTCGACTCCAAATTCGGGCAGTGTCATTTGGTTTTTCCACGGTGGACTGTCTCGTTGGTGTAGAGGTCGCAAGCGCTACTGCTGAGCATGAAGTCCTGGGTTCGATTCCCAGGTCAGACAAAGTGTTATCGAGTTTTCCCATCTGGAATTTCTTCTCTTTTTTTATCTGGATAATCTGGGTCAACAAAACACATCTGCTTACCCCTTTGGTTATACAGGCGTGATGGATGTTACACATGAAACTAGATATTTATACAGGATCAAACCAAAAGCTCATAGTTAGCAAAAACAACATTTTGTAAGGTTTCATAGAGTGGGTGAGGCTCCAGGGCTTCGGGATAATGTACTAATGGCAGCCGCGGATACAGGGGGGGCAACAGGTGCAGTTGCCCCCCCCTGGGCTTTGACCAACCTTTATTTTCTTCACCACATAACTCTAAAATAGGCATAAACATAGTTAATAACTTGTATTTTTTTTTTACTTAGTAAATGATTGAGATACAAAATTATAATATATATGTATGTATTGTCATGATTTATTAAAACATTTAAAATTGATTGAATGATTGTTGTGTGTGTGCCAGGAGGCAATACAATGTCGGATGGCCGAATGTCATGATTTCCAAATATTAATAAGATTTGCAGTGATTTTAAATACAATTGAAAGTATGTGATTGCCTCAATTGACTTTTGTATCAGCGTAGTCATGAAGTTTAAAGTATCTCATTTGACTCTTACTGGTTTTTTCTGAAGCAAACATGATGTTTTACCGTTGCCTCGTACAAAATAGTTCTCTTCGAGCCTCGGAATCTAAGGTTGTCTTCAAGAAGTCTCAAGTCTCCTAATTAAGTAGTTTGTTAAATATTACTATATATCAAGTTTGTATGTGTGCAAGAATATAAATACAGAAATGTTCGTACTGAAAAGGTATTTCATTTCAGTATGCAGATAAATCGTAGTCATATACTAAGTAAGTAAGTAAGTAATTTATTTCATAACAATATAGGTACATTGTGTTGAAAAATTAAAAAGTAACATTATACAATTGCAATTAAAATAACATTAATTAAATACATTTAGAAAAGTCAATAAAAACAATAACGGTCAATAAAAAATTCAAGTACAATAATAATAAGAATATCAATAATACAATAATAATAATAAGAGATCATAAATAATAAATGTCATATTGTACGATCAATCATATGTTACAATGTCATATGTCATCTAGGAATTCATTGATACTGTAATAGCCTTTCCCCAATAAATAGGTCCTCAATTTGCTTTTAATAAGTTTACACTGTAAGTATATGGTTTTGAATTCTATAGGCAACTTGTTGTATAAAAACACAGACTGATACCTCGGGCTATGTTTGACAACTTTTAATTTCGGTTGAATAGTGTTGGGCAAATCTTTCCTACGTGTACTGTGCTAGCTCTAGTTTGTTTTTGCTGATCAGTCTCAATTTTGTGCAAATTTTTAACTAAGCTGGTTAGCAACACTAAAATGTAAAGGCATTATAAATTGTAGAGTTAACGGAAAATAGGTAACAAAGGTTTTTTTTAAAGGAGTTTCGCGGCTTGGGAAATCAATCCCCGTCTCCGTCCCCCAGAGAGAAACATTTGCCCCCCTTGAGTGAAAACCTAGATCCGCGCCTGACTAATGGTCACGCGAACTTATACCTAACACGTTATGTAATACAGTGCATAGTTCAGGGAATAAGTAACTTTAAATAAGTGCCATAAAGTAACTTGCTGTTTAAAACCTCTATTTGTGCATTCTGAAAATTGCCAACGTCAATTATTTCGCTACTTTGATTAATTAAACAATCAATCTGCCTAGCCTTTTCTCAACTATGTTGGGGTCGGCTTCCAGTCTTAACCGGATGCAGCTGAATACCAGTATTTTACATGGAGCGACTGCCTATCTGACCTCCACAACCCAGTAACTGGGTAACACGATACCCCTTGGAAAGACTGGTTGTCAGACTTTTTTTTTTGGGCTTCTGACGACCCGTAACGACTGTCAAAGATCCACGAATGACAGCCGGGACCAACGACTTAACGTGCTTTCCGAGGCACGGAGGAGTCTCGGTATGTAAAGATGGTCACCCATCCACGGACCAACCCCGGCAAGCGTAGCTTAACCTGACGGATCGACCCGTGCGGCTGTTATTACTTAGCCACGAGCTCCTCACTTTGATTAATTAATCATTATTACTAAATTAAATTATGAAATATCGCCCAGTGTTAAAAATATCCATACTAATATTATAAAATGTGAAAGTAACTCGGTCTGTCTGTTACATTTCATGCTTAAACCGCTGAACCGACCGTCATGAAATTTACAAAGGAGGGGGTTGGTCCGTGCTCAGCCCTGAATGGTTTGGTGCCCACCCCAGGATATGTGGTTACCGATTCGAAATTCTAGGCTGAATACTTAAATAACTTCACACAAAAAACAAGTTCAATCAAATAAATAATCTGCAACCGAGAAATAAATTTGTTGTAGTAGAAAATTATAGACATCATATCTAGTATGCCAGTGATACGCAAATCAAAAAGAGAGGTAACTTTCTAGAAATGATCAACTGTTCGCTAAATACGATTAAACAATTTCCAAACATTTTGAAAAACATGTACTTACCTATCATGGACTACATGTTTTTCGAAATGATATTGGGCGTCTACTCGGCTTCATCGGCCATTGCATCTCAGGGGCCAGGCCCCCCTGTAAAATAGCGCTAGATACAGCAACGAAGAAGGACATAGGCTACGCGATAACCGACATCCACGCGGGCAGAGCCGCAGGCAAAAGCTAGTAATATAATATTTCTATTAAAATATTGATCATGTACAGACGCCAGCAGGTCAACCTACCCGAAACTGTCAAATTTTCGCAATCAACCTTGAACCTTATACTGTAGTGATAAAGTTGAAAATCTATTAAAGAAATTTGACAGATTGTAGTAACTTGGTGTGCTGGCGTCTGTACATCGTACTATTCAAATAAATGAATAAAAATTGACGTGCCTGTTTGTAACGTCAAAATAACAAGTTTTTACTAAAAGCATATGAAAGTAAAGTAAAATATGCATATGTAAGTAGGAGTGAAGTAGTATATAATAAGTAGGTATTTATACGTTATGTATGTATGTCTATTATAAGTTTACAACATATTTATGTACTTGTGTATCTATTTTATTTATCTTTTTTTTTTTTTCTTTGTACCTTTATTGTGTGAAAAGTTTAAATAAATAAATAAATGAAGTAATACGGTACATAATAATTATAATTTTATTTTTATATTTGTCCTGTCTGTCTGTTTGTTCTGGCTAATCTCCGAAACTGCTGGACCGATTTTAACAGGACTTTGGCAGATCAGATAGCTGATGTTATAATTAAGGAGTTATTAAGGCTACTTTTATTTGAGAAAAAGCCACGCAGGTGATGCTGCAAGCAGCAGCTAGTTGCATATTGACAGTAATTCAGACGTTGCCAACTTTCTAAATGTACCCTCTAGTTCACGCTCCTTTTAGTTAAAACGAGGGTACCGAGCGCGCAGTGTCGCCTATTTTCCATGGTGACCAGTAAGCTGCGTTTTAAGGATTACAAAAAAAACATAACAATGTAAAATTACTGTTTATAATAATAATAACGTATAGTCTTGTGGGCACATCGTAACGTGGTTATTTTCTGCCTTTTAAAATAAAAGAAATCACCAAACAAACAAACAAACGATGTGGGCGCCACTGCGGGCTCGGCGTTTGATACGAATATGAACATAATTTTACGAATAGATACAGTTCGTAGTTCGTCAGTTTCTTGCACATTCTTCTCCTTTTGGAAGGGGCAACTAGAATCTATTAATTTTATTTTTGCAATTTTTGACGTTCAAAAGTGCCTTTTATGTGCCTGTTCACATTCGTATGAGGCGATTACTTTATTTACCAAAATAAAGTGAATCCTGCCTTTGAAATGCACCTCGTTGTTGCATCGACGTAGATTCCGGTCATACCACGCCTTCCCAACCCAGGCCATTCGTTAGACATACATCTAGGCGTTTGTTCTCTAACAACGTATCATCACGCTTGTATTCCCTGAAGTTTACCCGCATTTCGCCAGTTTGTAATAGGGGGCGAGCCTAATGCCAGCAACCGGGCACAAATCTAGACTCCGGGCTGCTACTGAGAAATTCCTTGCAATACATTTTATTATTTTATCCTTACAAACTACTCTATTGAAGTTATTATTTAAAATTGGCAGCACCTTTGTGTACATTTTTGATCTCGAATACAATTTCAATTTTTTTTGTAATTTCATTACAATTTTCAAGTACCTATACTAGAATGTCAAAGACAAAGTCAAATCATTTATTTCAAATAGGCACATAAAAGCAATATAAAAGGCACTTTTGAACGTAAAAATTTACAACTATAATTAATTGATTCTAGCTGCCCCTTCCAAAAGGTAGTTATGTATGGAGAAGAATGGGCAAGAAACTCCATACTTACTCTTTTAAAATGTTAACAATATTTTGTATACATTAATTAATAATTATATGTGAAGACGATGCACTTACCTAGAATAAAATTACTATACCACAATAGGTAAAAATAATGAAAAGTGAAGCAATGACAGACAAATTAATTATGCGTTAGATACATGGTGCTCACATATTTACAAACATTGTAAAATTAGATGATTTCCCTAATATTTTAACATTTCATAACCCACATATGTCAGTGTGTGAGTTAAAGTATATTAATCACAAAAAAAATGAATGTCATCAAAATTATAAATTATACATTTAAATTAGCAACCAATTTGATTTTGTCTAGACTCTAAATAAATTGTCCTATGGAGCAGGACCAGCGTGTTTCCAAGCATTCTTATCTTGGATATAATCCTCTAATTTGTAAAATGCTAGTTTACAAAGTGTGCTTTTAATGATTTTTTTGTGATTTAATGATACCTATATAATATAATTGGATACTGAATTCTAGTGAAATAACCTCGACATTATCTCCCCACGTAAACTGAACTGTAACAAAGCATAGTACCTATCGTAAATGCCACTATCTCCTAGAATCAGTTTACCACTCTCGAATCGATTCATCTCTTCCCAGACAATGTGGCGACACAAGCTGTACGGCGCCTTCTTTCTGGAGCATTTGTGAATAGCTATATTTATTTGTAGATGATGCCAAATAACGCTACGTCGTATCTTTTATATAATTTTGTGAAAGACTATCTACTACTAATCTTTTAGACTTATATTTTTGGGCTTGCGTGTTAGCGTTTTCAGACCATTAGGTCCAGGCTTCGTCACGATTTATTCTTCACCGCACCTCATTGGTGTTCAAAATTAACATAGGTAGAAGTACCTTCATAACTACTCATCTATCTATCTTCATCATCATCATCATTTCAGCCGAAAGACGTCCACTGCTGGACATATGCCTCCCCCAAGCACCGCCACATTGACCGGTTCTGTGCTTCCCGCATCCTGCGGCCTTTACAAGCTCATCGGTCCACCTTGTGGGAGGCCTTCCAACGCTACGTCTTCCGGTACGCGGTCGCCACTCCAGAACCTTTCGGCTCCATCGGCCATCTGTTCTGCGAATAATGTACCCTGTCCATTGCCACTAAAGTTTGGCAATTCTTCGAGCTATGTCGGTTACCTTGGTTCTCTTACGGATCTCTTCATTTCTGATTCGATCACATTGCCCTTTGGGTGACTTTTAGCCTGATAACCGGATTTCTATCGACCTATTAGAATACTAACGCTGCGGTATTTATTTTTTAAATATTGCAGCATTATGCTGAGATAGGAGCCTTTTTGGCCTCCCACAGGTAGAATGTAGAAATTCTAGATTCTACAATGTAGAATGTAGAATTTACGGGATTCTACATTCTACATCGTAGAATGTAGAATCCTGTAAATGTTACGCAGAGAATTCTGTCGTTGCAGTTTTTATAATGTAGAATCTACATTATAAAAGCTGCAACGACAGAATCCTGTGTTCGTATGACCTAGTAGAGTTTTTATTGCATCGGATATAGGTTTATAGGTGTACACTGACGTCACCGTTACACAGGCTAGCTTGCACTTAATCACTTAGCCGTTATGTATCTACGGCGGGTATGTAGATAACGTCGTGAGTGAATTGGAAAATGACTGGTAAATTATAGAAATAGGTACGGTACTTTATTGCAGTGAAGGCGTACTATAGGTCATACCTTGGGATAGAATTTGAATTCCCATTTAAAGAGATCCAATCAAATAAAATTGGAAATTCATAACATAACAGTGCTCTCTATCTCAAGAAACGTTTTCAGTTTTTTTGCGACACCCACACAAAATTTTTAAGGTCATCAGATAACCTGAAACTTAAAATGCTTGCATTCCACAACTTTCCTCAACATGAATGAGTGAATTACCAGTTCAAATAAATCGCGCGCAGTCTATGCTTGTGTTTAAAAGACTTGTGAAGGAACATTACTTGTCGTTGTGATCTTGTTTAAGTAACTGTGATTATTTAGTCTTCATTTATTTTCGTTTCTTATGTATTTAGGGCCTTACAAATAAACACGGAATAAAGTTATGACAAGCATAAACGTCAAAAAAATTATGGTTATACCGAAGTTATTCCTAGCATAACTTTATTCCGTGTTTATTTGTCAGGCCCTAAGTATGTATGTATTTATCTATTATTTAGGATATGTATATATCTGTGTAGTGTATATCTATTTTAGTATATTGCATACTTATTATTTGCACCAACGACAGCCCCATTTATGTCCAGACAAATCACTGTCCAATCCAAGATTTCCTGGAAGAGGTCGCTTAAAACGATAAGGCCGTCCATTGTATATTTTGTAGTGTTTGATTTATTTTTTGTTATGTATTTTTGTGGTGTACTATAAAGTAAAATAAATAAATAATATTTAAATAAAAACACAAAATGAAATATGAATGATGTTTTATGTCCAGAAAATCACTGTCCATTCCATGGATGCCTCGAAAGAGATCGCTGTGTGTAATCATGGTGTTACAATAAAGAATATATAAATATAAATAAATAAATAACACACAACAACATAATATAACGCCTGTATTGCCTGAAGGGTTCAGCAGAGGTGTATAAAAACCCCACATTTTGGCAGTTACATTCACAGACTAGAAATAGAACAAGCCAGGATCAAAGACTTTTAATGTCAGTTACTTTACATATTTAATTACCTAAGTACTTAATACAATTTCTACTTTGAAATAAAATAAATGTTTAACCCTTTATTTTCCAGGTGGTATTATCGGACTTTTACTTGGCTTGCTGTTACCCCAGCGCTATGTTGGTAAGTCTTCTTTTGTTAAACTTCATAAAGTGTGAAATTAGCTTCACATTTTCACAATTTGTAGCAACCCCATTTCCCGGAAATGTCAGACTGTATGGCCTTTACACTATGCTATTTATGTAGGTATGCGATTAGGCTTATAAAAAATAGACTAGTTTTGGTTATGTGTCTGTTTAGGTCATACCTATTAATTAATTAATTGGTCTGTCTACAATGGTTACTGTTCAACCAATTAGCATAAGCCAACATACAAGACAAGTGCACAATATTATATTAAGCGACAGACACAGCATCAAAGAAAGAAAAAAAAAAAAAAAAAGAAAAAAATATATATATATATATACCGGATGACTTTTTTTACCGTCTCGTAAAAATTTGGGTATACTAGGTGAACGGAGTAGAAGCCTATGGCATAGTTTTTATTATTTTTTCTTTAACCTAGAAAGAAATTGATCTAAGGATAAATAAATAAAGTATATACATTTGAAGTAAACTTATCATACTATAACAATAAACACAGAAATTTAACAAAAAACATAATTCAATAAATAAATACGATAAATAATATTTAAATTTAAATCATACGCACCCAAATTTCAATATTTTTATCTTTTATTTTAGTTTTATTTCTGAAAAAAAAAAAAAAAAAAAAATATTGCTATGCCATAGGCTTCTACTCCGTTCACCTAGTATACCCAATTTTTTTCGAGACGGTAAAAAAAGTCATCCGGTATATAAGTACAAAAATGACACATAATTTTTACACAATTTTAATAAGACAGTAATTTATATAATAGTTGGGGTGTGTTACATAGGTAGTAGTTAGTATCTAAGGTACTGTAGCCAGCACAGTGTCAGATTTATCCAAACGATTTTAAACTTTAAAATGTTGATGATTAAGTTCAAAATCGAACGGGAAAATTTGACAGTTTGTAGTAACTTGATGTGCTGGCCACCGATCATGTTTTGGTGGACTTGACTATTGAATTTTTGAAGTGAATTTCAACAAATATCCCTTTATCACAATTATTTAGGAGTCGGCAAAGTCTTTTGACTTAAGACTGGGAGTTAAGTAGACCCCGAAACAGTTTTGTGGAATGGGGGACGTAAAAGTTTGATAGGGTGACTCGAATATTTATAGGTTAGGTTAAAATTAAACTTAGGTACTTATTAACTAGGGGCAGTCAATTTTACTGTGAAGAATTTTTAACAGAAAGGTACCTCACTCGAAAAACGTAGAGATAATAGTGTTGTATATTATCTCTACGTTTTTCGAGTGAGGTCAGGCCAAATTTTTGAAGACATTTTGCGTAGCTTGGAACTTTTTTAGCTAGTTAATCTCGCAGAGTAGGCAAGATGGTTTCTCTTCTTTTTAAAGCGCTCTAAGCTAACCCTATGTGATGTATTGTGGGGACGCCATACAACCACGCAGTATTCCAGTACTGTCTGAACGAGGCAGTCAAATAAGTATCGTTTTAGGCTTGCCGAAACATTTTGCATTCCGCATGACAAACCCAAGTGTCTTTGAAGCTTTTTATACAAATGTTAGCTTGCGGACAAGAAGGACCCCCAAGTCTCTGATTAAATCTACTTTACTTAGGCACGTATTGTTTATAAGTACTATAATTGAGGCCATGAGAGCCAGAGTGGCCTAAAAAACTGCTCTAAAATTACCTCGGAAGCAGTTTTTCAAAACAAAATCAGTATTTAAAATAAATACAGTTAGGCCACTCTGGCGTGAGCGCCCCCCAATTAAAGGACTTCCGACCTACATTGAACGCTGCAGCAAGTCTCATGTTCTATAATGATTTCATCTTATTTACCTACCACTGGTTTTGCGGGTGCGTTTACAAACATTTAAGCTCACATACACAAACAGTCAGACCCGGAACAAATACTTTAAGGTCATATAAACATATGTATGGTATATAGAACAGCCAATGAGCAAGATTACTAAACGGATACCTGACTATCCACAATGCGCTATCGTCCCTCAACGTGTAGGCTCTTTTATTTCTTCTTTTAAGTAATTAATATGTTCTCTAAAACAGAGCTGGAGGTGTGGCCTCGATCTGACGAGTACAACTGGGATCAGCCGCTGATCCAGGTGAGGGGCGACGATCCCGGCAGCTGGCACAACTGGTACCGGCGGCTCAATGATTTCCTCAGGAGTAAGTGTACAACGCTACACGGTTATTGTGGCGTGTGGCCAAAATCGTTAAAAAGTTATAAGATTGGTTTGGTTTTGTTAGTGAAATTAATGTGACACAATGTCATTCAGACGCCACAATATCCTTGTTTGTAGTACTCCACCTCTCTAGATCCACTACATTCATGTAACTTGCATGTAACGAGGTAACTCACTGACCATGTCCCATTTCTGCGCAGTTTAACTAAAAAGTAACTTGGAAACCTAGCTTCAATCAAGAACTAGTGATATGTTGTAGATTTTGCGGAATAGAGTGTCAAACGGACGGATTTATGACGAAACTACAAATACGTTTTTAGTCCAACTACGAAAACGAAACCGGACACCTCATGTGAGGGCTATCAATCCCGTGGTTAATGAAATAGCAAAACGGCCGGGTGCTGTCGACCTAACACGAACGCGCGACGTTATCGTAACGTAAATTCAAATGAATTTTAATCGTCAATATAACTTTCCTTTAGCATTTTGGCTAAATTTTTTGCGCAAGCATAGTTAGTATCACTCATAGATATATGAATAAAGTCTTAAAACTAAGTATGTGTAAAACGAGTATTTTCAATTTAAATTGTTCGAACGGTACGTTTACTTCGCACGTTCTTGCTAGGTCCACTGGTAGCCTACTGTACTTGTTCTGAGTTTCTGATAATAAACTTTTTCTCCAACAGTTTACGAAACAACGATTCCCGAGGAGCCTCCCCGAGCGCCATGCTCTGTCCACAACCGTCGGGACCAGCACTTGCGCTCCGACGCCTGTGACATGGCCATGCGGCTGTGGGCGCCCTGCACTGCTGACGACTTCTACGGGTACGCCAGGGGCAAGCCCTGCATCTTCCTGAGGCTGTCTCATGTGAGTATCACAACCGTCGTGACTAGCACATGCGCTCCGACACCTGTGACATGGCCATGCGGCTGTGGGCGCCCTGCACTGCTGACGACTTCTACGGGTACGCCAGGGGCAAACCCTACATCTTCCTGAGGCTGTCTCATGTGAGTATCACAACCGTCGCGACTAGCACCTGCGCTCCGACGCCTGTGACATGGCCATGCGGCTGTGGGCGCCCTGCACTGTTGATGACTTCTACGGGTACGCCAGGGGCAAGCCCTGCATCTTCCTGAGGCTGTCTCATGTGAGTATAAGAAGCATAGGCATGAAGTAAAACATTTTAATACTGAAAATTAAATGTTGAATGCAAAACTATACCTATACAGTTTTAATTCCGCAATAACAAGATCCTGGCTTGGATGCAGAATACAGCACCGCATAAATATGCTAATGCATGCATGAATACATAAAAATTTACTGTCATGGATTTTCGCAAAGTAACGCCTTTTTCTATAACTTATTTTGATACTCGTATGATGGTTTCATTGAAATTCTCATAATCTATCTTTATTTAAAACACAAAGTATGTATCTACCTACATACATATGTTCATTATAGACTTTGAAACTACTGTACGGATTCTGAAAATTCTTCTTGCATTGGATAGCCCAATTCTTGAGGAACGCTATAAGCTATTTAACATCACGCTACGACCCTTAGAAGCCGGATAAAATTACTTATAAACGCCGGGAATCCACTTGTTTAACAATAATAGTCAAGGACCTACTCTAATAAATTCATGAAGGCAAAAAACACACACGGAAGGGAAAAATACTGAGCGTGGAGTTCTGGGTATGATCCATGTATCGGGCAAAGTGTTAACCCTGCCTATGACCTATGCCTGCCTGTCTATGTATGTAAATTGATTATTTCTCAGATCCATTACTGGGTGCCGGAGCCCTACAACATGACGACACAGTTGACCATCCCACCTGACATGCCCCAGCATATCCGAGAGGCCATGGTAAGTGAGATAATAATTAATAATTAGAAGAAAAAAAATCCGATGGCACCGATCAGTTCCTTTCACGGTACCTACATTTCACAACAATGGCTAAAGTGCTAGGCAAAAATATAAGAAATAAGAGTGATAATTTTTAACATGCTTTCGGTTTTCCTTTTCTTCTAAGAGTGCTGTTTAATTTATTTTATTTTGGCATCTTTTACCGTTACCTACCCTTAAATAATAAAACCTTATTTCTTCAGCGTCACCGGCCCGCCCACCAATACGGCGACTTCGTGTGGGTATCATGCGGGGGTGAGTTCAGTGCGGACAAGGAGAACATCGGGCCGATCCAGTACATCCCGGCGGAGTACCCCCCAGGGTTCCCCCTGAGCCGGCTGCACACGGCCGACCGCATCTCCTACACGGCCAGGAACATGCCCGACCAGGTCCCAGGACCTCTAGTGGCTGTACACTTCGAGAACCCACGACGTAACCACTGTTCTTAAATTTCTCTCAAACTATCCTTTATGAGCTCCTTAAGTTCTGACTAATTGAGCTACACGATTACTGACAAACGCGTGCACTGACTGGACAGGTCCACTCAAATTTGTGTGGTTCTTTCCTCAAAAAAACATCTCAGAAACTAATCTGCATGGTCCTCATATGACCAAGATTTTGTCTGTACTTAGTAGAGAAGTAGAGCACCAAATTGTTTTCCTTCTAAAAGAATAAATAAGCAGTATCCAGAATAATATTAACAGAGCTGCCTGGTAACCCATACGAGATCATTTTAAAGATATTAACTTATTTTCATCTTTTTTCATAATAAAATTATGACCCATGTAAAAAAAAAATGGCTTCTAATGGCTGTATAAGCAACACAAGCACTGTCTTATCCAAGTGATAACGGGACTATTTCTAGCATTTAAATAAACATTACTGCTTCCAGGTGGAGTTGTGATCAACGTAGAATGCCGTATCTGGACCCGCGACATTTTCTACGACCCAAAGAGCCGCTACGGACGCGCCCGTTTTGAGTTGTTCGTCGAGTAAGATGGCAACGTAGGCAACACTGGCCCAAGACTTATAAAAAAAGTTTTTCCTCAGTGAGATACGAGTGTTTTTGTCTTACTTTTTATTACACAACACACTGTTTTTTTAAACAATATTTCGTATCACTGGTCAGTGTGGCTTACCCAGTTAGTAGCCTGAGTGAAACATACGGGCTGCTCGTGGCCATTTTTTACAATATTGTTGTTTTGTTTCTTATTTTTTCTGGTCTTATTATTTCAAATATTTTACTAGTACCTACTTAATTAATTCTCGTTTATCTACAACAGGGCGAGGCTTCGCTCGCAATTAAATTAAAAAAAAAAAAAACTCTTATCACACTACTAAATTTTCTATAAAGTTTCTGTAAATATAAAATTCAATCATGATTCGGAAGACACGTGGCGCCATCTATTATCATAAGAACGTTATTGTTGTTTTCCTCAGGAACAGTACATTTTTTCGGGATGAAAGGTACTCTGTGTCCGTTTCTGTACACCTGACAACGTATATGCAAAATTTCAGGATGATCGGTTCAGTGGTTTAGGCGTGAAAAGGTAACAAACAAACTGACAAACTTACTTTCGCATTTAATTAGTTAGGATTCGTTAATTATTGAATAGTGCCCATCTTTCATCAAATCTTCAACTGCCAGTAAGTACGGTGGCCAGCACATCAAGTTACAAGTCACAAGCTGTCAAATTTTCTCGTTCGATTTTGAACTTAATCATTAACATTTTAAAGTTTATTTGACAGTTCCGTGTAGCTTGATGTGCTGGCCACTGTACTTTTAAGTATGTACTTAACTACCTATGAATTAAATTATGTATCTGTAATTATGTAGGTACCTATGTAATGTTTGTTTAATATTCTTCTATAAAGGACTGTTAATTAAATCAATTTTCAGAGATTCAGTTACTTAAGTAGTATTTTTAAATACATAATTCATACTGCTTTTGTAAGAAAAAAAAAATGAATGTTAATTGTTAGATATATAAAGGTGATGTTTAAATTAAATTATAACTAACTAAACATCTCTCAAATACTGCTGCTTCAGAAAAAAATAGTATTTAAGTATTGAAAAAGATCAATTATTTAGAAATAATTATTATAATAATCTTAGGTAAGACTTAATAAACAATATTATAATACCTAGATGTTGTATTTTTCAGCTATTTACTGCATATTATAATTGAATGTTGTAACTGTAATGGTTTCTATAATTTATATAAGTACATAGTGAAGCACCCAAGTCAAGTTATTGAAATAAGTTGTTATACCTACTCCAGTAAAAGAATAAATGTATTTATGTAAATCTGCCTCCTTCTATGAATAATTGCCAAATATTTACTACACCTATATGTACCTGTATATTAAAATTAAAATATTCCTTTATAATAAGCCTTACTTTATATTATATTATTAAAATAAATTATATGTTATAGTTACTCACCTACTACTTAAAATAAAATGAATGATCTCTGTTAATGTCTCCTATAAAACGTATAATGACTTGATTGACTGTTTTATAAGATTTGTAAATAAATAATTTATTTAGACGAAATTTGGTAACTACTTTGTTTTAAGTTATGAAGTTAATCGGTTTCGAGTTAAAATTAAGACCTACTTTTGTGTATGTGTCATCTGGTGAATAAAAATATTAAAAATTAATAATGTTTTTTTTTTTTTGTATCACGTTCACTAACAGCATAATCTTCGATCAATAATAGCACTAGATACAGGATCAGGAACAAAAATAAGTCATTGAAGTGGCCACGTTTACACACACATACACATTTACATTTGTTACTACAAAATATAGAAAAAAGTTTTACAATATTAACAACTTCAGTTCAATATAAACCTTAACACACAACTATAAAGTTTAATTACGATTGCAAAATATTTATATTTAAGTCCTTCTATCATTGGAGAAAGGTAAATAAATAAATTTAAAATGTCGCTTGAAAATAAAAAGTCATTTTTATAATAAGTACAAAAATATGTATTCTAAAATGAAACTTAAAACCTAAGCAATAAGGTTAAAAACATTTTGTTGACAATGTCGTGCTTACTCTATTTTGGAACTAGACGTAGTTCTTGGTATTACATTTCAATGCTCAGAACAGAGTAATCATTGAAAGACGTAGAGTGGCAGGATAATATTTTTATTTTTTCATGCGAAGGTTCTTTTTTTAAGGTAGCAAATATTTTTGATCAATTTAAAAAGTAGGTAGTAGGACTAAATTTGTACAATAGTTATTTTAATAAGGGGTATGCGCTGTGGTAGCCCGCGAAATTCAAATTTTCTTGCGTTTTATGCAATTTGCAGGTCCGTGTCAAGTGGTAATCTTGATCAGTTCAGTTATGTCCAATTTATAAAAATGAATTGAACAAATTGTTTAATTAAAAATTCAACAATTTGTTACTTAGAACTTTTTCAAGGTTTAAATATTTCTTCTCCTCGTTCTTTCGCGACAATAGATACCCATTCTGCATTGCGAAATGGATCGCTAGGAAATCTACAAACAAAAATAACATATAAAATAACAATACTACTCCGTGCATTTCCCTGTTCCAGAACAGTCGACGTTTGTTACAATAGTTGGCGCTTGTCGCAAATATTGGCCAAACAATCATAATATTTGCTAAATGATGTATAATTTACTATTTAATTGTTATTATTTTATGAAAAACACATACATAGTGATATAAACTTACCGAAAAAAAGATATTCCTTCCAAAATCTTGGTGTTACGGTGGTTATTTACACAATTTTTGAACGCGCACTGCGGCATTTTGACATCTTAACGTTGGCTATGTTTGGACGTTACTAATTTGAAATAAGACCACAAAAGTATTTGTGCTCTAATTTTTCGGGCCGTTTTTGAAGCGCTTATCGGGAATCTAGTGCTATTATTGATCGAAGAGCATAATACGCAAAGTGCTGACTAATATAATGTGGGATAGTATTTTATTTGCAAATGAGAATTCATAATTTGTTATGGTTTTATGCACAGAACAGATGAAAGAGGTTTTTTGCATTGCGAAAATATTACCAATGCAAGTTCCACGAAGGAATAGTTATTATTTTATAAAATTATTAAAAATTATAACATCGTAAACTAATTTTCAAATTATTCGCGCTATCGCCACAACTAACAAACTATTTTATTTTTCTGCGATTGCCTACCATGTACTGTCCACGTTAGCCAACGTAACAAAACTAAAGTAACAATGTTACCAAATGGTTTATTATGTTTTAAATAGTATAATTTTATTATTTTACTCAATATTATTTTAGTATTATTTATAAACACCAAAGATAACGAAACCCGTTGCCATGTTTCAAAGTATCGTGATGTTTAGTTTGTTTACTATTCACAAATTAACAATGAATAAAAATAGGCCGGTTCCGTAGTTAGGATGAGTATTTAATTTTATCGACCGTGAAAATAACTTTGTACCTATTACTTGCATAGTATTTCTCTAATTATTTCTGCGGTTGTAACTGAAAATATCCCTTAACTCAGAAACTATTAACTTAAATAAAAAAAAGTCCTCTAGAATCATTATTTATTCTTTTTGATTATCCACATGATTTTCATCTGGCACAGCACACGCATAAGTGCATTAAAAATATTGGGAGTGCCACTCCAAATTTTTTTAGAGTACCTAATTTATTAAAACCAATTTTTTTTTTTCGATATTTAGTGCCGATAGTCTAGGGATAAGGGTAAGAAAATGATGATGATGATGAGTGCCAATAGTCTATGAGAAAAATGGTTGTGTCACCCGGACAGTCGGACGGACTATGGCAAAATTATAAGGGTTCTATTTTAGTGATTTGGCTACGGAACCCTAAAAATTGTTTTTAACATTAATTTTGAACGAATAATATTCTTAAGGAACAGTTACATAATTTATCACAATAAAGTTTAAGTATGGTCTGTTGTGAATATTGCCCTTGTTTAAGGATTTACGTCTTTAAAGTAATTTTTAGATTTTTTGTGTCTGGCCAGAAGCTATAATTAAATTAAAATAGAAGTTTCTGGAAATCTTTAACTGGTAACCCAGCTCAGCTGTCTACACAACTGACAATCCGTATCCGTGGACGTTTCTCCAATCCAACCGGAATATCGTCGTATCACTTGCTCCGCATTTATATTTGTGAGATAGTTCGTGAGCTGTTATTTAAAAAATTGCGTCGCAATACGTCCAAAATGTCTCGTCTCAGGTTTTGTTTGTTGTTAGCGGTAATATGCAGTTGCTCGCAGTACGGTGAGTGGTATTTCGTGAAACTATTTATGTTGCAATAGGTTCATTGTTGCTTTTTATCGTTATGTCGGCCCGAGTGTACAGCTCGCGCGCTTTGTTGTCGTGATTGAGCGTTATTTGCGCAATTAGCGACAAAAAAGAGCTTGAACTTGCGCTACCATGGTTCCGTGAGATTCTAGAAAAATGTACCCACAAATGTATTTGTTGAGTCGATTTTCTAACATATTCTATGTTTATAATACTACTTGGTATTGCTATAATTATGTTATCATGACACGGTCAATAGACATTTTGAATCATTATCCATCAGGTTTGGTTATCTCATCAATATCTCTGAATAAATTTCCGTTACAATAAACGAGACAATTTAATGGTTTTTTTTTATGTATGATGAATATGTATTACCTACAACTGATGTGAATGAAGTGACCTTAACAGCAAAAAACAATGAAAAACTTTAAAAAATATCTCACAGTACAAACAATTGATGTGTTTGCAACAAAAATTCAAGTTTATATGACCCACATCTAAGTGCATTCAGAGAAAATAAAAAAAACCAAGCATTGTATTCTTTAGGTCATTTCAAAATCATAACTTAAGCCTGAAGGTTATATAAAAAAGTAATCACTCAATATGGAGCCACTTTATAAATATTTAGGTAGTCATTTCTATCTTATCTTCTGTACTTTTTCATACAGAGAGATTTCTTTGACTGGCTAATGTTCATAGCCACAGCTCTTTCTATACAAAGTGACATTTTGTTTCTCCATTTTTGACATTGCACTGTACAAATCCTTCTACAATCTGTCATTTTCCTTTCATTTTTCACGATCTTTGTCTAGGTTCTTCTATAGGTAGACTATTTCAGAAGAAAGTTTTCTATCCCAGTGTCAAAATCACACTGACAACTGACAGTTGTCTAAGATATTGAAGACAATTTGATTTTGTAATCGGCATGCTAAAGACAGTAGAAAACTTTCTACTCGATGGCCACAAAGTATATAATATGGTTATCTACAAAATAATTATTTTACAGGACAGAGTTTTGAATGCAAAACTGTGATAATTTTTAGAAGAAAGCTATCTTCTCCTATTTTACATCATTTAGTTAATAGGGCATTACCAAGGAAATGGTTAAGGCCAATATTACTGTAATATTTTTTTGGTTCAATTTACATATACTTCGACATTTTTAGAAAAATTGTTGTAGTTGTGATTTAATATCAGTAAAAATAGAGAATCAAACAGAAAAAAAAATCATATGACAAAGAATTCTGAGTTGAATTACTTACATATGTCTAAGAAAGTGAACATCGTAAAAAGTGTAGTTGACTCCTACTTTGCTGCGGTCTTACCTACTATCTACATGGAAGTCATTATTGTCTACTCTTCCGTCGACAAAACGGTGCTCGTGCTAAGCCCGCTGATTGTCCAGAAAGACAATGTGTCAAGCCATATCAAACAAATTACCAATCTATTGAATAAATAAACTCCAGGGATAGGTACTTTAAGAACCAGAGCATTATCAACACAGCTTATTGAAATCAATTCATCTAAACTTGGCCAGTAGGTTCCATGTTATATAAAATTGAGCCCTAAGGCCCGTATTACAGGTCCTCACTCAATACTCAAGTATTACTTAAAACTAGTTCCATTAAACCAATCCATTGCCTTCATACCAGTGATGCAACAAATACTACTTTTACGAATACGAATACCGATTGTACTTTTCCCCGAATACGAACACCTATTACAGGACCTCACTCAATACTCAAGTATTACTTAAAACTAGTTTCATTAAACCAATCAAATGCCTTTATACCAGTGATGCAACAAATACTACTTTTATGAATACGAATACCGATTTTAGGTACTACTCCCCGAATACGAATACCTGATTCGACTATAGCTGCAAGCAATTATTAGTCAAAGAAGGTGAAAGGAAATTAAACACGCTAAGCAATATGAATATATAGCTTTAGTCTAAATACATGGCCACTCACGTACCAACTTAGCTATAAACAAAAACTAAAAGGTCACCACAATTGCTGACCATCTGTAGTAGTATACAAAAGATAAGAAAGTTTTATGATTTTGTAAATGATTCTTTGTGTCGTCAACTCGGTCGCAATGCAATATCTATATGGAATTTTTAGCAAGTCATTAATTACCTAAGTAATTACGAATATCATGAAAGTATTGGGTAATTTGATGGTATTCGGCGAATATGAATATTAGTATTCGTAGTCGTTGCAATCAGTACTTTATATTAGTTTTAATTAACTAATTAATTAATTAATAATGCTTGAGTTTTCAGTGCAGTTCTATAATAAGGGCCTAAGTCATGTCAACATTTTTTTTTTCTTTTCATGCAATCAGTCTATTGACTATGAGCAGATGTGTTGCAAATCAAAATTGAAACATTTATTTCAAATACCTACATCATTACCAGATTAATTGTCATACAGTCAGTTCCTCACTGGGATTGGCTCGTTGCAATCAGTAGCTCACTGTAGGCTATCCAGGTTAAGGATTTTGCATCTACTTAGGTGATTCAATGAGTAATCTCAACATAATGTTAATATATAAAACAAAGTCAAGTTATTAACACCATTTATAACTCAAGAACGGCTGGACCGATTTTAATGATATTTGATTTGTTGGATTTGTCTCCGCCCCCAATAGCAGAATTAACTATTAAAACATGCAAAAAATTCACGAAAAATATTTAATTTTCTCATACTTATTGATGATATCTCGAGAACGGATTGGGGAACGGGGAAACAAGAAATTTGTCGCGGACGAAGTCGCGGGCAGAAGCTAGTATTAACATATTTGTCAAATTGGATTATCAGTAGGTATGGAGTGAAAAAAATATTGGTTATTAATAAAAGCAATGTTGGCAATATTTACAGTATCAGTAGTCAGTCTTGATACCAGATGGTAATGTCAATGAACTACACAGTTTAGGTTTTATTTTATTTTGATAAGAATAGACAATTTTAACTTTTTACTGAAAAAGCACAGGATAATTATTCTGTACAACATTTGCTGATACCTTGTTCTCACTGAGCAGCACTCTAATTCAGCAATAAATAACGCAATTATTAATTTTGTTGAACTGTCAAAATGCATTGCCAGTTTAACCGCGCCTCTGTGATCTAGTGGTAAGACCACTTGTCTCAGACTCAGAAGTCCCAAGTTTGATTCCCAGCGGGGGCACAATTTCCTGCTCGGTTAGATTGGTAGTAGGGATTGTCCTAAGTCCGCCTGGCTAGCTAACCTAAATCAGTCGCCATAACAACAATGTTAACAGCATTTGATATGTTTCGCCAGTTAGAGGTAAGATAGCCAGTTCCTCTGCGATTGAAGATTCTGGGTAAAGTTCGCTTCCACCTTCGGCCTTATCATCACTTACCGTCAGGTGAAGGCCAAGAGCTCATAACTATCACGGATAAAAAAAAAATTTTTTAATGTAGGATCAGCCGCGACTTAAGGCTCCTACAAACAGGCGCGACACAAAGGCACCGCGAATCGCGCGACGAGCGGTGCCTTTGTGTCGCGCCTGTTTGTAGGAGCCTTTACGAGTTGTAGGTCGTCTTTGGCTTGTGTTAATGATTACATCACAACTCTCAAAACTGTGAAGGAAAAAATCGTGAGGAAACCGGCGGCATGTCCTAGAACCAAAAATTCGGAGTCGTGCGACATCTACCAACCCGCACTGGGGCCCTCGTGGTGAATTAAGGACAACTCCCTCCCATTGAGAGACTTGCGTCCCAGCAGTGGGAACATAAGGCTGATTATGCTAAAACTCGATACCCAAAGGTTGGGTTCCAGTCAACAATCAGGGTGTTATGAGAGGACAGTATTGTTTTGTTGAGATTTAAATGTCAATATAAGCTAATGAGTATTAATACTGAAACTATAATGATGACTCATTATAATGTCATTATGTTGAGCCATCTATATGGCTGTGTGTGTTCTGTGTCACATAGCCATCACAATGACCTGAACAGTAACTTGATACTAAAACAGATACCTACCTAAATGTTTATTAATTGTTATCTTGGATTCTTGTGTTAGTTTGAAACTGTTGTAATTTGAAGTTACTAAAGTTATTATAGAAATTCTAAATACCTAATGTGGTCACAGATTTAACTAAGAAGCGTTGGTCCAAATTTAATTTCAATTTTTATAGACAATTCAATTTTATTTATTTGTGTAGATATCAGCCTGTGATATCTATAGGTACTAATAAATATAACTGAAGTGTCTGTTTGTAATTTCAAAATAACAGCTTTCTTACAAATTGCTTATGAAAGTCATAGCCTAAAAACAATTTATTAGTATTATATTTAAAAAAAACAATTTATCAGTCTAACATTAAAAAAAAAAAAATATTGTTTTCGGTTTGTTCCGGCTAATTTCCGAAACGACAGGACGGATTTTGACGGGACTCTCACTGGCAGATAGCTAATGTTAAGGAGTAAAGGCTACTTTTATTTTAGAAAAAGCCACGCGGGCGGAGCCATACATAAAACAAGATGTTCAAGAAATCGTGGAATTCTCTGTCTCCTGCGCTAGTTATTTATAACTGTATTACAGGTACGCGTCGCAAAATCGCAGGTATATTAGAAAACCGGTTTGACGATTCGATTCTTATTTCATCGCAAATCCGGTATTCCGGGTTTTTCGGTTATATTTTTATTATTTTTATAAAACCTATTTTTATAATCCAAAAGTCTTTATAGTCAGTTTTAGTGCTAAATCAGAAAAAACATTTTTAAGAGCTAATTACTAGTATGTTTTTATAATAAATCGAAAAACTCCTTTTTGAGTGAATAAATTAAAAAAACAACAATGTTAATATAACATTTGAGAATCAAGAAAACATTTGGCTTAAAGGTCGTAGCACACGTATCAAATCGGAAAGGGATCGTCACCGTATCAACTCGAGCCGTTCAGTATTATTTGTATGAAACTCCCTACTGCAACGCACACTAATCGGAATCGTAACGTAATCGCCTCGCCTCGGGATAAGCTCACAACCGCGGTGCGGTGCGTGGTCGACTTGCAGTTCCCGCGCTTACGGTTCTCCGTAGCCTAGCTTATGGTTCTCCGTACCCTAGCTTACGTCTCTTCATCCACGCCCCTCCCGCGCACAGTGGATCGTCCCCATACAATGATAGCCAACTTACGTATTGTGAACCGAGACTTAACCGTACGCTACACTTAACGTTCGGATTCAAAATGATTGAACTAGTGCCGCCTAGCCGTCAACCAGCGGTCGGCGAGCCGTAAGCGCGGCGTCGCGCGTCGCCTAGCCGTAGCCGAGTCGACGTATCGGAGCTTCTGATCCGCTTTGGTTACGTGCTTACGTAAGGTTGACGACTGTTTGACGGCGACGCGAAAGGCGATACGGTTACGATCCCTTTCCGATTTGATAAATGTGCTACGACCTTTATTTAAGAGGCCGTGCACGAAATCGACTGATTTTGATCAATTTTGTTCATTGTTTGTGAGAAAGGGAAAAATAATTTAAAGAAAATTATTTGAGATTTGAAAAGTCGTGTTCTTTGTTTTGCATGTGGCTGAAAGGGATTTTTCAAATAAATTAAGTATTCACGGTAAATCACTAATATTTGCAACAAGTATTCCGAAAAATGACGCGAGACTGATGTTTGATCATCATTCTACAAGAAACTACTTTTGATTTTGAACATTAAAAAATATCATCAACATCATTATATGGTCTACTTGCATGTGGCGGAACCACTTTTTTCAACTTCCATACAAAATATAGCAGAAAAATAATATTGAAAAAACCTTTTTTTGTTTTTAACCTCGTCAGTAATATATATTTTTCCTATTATTTATCAAATTATATCAAGAAATTTAAAAATCACAAATTAGTCTTCAGCTATCCTTGAAATATAAACAAAATTGTATTTAATGATTATACAATATCTTCATTAGGTAAATCAATGGCGAAATAAACTATATTTTGGAGAGCACAAAAATGATGAAACTATTAAAAGCTGCTGTGACTGACACGAATGGTTTAGCACCATGAAAACTGTACTTTTATAGTTACACAGACTTAATGTTTCGATTATTTTAAGTTTTCTCACAATTAGATAAGAAATTGCCAAAAGAGAGTTTTTTTCGTGCACGGACCCTTAAGTAACGATAAATTAAATTCCAATATTATTTTTGGTGTATTGGTAATGCGAGCGTAAAATTGAAAAATGTCGATAGGTAACTGGCTGATGAGAAGATTCTTTTGGACTCGACACTTCTGGGAAGGAGGAACTTTCAACAAGTTATTGTACCTACACCTCCAAAAGGTTTTCACCTTTTATGTCTCCATTTTCATACAGGACCATCTCTACTCTGATGACAGCAATTAAATCGTTCTCAAATTCCGTTTCTATAGCGGTGGACGTCCTGTTAGGCTGAGACTCAGACATGGACTTTTCAATTGCTACTTGCAATTCTTCCTTCATTCCAGCTAGTGTAGAGGAAGCTGTTGAAGCTAATGCGAAGTCAATGTCGTCACTTGAGCTGCTTTGACTGCTGGGCGGTATTTTCAGTCTGGGATTACCCGATCTTTTGTAGGTCACTAATGACATCAGCTATTTGTTGGCCATCAAGATTCGGAAAAGTAGCACTTTTATCTGTAATACTAACCCGGCTTCTAAAAATGACGTTTCGGTGAAACCGGTTTCGCGACCCCTAATTAGAGGATCCGGTGTCCTTCCAAAATAAAGACGTAATTTTGTTGTTTTATGATAACATACAAAAGAAAAAACAAAAATAAAAAAAGAAAGCGTAATCAACCTACAATGTTCCCACAGCTAGGGCCTTCTCTCGGTGAGAGGGAGTGGGCCGTAATCTACCTCGCGGGCCCAGTGCGGGTTGGTAGTTGTCACATGGCTTCGAATTTTTGGTTCTAGGACAGGCCTGTTTCCTCTCGATGTTTTCATTCACCGTTTTGAGAGCAGGAAAAAAAATTGGATAAAGCATTAATATCTTATCGCTTACAATTTTCTAAACATAATTTGTCTTTACAGGTCTTGCTGGCCCGACAACACCGATAACTGTTATTATTCCCGTGGAACATCAGCTGGAACCGGAGAAAGTGCCTGAAGCTCTGTTACCCGAAACGACAACTGCGCCGCCCGCGCCAGTACCGCCATCACCGTCTAAGCCAACTCCTGAACCAAAACCAGCGGAAACTACAACAACGCCCGCGTCAACGACTACAACAACTCCTGCGTCAACGACTACAACAACTCCTGCGTCAACGACCACATCAACAACTGAGTCAACAACAACAACAACAACGACAACAACAACAACAACAACTTCAAAGCCAACACCAGCGCCAACGCCCGCGCCCGCGCCAGGACCTCTTCCTCCCCCAGACCAGGGAACATGGTTCTTCACGGATCCCAAGACCAATGTGACCTGCATCGTGGCCCAGTTTGCAGCTCAGCTGAATGTGACCTACACCAAGGTTGTGGACAGCGGTGAGTGATTGTTTTTACTTTATAGATTTTAATTTATAAATTTAATCTTTTTTCTCTCTATGATATATTATTTTGCAGCAGTTATAGAAGTTGTCTATTTTTTTGCAACTAACTCAAAAAGTATAGTTAAATAATTTTTAGGAATTGCGTGCAGCGAGATTAAACTTTTTTTAACATGACGGTCCTACGAAGTTTTTTGAAGTGAAATCTTCTATACGCGCGTTGAGCGATTTTTGGTAGGGGAAAAACTTATGGGTTCGCGATCTTCACCGAAAGCTTTCCATGAGCTATATGTATACTGTGATTATGTGTACTTTTTGGGTGAACAAAAATCATGGAACTCGCGTTATCGTCACCGAATGACATAAACATTTTTTAATATAGTTTATTTACATTTAACTATAGTATGTACTATGTAGGTACCATTTTGTTCGATAACTTTTTGCCATCTTGTAATAGGTAGGACAGGAACCCATTGCTATAGAAATTTTGGGACTTCTGATCAAAATACCGCGACAAGTGGCGTTGGCAGTCCTCTCGTGATGTTAACCTGACACTGCCTAAAGAATTCTGAAGAGACCGAAACAGGTGGAAATCTGAAGGTGCAAGGTCAGGACTATACGGCGGATGCATTAACACCTCCCAGCCAAACTCTTAATTTTTGCTGAGTAGCTAAAGATGTGTGAGGTCTAGCGTTATCATGATGAAAAACCACACCCCTTCTGTTGATTAATTCCGGCCGCTTTCTCTCAACTTCTTGCTTTAATCTCATCAGTTGTTCACAGTAGAGTTCAGAATCGATGGTCCTGCCTGGTGGTAACAGCTCATAATGAATAATGCCCTTCCGATCCCACCACACACACAGCATCACCTTGTTGCGAGTTAACCCGGGTTTCGCCACAGTCTGTGAAGCCTGACCGGCCTTTGACCACGACCTTTTTCGCACGTTCTTGTCGTATGTGATCCACTTTTCATCACCAGTTATCAGCTTCTTCAAAAATGGTTCGGTTTCATTACGTCGTAATAAAGAATCACAAGTGAGTACACGGTTCATTAGGTTTCGTTCAGTGAGCTCGTGAGGTACCCAAATATCGAGCTTTTTTGTGTACCCAGTTTTTTTTAAATGTACCAAAACTGTTTTGTGGTCAATTCCCAGTTCTTCAGCTACGTCGTAACTACTGATATGCCGATCTTGCTCCACTTTTTCAAAAATGGCATCCATTTTATCCGTAATAGGGCGACCAGAGCGACGTGCATCTTTGACATCAAAATTTCCGGATTGAAAACGCTTAAACCAAATTTGTGCTACTCTCACAGACACTGCACTATACCCAAAGTCTCTAATTCAGATAATTTATGTAAACAAAGTAAGGTCAAGAAATGTCACTGTTAAAATGGCAGGACAGTGGTGGAAAACATTTTATCATTAAATGTTTTTTGTAATAAATCATCGATAAAATTAAAGTGAATTAATTATAAGAACTATGCAAACAAAATACCGTTGCCAAACAATGTTTCGTGTAATATTTCGGAGACACGGCATATGATCGTCATAATCAGCCCTTTTAAGTCCAGTGCTAGACGTAGGCCTCCCAAAATTGATTTCCACTCGAAACAGTTTACAGTCGTTTTCATCCAACATGTGGTTAGATATGCTACTTACAATATGAATCTATTTATGAGAGTTGTACTATTAGTGTTGTTGAAGATGTAAAAAATTTAAAATGTTTGGATCTCCTGCATTGTTTTGTTTAAAACCGAAAATTTATAAAAATAATTACGGTATGATTATTTTTTATTTATTATTTCTTAAAATCTGTACTTAAAAGAAAATGGAACCTCTTTTTTTCGCCATTTTATGTGAATTACCATTACGAAGATATTTTTTGCTATGTTATCCTCTTTGTTTACATAAATTATCTGAATTTGAGACTTTGGGTATAGGTCCATAAACATCGCAAATTTTTTTCGCGGCTTGCGTTGCTTTTTTACCTTTTTTGTAGTAAAATTTTAAAATGTATCGAATTTCTTCATTAGATTCACTCATCTTGACAGTACGAAAAACAAATGAAAATCACACATTTTCCTAATTTGAATTTGGAATTATGTTCTTTAAAATATCAACTTTCAATGATACTAAAACCAGCCAGATACAAATAGTATAGCCAAAGAGATTTTATTACAAGTTCATACATACTATAATGCGAAAAGACTTTTTCCCCAACCTAATATACAAATACATAAATTGAAGTGTCTGTTTGTAATTTCAAAATAACAGCTTTTTACTAAATGTATATGAAAGTATTAACGGTACTTAAAACAAAACAAAACAAAAAAAAAAAACATTTAAAAAAAAATTGTCTTTGCATTCTACAATAAACAGTCAAGAATAGTCAAGCTGTAGAAAATCTATGTTGTGCAATTCGTTTAAAAGTACCAACAATTAAAAATGTAAAAGTCAGTCTTTCTGTAACGCCTTTCTGGCTAAACTTATTTTGATGTTATCCCCTTCTATGTATCTGCTGTTTTATATCCGAAAACTTCACAGATATTAAATTGATCCTATTAAAAGTTGAACTCTATCAAAACCGTTTATTCTGACTGCCGAATGTGTCTTCAATGTGATAAAACTTGTTTAAAAAACAAATCATATAAATATTTTTAGTCTGTGGCAGGTAAAATATTTTTTTTTAATGTTAAGAAAGATTTACAACTTTTTTGGTCGAAATATGTTAATCTTATTTCTCGGTGGTTCCAGCCAAAATCGAGTAATAAGAAAAAAAAAAAAAAAACATTTTGATCAACATACAACCTAATACTGACCTGAATTCGCGGGCTAGCCTGAACTTTCGCCGTAAGGGGGAAGCGCTAAGGTAGACCGCGGAGAAAAATCGGGTAAGTTAAATTTTCCACAGAAATAAATAAAAATAAAATATATATATCGTTATCGGTATATCGGTTTGTATCGGATCTATCTATCTACATAGTATAAAACAAAGTCGATTTTCGTGTCGGTGTGACCGTGTTATTCTTCTAAATTACGCGACAGAATTGATGCGGTTTTCACCATCATTTAGAGCATTTATTCTGGAAGGTTTATGTGTACAATATTTAACTAATATTTAGTACAGAAATCTTGATGTCTTGACATTTTGCCATGGCACCTATGCGAAGCAGGGGCGGGTCACTACTACAGTATAAATGTCGCTAGGTATCGGCAGGGACGGGTTTAGGGCAGGGCAGTAGGGGCTCAAGCCCAGGGCCTCCACAAAGAAGAGGCCCCCACAAAATGTTTTTTTTTTTTTTTTATAACAAAAAAAGCCTCCTTTGTGTCTATCAAAGAAACAAAAAGTTCACATGCACAAGGTACCTTTTTAAATTGAAATATTTGTTTTTCGTCTGTTCCGTCAATTTCGGGCGTCCACTTAGGTTATCGTTACAATTTAACCAGGTTTTGTTTCAAATCGGGGTCTGGGTTCAGAGCACTGACTTAATGGAAGTGGTTCTTTCTCGAGTCGGTACGAAATATAGATACGATAACAACTCATGTCGTAGCTTGTCAGGATGGTATCAGGGCCGACTGACCCTAATTTCGTAACACACTATCAATCACAATCTGAATGATTTTGAAGGATATTGCTAATCCATTGCTTCATTATGTTCGAAAAATATAAATAACGCAATGAATTTTGTCGAACTGTCAAAACGAAACCCATTGCTACTGTTAGTGTGTTACGCAATTATCCGATGGGGTACAATTTTGGAAATGAATAAGTCACCTTTTTACTTTAAAATTCCATGTTTTGGATCTGCAACAGGGTGTATAAAAAGTGGGTCCTTAATGATGTCCTATGCTACCCTTTCCAACTCTTTATTATGTGAGGGTCGAAATGCAGTCTAACCAGAGACTGAATATCAGTTTTATACACATTTCGTTTGCTATCTGACCTCGACAGTCCAATTAGTAAAAGATATCGTATATCTTAAGGCTGTTGCCAAATATAAATTTATTGTGACGCGTTGCGGACTCTGGATATGAGATCAGCGTATCTAATAATCTAATCGACCTTTTATTAAAAAGCCACGCTTTTTGTAAAGGCCCAGTTGGAATCAAAAGCAGTGGACTGTATTTTATAATGGTTTTAATAGGTGGTTCAGAAATATAGCAACCTAAGTACTTAGATTGCTATATTTCTGAACCGCCTATTAAAACCATTATAAAATACAGTCTACTGCTTTTGATTCCAACTGGGCCTTTATACTTTCTTTGTCGTGTGGTTAGTGGCTAACTTGGTGTCAGAGTTTCTATGCCGCCCATTGGCCCCTCATTTTCCTTCATATGCCGTCGAGAAATATCTGTCAGGCATGCATTCTTTCTTTGTTTCTTCGCGATGTTTTCCTTCACCGTTTTTTAACCAAGTAATAATTATATAGGTACTAAGCACATGCCTCCGAAAAGTCAGAGGTGCGTGCCTTGGGTTCGAACTCGAGACTTATGACTTGGCACTCCATCGGTCACACCACTAGGCTATCACTGCTACCACGCAAAAATTCTTCCTGTATCGTCGATGTACGGTACTGACAGAAATCTCACATCACCGTTTTTTGGAGAAATGCTCAGGGACATACTCGTACCACATTCAGCCTTTCACATTACCTTACTCCTTATTAGCAACTAGCTTTTGCCCGCGGCTTCGACGCGGGTATTTTCCGACGTGGATGTCGGAAAATATCCCACAAGAACGTACTATACCGAGTTTAAAAGTACCCAATGTGTAATCCAGGTTTTAATCGTTTATTACTCTAGGGGTCACTGAAATGAGGAATAATAACCCTATTGTAATAAAGTATCAACTAGTACGGGGCTACGGGGGCTATTGTGACTGTTACTGGCGGCCTTATATATTGTAATGTCAACAATAAATCCTTATGGTTATAAATTGTGCCCAGACAAATGAATAAATAATCTATCTGTGTGCCAAATTTCAGACCTCCGCGCCAATCCGGAACATACATCCAGACAAACGGAAAAAAATATCTAAAACTATGTATTCGGCGTTTGACTCATTCCCACATACCTCGTAGTATATATATTTTTTTTTTTTTCAAATATATTCAATGAACAGTTTTGACTTCGTTACTATTTTATCATACGTATATATCAAATTATTTGCAGCATTAGCCCGAAATCTTCTCACAGCGGGGGAATCACCACTCTTCCTCAAGGCGTGATTCACACCAAGAGTCAAGTTTCCTCACGATATTTCCAATCACCGTAAATTAATAGATTACCTTAGGTCCTTCCTCGTAATGTTAAAAGCTTCTTTTGTTTAAATCATTCGTCCTTAACACCGGAGATGTCAGTTCCGGGTTTAATCACCCGTCGTTTTTGCTCAGTAACTCTCGGAGGGTCATTGTAATTGATGCCACGAACGGTGCATCGCAATCGCAACGTCCGCTTGCGTTTCAGGGTCGTGACTTCGATACCCGCATTGGAAATAAGAGGCTCAATGCGATGGAATTCAAAATAGGACTGGCCTTACCGAGATCATGCATAATAACTTCGTTAAGCTGGACAAATTATAATAGGTTGGGTAGACTTGTGTGGTCAGAAAGCGCTATTTTATTCGTTTTTGTACCGATAGTGACTGTCATCTGTTTCTTATTAAAAATTCTCTGACTGAAATGTAGTTTGGTTTTAGCTGAGATTTCGCTTGGCTAAAAACTTACTCAAAAATTCAACAAAAAAATATGTGTTGAATTTAGACGAGGATAATCAATCAATGCGCTAGCCCTTTCCCAAATATGTTGGGATCAGCTTCCAGTCTAATCGAATGCAGCTGAATACCAATATTTAACATGACTGTCTATCACACTCGAATCCCCAATGCCCCACGGTAAGACTGGTTGTCAGACTTTTGGGCTTGACTATCCGTAACGACTGTCAAAATTTACGAATGACTGCCGGGACCAACGGCTTAACGCGCTATCCGAGGCACGGAGGAGGACACTGTTACTTTCAGTCATACACGTACGTACTTCCTTTACGTATAGGTAGGTACCGAGAAATCAGAAACATCTGCGTAGGTGATCAAAAAAGCATGAGACAAAAATGTCAGTAACTTTGACAAACAAGCCTTTTCAAAAGCAAACCTGATGTATAAATTACATGTGTTTTATTCGATATATCTGTAATTAATTACCACTGTGTTGATAATTAATAATTTTATACACGAGTCGATAGTGTTTCTCATTTATTAAAATGATTTTAGCGTAATTAATGTTTATGACCTTAATTAAATTGGTTAGACCCGCTCAGCCAGGCTTAGCCAGATAACGGAGGAGTTTTGTTTCAATTATTAATTTATGAGTTAAATATTAATTAACTTACACGTTAAGCTGGGATGAAAGGAAAAACATTGAAAATGTATATTCTAATTACGCCATGGGGACTTGGGGAGTTTGGGGTGGATTTGCACATTTTGCATTACATTGACTGCACTTGGTACCATCGCGGTCTCAGACGGAGGATCACGAGCGCTGCAAGCAAGAATTTCTGCTAGCATCGCAGCATCAGATTTTGGGAACGAAAAAAAAAAAGATCGTAAATAATCAGCCGAGGTGCTCAGACATCTGTGGTCAGATCATTGTATCAGACCCTGAGAAATGTATATAAGATAAATCTTATTTAAGGTAAACGACGTCCGTAATAAACTCAATTGCGTTTCTGTAAATAAAGTTTTTATCGTATTACAAAAGGTTATTTTATAAAGTAAATAGGTACCTACATAATGTTTTACAAAATATTACTTTACCTGTAAATAAAGAAACAACATTCGAAGCTTATGATTTCACGAATATCGTCTCCTTTTAATCTTCACGTCTTTTATCTAACACAATAGTTTATAACCTCCAAATATCACAATGACATGCACAACATGACAACCCACTGACATCTTCTCATGTCAGTCGGTCATTCATTCCTACAATCCATCTTAACTCTCACTCTAATAATCACTCGCGCGTGAATGAGCGCGAGTAAATTCAAATCAATGAAATGATAGTTACCATTTCATTACATGTATTTAAACAAAAGTTTATTTTTTATTGGTCTTCGCAAAAAGGGGCGGTATACAGATGTGGTCATCGTGTGCACGGGATATTGTTTTCAAGGTGGTTAGATGCACGTGCCCGCGATAGTATCTACTAAATATTCTTTATTTTTTATTCAACTGTTATAATCTGGTGACCAGCGGGGTAATTGCGTAACACCCAGTAGCAATGGGTTTCATTTTGACAGTTCAACAATATTCGTTGCGTTATCGAGCAGACAAATTTTTCGAACATGTGACGCAATGGATTAGCAATATCCTTCAAAATCCTTCAGATTGTGATTGATAGGTAGTGTGTTACGCAAGGTGCTGGTGTATAAAAGAAGACCTCGTGCTGACTCTGGAAATTTGTCTTTGGCAATAGTAAGATTACCGCCCCCACTCCCTCTCGAAAAGAGGAGCCCTGTGTCCTAGAGCAGTGGGAACATAATAGGCAGATTTATGCATCAATAGATTTTCGTCTTTGCGAAACTATTCGATATTTCGCTTATAAATAATACAAGACACAGTGCAGGTTTCAGTTCAAAATTTCAGCTGAAAAAGTAGGTACTCTTACCTACAATCCATACTAATATTATAAATGTGAAAGTAACTCTGTCTATCTGTCTGTATGTTACGTTTTCACGCCTAAACCGCTGGACCGATTTTCATGAAATTTGGCAGAGATAAATAGCCTGGGATATGGAGAATGACATAGGCTACTTTTTTACGCGATAACCGTCATCCACGCGGGCGGAGCCGCAGGCAAAAGCTAGTCCTCATATGATGGCATATTTAGGTTGGTTCAGGCGAACCAAACAAAATTTATTCACCTATACAAATAAATAAAGTTGTAATACTTATAATAAAAAATTAAAAAAGTTTCGTCTGTCTGTTTGTTCTGGCTAATCTCCGAAACCGATTTTGACGGGATTTTCACTGACAGATAGCTGATGTTATAAGTAGTAAGTACATTTATTTGAGAAAAATCCACGTGGGCGAAGCCGCGGGCTGCAGCTAGTTACTTATAAGTCAAATAAAATTGCCAAAGGCTTACATGACTCCAACGGCACTATTCACATGAAAACACGCCGTATATAAATAAAATAATCTAATGTTCAAGTACAAATAGGTATTGATAACATCACATGAATATGACGAACGCCCCTTGCATTGGCTCAATGATAACTGTCAATGGCGCTTTGTTGTATCTGTGCATCATGGACCTACTTATACAGTCAGGGAAATTAATTCTCAAGCAAATTGATAGATAATGCGATTTTTTTTCTATAAGTACGTTTGTACGAACACTTTCACATGTCAATCATATTTTAAAAACTAGATGAGATCTTGTTTCGTATTTGACTACTCTGACGAGAAAGGCCGAAATAAACTCAGAGGTCAGTCTCTAAGTCCAGACGTAATCTTGGTCAGATCATGTGAATACCATGTAGATTGGTGGCTGAAATGGTATTTTGATGAAAGAACCACACAGATTGAGTGGACCTGTCCAGTCAGTGCACGCATTTGTCAGTAATCGTGCATCTCAACTCAGAACTTAAGGACTTCAACGAATCGGCTAACAGTACCAAAGAAAGGACATTTGAGTAGGCCGCATAAAGTACTCAAACTGCCGGACCATCGTTAAAATTAACCGAGAGATAAAAAAAAAAACTAAATTTGCCGTGTTACAGCTATTCCATACAACTGTCATTTAATGACAGTTTTAGTTTGGACAATTTCACATTGCAAAAAAGACTTATAGGAATCCTTGTAAATATAGAAGACACCGACAGCTGCAAATCTCATTTCCAAGAACATAAGATACTAAACCTAGCCTGCCTATACATTCTAGAAATATGCAAATACTTTCGTAATTACCAACACATTTACACGAGAAGAGAAAATATACAGTCAAGATACACACTGCGACATAAAAATAGGTTAAACTTACCAGGCTCTAAGCTAAAAATGCACTCAACAAGTACACTAGTTATGTCAATTAAAATATATAATAAATTACCAGAAACAATTAAAGAACAAAAACTTTATACATTCATAAATAAATTAAAACAATTTCTATTATCTAAATGCTATTACAATATCAATGAATACTTAAATGACAAATTTTAAATAACATGTTATATAATATGTTAATAATCATAATACCTATTTAATATTATTATAACAACTAAGTAGTCAAATAAAAGCCCCTCTTCCTCTCTCCTACTTTTGCTGTGCCCGACAGGGTCCACAATGATCATATTTTGTAAAAACCTACCACCTAAGTTCAAATGTGGAAGCAATAAATATATTGAGTATTGAATTTCAGTTGGTAGTCACTTAGCTGAACAATTAATTTTACATATTTTATTATATAAGTAGGTATATCAAGTAAGTACTTACCCAGTTTTGTGCCAGACACGCGGGACTAAATACCGATTTTATCAACGTCAGACAGGCCTATGTAAGAAGGGGCAAATATAACTGACGAATTTGTGGATGCACTATTATATACCTCTGCCAGCCTTCTTGGAATAACAGGCGTGAATCGTGACGTTATGTTAGTTACAAAGTTGACTCAGTAGGTATCTTCTTTAAACATAATTATGTTTACACAGTGTGGGTGGGTGGAATCAATTGCTTGAATTGTGTATAAAAACTGTCATTTATCATAATCCCTGCATGTTTAACAAACCACTAGTAGGTTTGTATTACTGAAAAGTTATAACATTTTATGCGGTTCAACGTTTTTAACCGACTTCATACAAAGGAGGAGATTCTCCCGTCAATTCTGAGTATTCCCGTTTGAGCACCTATGCATTGAGCACCAAAGGTATTCCCATTTGTGATGCCTTTGGTGCTATTTTTTGAGAACCTATGCACTGGCATAGGTGCTCAAACGGGAATACTCTATCAATTCGTTTGTATTTTTTTTTTAATACTAAATAGTACTTCCACTGACTGTACCTACTTTCGTAAAACAGCAGCGTCGACGCAGCATGTCTTCTCCCATAATTTTCTATTAAGGCGGTATAACCCGACAGAGACCGCGCCGCTTACTAGTTTTTTATTTTTATCCATGGGAGACATGGAAATTCTGAAAAAAGATGTATCTTATTGAAGGATCCGGCGGACATGCAATCGCTTTTAATAACACGATTAGATTAACTTTGTTGGATAGGAAAAAATCCCACAGCTACCCTTTTTCGTAATGTTTTATCAATCTCATAGCTACAAAACACATTTTTTTTTTTTTTTAATTAAATTATAAAAATAATTACTATGTTTAAATACCTAACAAAATGCGTGAGGCAACCACTCGCGAAGTCGCGACTGCGCGAGCCTACTTCAGTCAACAAAGCCGACCCGAAGCAATCACTACACATATTCGGCTCGTGCCGATCGGCAAACTCCGTCCTGCATCTAACCTTGTTGAATCGTTTTCAGGTCAGCTCGACACAATTCGAGCTAAGCCGCGCGGCTTTTTCCCGAACATTATTATATCTACAGACAGTTATTTGACTTTGCCGCTCGGTTATGGCGAATCATGCCGAAAAGATATAGTGTTTAGCACCCCTGACTCCTGTTTAAGGAATGTAAACAGACGTGCCACCTACTGTGTTATCGGTCACGTCTGATACACACGTGATAGATACATAATGTAATCTTTAATAAATGATTACCAGGACTGAAGAAGACGTGATTTATGCTGAAAATTGGTTTTATTTAAAGGCTCTTACAACCAGGTACGACACGCGACGTAATTCAAAGGCACCGCTCGTCGCGCGACACGCGGTGCCTTTGTGTCGCGCCTGTTTGTAGGAGTCTTTAAGACTATCTTAATGCTATCAAGCCTATCATCAATAATCATCAGTTTGAGGCCGTAACAGCCTCACAAGACGCGGATTTTGGTCAAATCAAACGGATCTAAAGGAAGACCAGACCATCTTTGATAGCCTTAACTTTTAATCGGTTGACGCTCCCAAATTATGTATGTCGCAATCTGCGGGGTAATTGGGTAACACCTCAGAACAGATAAAATATGTTAGAAGGGCCTTGTGGGCGGGCAGGCACGCCGCACTTATGAGCAAACGCTCATACGTCAACCAAAATTTGCTTCACCGGCCAAGCATCGCGCTCTTGTTGTGTGACAGCATACGAAGCTCCGCGAAAAATAAAGAATGATGCCGTCTTGCGCTATTATAACGTGTCGGAAAAGAAGTCGGGTGTTTAGTGCAGCCCGAGAAGGGATTTCTTTTCATCAGTAAGTCCAAAAATCTTAAAATACTAGTGATATTTGTAATTATTGCAATAGTATTATGTAGTTTGTAGACAAAAACGATACATTTGAATTTCGCGGCTATATCGGATGTTCCCCGCTATGTATTTAGGAAGTCCACACTATTCGTACCCCTTCCGAAATTAAAGCGGAAAATTTCAAAACTGAAGGTAACAAAATTACAGTAATTTTATCGATACAAATAATCGACATTTTGCTCACCGTAACATATATGAGAAATTAATGTATGTGTGAGTGTTCGTCAACCGCAGTGTTTGCGTTAGTGTGACAACCAGTAGCATACTCGCGATCTAAGTTCGTGTGCTTTGTGTGCGTAATGCGCGTACGTATTGGTCTCTTGCTTGTAGTGGAGTTAGGGAGTGGGCGACACGCGTTTTAATACAAATCAAGAACAATTTCCTTTCCAACCTCTTTTATCTGTTCTGGGGTAACACACTTACCCCAGAACAATGTGTTTCATTTTGACACACATTCATTGCGTTATTTACGTTGTTGAGGAGACAAATAGGCTATTTGACAGTATTTAAAATAATGACTTATTTAGAATCCGTATAGAATAAGAATTTTAAAAGCAATTTGCATTTTATATCATCAAAATTTTTAAACGTTTTCACAAAATAAACCAATATAATTTTATTTATTTTGAGTTGGAAGGACACGATCGCAAAACGGTTTTGCTATTGGCTTAATTTTCTATGACGTCACATGTTTGTCAACATCTTCTGTTTCATTATATTAGAATGTACTCTGTGACAGACTAGTTACGTTACTCGACGCAGTCGACGCCATATTGTCTGAACATGCGTTTTGACTGTTTAAATAATCAGTGTATTTTGTAATGATTAGTTCTTTATAAATACAAAAAATAATTAATAATAAATATGATTTGTGGGGTCCCTAATCACCACTTAATAATGTGAGTTGGATTTCAGAAACTAGTCTAACTTATGAAGCAATGGATTAGCAATATTCTTCAAAATCATTCAGTTGTGATTGATAGTGTTTTAAGCAATTAGGGTGCAAGTCATTTTCTCTTTGTTTTGTTGATTTCATTTTCTTAGCTATTATAACACTAGCTTCTGCCCGCGACTTCGTCCGCGTTAAATTTCTTGTTCCCCCGACCCACCCCGTCGCAACACATTGCCTGCCCGTGCTTTTACTTCGGTTTCGCATAAACTTTCATTTAAAAAAAAATGGTGTTCTAGTTAATAGGAATGTAATTCTTCCTCAAGAATTGGGCTGTAAAATGCAAAAAGATTTTTTCAAATCCAACTCGCAGTTCCAGGGATTAGCGCGTTCAAAAAACAAAAAACCGGCAAAGTGCGAGTCGGACTCGCGCACGAAGGGGTCCGTACCATCCATACAAATCCTTATCCATACTAATATTATAAATGTGAAAGTAACTGTCTGTCTGTCTATTTGTCTGTCTGTCTGTCTGTCTGTATGTTACGTTTTCACGCCTAAACCGCTGAACCGATCGTCATGAAATTTGGCAAAGATAGCCTGGGACATGGAGAAGGACATAGGCTACTTTTTTACGCGATAACCTACATCCAAACGGGCGGAGCCGCGGGCAAAAGCTATCCATACTAATATTATAAATGTGAAAGTAGCTCTGTCTGTCTGTCTGTATGTTACGTTTTCACGCCTAAACCGCTGAACCGATCGACCTGGGATATAGAGAAGGACATAGGCTACTTTTTTAGACGATAACCGACATCCACGCGGGCAGAGCAAAAAAAACGGCAAAAAAATCATGTCCGTTGTATGGGAGCCATATATTAAATATTATTTTTTTTTCTGTTTTTTTGTATTTGTTGTTATAGCGGCAACAGAAATACATCATATGTGAAAATTTCAACTGTTTAACTATCACGGTTCATGAGATACAGCCTGGTGACAGACGGACAGACAGACAGACAGACGGACCGCGGAGTTTTAGTAATAGGGTCCCATTTTACCCTTTGGATACGGTACCCTAAAAACTAACTCTTCAGCTTTAGAATAGACTACCTCGCAGAGTTGATCATTACTTTGCTGCGGAGTTATTATAAAACAGTTATATCTCCTAAGATATTCATTGAAATTAAATGATGTAAGGGCAACTTTGTTCAAAATTAAATACTTGTGATGAATAACGTATTTATTTGGATAAGGATTAATACCATGTTTATGAAAACTCCTTCGCAAATAATGCATTAATTTCGAACAAATTTGATTACCATAAAAAAGGTTATAGTGAGTCAATCTTAAAAGACAGACATATGCTGTCGCAGACTTTTTTTTAGAAAATTTAAAGAGGATCAATTCCATCATACATTATATTTGCCTAACTTAAACCGTTTACGCAGCGCACGCAACGGAAGCTCTCAAAAAGAATAATTTTTCCCGTTTTTGCAACATTTTTCATTTATGCTCCGCTCCTTTTGGTTTTAGCGTGATGTTATATAGCCTATAGCCTTCCTCAATAAATGGACTATCCAACACAAAAAGAATTTTTCAATTTCAACCAGTAGTTTCTGAGATTAGCGCGTTCAAACAAACAAACAAACAAACTCTTCAGCTTTATATATTAGTATAGATACATTACATTAAACCAGCCATCTGTTCTTATAGTCGCCAATCGCTCCAAACTATTATTTCGTTTACTTTAGCGTATTTGTACCTATACCGAATATAAGCCAACTATAAAATTAAGCCAGGAAAAGTCCAAACTAAACAAGAGAGACGAGAAAACAAACGTGTCTAATCCCCAACGAACTCAGAGAAATAAAGTAATAAAAGTGTCAAATAACAGGATTTCGTACACTCACGGCGAGATGTTCGATTCTGTGAAAAAAAGTGAGAAGTAAAATGTCTGCGACAGTGCGCGGTGATTCAGGTATACATGACTCATTATGGCTAGTAACGTACTGTATATGTGTCATACTACAATAGAGGTAGGTACAGAAACTGAAGTCTTCCCAAATGTATGGTGGGCAAGACAAATGGAATGCAGAAAAACCAATCCCATCAAAAACATAACATATACAAAAATGCAAGTCTCGCAACGCAGTTCTTCTACCGCAAAAAGTTGTGAGATTTAATGTAAAACTAATTCGGTTAATTTATTCAGTACCTATTTATGAGAGCATATATATCCAACAACTTTGTCATAAATTGTTACCAAAGTAGTTATCTGAAAACATTTTATAGTGATCTTATCAATATTAGAAATCTTTATTTCTTTAATAAATAGAACAACTTGGCCTTCGCATGGTAACAAAATCCCATAAGAATAATCTACTATTTTAAATAGTCCTAATTAAATAAAGCGCCCAGAGCGCTAACCTTAGGTAGATTTTGTTGTAGGTATGCACATTCTATTGCTGTGTGATTGCCAAGTCTTTCATTTATTAAAGAAATAAAGATGTCTACTAATAGCTAGATCCCAAAGGTTTGTAATACTTAATTATTATTATTGCTTCTTCATTGACAACTGACGTTGCCAACTGATTTCATATATTCCATTGGCCATTTTACAAGTAATCTTTGAGGAGACTACCTACCTTTATATTCCATGTTCCATTGCCTGCTGGCGCTATTACTTAGTTTTCGCTACGCGTTCTTTCTGTCTTGGTTTCTTTTTGCTCAGCTCCTGAGGGTCATAATTCTAACCTCCTTCAAAAATTGGGCTATCAAATGCAAACAGATTTTTTCAAATCCGACTAGCAGTTCCAGAGATTAGCGCGTTCAAACAAACAGAAAAACAAACTCGACTATACTAACTATAATAAAATAGATTTAAGACTGGCATACCTTGAGTCATTTGTGGATGTTGGTCCACTAAATACACCTACCAAGACAGTGTCGGTATCTTCTTAAGTCCCAGTCTAATGTATATATTCAGTAGTTTCTCTATTACTCATGAATTGTTCATTTGAGTGATACTTCTGTGTGTAAATCCAAGTGGTGCGCAAACTGTGTCAAAGTAAACGCGGCCGCACATGTGTGGTGTTAAGTAGCTGAACTGTTTTGTACGCCAGATAGCAAGTGTTACTAACGTGCTACAACGCCGCGCGCCGTACTGTTATAATACTTATAGTAGAATACAGATATTAGGAATAAAGAAAGAAAGGTATTTTATTTGGGACACGCACAGGAAATACAAACAGTAAAAAACGGAGCATTTAAAACTAACAAGATTTAAATTAAAAAAAAAAAAAATATTTTTATTTTATTTGTTAATAAAATAATATTTTAATATATTCTTAGCATAATGCGATATTTAAGGGAAGTCAGAGGTCCAGAATAAAAATAAAAAATGCTTTTTTGAAGCTGCAATTTATTGTTAGAATTATTGTAATAGGCTCGCCCCCTATTATACGGGATACTAGCTGATGCCCGCGGCGTTTCCCGCGTAGCTTTTGCTAAAATAAAAGTAGCCTAAGTTGCTCCTTATAACATCAGCTATCTAATATGCCAGTAAAAGTGTCGTCAAAATCGGTCCAGCCGTTTCGAACATAAGCCGGAACATACAGACAGACAACTTTTTTTTTTATAAGTACCGTAGCCATAATATGAATTTAGTAAAAATACTATAAAAGATTCGAGTTGGTAGGTACTTATTATTTTTTGGCAACGTTTGACTAAAGGGAGTAGCTCTGCGTCACTGTAGTTACTGGGTAGGCAGTGTAGGCACCTTGACAGCCAAAGGTCAAGCACGAACACGTAACGCCTACTTATACAAGGAATACTTAGAAGCGAAGCTGGAAAATTAATTTGGTGGAAATTATGATTAAGTATGTAATTTTAAAAGCACCCTTTTTAAGAGAATTGTGTTTCGTTAAGTTTGAGTTTGAATTCCCGCGACCTCACCAGACGAGACAGAAAAAAATTTAAGTCGTTTTTTTTTTTGTTGTAATTAGTACCGTACAGTAACCGGCCGTAAATATTGCACATGTATTTTTAGAAATTGTTCGGGTTTTTAGGGCGTCCGTCGTCTTTGTCACTGGTAATTGTGTTTTTCTAATGCTCGGTGTGTCATATTACTTGTTTCTTGTGGTTTTTTACACGACGGACGACGGACGCCCTAAAAAGGCGAATATTTTCTAAAACTCCATGTGCGATATTTACGGCCGGTTACTGTACGGTACCAATAAACAAAAAAAAACGACTTAAATTTTTTCAATACACTTTTTTTTACTGTTTGTAAATATACTTTCGTATGCATTTAGTAAAAAGCTGTTATTTGACATTAAATTACAAACAATACACTTCAATTGTATTTATTTGATCAACAATACTGGCGAAATGTAGGTGTATTATGGGTACAATAGTAATCATGTTAGCTATTAGTACCATTATAATAGGGGGGCGGGATTTCTCTAGTGCTTTGAGTGCATCTACAGAGAGATCTGTCGCCTGCAGCGGCTGCAGCGCTAATAATTTTGTTGGTGTTGCGAACTTGCAACACGGCGTAGAAAGCCAAGTGGTAAACTACTTCGCCGTCACGGCATTATGGAAGAAGCGCTAAGGTAGCCCGCGAAATTCGCTGCAATTTGCAGCTCATTTTCTGGGCGTATGTTGATTAAAATTTGATTCGCGACCGTAACGAATATGTATTTACTGAATTATAATAATTAGAATCAGTAATACAGCTCCTTAAGTTAGTATAATCCTAAAAGTCATGATTTCATGAAATAGTTATTCAATAGGATTTTATGAACTTAGAGAGTTGTATTGATGACTTTTATGATTATAATTCTGTAAATAAATATTAGATACCGCCGCGAATCATATTTAGATCAACATACAACGTGATACTTACCTGCAAATTGCAAAAAACCTAAGAAATTTTGAATTTCGCGGGTACCCTGACGCTTTCACCTTAATTAAGTATGGATCTATTCAGTCACCAATGCCCTTGCTACAAGGGTCTTGCAGTGTGGCATCCTTTTTTGTAGATAGATCTAGGATATACCTACAACTTTATGAAGTCTACAACTACTAGAGATTCAGCTTTACATCCTGAATTCTAATCGGTTGCGGTAGAACGCAGTTAAGGAGCTCTGTAGCCGTTGAGCATAAAAATTCTAGGTAATAGTTAAAAGGAAAAAATAAAAAACATAGACTACAGAAGGAAAAATATATCTAGTATTTAAAGTAGAATTAAAAACAATCGGTTAAAAACATTTCTGGTTATGAGACACACTCGCAATATAACGAGGTAAAAATTAAATAAAATGGGCACAATCACTACATCACAGCATCAGCCACGCGACCGGTGACTGCGCACGCGCAGTGTTCTAGATAAAAACAAAAAACTATCGCTTTGTTTAAAAACTAGGCTATCTCACTTACGAAAGGTTTTCAACAACAATTGCCTTGACTGACTCGTTGGTCTGCTGAACAGCTCCTGGGTTTGGTTGTGTGGTCGGGCAAAATGTTATTGGGTTTTTAGAAACTTAGAAGTATCCTGGAGAATGGTAAAAGGCTCACCCCCTTCTACGTGGGACTTAAATATAAGTGGCGCAATGTGAGTGTTCTAAACACATCTGCCTAACCCTTCGAGCAACGAAAAGAGTGATGTTATCACTACAATTATAAAACAAAGTCCTCCGCCGCGTCTGTCTGCTTAGTTCTCGAGGAAGGTTTAAGTATATAATTTGTTAAGTTTTTGTATGAATTAACGATATTTGTTGGAGGTGTCGGAAAAAAATAAGCCGTTTGAGAGCTTTCAACGAAAACGCTGTCTAAACCCTTTGAGATATAAAAAAATAATGTATGGTGGAATTATTGTATCTTATAAAGGTCTTCAAAAAAGTCCGCGATGGCATATGTCTATCTCTTAAGGATAACATACTATATCCATTTTCTTGTCTTTTTGTAGGTATTTGTTTGCCGAATTTTACTCTTGGAAATACGATTACGATAACAATACGCTATAATATCAGTAGCTATTAGCCAAATTATGTTCGTAGATAAATAAGCTAGCTACTTATGTTTATTTGAAACAGTATAAAATCCATTACTTTACGCACGTATAACCTTGATGAATGTTTACATTAAGCACCGCGCCACACCGCCACACGACCACAGAGTACAGACGTATTTTGTTTTCTATTTTTTTCGTTCGTTTAGTGGTGTTCCCGCTAAAATGTCAACCGGTCAAGTATTAGTCGATTAATCGAATTCTACAGCCAGATCGTGTTGCAAGTACAAAACAAATGTCAAATATTTCGTCCAATTGCGAACGTGACCCTGAGAAAAGTTATGCACCAATGGTGTTCATTGGATATTTCGAGCGTTTTATCAGCACAAACGGTGTATCATGCGACATTTCGGAAGATTTCGTTTTGTTTTCACATTGTTGGTACTTACGTGAATTATTTTAAAACTATTATTTGTGTCGCACTTTTATTTCGTGTTGTAATGAGGTTGTAATTTGGTACAATTGATTGCTTTAAGAATTTGAGTGAAATTTCGTATTTTGATTTTGTGTTTGTTATCTTTAGGTAAAGACTCATTCACGTTCTGAACATAAGTAGGTACTTTTTTATATTAAATCATTTGTTTCGGTTTCTATTCACATAGTGAATCACATTAAAATTAATATTAAGTTAGAATTTTGTGATATAGCCTGAGATATGGAGAAGGACATAGGGTACTTTTTTATGCGATAACCGACATCCACGCGGGCGAAGCCGCGGGCAAAAGCTAGCTATTAATATAAATGTCTTTGACATATCTTGGGATTTGGAAAGCGTACGAGGGGCCGGAGGTAACTCTCAGGGGCCCGTTCGACATTTTTAATCAAATGAGGCACTAACCGTTAATTATCCGCGTATGCACTGTGCAAGTGCACCCAAGGATAACCCCCGGTTGTTGCAGGACTATGGATTTTGGTAGCTAAAGTGGACTGGTTACCTTAAACTATGGAAGGACCCTGCCTGACCAATGTTTTATACATACAATACACGGATAAAATGGCAGGTGATGACTTGCACACTCAATAATGGGCCCCCAGAAACGGTCGCTAGCACATACTGACGTAGCGACAAGGCGGCAACATAATCGAGGTGCTTGAGGAGTGTAGAGGTATTCCACGGCTATCAGAACAATCACGGAAGTACGGTCTAGATCCCTACCAGCATCTTACTGGAATACTTCCTTCCTCCGAGCACGTTTGCTCTTGCGAATCGCCGCTCAAGTCGGCCAATAATGGCAAGAATGAGGTGGGAGCTCAGTTTCTCGTCAGTGTTCACTCCAGCCGGCCAATAAAGGCAAGCCAAAGAAGGGGAACATGACTTCTCCCGAGAGATAGAGTCCGTGGGGTCGCTACTGCCCAACAGCTCGCCGCATACCGTCCTGCGGGTTTATGTATCTCTTGGTATCGCTCCTAACCCTAGACTTGTTTCGGCAAAGTAAACATTACCGGCACAGACCTTGAGTTCGGTGTGCGCAAGCCCCACCACGACCTCAACGTAGAGATACGGCTGTGGGGTTATTATTATTATTTGGTAAGACATACTAGCAGCTAATTAGCTTATCACGCACTGACGGGGTCAGCCAGGACCGGTGCCTGCCAGGGTTGCGGGTTTGTCCGAAAGGGATACCGTGGCTCTGGCACACAGGCAACGAAGGAACACGGGTGGGTTTTAGTCAGTAAAAGTCTGACACCCCGTCCCGCTCCGCCCAGAGTTATTTGATGATTACCCACCCAAAAAAAAGCTAATTAGCTAATGCGTGTGTTTCAAATAGCTTGGAGATATATCAGTCCAATCGGTTCTTGAAGCAGTTTAGTGTGGGAACCGTCACCAAAGCTTTCCTTTGACGAATTTTCCCATAGCTTTGGGGAATGTCCACGCAAATGTTTGTTGGCGTTGAGTGTGTAAAAGTCTTGAAGGCTGGGCATTTCGTAGTGTTCCGTAAGTATTTTGTACGTTTCAATGAACCTACCCCTTTATCTACGCTGTTCCAGTGTGATAAGGCCTAGGTCTTTGAGGCGCTGTTCATAAGGTAGATTACGCATGGTGCGAACCATCTTCATGGCCTTTTCTTGCAAAAATCAAGTAGGACGATGTATTTTTTTTTAATATGGGTCCCAGATGACATTAGCATATTCCAAGAAATCGTATGTAGGTCTTGTACAACTTGACAAATGTCTTAGGCGTCAGGCGTCGTCGTTAAGTTACACGATTAATTTCAATCATATTAGGGGACATAAGCAGTCGATATCGGCCTTGACTTGGCGGCGTGAATAGGCGATAGAAATAATTATACAGACTCGGCTTAGAAGCCCCACAGGCTTCGGTCAGGTGCATTGCTGGGCTCGACGATTTGGTGCTCGTAGTTGTTGCATAAGTGAATGTAGGAGGACGCTTCTGCTTATCCTCTTGACGTCATTTAAGTGGTCTTTTAAAATACAACGTATAAAAAACCGGCCAAGTTCGTGTCGGACCACGCACAATGAAGAGTTAAGTGGTTGGGGTGAACTTATCCCAAGAACAAACATTTTACAGAATGTAGGTATGGGAGAACATGTTTTTTAAATGCATATGTAGGTTGGTCGACTATTACTCGGTAACTTGTGAAGCCTGCTTAGCTGTAATAGTTTTCCTTTTAACTTCGTTATATATACTACTGCTGTGAATTTTTTCACATATCCGAATACAACCATTTTGCTTGGGGGAGGACACTAGACTCAAACAAAATTTGTCACTTTAAAGCTTAATATTACGCAAACGGATACCTGCCTCGAAAAATAGTTTTCACAAACCCGCAATAAGGAACGGCCTATCCAACTATTCCCCACACCATTGGATAGACAAGAAAGAAAATATCATCCCCACTTTACGTGTAGGGAAGGTACCCTTACAAAAATATATTTCATGATTTTATTTTACCACTTTGTCGGCGTCATTAATTATGTTTACCCATACTAAATTACAGCTTTCTAGTACTAAGACTTTCTGAGGTAAGCCGCGGATAGACAGACAGACGGACATGGCGAAACTATAAGGGCTCCTTGTTGACTACGGAACCCTAAAAAGGAGGTCTAAAGACACTGTATTTTCTCATATTTTGGACTGTAACGTTTGTATTGGGAATTCGGGACTTAAAAAATCTATTTGTATCTATTTATTTATATTCAATTTTATTTCTTTGTAAAGATTGCATGTGGAATCTAGCGTGTTCCATTATACGGAAGTTGTCAAAACAACGGGGTAAACGAGAAAGTGAGTTATTTTTAACAAAAAAACAGAACAAAAGCTGCTGTTTCGTAACGCGATCACAAAGTGCATCACTTGGTTGAAATAACTTCGACGTGCAATAAAATGGATTACATAAACAAACGTTTTTGCGTTTAACTAGTCTGTGGTTAGGCTTGGTTTACTGTAGTTGCTATTTACTATACCTACTATTAATTGCTACCATTTACTGGGTACGTCTTTTATTAACTTGCGCTGGCTGCTGAGAGTATGTCATGCTCACTCAAATGTCTCGCTAATGGTGGCGCGTGTGTTGGATCATTAAGTTCCCTTCAAAATGGTTGAGCTTAATGGTGCTGATCCATGCGTCATTTTCGTGAACGGGCGCCGTCAGTAGAGACTGATGGTCATCTCTTAGCTGCCACGGCTTATTTTAATTTTTGAACTATTTCTGCTTTTATCTTTTCATTACGGAAGCTTTTAACGTAACTGCAAAGAGTGTCCGTGGAGTTTCTTGCCCGTTCTTCTCCATAGGAACCTACTACGCTTTGGAATGGGCTACTAGCTTCATCTTTCTGACTGACCGGCCCCTTGACAATTCTAAAGTGCCTGTAATTGGTTTATTTGAAATAAATGCTTCGAGTTTGAGTTGTGATCTACTGAATTTACAGAGTTCAAAGTATTGAAGACGGAGACGCTACAGCAATTTTTTATTTATTTGTTTACCTCTGCCTAAACCATCGGGGAATATAGTCGTGATGTTATGTGTTATTGATTTGAACGGATCTGTTATGGATTTTGCCGTAGGTATAAGGGTATTCTCAGACACGAGAACAACAACAAGAAAGTTGGGTTGGTGAGTCGTTTGCTGACAAAATCCCGAATTTCTCATAAAAGTAGCCAAAGGGAATTTAATCCAACAACTCGTGCTCAGCAGTGGCCCTTCTCGGCACTAGACCAAAGAAGCCGTAGTTAGTCAAATTATTTGATAAAATCGCACATTAATTTCCTTAACGTCATTAAACAAAAATTATCAATTTTGAGCTAAGTAACGCCATCTATTCTATGAACTATTCCCTATTTTTTCCAAAAACACTGGCTTTAATACACTAGAATAACAAAAGATATGACCGACATAATTACTCTACTTTTATTTATACCCTTTCCAAAATAATCAAAACTTTAAACGCTTGTACTGAAAATGTGTATATTTTGTTTAGTGACGTTAAGGAAATTAGAGTGCGAAATGTCCTACGTATAGAAAGCGAATAAATAAGACACTTCAATTTTATATACAAATAAATAAAATTGAATTGTCTGTTTGTAATATCAAAATAACAGCTTTTTACTAAATAAATATGTGAGTATGTAAGGTATTTATTAAAAAAAAAAAACCGGCTAATCTCCAAACTGCTGGACCGATTTTGACGGGACTTTCACTGGCAGATAGCTGATGTTAGGAGTAGCTAGGGCTCCTCTTATTTTAGAAAAAGCCACGCGGACCAAGCCGTGGGCAGCAGCTGCTTAATAATAGATATTGAGAATAATAGAGAATACAATAAAAGTTTGTCATGAGCGATCGGCACAGTTGACAGAGGTCACAACCTGATCAAACAATACTTTTATGTATTTGCCGTGCACTCGATGAGGTCGGCAGCACGCGAAGGTTAGGCATGATACCAGTTTCTGTTGCACGCAGCACGATGCATATCGAAAGAGAATTGTTTTTTTTTTTACATAATTATTTGTAAGGCGGTACGACCTGACAGAGACCGCGCTTAATAGTTTTTTTGAATCCATGGGAAACATAAAAAACAGTTAAGTATAGAAAATTCTGAAAAAAATAAAATAAATAATTGGTTGCGTCGGACATGCAACCGCTTTTAATAACACGATTAGATTATCTTTGTTGGATAGAAAAAAAATACCCAAAAGTTACCCCTTTTCGTAATGTTTAATTTATCTCATAGCTACAAAACAGAAGTTTTTTTTTTCTCTTTTTTTTTATATAAATGAAAAGGTTGTAAGATTGTTTAGCACAATTCGCTGAAACTCAGTCTTGATAAAATGATTAAATTAATTACTTTGTTTAAATACCTACCAAATGCGCGAGGCAACCACTCGTGACTTCGCGAGCCTACTTCAGTCGATCACAGCGCTTTAAATATATCTGTCAATTTTAAACCCAGAGTTTTTGTGCTTATATTTCTTCAATAACGATACAGTTTCCACTATATCGTATAATATATAATAATTCTAAGTAACATCACAACACCCAATTTTTGGGCTTCGCCACAGTCGGGTAAACTAGACAGTCCCAATTCAACGTTCAACAACAATGTGTAAACTAATATTTTGCACCAACGTTGGTAATTTTATATTCTTTTGTGATTAAAATTATTGCGAAATAAGTATGAATCATGCTAACATACAGAAATTATTACTCACTAGCTTATGCCCGCGGCTCCGCCCGCGTGGATGTCGGTTATCGCGTAAAAAAGTAGCCTATGTCCTTCTCCATATCCCAGGCTATATCTCTTCCAAATTTCATGACGATCGGTTCAGTGGTTTAGGCGTGAAAACGTAACATACAGACAGACAGACAGACAGACAGAGTTACTTTCACATTTATAATATTAGTATGGATACAGTGTTGTCTATACAAATAAATAAAAATGAAGTGTCTGTTTGTAATGTCAAAATAACAATTTTTTGCAAAATGCATACGAAAGTTTAGGCTAATTCCACAAATCCCCCCTGAAAATCCCCCTTAGGAGGAAAAGTGGAATCTGAAAACAGTCTAGAATTCACCCCTGATAATCCCGCTAAGGGGGGAAAACTAGAATTGAAAAAACAAAAAATATTGTATTCCAAGATCCCCTGAAAGTGATTTTTTTACATTAGGGTTCAGTTTTTTCCACTAAGGGGGATTCTCTCAGGGGGGATTAGTGAAATAAGCCGAAAGTTTAGACGGTACACTAAAAAAAAAAAAAACTTTTTTGACTGTCTGTTTTTTCCGGTTCGACCGATTTTGACGGGACTATCACTGGCAGAGCTGTGTGTGATAATGTGAAGCATAAGCTCGATAATGAGATACAGCAATTGTAACGAATTGCTGTATCTCAATATCGAGCTTATGGGAAAACTAACAGAGGTCAAAAGAATTCCGGAAGAAAATCACACCATCTGGTGCAATTCAGGATAAGTTTAAAAGGAGTGCGTATATTTTTGATGGTAATCAGGTGCATAAAACTGAACAACTTTACCCAAGGAACATAGGTCGAAATCTAAAAAATCAAATAAAACTTCTCATACAAACATAAGTCACGTGACCAGTCACTGTATGAAAAGTCGATCTTCAATTTTAAGATTTCGACCTATGTTCCTTGGGGAAAGTTGTCCAGTTGTATGCACCTGATTACCTCCAAAAATATACGCACTCCTTTTAAACTTATCCTGTATAAATAATAAAAGTTTATTACGAACAATTTAGGTGTAAATTAACAAAATACACGAAGATAGCTACAAAAATAAAGTACTGTTGTACAGCTATCAACATAAACAACATTATAGCCTACTATGTTCCCACTGCTGGGACTCAGACCTCCTTTCTTCGAGAAGGAGTGGGCTGTAATCTGCCACATGGGCCCAGTGCGGGTTGGTAGATGTCACAATGTCTTCGAATTTTTGGTTCTAGTACATGCCGGTTTCCTAACGATGTTTTCCGTCACCGTTTTGAGAGCAGTGCTGATGAACTGGTTTACTCAAAGTAAAGCGCCTGTCTGGGTTTGAACTTACAACTCGAAATTCGGGGCCGTTGCTGCTCTCCTACCCCAACTATCAAAGTTCAACATAAAATACATGGAAGACATTTGTTCCAGACTTTCACATTATTAAAATTAAACAGTGTTGTCAGGCAAAAAAATACATTTAATAAAGATAAATTATATGTCGATAAACTTCGCGTTACTAACAGCCACCACCACCACCACCACGATGTGTGAGTGTCACATCCCGATTTTTTTTTTTTTTTTCTTTGCCTTAACTTTGGTCAAGTAAATTTATTTTAATTAAATTTATTTCCTTCATTTATATTTTTTTTCTAACAAAAGACCCCGCCATTCCCTTCGTGGTAATTTTTTTTAATCCCCAGAAATAGGGGCCCGGGAAGCGGGGTCCCGTCAACTAGGTACTCATTATTATTGCTCTTCGATATTTAGGTCGTTTTGTACATAATTAAAAAGCTTTACTTTAAGATAAATAGCGGTGCGCCACGAATATAAATTGTTGCTTATTTAGATAAATTTTGAGTTAAGTATTTTTCTGTGCAATCAGTAATTTTGATTGGAATTCGGATTACTTTTGGATACAAAAAGATTTTTTTTTTTTGCGTTTAAATACTACCCTTTTCTTTCTTTCTATTTGTAACAGATGTTTGTTCTTTGATGTGGTGTACAATATAGTGTATAATAAATAATTATACCTTTGTCCATAGCCACATCTCTCTGGTACGTCCTCCTCAACGTGCCCGCCAACGCGACAGTAGTCAACGGCAACTGCACAGCCGACGACCAATGGATCCAAATCAGCTGGATGAACAGCAACACCTCGACCCTGGCCAACAACATGAAGCTGGTGTACTACAGGAACGAGACCACCAAGAACTACGGACTTAAGAGCTTGAATGTTTTGCTTTCGCCTGAGAACTTCGTTAATAGTTGTGAGTATTTTCTTTGTATAAGGTCCCCTTAATTATCAAAATACATGAGTGGGATCCAGATGAAGAATGTAACTCTCAGCCTACAGGTGGCGTTTTTAAAAAAATACCTCGATTCCCCATTTAGGTGCTCAAATCTCCCAAAGTTGATGTCAAATTACCATGGCAGTTCATAAACTGTTATTTAATCACTTTGCGTTTAAAATACACACTAGTTGACCCCAATTGACCTTTGATCTTGACTTTATCGGCGACTTCATTTACTAATCTTTATGTACGCAGAAGTTCGTAAAAGATAGGATCGGTTATAAACGCACCAATCAATTGGAGAATTAAAACTGTCATACATAAACTAGGAAAAAGTAATAGTGAAATCTTGTTAATTACCAACAGGACAAATAAAATGTATACTAGTTTTAATAGGCGGTGATATGGCGATGGTTTAGGTGTTTATTTCAGGGCTGCCCGAAAAAGTTCGTCTTATACGGATCCTTGATGATTAAAAGGTTCCGTTTGAGACGGGATTTGGCGATTATAACCTCATTATTTTGGGTAGTCCCGAAACATGTATACGTATGCGCGAAAACAAATGTTTCTTCCACACATACATAATCCATAATCAATCTTTCCTCATCCGCAATTGAACCACCTACCTGATCCTCTGACCAGACGGGTGTAGTGTCTGGTGGGCTACTGCCCGATGGTTGCTGTCGGGTTTCTGTGTTATATGTTAATCGCGCGGATAACGCTGATATCTCTCGTATCCACGAGTTACATCTACACTGGTAGTTCGTATGTGGCGGTATAGATGTCGTCACAGATCTCATCATTCTCATGCCCATATACCAATATATTTGGGGTCGGCGCAACATGTATTTTTCTTCCATATATCTCGTATCAGGTTTTATCTCGGTAGTCATCGGTTCTAGCTATATCACATCTTACGCAAACCTAAGACAAAAACGATGGATGGACTCCATCGTTTTTGTCGTCACAGATCTCATAAAATGAAATCAAAATGTTTGTTCAGATTAATAAACCAATAACTTCTCCATTCCAGCATCCAAGGACCCGATTGAGCTGTACCACGGCACGGAATGGCTGACTCCTCTGGCCACGTCGTACCGCTGCAAGGCCGCCACACTGCTGAACATGACGTCAGAGTCAGCCAGCGCAGTGCTCACTCTGTCCAGACTGCAGGAGGAAGCCTACCGCACCACGAATGGCAGCGGATTCAGTGCTGGTGAGCAAACTTATCTTCTACATAATGAGATGTTTTGTAAAACTAGCTGTGTGACTGCTCGCCCATGTCATTGTATGCTATTTTATATGTAGAGTGCTTCTAATAATATTCCACATAGCTCTATCCGTGGCTTCGCCCGCGTGGCTTTTTCTAAAATAAAAGTAGCATTATATGCATTTATTAAAAAGCTGTTATGTTGACTGATCAAACAGACACTTCAATTTTATTTATTTGTATAGAATAGATTTTCATTGCTCTTAACCTGAGCCTAAATGTGCTTCGAATGGTAAGCCAAACATGTGACGCATGCCTCAGGCTGAGGCATCTGACAATCTGACATATAAAAAAATACATTTGCGGCGCAGGCCTCGCACTGTGTGGACGGACCTTTACGTACTTAAAGAAGGCATATACTAACTCTTCTAGCGGTTCTATTTCCTAACAGTAAAGGCACGTTAACAGCGCCGGTTAATATATAAAAATAAATAAAATGGAAGTGTCTGTTTGTAATGTCAAAATAACTTTTACTAAATGCACATTAAAGTAAATGAGGTACTTACAAAAAAAACTTTTTTTTTTCTTTCGTCCCTATTTGTTCCGGTTACGCTCCGAAACGGCTGGACCGATTTAGACGGGGCTTTCAGTGGCAGATAGCTGATGTTATAAGGAGTAACTTAGGATTTAACTTTTATTTTAGAATAAGCCACGCCGTCGAAACCGTAAAACAATAAATATGCCCGAGGCCTTGAAAGTAAACAAATAAATTTGGTTGTGTATAAAAAGCGCATCGATAGCTGCGCACACGCTGCCAGACGCCTGATAAGGACCTGATAACGCGCACTGAACGTACTGATAGCATCGAAAATGTGGTTATAATGACTGGTGTACTGTTTTATATTGAGATGTGAATTTTACAGTTACAGCCGTTATTTCACGCGATTGTATTATTTTTTAACAAGAGGATGTGATACATTTTAAGCTTATCGTGAAATTGAATTAAATATCCTGTTCCTTTTTATTATGGGTCGGCGAAGTGATAAACTGCTTGAATTGTGTTGTTAAAATATTGCCGTGTTTAGGGACATTTAGCAATTTGCGCGATGTTCTCCCACGATAACTTTTTTCCGACCACTGCTTTGGTTTCAGACAAAAAAGTTTCTCCATTATTTTAAAGATCTTTTTAACCTTTTTGCTTAGTAGGGTTAAAGACTTTTAACAATTGTTTTTAGTTGTTTACCGATATTATTGTCCTCTGGCTAAATTTTAGTCAGTGAAAAACTAAATTATAGTAGTCAGAAACGGCTCTAAGCCTAGTTGGATTGCCCTCGGATTTTTCCTGTGGACCAGGACTTTGAACCGGGACCAAAAGTACAGGTTCTGTATCAGTACTTAGCAGTTCTTGCCATTTCTGTACCTGGGTTACTCCACCTCCAACAAAAAAAACTTCAAATGCTGGTACCAAATTCAAGTACCAGGCACGTACAGTCAGTTACTGCAATTAGCTGACCCCCCCTTGCATAAATGGTTGAGATTTTTTAGAATACAATACGATAGAATTTTATAATTCTTAATTTTATTTAAATACCTTCACGAAATGTACCCAAAACTATCAAAATATGAAAATCTTACGATTTATTAGTAAAAAAAACCTCAACCATTTGAGAAAAGGGGGGTCAGCTAATTGCAGTAACCGACTGTACCACAAATCTCATATTAATTAGTACCAGGAACCTCGAGGTTCAAAAATAGGCAAAAGGCAAAATAGGCATTACAAAAATTACTTCAAGAAGTAATTTTTCTAATGCCTATTAACTATCCTTTTTACTTACTACATCTGTTTTCTCACTCTAACTTACGGAAATATTTGCTTGGTACCAGTTTTGGTCCCGGTACAGTACCGATGATGATTAGAAATATCATTAGTGCAGTCTCAGTCTGGTACCAGGAGTAGTACCTGTACTATTGGTACCGACCCATAGTACAGGTACTACTCTGGTACCGGTATACCACCAAGGCCAACGGTATCGGTTCCCAAAATAACAGTATTTGAAGCTGACCGACCCAGATTACAGCCATGTTATGTGGACGCTAAACCCTGATAAGCTACCAGACATAATTCTTTTAATCGTACTGTGACGTCAAAAAACGAAATTCATCTTTATTGTGTTCAGCATATCGCTGAAAGTCCTATAACGAAGTAACATCACGAGTATTCTAATGTGTTTTTTATTTCTGTCACAAATTAACTTTAGATACTCTTGAATTCGACTTTTAATTGTCTTACCGCATCTTCGAACAGCTGCGCAAGTGTTTCTTTTATAAATTATCGATATACAAAGTACCTACAGAAACGTTTATTTTATCGACAAACATCCCCATGTTTTGATATATTTCCGTACGTTACAAATCTTAATATTTTTTTCACATCCTTTCAAAATAGGCGATAAACGCATCACCGTTGTTTTCTTGCGTCATGTACATGGATACACTATGCTCAACCTGTCTCTCTTTATTTCATTTTGATACATATTCTTTACATTTGATAATATTTTTATAAACAAACATTTAAAAATATAAAGTCATAATATTTTATTTCACATAAACCTACATGGGCACTTATGAAACGTCAGAAGCTAGGTGCATGGTTCCAATTGGTCGTTTCCTATGGAGAAGAGCCGGCAAGAAACTCCACGGTTACTCTTTTAAAAATAATTGGCTCTAACAATATTTTTCAATAACAGTGTTAATAGGTGTTTGAGGACAGTGTAGGCCTTTCAACAAGTACCAGGTACTTAACAAAATAAAAAATGGGCGATAAACCATCATCGTTGTCAGATTGCATCATGTAAATAGGATACACTATGTATGGCCTGCTCATCCTGTATCCATACTTCCATACTAATATTATAAATGTGAAAGTAACTCTGTCTGTCTGTCTGTCCGTCTGTCTGTCTGTTACGTTTTCACGCCTAAACCGCTGAACCGATCATCATGAAATTTGGCAGAGATATAGCCTGGGATATTGAAAAGGACATAGGCTACTTATTTACGCAATAACCGACATCCACGCGGGCGGAGCCGCGGGCAAAAGCTGGTCTATGTATATTATACTTCTGTTATATAAAGGTTATTATTATATTATCTTTTTATTTCATTTTGATATTGTTTACATTTTCAAATATTTTTATAAATATAAAAAATAGTAGCCCATCGGCATCAGAACAGGGTCCAAGCTGCCGGCGGCTGCGGGCTTGTTACATTATTACTATGGGTGTGCTTATGCGTTGTATGTTGTGTTCCAGCTCGCGAGTGCGGCGGCGGCGACGTGCCCGACGCGGTGCCCATCGCGGTGGGCTGCGCGCTGGGCGGGCTCGTGCTCGTGGTTCTGGTGGCCTACCTCGTGGGCCGTCGCCGCTCCGCCGCCAGGGGATACCTCTCCATGTAAACGGAGTGTAAGTACCTTCGATGACCTAAACATCGCGCTGGGCGGGCTCGTGCTCGTGGTTCTGGTGGCCTACCTCGTGGGCCGTCGCCGCTCCGCCGCCAGGGGATACCTCTCCATGTAAACGGAGTGTAAGTACCTTCGATGACCTAAACATCGCGCTGGGCGGGCTCGTGCTCGTGGTTCTGGTGGCCTACCTCGTGGGCCGTCGCCGCTCCGCCGCCAGGGGATACCTCTCCATGTAAACGGAGTGTAAGTACCTTCGATGACCTAAACATCGCGCTGGGCGGGCTCGTGCTCGTGGTTCTGGTGGCCTACCTCGTGGGCCGTCGCCGCTCCGCCGCCAGGGGATACCTCTCCATGTAAACGGAGTGTAAGTACCTTCGATGACCTAAACATCGCGCTGGGCGGGCTCGTGCTCGTGGTTCTGGTGGCCTACCTCGTGGGCCGTCGCCGCTCCGCCGCCAGGGGATACCTCTCCATGTAAACGGAGTGTAAGTACCTTCGATGACCTAAACATCGCGCTGGGCGGGCTCGTGCTCGTGGTTCTGGTGGCCTACCTCGTGGGCCGTCGCCGCTCCGCCGCCAGGGGATACCTCTCCATGTAAACGGAGTGTAAGTACCTTCGATGACCTAAACATCGCGCTGGGCGGGCTCGTGCTCGTGGTTCTGGTGGCCTACCTCGTGGGTTAGTAGCTGTCACATACATGTCTTTGAATGTTTGGTTCTCCAACATGCCGGTTTCCTCACTATGTGTTCCTTCACCGTTTTGAGAGCAATGTTGTCGACATAATTTACACAAAGTAACTCGCCTGTCTGGGTTCCAACTACGACCTACTCGTAAGTCGCGACCATTAACACTGGGCCATCACTGCTCAATAAAGCACACGCAGGACAAATGGCCCGCGTCGCCGAAGCTCCTCGCGGTGCGCGGTCACAATGTCCGCCGTCTGCTGAGCGCCGAAGAATGCCACTGACGCCGCAAACACCATGTCGTGGGCTCAAACTATAAAAGCAAAGTACCATCGACACGAAAAGTGATCAATAATCTTTGATATCAGTTAAGGTCGCGCGTCGCGTTTCGTAATTGCTTCACCACTTTTAACAAAAACTCCCTAAATTAAAATTGTAAACTTATAGTAAATTGAAACTTCACTTAAGTTGAAACTATCTAACTGACAGGTAAGATAATCATTTATTTACCAAAAAACTTAGCCTTGGTAAAATCAGTGTTGTCTCAATAAAATATGGATATGTGTTGTAATTGTGGTCTGAAGAATCACGTTCCTAACTAAATAGAGTGAAAAAAGGAAAATGAAAAACTCAGTAAACGTTGTATGATGGTTGCTATTCAAAACTTTATAGTTGAGAGTACAGAATTTAAAAGTTCGAACATCTTTTTATCGACATTAAAATGGCATTTAAAACCTAACAAAAACTATCTTAACAAGTAGGTTTTACAACAGTATATCTATTACAGATAAGTAAAACCCCAGAAGATAAGTTTCAATCTTAGCAAAGTTTTGTTGTAAAACAAAAATTAGCAGCAATAATCTCTCCATTACGAGTTTTTGACAGATTTTGTACGGCTAATCTGTCAACAACTCACAGTGGAAAGACAACTGCAACATAATTATGTAAATAAGTAGACTTGGCCCCCTAGAAGGGCCATCAGCTTGTTTGATATGCAATAGAATAAAAGCAATTTTCAAAAAAAAAAAAATTTGTCACTTTGAACAACTTTTAATAAAATCAATTTCCATTTCAGGTGTCAGCCGCCCGGAGATTCGGCGAATGTAGTCAATATATGAAAATATAGAAAACAGTTATACATTGTTTGCGACGCATTTACTCGCACCCCTAACTATGTGGCTAAATTCCTTCTCTGCCTATCCCTCATTGTATTTGTATTGTCCTTATATCGCTCATTATTACTAAAGCATAAAACATAACATTATTGGTCGTCATTAAAGAGCTGGGCTTTAGATTTACTTCCCCTTGATTAAAAGAATCATCCGTTTTTACCAATTGACTAGCCAATGTGCGAAAATTAAAGACAATTTTTATATTCAGTACCAAACCTGTCTCTTTTCCACTCTCTTCTCAACCGCTCTCTCACTGCTGAGAATCGGTGACTCCTTTTCAAATTGTCAACGGTCTTTCTCCATCTGTTACGATCGGTGGCTGGTGGAGTGCGGCGCTGGTAGGTACCTCCAGTTGCTCAGATATTTGATCCGACCGATGGGCTTCGGCTCTTTTGCCTTCTATCATTGCTGTTACCAGTAGACGTTCCATGTTGTTGGTACCTCTGCGGACAATGTGGCCGAAGTATCTCACACGTTGCAGGCAGGTTGAAGAAAGTTTGAGTGTTTTTTCCACATTGACCGGTAATTATTAAAATGACTGTAAAGTCAAATAATCGAGATATTAATTCCAAATAACTGGCTTGATAAAAAAAAAAAACAATGTTTAGTTTTTAGCGGGCAGATGGTGTATAGTTGAATTTGCTCAAAATTAATACAAAATACTGATTATTCCATAATTGGATCTGGTGTTATTTTCAAATATTTTATCAAAGAATTTATATCATTTGTTTTTCATTGTAGTGCTGTTTGCCATGGATAATTTCGCGAACTGACCATGACAAACTTGTGTACAAAAATCTATTTGTTTTCTTCTAAAAATAATAAATTTGTTGTAAGCCATTTTTGTTTCGGCCATAATAGTGTAAAAATTACTTAACTAAAAAATCCAATCAAAATAGATACAGTAACATTGTAAACATGTGATGTAGTAGTAATTTTAAAACGAAGAAGGAGGGTAGAATAGTATCTTTTGTTTGTCAAAATTTTGCAATAATTATATTGTTTGAATATTTCTCAATTTTTAGACTTTTTTATATTTTTATGTACCTTGTTTTAGTCCAAAGATTTTGTTATCATTTCAGTTATATGCACGTATAGCTAAACTATATGTATATTGGAGTCAATTTATTGTCAAAATGTCCTTATTATCCGTAAATATTATTAAAAAATCCGTTTAGGTGTAGTTAGTTTAATAAAATGAATGCAGTGTCTTTCTTTTATTAGAATTTAGTATTCAGACTATTTTAAGTGTAACAGTTAAAAGCTGGACAATATCATTGCTGTATTTATGTAGCTCTATGGTCACCAGTGTTGCCGTGCCAAAAAGTTAAGTTAAATTACATCATTCAAGTACAATAAATTCCTAAAAATATTTGAAATGCGGGAAAGCTCTAAGTGGGAATGGCAACACTGATAATCATAGATTTTATCGATATTTCATTAATACTGTGTCGCCAGAGTATAAAAATAATATTATTGTAAATGGCAATGAGTTGCCCAGTGTTGTGGCTACGTTATTTGCAGTCGAGTAAATAAATAACTTCTTTCGACTTTTGTTTAGTTCATGCCGAGTTTCTCGTTAATAATCGACTGCAGATAATTCGCTAGGTGATAGAAAGCGAAGGGTATTTGTCGGGAGTTTGATTCCGGGTTAAATCTTCTATACGGCTCACTTAATTAAACGACCTAGATTTTTAACATTTAACGTATATATTTGATTCATTATTCTGTAAAAAAGTTAGCCGTATAGCAGATCGATGACAACTTACAAAAAATGTGACTTTAATACTAAAACTAAGCATCACCTCAGTTTAGTATCAAATATTCATTTTTTCGTAAGACGTGCTGATTCATGTACGATTCGATTCGAAAAAAAGAAATAAATGTTTTTTATTGCCACAGTCGACTTTTATTTATTATTTCTTCCTCTGAAAAGCAGTTACAATAAATACGTATTCTATATACATCGACCAAACTATTTATGTACAATTATATCTACTGAACACTTGTTTATTAAATAAATTATATTTGTGACAAAGAATCGCTCTTTTTAACTATTAAAGCTGATCCCTATTTATATACAAAACTAATACGCATTTATCTGCTTGAACATAGTGCTAGAGAAACATTTCTATAAATATTTAAATTGCTTTGTCAAAAAAGAGCCTGTGGTAGAAATACTTGTCTTAACACAACAAATGAATTCAGAGCTAATGTTCCTCAACATTTTATACGAGTACGTCTTCCGCACGCGTATTTCCTTTTCCATGTTCAATTCGACACACTGGTTGCGTTAGATCACGCTGTGCACGGTGATGGCCACTAATACGCGTCAGATATACAATGTTTAGTAATCCTATAAAAATCTTATTTTGGTTTTACAAAATCATCAAGAACGGTGGCCAGCACATCAAGTTACCACAAACTGTTAAAACATCTCGTTCGATTTTGAACTTTAATCAACATTTTAAAGTTTAAAATCGTTTGAAGAAATTTGTCAGTTCCATGTAGCTTGGATGTGCTGGTCACTGTTCATCTGAATTGAAAAATGTTAAGAAATGATCCGTTCTAATATTATTGGTGCTGATTACAAAATACGCTTTACATAAAGCAAAAAAACGGATTTTTACAAAATGCCGAAGGAACCCATCGGAAAGCTACAGAGCGGCAAACTTACTTGAAGCAGACTGTAAATCCATCCAACAATGTTTTGACAAAGGTCACGTTCGCAGAATTTAATAGAAGCAAACTGAGCACGGTGTTCGTGAGTATGTACGTACGTATCGTGCTAAAAAAGCGTGGTGATCTCACGCAATCGATGCGTTGAATCGAACACGGAAAAGTAAATACGCCTACCGCACTTTATTAACATTGGCTACATTGTTCTACTCTACCCTAATGACTATATTTAAATGCATCTTTACATTGAATACAAATAATCAAAACAATTTCTAAAACAGCTGCTGATGTGATTTTGATGATTTGTTAAGTGACAGAGAATATCAAGGAACTGTCGGTAATGTAATAAAATCTAAGATAACTAAACTAAACGCCAAGACTGGTGGCAGTCCCGGCCATAACACGTGCGAATAAGGGCCTGCGCCCACTAGCTGCACGGCACGGTAATGGGTTTAGCATGATGACAATATAATTGATATTTCAATGATAAAGCCTAGGGATACCGCGGCATCCTTACTGTCAGAATGCACTTGCATGTAATGAAGTTGAAACATCCCTGCCGTGCTATGCCGCCAGTGGGCCCAGGCCCTAAGACGGTATTTCTAATTAAAAGTCGGTTATGAAACTCTTGTCATCTTCTCCCATGTTTTATGACCGAGCCACGAAGACGAACGTTGGCGTACAACATAAAAACAAAGTAAAGAAAATAAACTAAAGTATGTACAATTATTTTAAGAATACTGGTGGAAATATTAAGTACTCTATTTACAACGAGTATTGTTAGCTAGAGTGATTTACAGTCGCCAGCACATCAGGTTATACGAAACTGGTGCCGATTCCCTTGTACACAAACTAAACTAAATTTAAGTTCAGTGCATCTTTTTCTTTCTATTGCATTAACAAAAGGACAGAAGATAAATTTTAGTTTAGTCCTGTCAAATTAATCAGCGCCTGTCACTACTCCATACAAGTTTAGACGTGATTAAAAACTTGCCGACTAAAATTACATCAATTTACGTCAAGCGCTGATTAATTTGACAGGACGAAACTAAAATTTATCTTCTGTCCTTTTCTTAATGAAATAGAAAGAAAAAGATGCACTGAACTTAAATTTAGTTTAGTTTGTGAACAAGGGAATCGGCACCACTGTCAAATTTCTCCAAACGATTATCCTTAAAATGTTGATGGCTAAGTTCAAAATCGAATGACAAAATTTGACAGTATGTGGTAACTTAATTTGCTGGCGATTGTACTAAACTATAATTATTTACATAGCCTCTTTTAGGCCTCGCTGTCAAGGGAACACAATTAAGTTGAATTGGCTTTAAAACATGCATGCATAGAATATATTTTTCAATATCATGTCACTGATATACCGGTGGATAGGAATCAGTCTTTGACATCTTAATTACTGCATACAAAATAATGGCACTATTTGGTAAAACTTACTCAATATAAGGCACGTTGCAGATCTCTAGTCTATTCAAAATTTAATAAGGCAGCAATAACCAACATTCATAAGGGGACAATCTACGCTTCTTGGGTAAAATGTAGTCGAAGGATATTTATCCAGATTGAAGCACTGAGAAATTATACTATATAGATGCTTGTCTTATAGGACAGAATTACCTAGGCATTTTATTAGAAGAAGACACTGAACGCCAAAAATTAGTTTCACGAAAATGATTAAAAAAAAAAAAACGTTGGCCAGAAATAAACAAAGGCTGACAAATATTTAGAACAGAGTTAAATCTTAATTTAGCGTTTATCTGAAGTTCATGTAACGTTTTTCATGCAATTTTATACCATCTGGTACAGTACAGTCCCTTTAAGGCTAAACATGGCACTTCAACAATCAACGATTACCACCGTCGGTAACATTGTAATTTGGACCTTATTGCTTGCTAGTTGAAGTCTACTGTGGTATGGGGCAGGAGTCGAGCAGTACATTGTGTAAGGACTCCATTTCCGTCCAGTCTCGCTTTTGTCCGCCCACCGACACGTCGCGAATGCACCCGTTGAAGTTTTTACCGCCTTCCGCAGACTCCATTACACCTTCTGCAAATAAATGTTATTGGTTTAATTTCTTTCGTTTAGGTATATAGGTACATTATTTTCTATTTTGTGGATGTAAGAACGTTCTAGGTCCTGTAGACTCATAGATGCTTCGATTGTTGACCATTTTTTATTTTGTTTAGTTCTTGGTACTTGTTGATAGGCCTTCATTGTCCTCCCATTTCTATGAATAGTGTTGTGGCGGTATCAACAACGCCACATGCGAACTACGCATCAAAGCTTTTAACACTAGGTATATACTAAAAAATAGGTAGGTTACTTTTTTTTTAATAATTGGTTTTTACTAGGGATGGGCCGAAAATGGGTTTCATCGAATACGAACATTCGGCCGAATGTTTGGTAAAACTTTAACCGAATCGAATTTTTGGCATTCGGCTTACGTAAACAGTATACGGGTCTGAACTTGTTCAAGCAAAGTGCGCGGATTGGCGCCGGATCCATTCGCCGCTACTCCCGCTGTACCTGATGTTGTTATTTCATCATCTAGTAAGGAGTAAAACTTCGCCCGCAACACCTGCATACTTATATTTTGTTCTTTATAACTATCTTTTTATCTACTGTTATTGGAAATAAAGCTACAGTGTCGACAAAAACATATAGCTGCACTGAATTACTTACCTAATAAAAATAACACATTTAACACTCAACTTATGATAAAGCATACACGGCTCAATACAGTAAAAACTTTGAGTACCACTTTGCTAAACATTCGGCAATAGCCGAATACGGATATTCAGTAAACCTGCCGAATATGCCAAATATCGAATATAAAACGAATATTCGGCCCATCCCTAGTACAATATTTCCAAATTACAGTTTTATATAGGTATGGGAGGAGTGTAAGCCTGTCAACGAGTAGCATGCGGGACACCACACACATACCGGGCAGCCCGCCGATGTAGAGCGGCGTGGGCGCGTCCCGCACGTAGTCCACGAGCAGCGCGGTGGGCGGCGCGGCGCGCAGCTCCAGGCCCGCGTCCAGGCGCAGCGCGTGAGTGTAAGCCTGTCAGCGAGTAGCATGCGGGACACCACACACATACCGGGCAGCCCGCCGATGTAGAGCGGCGTGGGCGCGTCCCGCACGTAGTCCACGAGCAGCGCGGTGGGCGGCGCGGCGCGCAGCTCCAGGCCCGCGTCCAGGCGCAGCGCGTGAGTGTAAGCCTGTCAGCGAGTAGCATGCGGGACACCACACACATACCGGGCAGCCCGCCGATGTAGAGCGGCGTGGGCGCGTCCCGCACGTAGTCCACGAGCAGCGCGGTGGGCGGCGCGGCGCGCAGCTCCAGGCCCGCGTCCAGGCGCAGCGCGTGAGTGTAAGCCTGTCAGCGAGTAGCATGCGGGACACCACACACATACCGGGCAGCCCGCCGATGTAGAGCGGCGTGGGCGCGTCCCGCACGTAGTCCACGAGCAGCGCGGTGGGCGGCGCGGCGCGCAGCTCCAGGCCCGCGTCCAGGCGCAGCGCGTGAGTGTAAGCCTGTCAGCGAGTAGCATGCGGGACACCACACACATACCGGGCAGCCCGCCGATGTAGAGCGGCGTGGGCGCGTCCCGCACGTAGTCCACGAGCAGCGCGGTGGGCGGCGCGGCGCGCAGCTCCAGGCCCGCGTCCAGGCGCAGCGCGTGAGTGTAAGCCTGTCAGCGAGTAGCATGCGGGACACCACACACATACCGGGCAGCCCGCCGATGTAGAGCGGCGTGGGCGCGTCCCGCACGTAGTCCACGAGCAGCGCGGTGGGCGGCGCGGCGCGCAGCTCCAGGCCCGCGTCCAGGCGCAGCGCGTGAGTGTAAGCCTGTCAGCGAGTAGCATGCGGGACACCACACACATACCGGGCAGCCCGCCGATGTAGAGCGGCGTGGGCGCGTCCCGCACGTAGTCCACGAGCAGCGCGGTGGGCGGCGCGGCGCGCAGCTCCAGGCCCGCGTCCAGGCGCAGCGCGTGAGTGTAAGCCTGTCAGCGAGTAGCATGCGGGACACCACACACATACCGGGCAGCCCGCCGATGTAGAGCGGCGTGGGCGCGTCCCGCACGTAGTCCACGAGCAGCGCGGTGGGCGGCGCGGCGCGCAGCTCCAGGCCCGCGTCCAGGCGCAGCGCGGGCGCGCGCGACACGCGTGCGCGTAGTTCGTGCCACGCGCCGTCGCACAGCGCTGCGCCCGCCGACACGCGCGCGCGCTCCGCGCCCGGGGACAAGCGGGATAGCACCACCTGCGGATTCCATCATAATAATAGTGTTCACTCTCACATTCCGATGGGACGGCAATCCGACACGACCGGAAAGAAATCAGCCGCAGGACACACCGACACATGCGCGAGGCAAGAGGATGCCATACAGCCTACTTCGAAACTCCGATGGAACCAAGTAACTCTTTGCCCGACTCAGGAATCGAAACCAGGACAGCTCAGTTGTGCTCCAAGTGTTGTACGGTAAATGGCCTTAAAATGCGAGAAACGCCCTTTTTGCTACGAAATAAAGGCGTTGTCACAGTCAAATTGTCAGCATGGACGTGCAGTAGACAGAATATGGTGTAATCGCTTTTACATATTATCGTCACCGGAAAGCCTTACTAGCCTACTTAAGCGCCATTTTGGCCAAAATTAGTTATTTATTACACGCAATTTTTTTTGGTGGTTCAGTATCCGTAATAGAACACATTTCCATTATTTTTTTTAGTCCGACTTGTAATCAATATAATATAGACACAATCTATTCGTAATAATCAATGGGCGCCACAAGGCGGGTGTCGGCGGGTGCATCCCCCTGCCGGACGGCAGGGCGGCGCCGCCATGCAGTCCCGTTATGCACGCGTCGAGTGACGTCGCGACGCTTTTCTGCACATGCACCGCAATGCAAATGTTTTGAACTTACCTATAACGATGTCAGACTTTACTGCCGCGAGATAGTGCGAGTGTATTTAGTAAATAGTAAAACAAAAAAAGTGGAAAGGACCATTTTAGCAGCCACTCAAAGGCTGCTTGATCAAATGATCACAGTCAGTTCTAGACCCCGAATAAGTGTAACTGTTATAAATGCCTTAATTGATCCCAATGCTTCATTTTCTGTTTCTAATGGTTCTAAGAACGTAAATTTTTGTCGGTTTTACCGATGAATAAACTTGGTGAATTCAAAATTAAAAGCTTATGCAAAGCAAATAAGAAGTCACACTTCAAAATAAATGGCTACCCACCGCGCCATCCTTAACCTCGAGCAGCAGGCCTTGCGCCGCCAGCAACACCCCGTTGGGCTCGCTGGTGCGGAACTGCAGCCGCAGCTCTGTGGACGCCTCCGAGCCGTCTGACGTCATCAGCCACGAGCTCGACCAAGTCGCGTGCGCGTCTCCTAGAAAAGTCCACATTCGACTTTTACCCTAATACAAATAAACACGGAATAAAGTTATGCTAGGTATAAACGTCAAAAAATGTATGGTTATACCGAAGTTATTCCTAGGATAATTTTATTCTGTGTTTATTTGTAAGGCCCTTAAAGTAGAGGAAGACGTCACTAAGATAAAAAATTGCAACTTTGCTCGTCAGAAAATCTAGAGTATCTGTATCCACTATGAACGTTTGGAAAGTTGCATAGTTTCTATGCAAGCTCTTGCATAACGTCATACTATAATGTGTGCACTGTACAGCGTACAAAGATTAATCAACCTTAAAGGCACGTCAGACAGAAGGACAGAATTAAATGGCGTACCATATATGAGATCTACGTAGAAGTGGACTAGTAGTGCTTTAGAGGTATGAGGAACAGGGTGTATAGTTCACTCATACTCTATAGTAAAGGGAGGATCCTCCGACCAGACGGGTATTGTGTCTGGTAGGCAACTGCCCGACGGTTGATGTCGGGATGTTGTATATAATATATGCTAGTCGCGCGGTAAACTCTGATAGCGCGATGCAGGATTTGTGACGTCAGGTCTTTGATGCGTAGTTCGCATGTGGTGTTGTTGATACCGCCACAGTGCTATACACTGACGATGATGATAATGAAGGCAAATGGACAGAAATACTTACTTTCTACGTAAACTGTACAAAGCTTCGCCCAACCGGGTAATTTTCCATTATTTTACATAGCTACAAGTATACACGTAACTAACCTCCGAAGTAAGCCGCTTGTTCAACATTGGGGAAACATTGGCCAACGCCGTGGTGCGCCTGCGCATCCCGCACCAAGTCCTCCGCGCGACCGTTCACTGTCACTCGCCGGATGCAGCCGCGAAAACCGGGTAGACGCGTTATCTGAATGTTTTAATAATAAATATTAATTGTTTTAATCAATACATTTTAATGAATAAGTATTGCGAATTTGTAATAGCGGTATTGTTATAAGATACAGTCAAGTGGAGTTTTGAGTAAAATTGTTGTGAAAATTTGAACAGCAGTTGCATAATATGTTATTTACCTACGAACGAGTTAAGAACACCAATTCGACGAGCGTACAGAGGGAGAATTTCTCGCAACTCGTATGATATTTGTAGTAATTATATGGACATCAATGTTGCGAGAGACAGTTCTAGCAAGTTAATTTAATTACATTCATGTCACTTTGTCGTAGGTGGCGGTTTGTAACCCAAGTAGGCATAATAATTTGTGATTCATCACCACTGCTCTCAAAACGGTGAAGAAAAACATTGTGAAGAAACCGGGCATGTCCTGGTATCAAAATTTCGAAGACATGTGACATCCACTAAATTGGTCAGTGCTTGCAAGGTGGATTAGGGTCCCTCACAGAGAGGACGCTTGTATTCCAGCAGTGGGAACATTTTACCTGTCCGCCTACGAGGAAGCAACTAGCTATCAACGATTTTCTAGTTCGAGAAACGTACAAAAGTTTGTAGGTTCCGTGTAAGTAAAAGAGGTAGGTACATTATAATATAATGTACCTACCTCTTTTACTCGTCAGCAATCAACTATTAATATACATATATTAATAGTTAATTGCTGACGTCACGCCGCCGCACCCGTGAGAACTCGTTTGTTGCAGCGACAACAGCTATTAAAGAGAGTACTCGCTCAATCACGCTCGCTTGGCGGGCAGAACACTCGCTGCGAGACTCACGCTTGGTACATACGCATACCAGCGATTAGCGCTCGTCACAGTCCACAGACAGATGCCTGGAGGTTGAGCATGCAGTGTGCAGTGTAGTGTAACTGACCGCGTTGGGCAGGCTGGCGTGCGCGGGCGGCGCGGGCAGGCCGCCCAGCAGCAGGCGCGCCGAGCGGCTCGCCGACGCACGCGCCGCCGCCGCAGCTGCGCCCGCCGACAGCGCCACGCGGCCGCGCGACACGCGCACTGACACCTGGAGAACAGCACACGTGCATAGATTAAGATCTAGCTGTTTGCATCCAAAGATTGAATACCGGCCTGTCCGGGACCATTTTTATAGTCACATGTATCGTATTTAATAACCCGTAATGTCTGTGATGTTTCATTATAAATTACTTACCTTGTAAGTATATGAGAACAGCTCATGCCCATGGTAAACATATTAACTTGCAAGGTTACATTGAAATGAAATGAAATGAAATTTATTTTATACCATTCCACCTCTAAAAAGCTTATTTTATTCACTGAAAACAGTAAATAAAAAGCACTTTTAATCACTATTTTGGTGTTTGAATTTAGAACACAGCAATACCTCCTTGCAAAAAAATACTCGATACAAACTCCTTGTGCAAAGAATACTCAACATACAAACTCCTTGTGTAAATAACTCTTCGAGATTTGATTTGTCGACATTTGGAAAAGGAGTTTAGCATTAGACTAAAAACTGTTTTGTGTTCTTTGCTGTCATTTGTAAATTAGCGCTATTTTGGATACTGTAAGATAAACGAACATAGAGTTTAGTGTTACTTAATAATAAATCGATTGAAAATGCATTCAAGTGATGAAGAATATGTGTTAACAGTAACACTTGAGTTTATGAAAGAGAGGGAAGCCGATATATTTTCATAATTACTCTTAATTTTAGTAATTGTTCCAATTTTAGTGGCATTTTAATTTATTTAATCTTCCTTTTTTCTTCACTAAATGTCTATTTTCGCTTAAATCTTTCTTTTTCTCGTAGTCATGGTATAAAGTATAGTATGCAACTCTTGAATAAAACGGATTTATATCGAGGGCCATGAAGCACTCGCGTCACTCAGGATTCTAACACTTGAATCACTCGCTGCGCTCGTGATTCAACTATGGCCCTCGCTTTAAATCCGTCCTTTATTCACTAATTGCATAATATACTATATTTGCCAGAATATAGGTACATAAATAATAACGATGGTAGAATAATTTTAGTCTCACTATATTCGACTTATCAGTAGTGAACATACTACCGGCTTTTATTCATCTCTCGTACTTACCTACTTCAATGGTTTTGTTTGAATCTACTTACAGAAATACAAACACAAGGGGATATTTATCACTGACCTGTCTCCAGCTTCCGTCGCTGACGATGGGTGCGAGTGTAAGTTCCTTCCGCTTGCGACCGCGCATCACCAGGCGCAGCTTTCCTTCGCGCAGCATCAGAGCCATGAAGTGCTTCGGCTTCGCTTTGGAACCCTGATGGAACAGCGATTTTCTTCAAATGGCAGCGTGAATAAGGTAAATCATAATCATCATAATTATAACGGACGCAAAATGACAGTGGGTGTTTCATTTTACGATGTCTACAAAATCGGGGTGTAGCTCTGTCATGGACACGTGTGTTTTGTGTGAATACGTGTACGTCTGCAGATGTACTGGCGCCGTCGTTGACCCGCTCGGTCGCCTTCATTCTTTTACGTTCCCGACACCGCTTCACTCTGTCTTAAGGTGTTTTATGGGTATCACTGGATCGCTCTTGAGAAGCCCTTTCCAACCGTATACGATCTCTATATTTTGATTTGGCTTTTTGACAATTATAGGCTGACATTGCATTAGGTGTTTATAAAATGTAAGTATTTCACACGAATGTTTTATATACGCAATAAATAGATCTTGACGAGAGCTGACTATTGAAACTCAAACAAACGTCGTAGCTTCTCCAAGACAAAATTTATACTAAACGAAAATTATATGAAACAGCGAAAATACTATAGAGGTATGAGGAACATAGTGTAAACTTCACTCATACTTTATAGAAAAGTGAAGATCCTCCGACCAGACGGGTTGTTGTGTCTGGTGGGCAACTGCACGACGGTTGTTGTTGTCGGTTGTTGTTTAATGTCGATGTGTTGGTGTTGTTGTTGTTCAACCAGGTTTCAGACTGGCTAAAGTAGACTCATGCTTCATGGGGTACTGTTTAAAATGTTACAATAAAATACCTCCCCACATACTCCAATTGAACGAAACAAAATTTAAAACTTGTATAAAACGCACACTATGCAGCCAAGCATATTATAAATTGGGGGATTACATCGCTGACAAAAATGCTTGGCTCAATGCTGGTCCTGCTCCATAAGGGCGCATAAACTAATTGATTAGCATTTGAAAATATTATTGGAGCTGCTGAAGATTGTAAACTATTTTTGCATTGTATAAACTCAATGTCCTTGAATTATATAATTGCATAGCACAGGTGTGAGTACTATGTACTATAGAGCTACCATTTACCGGGTAATATGTCTTTTATTGACTTGAATGTGCCCTGGCGGCTGAGAGTATGTCATGCTCACTCAAATGTCTCGCTGGTGGTGGCGTGTGTGTTGGATCATTAAGTTCCCTTCAAAATGGTTGAGCTAAATGGTGCTGATCCATGCGTCATGTTCGTGAACGGGCGCCGTCAGTTGGGACTGGTCATCTCTTAGCTGCCACGGCTTATTTTAATTTTTGTGAATTGTTTCTATTACGGACGCTTCTAACGTGCACGTCTTTCTACATTGTTCTCACATGTATAACTTCAACATGAATGATGTAACCCATATTTTGTAACAATATTTTAAAAGAGTGTCCATGGAGTTTCTTGTCCGTTCTTCTCCATAGGAACCTACTACGCTTTGGAATGGGCAACTAGCTTCATCTTTCTGACTGACCGACCCCTTGCTTGACAATTCAAAAGTACCTGTAATTGGTTTATTTGAAATAAATGCTTTGAGTTTGAGTTTGAGTTGTGTATATGCTAGTCGCGCGGTAAACTCTGATTGCGCGATGCAGGATTTGTGACGTCAGGTCTTTGATGCGTATTTCGCATGTGGAGTTGTAAATGCCGCTACAAGACCACAAAGTAGCGGCGCTTACCCCCTCCACTACGCGCGATGCGGCACTGTTCTCATTCAACGTAACGAATTTTTCGATCCTTAAGCTATCGCGTGGTGTAGTTAAATTTTGATGATTGATATGTAACTGCACCAATAAACTATATCCCCCGATTTTGTTATTATCAGTTTTATCACTATACATAGAAGCAAATTTAGAGACGTATTCACGTCAAAAAACGTCTCTACATAGTCGGCCGTTATACGACGGCACCGCTTTATTGGGATATCCAACTTTAGTTACTTGCGGCTAAACATGTTAGAACTTTTATGTATCTCTTTATTATCTTGCATGTAATATATGTATACACCATATTTAAACAAATAAAATCTTACGTACTTACTTACTTACTAGTTGCTACCAGTGCATCATTTGTCTAGCCTTTTTACAAATATATTGGAGTAGACTTCCATTGACAATGCCTATCCGACCTCCACAACCAAGCCGGTAACAACTGTGCCTAGAATTGACATAAGGATAGACGGTCTCTATGACAGGTTAGTTTGTCACTGAAAACCGGCGCTGAAAACGAAAGAATCACTAGAAAGCCCAAATTACCGGAGCCAGTAGGATGAGTCCTTCACGCGCGTAAGTCCGTATCTGCAGCGAGAGCGTCAGTTCCTTGGTGCGCCGGTTCAGCTTGAGCGTGGCGTGGCTGTGCGCGCTGTCACCGAACTTCACTGCGCCTGCTTCCACGGTGTACGATGATGTCTGCGGAGATAGTTTATTTTGTAAAAGTGGAACAAGCGGAAGAATTGAAAACATTTCATGACACGTCATATCAATGTAACCAAAGTAATAGACGTAGCGTAGTACGTCGTACGTACAAATAGGAAAACTCGTTGTGTTTACCTAGGACAAACTGTCCAGGTACTAGGAACTTCGAAAAAGAGTTCAATCATCAAATCCGACACGGCTGGGCAGCGTTTGGGAAGCTACGGAATATCTTCTCATCCCGCATACCGCAATGTCTTAAGACGAAATTCTCTGACCAGTGTGTATGACCTAGCTATGGCACTGAAACGTGATCGCTTACAATGGGCCTCATCAGAAGACAAAAAGTCACCCAAAGGGCAATGGAGAGGGCTATGCATGGAGTTTCCCTGCGTGATCGAATCAGAAATGAAGAGATCCGCAGAAGATTCAGGGTAACCGACATAGCCCGAAGAATTGCCAAACTTTAGTGGCAGTGGGCAGGGCACATTGCTCGCAGGATGGATGGCCGATGGGGCCAGAAGGTTCTGGAGGGGCCACCGGTACCGGCAGGTCCACAAGATGGAGCGATGAATGCGAAAGTGCAAGACATGTCGTTTTGGCGATGCTTGAGGCTGGCCTATGTCCAGCAGTGGACGTCTTTCGGCTGAACAATGATGATAATACCGCGTGCAGCCCGCGCCGCCGGGATGCGCTTGCAGCGCGCGCGGCTCGCTGCACGGCACCTGTGCCGAGAGTCCGTCGGCTGACCAATGACGACGGTACCTTAGTGCAGTCCGCGCCGAGGGTCCGTCGGCTGATCAATGAGGACAGTACCTTAGTGCAGTCCGCGCCGAGGGCCTTTCGGCTGATCAATGAGGACGGTACCTTAGTGCAGCCCGCGCCGCCGGGCTGCGCCTGCAGCTCGCGTGGCTCACTGCGCGGCGTCTCGGCCGAGGGGCCGTCGGCGCGGCCCAGCTGTGCTCCGCTCCACGATACTGCAGTCTCTAGCCCCACCAGTCTGCCAAGAAAGATGTGTGTTTATTTATTTAATCACCAACACAAACTGTCATTATAGGATATCCCAAGGCGAACATATGGAAAAATTACAAATTATAGCACAATCGCTTTAGAGTTATTCTTGTGAATTCATTCAAGGAACAGGAAAAATGTTAATCCTTTCGGCGACTTGATTGAGTGTACGTACCTATAAGGAGCGAGTAACTTGTAATAACAGGACAGACAACTAGAAAAGATTACAAAATATGCAGCAGTACAAGTAAGGGCAAAGTTTTGATCCCGTAAAGTTTGAAATTTGTACCATCGACACGAAGATGGGCAAAAATATGTAAACATTTAGCGAATTTTAAAAACCCCTTTTCTGCCAAATTATCTGTTAAACTATCTACCTACCTATAGCATCAGCTAATACATAAATAGTAAGCAATCTACAATAATTCAAACATTTTGAAAAGTATTGAAAAGTTTTGGAAGAATCGCATATCATTTGAATTTAGCTGAGTGTGTGCTTGTTTTTGTACTTGACTGTAAAACGCGGTCTTATCACTAAAAGCAGCTATAAGGTTACCGAAATAAATAAAACTCACTGCGCATCCACTATCAGGTCAGCCAGGGTTCCCTTGAAAGCGGTGAGAGGAACAGGCGCGTGCATGTCCTCCCGCACTCCTCCGAGGAACAGCCCCGCGGGCCGCGCGGGGAAGGCCGCGCCGGCCAGCGGGGCGCTGCCGAAATGCTCCTCATCCACCCACAGCTCTAGCTGGAAGGAGAACAATTTACTAAGTAAAGGACTTTACTAAGTACCTTTAGTATCGCAACTGTCACCCACAGGGCACACATACACTCTCATAGCAGGTTTATTGACGAAAACTAAAGTGTCAAGTTTAAAATCGAACTAAATATCGTTGTGATAGAACCATCGAATCCAAGTGTTAACTGTCATCTGACTTGCTCTGTACCTACTTAGACTAACTGCAAATATATATTATGATTAGGGCCCCAGTTCCGTTGCTCGGTGGAAACTGCCAGCTTTTTCAGTTTAGAATGCTTGACCAAAAGCAGTGTTTGGAGGTTTACGTAATCATATTTATTTCTGTTATAGGGGTTTACTTTGGAGTTTCCTATATTGATTTAATGTAAGACATCAATGTAGAGGTTTTTAATACTATTAAAACTATATCAGCCCAAGATACACGGCCTAGATCAGCTCACGGTAGCCTGTTAGACTCTTAACGGTCGTATCGACTGCCCTGAGCTCCATGACCTTTTCTGACGACTATTTGTGCACGACAAATACATCAGTCACCGCCAAAGTCGCCGACACAATCTGTTCGTGCAACTGCATTGCAGAACGGTCGCCAGAACTGAATCGCTTATGTGTCATACTTTAAGGATGCTCAATGCCCTTTTGATGGCCAACCCTGAATGTGATGTGTTTGCGGACGAATGGAATAAAATTAAGCGCGTATATGTCTGATGTTCTGCGAGAAACAGTATGCGAGAGTGTTTACTGTTCCATGTTAGTAAGTAGCGAATAATTGTTTATGACACAATTTTCTGCATTTTATAATTGGTATTGTACCGTGTTAATTAAATATAAATAAATATGTCAACCGAACAAAACAACATAATTAATTACAAAATATGATAGCCACCTGTTTATGCATCCGTATGATTCTCACGGTGTGTAGTCTCCCGTCATCGAACCTGGTGCCGTTGGTCCGCAGGCGCACCTCGCCCTTGCCAGCCTCTGCCACCACTTCTAGCTCTCCTGTAAAATAGTAGACATTTAAAACAATAACAAAGTTACGCAATATTTCGTTATTCCTTCACAAACAAGATACGAAGTACAATACTCGTACAAACCTCCGATCAAAACGAGCGCCAGATAACGCTTATCTGCGTCGTCATCGTCCACTTCGTTGTCGCCGGGCGCGGGCGCGCGGAACAGCAGCAGGCCGTGCGCGGCGCGCGCGCGGAAGGCCACGCCCAGCGACGCGCGGCGGCGCAGCGCCGGGGCCGCGAGCTCGATGTGGCCCGCGCCGCGCAGCTCGGCTGAGCGGAGCGTCTGTCATGGTTGACAAAGTATAACGATTGGTTCCATAAGAAGAAAAGTTCAATCGAACAGCATTTACTCTGAACCACATTTTTCGTGATTTTAGTGTGTTTGTATAAATAAATTCAACTTTATGACAAAATGCAACTTTACTTTTGACAAAAATGCAAATTTAATGGTTTTTATTTTATCAATATTAATTCAATTCTATTAATTGTTATCATTTCTAGTATTTAATAGTATATTATGCAATTAGTGAATAAAGGACGGCTTTAAAGCGAGGGCCATAGATGAATCACGAGCAAGTGAAGGATTCTAACGATTGAATCACGACCGTAGGGAGTCATTCATTAGCGAGTGATTCAAGTGTTAGAATCCCGAGCGACGCGAGTGTTTCATGGCCTTCGATATAAATCCGTTTTATTCAAGTGTTGCATACTATACTTTATACCATGACTACGAGAAAAAGAAAGATTTAAGCGAAAATAGGCATTTAATGAAGAAAAAAGGAAGGTTAAATTAATTAAAATGCATATTAAAATTGGAACAATTTTGGAGTAATTTTCTTATTATTGTTGGGATGGTCAACCTGTAAAGCGATATTTATTTCCTGTGATGGTCAGAACTTTCTGCTGGAGGAAACTGGGGCATCTTTGGACGTTGAAGGGCGTGGAGTGCACAAGTTTTTTTTGTTTTTGTTTAAACTTTGCCCCACACTAGGAATTTCTCCTGTATTGTGGGTGCGCTTACAATCATTTAAAGTCACATACACAAACAGCCAAACCCGGAACAACTACTTGTAGGTCATACAAATATTGGTTCCGTGCGGGAATCGAACTCGCGACACGTAGCGCAGCAGTCAATCGCTTCAACCGTGCCGTCGAGTATTGTTTGTATCGAGTACCTATTTTTCGCAAGGAGGTTGTTTAAGCATTGAGATGGAGGTCGAATATATTGGTGTGTTCTAAATTCAAACACCAAAATAGTAATTAAAAGTGCTTTTTATTCACTGTTTTCAGTGAATAAAATAAGCTTTTTATAGGGGGAATTGTATAAAATTTATTTTTGCAAGTCGTGAGGTAAAATGCCACTACTGGAGTGGGACAGTACATGATAAATCAATAAAAAGGTAAAATGTATCAGGACCATAGTAATACTTCTATGATCGGGACAATTAAAAAAAAAAAAAAAAATTGCACTCTATTTTCCAATAAGTTATATTCTCACCCTCTCCCCGCATCGCGGCTCAAGTCCATGTCTAGTCGGCGCATCGAGCAGGTCGTACCCCGAGCGGTCCACGCTGACGGCACCCATGCAGCCCAGCAGCGGCGGCCCCGGGGCCCCGAGGCCGGGCGGGGCCGCGTGGCCCGGCGGGGCCCCGGCCAGCCAGTAGGGCGCGCGCGCCAGGTCCGGCAGCGCGGCCGGGGCCTGCACGGGCGGCGCGGGCGAGCCCAGCGTCTCCTCGCCGTTCACGCGCAGGCTGCCTGCCACAGGACCTCCTCAATACACTCAATACATACACGCGACCGGTAGTCAACTACTACTTTAGAGTAGGCAATTAGAATTCGACCGTTACATGGTCAACGGTCAAGAACAAAATCAAAGTAATTGATTATCCAGAAACAGTAGCAGCAGTAGACCAGCAGCCTAGAGTCCAGCGCACATTACCTTTCTCGAGCTTGTTGCTGTCGAAGACGCGGATGGCCTGGACGTGCGCGGGTCGGCCGGCGCAGTGCCTTCCGGCCGCCGTGATCTGCAGCCGCGAGCCGCCGTACTCCACCGCGAACACCACGCGGCAGTCGCGGAGCGACACCGACACTGAGCGGTTCTGGGGAACAATGTCATGAACAACGCTTTCATAAAAACTAAAAATTTGATGATGAATGACAATGGTAGATTGTACATCAAGTGATGAAGACGTTTATCCATCCGAGCGAGCTTACGAGCGAGGATGGATATAAAGTAGAGTGTAAAATGGGTTTTTCACTCCTCTTGCTCAAAAAGACCGTCATTGTGGCGTAACAGAGCGAAGAAAAAATTGCATTTCTTCCTCTAGGGGAAAGTTTTTTTTTTGTCTGTCAAATGACAATGAGCCTACAAAAACGACTTTAGTCATAAGTAGAATAATCATGAATAAAAACTCGACTTATTACTGTTTCATAAAAAAAGAACATTTTATTTTTGTGTGCTAGGTATGGCCCCAAAAATATATAATAGTAGACCAGCAGCTATTAGAAATAAAGAGTGTCTGGGAGCCTTTAAGAGGTCTTTATTTAAATTCCTTTTAGATAGATGTTACTACTCCATCACTAAGTTTACTACTGATAAACAGAGGTATGACGAGTCCGACTTGCTAATTAAACACTTATGATTTTATTTATTACCTGTTTACATATCTGACATATTTTTATTAGAATGTTTTTTTTTTGTTTTTGTATTCTATTGACATGTCACCTTAATTGTAATTGCTTGATTAAATTAATAGTAACGTGTCATAACACCTGACTTAGGTCGTTACATAGGTACTGCTCAGTTATAAAAACATTTTGGTTTTCATATCTATGATAACTTAGTTATAGTTTATACTCAAAGTCTCAAATTCAGATAATTTATGTAAACAACGGGGATAACACAACAAAAAAATATCTTCGTAATGGTAATTCACATAAAATTGCAAAAAAAGAGGTTCTATTTTCTTTTAAGTACTGATTTTAAGAAATAATAATTAAAAAATAATCATACCGTAATTATTTTTATAAATTTTCGGTTTTAAACAAAGTTATTAATAAAGGAGATTTTCTGGTATAAAATATTTTATGATAAATAACAATGCAGGAGATCCAAACATTTTCACATTTTTTAATCTTCAACAACACTAATATTACAACTCTCATAAATAGATTCATATTGTAAGTAAGCATATCTAGCCACATTTTGGACGAAAACGGCTGTAAACTGTTTCGATTGGAAATCGATTTTGGGACGCCTACGTCTAGCACTGGGCTTAAAAGGGCTGATTATGACTATCATATACCGTGTCTCCGACACACTACAAAAAACATTGTTTGGCAACGGTATTTTGTTTGCATAGTTCTTATAATTAATTCACTTTAATTTTATCGATGATTATTTACAAAAACATTTAATGATAAAATGTTTTGCACCACTGTCCTGTCATTTTGACAGTGACATTTCTTGACATTACTTTGTTTACTTAAATTATCTGAATTAGAGACTTCAGGTATAAATATATTGATTAAATGATATAAAAAACTAATTTAAAAAAAAAATGGACGAAATATAAAAAATAAGTTTATTTCATGAAGTTTTATTGTGTACTTTGGCTGTTGGTATCCTTGCCTTGTTCTTAGAATACTAACGAAACTAATTAAAATAAAGAGGTTATTCTATGAAGTTGAAGTTGTTCGTGTGGCTGTTGGACCGATTGCCTTGGTCTTCGACGAAGATTTTACTTTATGCTCTAGAGCATAAAAAGCGACTTTATGTCGCCTACGCACGACATAAAGACGAACTTTTAAATAGCCAAACTTGAGCCCGTCGCTGACGCCCAATAACGCAGCGTTATATCAGCTTGAAATATTACAAATATTTTTTTTAATGCATGGCAGGCGTATATTTGTGGGAGTGGAACTTGTAGGTTCAAATCCAGGAACGTACAGCCAGTTAAATCCAATCCTTTGCATAAATGGTTGAGATTTTTTAGAATACGTATCGATAGAATTTTATTTAAATACTCGTACTACAAAAATCTACCCAAAACGAGAAATATATAAAAATATACAATTTGTGAGTAAAAAACCTTAACCATTTGATGATTTGAGCAAAGGGGCTTCAGCTAATTGCTGTAACTGACTGAAGGTACCAATGTGACTTTTTCAATTCATATTACTTTCTGGGTTAATCTTGGAAATTACTGACACCAGTAAAGGAAAAACATCGCGAGGAAACCTGGACGTTCACATAGTTAATATAATAAGTCTGAAATCGCCTACCCATCTTGAGCAAGCGTGGTGATCAATGTCGTGGTTTCTCTGTATGAGAGGCCTTTACCCAGCAGTGGGACCGTTAATACGCTATTATTATTGCAGGCGAAGGCAAGTCGATTTTTCGTTGCATAGTTTCTGTAGATGTGTCGCTTGACCTACTACCAAATTGGCTGTTTGACTTTGAAAGGGCCTGTTTGTGCTTACAATTTAGGATCTTCCGTTCATCTAACATTCAAGATACCAAACTTCTAATAGGAACTAACATTAGCAGTATCCAGCGCCATGAAGAGCAGCGCATCCTCATCTCTAGTGCGGAAGGTGAAGGCCACGCTGAACTGCCTCCTGTCAGCAGGCCGGGCGCGCGATCTCTTCAGCTCTACGTAGCCGGCGCCGTTGAACCACACCATCGACGGCTCCGCTCCTCGGCCGCTGTACCATCTACGATAGAAAAAAATAAATTAATTGCATGTTTTGTGAGGTCACAGTAGCGGTCAAAATTATTTGTTCCAAATGGCGGAATTTGTGCAAGTTGGTATAGGTATACTTAATATACCTATATGCTACACAAACAGTGTGTACAAGTACTATCGCGGTCTCGCAGATCGAACCTCCGTAAGGACTATTCTTGGTTGTAGCTCTCGGCCGCTATAGTAACGCTTACCTACGCTCATCAACCAATATCATTGCAGCATCAGATTTTTACGGAGCTTATTTTTGTAAATGAAAAAAGACCGTAAAAAACCAGCCGAGGTGATCAGACACCTGTGGTCATTGTAACAGAGCCGGAGAAATTTAATAAAAATAAAAAAAAGTTTTGTTTTATTTTTCGTCGCAAAATGGGGCGGTTAACAGATGTAGTCATCGTGTGCATGGGATTTTGTTTTGAAAGTGTACCGAATCGGATGCCCGCGATAGTACATGTCTCTGTGATCAAAGCGGTGAAAATCGGACGTGATCACCGCATGGTAAGAGGCACATTGAATCAAGTATCAAGCTGGAAATATCTCGACTGATGAAGTCCACGCTTCGCCCAGCACCGATCTAAGCCCAAAACTCCGCGAGCTTTCAGTTCGGACTTCAGAATCGGTTCGAGAGCCTAGGGAGCTCCGTGGAAGATTATAACAATGAGTAAAAATGTGAAAACTGTCCATACGGTCGGGTCTAAAATCTTCAAGACCCGTCGTACGTATAGAAACAAGAAGCTCTCTAATCCTACTTTACACCTCATGGAGAAGAGGCGCGAGATGATCCTGCAGTCTTCAGACGATACGCTCAAGTACCGGCAGCTCAATAGACGGATCTCTAAGTCCTTGAAAAGCGACCTTAGCCGCTTTAATGCAGACCCCATTAAAGACGCAATAGAGCGGAATAAAGGCGCCAAGGTCTTCGCAAGAAATCTGTCTATTAGGCAGAGCCAGCTTACGAAACTGAAGATCGATGATGACAGGATCTTATTCGCCAAACCTGAGCTGTTGAGAGAGATTAAGAGGATCTATGGATAGTTATATACGTCAACCAATAACCCCGTTATGAATCTGGCAAACGGCCCAAGAGCTAGATTAACCCGACACTATATGGAAGACATCCCGGACGTCAGCTTTTACGAGATTAGCATGGACAGCAAAATAGCAAGGCGGTGATGACGGAATTACGGCCGAACTCCTTCCCATTCTTAAGACCCTCCAGAATCTGTTTGATTCCGTCATACTTGAGGGCAAAACGCCACAGGCATGGAACTGAGGTGTGGTGATACTTTTCTTTAAAATGGGCGACAATCCCTTTGCCCATCTCACTTCTGAGCCATCTATAAAAGTTCAAGAGTCATCACGAACCGTCTCGCGCGCAATTTTTACAACGTCCAGTGTCTCAAACAAGCCGGATTCCGTAAATGCTTTAAGCACCATAAAACACATAAAAACACTGCGGAAGGTTATACAGAAGACCAAAGAGTATCAACCAGCCTCTCTGCTTAGCCTCTCTGGTCTACGAGAAAGCCTTCGATTCGATCGAGATTTGGCATGTACTGCAGTCTCTTTAACGGTGCCAAATCCACTATCGGTAAATCAAGATCAAGGTGAAGTCTGTACGAAAACGATATCAGACCGACTCCAGGAGCAGACCTTAAAACCTAAGCTTTCTTTCTGAAGCGAGGTGTGTAACTGTTTACCGCTGCACTTCAAGCTTCAGGACTGGAAAGGTCTAGGCATCAACATCAATGGCGAGTAAATCACTCACCTTCGGTTTCCTGACGATATAGTTGTCATGGCTGAGACTATGGAGGACCTTAGTACAATGCTCGGCGACCTCAGTGGAGCTTCCGAAAGAGTGGGTCTTAAAATGAACATGGACAGGACAGGTATTATGAAGATCGGAGACTCTACACTCTAAGTTGTGGACGATTATGTTTACCTAGGACAAACTGTCCAGGTTAGTAGGAACTTCGAAAAATAGTTCAATCGTCGAATCCAACTTGGCTGGGCAACGTTCGGGAAGCTACGCAATATATCTTCTCATCCCACATACCGCAATGTCTTAAGACGAAATTCTTTGAGCATTGCTTGTTACCAGTGATGACCAGCTATGGCACTGAAACGTGGTCACTCACAATGGGCCTGGAAAGACTAAGAGTCACCTAAAGGGCAATGGAGAGGGCTATACTTTGAGTTTCCCTGGGTGATCGAATCAGAAATTACGAGATCCGTAAGAGAATCGAGGTAATCGACATAGCCCAAATAATTGACAAACTTTAGTGGCATTGGGCAGGGCACATTGGTCGCAGAATAGATGACCGATGTGGCCGAAAGGTTCTGGAGTGGTGAACGCGTACCGGAAGACGTAGCGTTGGAAGGCCTACCAAGGCAAGGCAAGGCAAGGTGGACCGATGACCTTGTGAAGGCTGCAGGTATTCGCTGGATACGGGAAGCACAGAACCGATCGAAGTGGCTGATGCTTGGGGGAGGCCTATGTTGAGCAGTGGACTGCTTTCAGCTGAAATGATGATGATGATGATGACACATACAGTACCCGGGCTTTAGGAAACATTGAGGTTCACATTGGTATCAGTAACAGAGACGAAGCTGTACAAACGCAAACTTTTCAAAATTCGATGTCCCAGTTTAAAATGGCCGCGTAATAAAATATGTTTTTAGCAAATAACTTATTCTTTTTCTATCATAGTACGTACCTCTGTGTGCATCCAGTACACTGCGCTTCCTTAGGCTGATGCACGAAGTTCCACAGTCCTATCGTCCTGTCATCACTGTATAACGCGTGCACGCATGCGGGCAGGCCCTGGTCGTGCCTGGGCCAGCCCAGCCACAGCTGCGTGGCGTGCAGGCTCCCCGCACCGGCCGCGCTGGTGTTGCTGGCAGACACAGCGGTGCCGCCGGCTCGCTCGACTACTAGGCGTGCTGTGTTCCATATCCTGGGTGAATTTAATTAAAAAATTATAAAAATTATAATATATCTTTTTTTTTATAATATTTTTTTTTTTTTTTTTTTTCTAATATTCGATGCTTCGTGTGTGAAAGTTGAAGTTATCCTATCATTACCTATATTTTTTCACATTCAATATAAAAATTACATATCGTGTCATATCAGTGTAGCCATGACGGTCAACAAGAGAACGAATCATGGACGGAAGTTACGCAAGTCAGAGCGTCGGTTATTAAACTGGGCACATCCGGACATAACTATAAAAAGGCGATATCAATAGTGATCGTTTCAAGTTAATTATTTAATAGTTAAATATTAAAAAAAAAATCAAATCAATTTCTACAATTTTGTTTATTGTCTGCTGAATCAATATGAGGAACCAGCACTCTAATTGAGAAACACACTTTTAATCATAACCTGAAGGATTATGATTAAAAGGCTAATCCATTGCTTCATATATTCGAAAAAATTGTCTGCTCAACAATGTAAATACCGCAATGAATGTTGTTGAACTGTCAAAAATGAAAGCCATTGCTACTGTAAGTGTGTTACGCAATTACCCCGCTGATCATTATCATTATTATATAAAAAGAAATGTCTCTCTGTCAATATGTCCGTAAAAAAACGCGTATTATTTGAAAACCACGAAAACCAGACGTATCAGCTCGGATTCAGGAATTAAGAGTTTTCGCTCTAGTAAAGGATGTTTCTGTACGACACAAAGGGTAGATTTACGGGAAAAGGCGGTCGCGGAAGGATAGGTCTGACCCAGACCTTTTCCTATTTTATAATGTTCTCTGGTAAGGTTTTTAACAATTCAATATTCATTACAGGCACACATACAGACAACGTATATCTACATATTTGCATGTCAAAATATTTTCTTCTGTAGGTATGTCAGTATGTAACTGCCAACTCACCGTTCGATCTCGATCCTGTACGATGTATGATCAGCATCATCGTGTGTGGGCTGCAGCACCTCGGGGTGCACTATGACCCCCTCCCCGCCCCCCAAGTTCCACGCCAAACGCAGCTTGTTGCCAGTCACCGATAGCTTCATGTAGCTTTCCGTTTCCTACAAAAGATTTGAAATGGGTTGTCGTGAATACAAAAAAAGTGGAATTTGTACGTTAATATAAGTAAATTGCCGTCATATCGCCTAAAAGCATTTTTTTTTTCTTTAGGGCGTAAATTATTTCGTCGTGGCCTTTACGCATTACATCCGATTCGATCGGAATCCCAGAAATAACGATCCGAAGTTTCATAATACTACTTATTTGCGTGAGCGCTTACGCACAACGACCGAGGTTTCCGTATTCGTATTTCATACCAGATCGACAACCAAGTATCTCCACCTTCCACATCTAGCTTTCCAACACTAACCGCCTTTTGAAAGTCGTCCGTCCATACATACAAAGGCGGTTGACCATTTTCAACCATATTTCCTAAATAATGCTGAAAAGTAGTTTACCGTAGTTGTACCCGCTTTGATTGTTGTTATGTCAACTGACCTGCGTGTCATCCATGAGGTACAAGAGCGGGCCGTCCCGCAGGCGCGAGTCGAAGGACAGCGCCAGCGCCGCGCGCGACACGGCGGGCGACGCGCCCGACACCGCGTACGCGCGCACGCAGCCCACGCCCGCGCCCGCGGCCGACGTCAGGGATACTGAAATCTGTGGACGATGTGAAGAGGAAGAACTTAAACTCAAAGCATTTATTTCAATTAAACCAATTTCGGGCACTTTTGAATTGTCAAGGAGTCGATAAATGATGAATGATACATTATTTTATTTCGGAGTCAGCCGAATGCCGGGCGCGCGTGACCTTGTCCCGCAGCGCGGCGAGTGCGGGGCTGAGCGTGGGTTACTATACTGACCGAGTCAGCCGCATGCCGGGCGCGCGTGACCTTGTCCCGCAGCGCGGCGAGTGCGGGGCTGAGCGTGGGTTACTATACTGACCGAGTCAGCCGCATGCCGGGCGCGCGTGACCTTGTCCCGCAGCGCGGCGAGTGCGGGGCTGAGCGTGGGTTACTATACTGACCGAGTCAGCCGCATGCCGGGCGCGCGTGACCTTGTCCCGCAGCGCGGCGAGTGCGGGGCTGAGCGTGGGTTACTATACTGACCGAGTCAGCCGCATGCCGGGCGCGCGTGACCTTGTCCCGCAGCGCGGCGAGTGCGGGGCTGAGCGTGGGTTACTATACTGACCGAGTCAGCCGCATGCCGGGCGCGCGTGACCTTGTCCCGCAGCGCGGCGAGTGCGGGGCTGAGCGTGGGTTACTATACTGACCGAGTCAGCCGCATGCCGGGCGCGCGTGACCTTGTCCCGCAGCGCGGCGAGTGCGGGGCTGAGCGTGGGTTACTATACTGACCGAGTCAGCCGCATGCCGGGCGCGCGTGACCTTGTCCCGCAGCGCGGCGAGTGCGGGGCTGAGCGTGGGTTACTATACTGACCGAGTCAGCCGCATGCCGGGCGCGCGTGACCTTGTCCCGCAGCGCGGCGAGTGCGGGGCTGAGCGTGGGTTACTATACTGACCGAGTCAGCCGCATGCCGGGCGCGCGTGACCTTGTCCCGCAGCGCGGCGAGTGCGGGGCTGAGCGTGGGTTACTATACTGACCGAGTCAGCCGCATGCCGGGCGCGCGTGACCTTGTCCCGCAGCGCGGCGAGTGCGGGGCTGAGCGTGGGTTACTATACTGACCGAGTCAGCCGCATGCCGGGCGCGCGTGACCTTGTCCCGCAGCGCGGCGAGTGCGGGGCTGAGCGTGGGTTACTATACTGACCGAGTCAGCCGCATGCCGGGCGCGCGTGACCTTGTCCCGCAGCGCGGCGAGTGCGGGGCTGAGCGTGGGTTACTATACTGACCGAGTCAGCCGCATGCCGGGCGCGCGTGACCTTGTCCCGCAGCGCGGCGAGTGCGGGGCTGAGCGTGGGTTACTATACTGACCGAGTCAGCCGCATGCCGGGCGCGCGTGACCTTGTCCCGCAGCGCGGCGAGTGCGGGGCTGAGCGTGGGTTACTATACTGACCGAGTCAGCCGCATGCCGGGCGCGCGTGACCTTGTCCCGCAGCGCGGCGAGTGCGGGGCTGAGCGTGGGTTACTATACTGACCGAGTCAGCCGCATGCCGGGCGCGCGTGACCTTGTCCCGCAGCGCGGCGAGTGCGGGGCTGAGCGTGGGTTACTATACTGACCGAGTCAGCCGCATGCCGGGCGCGCGTGACCTTGTCCCGCAGCGCGGCGAGTGCGGGGCTGAGCGTGGGTTACTATACTGACCGAGTCAGCCGCATGCCGGGCGCGCGTGACCTTGTCCCGCAGCGCGGCGAGTGCGGGGCTGAGCGTGGGTTACTATACTGACCGAGTCAGCCGCATGCCGGGCGCGCGTGACCTTGTCCCGCAGCGCGGCGAGTGCGGGGCTGAGCGTGGGTTACTATACTGACCGAGTCAGCCGCATGCCGGGCGCGCGTGACCTTGTCCCGCAGCGCGGCGAGTGCGGGGCTGAGCGTGGGTTACTATACTGACCGAGTCAGCCGCATGCCGGGCGCGCGTGACCTTGTCCCGCAGCGCGGCGAGTGCGGGGCTGAGCGTGGGTTACTATACTGACCGAGTCAGCCGCATGCCGGGCGCGCGTGACCTTGTCCCGCAGCGCGGCGAGTGCGGGGCTGAGCGTGGGTTACTATACTGACCGAGTCAGCCGCATGCCGGGCGCGCGTGACCTTGTCCCGCAGCGCGGCGAGTGCGGGGCTGAGCGTGGGTTACTATACTGACCGAGTCAGCCGCATGCCGGGCGCGCGTGACCTTGTCCCGCAGCGCGGCGAGTGCGGGGCTGAGCGTGGGTTACTATACTGACCGAGTCAGCCGCATGCCGGGCGCGCGTGACCTTGTCCCGCAGCGCGGCGAGTGCGGGGCTGAGCGTGGGTTACTATACTGACCGAGTCAGCCGCATGCCGGGCGCGCGTGACCTTGTCCCGCAGCGCGGCGAGTGCGGGGCTGAGCGTGGGTTACTATACTGACCGAGTCAGCCGCATGCCGGGCGCGCGTGACCTTGTCCCGCAGCGCGGCGAGTGCGGGGCTGAGCGTGGGTTACTATACTGACCGAGTCAGCCGCATGCCGGGCGCGCGTGACCTTGTCCCGCAGCGCGGCGAGTGCGGGGCTGAGCGTGGGTTACTATACTGACCGAGTCAGCCGCATGCCGGGCGCGCGTGACCTTGTCCCGCAGCGCGGCGAGTGCGGGGCTGAGCGTGGGTTACTATACTGACCGAGTCAGCCGCATGCCGGGCGCGCGTGACCTTGTCCCGCAGCGCGGCGAGTGCGGGGCTGAGCGTGGGTTACTATACTGACCGAGTCAGCCGCATGCCGGGCGCGCGTGACCTTGTCCCGCAGCGCGGCGAGTGCGGGGCTGAGCGTGGGTTACTATACTGACCGAGTCAGCCGCATGCCGGGCGCGCGTGACCTTGTCCCGCAGCGCGGCGAGTGCGGGGCTGAGCGTGGGTTACTATACTGACCGAGTCAGCCGCATGCCGGGCGCGCGTGACCTTGTCCCGCAGCGCGGCGAGTGCGGGGCTGAGCGTGGGTTACTATACTGACCGAGTCAGCCGCATGCCGGGCGCGCGTGACCTTGTCCCGCAGCGCGGCGAGTGCGGGGCTGAGCGTGGGTTACTATACTGACCGAGTCAGCCGCATGCCGGGCGCGCGTGACCTTGTCCCGCAGCGCGGCGAGTGCGGGGCTGAGCGTGGGTTACTATACTGACCGAGTCAGCCGCATGCCGGGCGCGCGTGACCTTGTCCCGCAGCGCGGCGAGTGCGGGGCTGAGCGTGGGTTACTATACTGACCGAGTCAGCCGCATGCCGGGCGCGCGTGACCTTGTCCCGCAGCGCGGCGAGTGCGGGGCTGAGCGTGGGTTACTATACTGACCGAGTCAGCCGCATGCCGGGCGCGCGTGACCTTGTCCCGCAGCGCGGCGAGTGCGGGGCTGAGCGTGGGTTACTATACTGACCGAGTCAGCCGCATGCCGGGCGCGCGTGACCTTGTCCCGCAGCGCGGCGAGTGCGGGGCTGAGCGTGGGTTACTATACTGACCGAGTCAGCCGCATGCCGGGCGCGCGTGACCTTGTCCCGCAGCGCGGCGAGTGCGGGGCTGAGCGTGGGTTACTATACTGACCGAGTCAGCCGCATGCCGGGCGCGCGTGACCTTGTCCCGCAGCGCGGCGAGTGCGGGGCTGAGCGTGGGTTACTATACTGACCGAGTCAGCCGCATGCCGGGCGCGCGTGACCTTGTCCCGCAGCGCGGCGAGTGCGGGGCTGAGCGTGGGTTACTATACTGACCGAGTCAGCCGCATGCCGGGCGCGCGTGACCTTGTCCCGCAGCGCGGCGAGTGCGGGGCTGAGCGTGGGTTACTATACTGACCGAGTCAGCCGCATGCCGGGCGCGCGTGACCTTGTCCCGCAGCGCGGCGAGTGCGGGGCTGAGCGTGGGTTACTATACTGACCGAGTCAGCCGCATGCCGGGCGCGCGTGACCTTGTCCCGCAGCGCGGCGAGTGCGGGGCTGAGCGTGGGTTACTATACTGACCGAGTCAGCCGCATGCCGGGCGCGCGTGACCTTGTCCCGCAGCGCGGCGAGTGCGGGGCTGAGCGTGGGTTACTATACTGACCGAGTCAGCCGCATGCCGGGCGCGCGTGACCTTGTCCCGCAGCGCGGCGAGTGCGGGGCTGAGCGTGGGTTACTATACTGACCGAGTCAGCCGCATGCCGGGCGCGCGTGACCTTGTCCCGCAGCGCGGCGAGTGCGGGGCTGAGCGTGGGTTACTATACTGACCGAGTCAGCCGCATGCCGGGCGCGCGTGACCTTGTCCCGCAGCGCGGCGAGTGCGGGGCTGAGCGTGGGTTACTATACTGACCGAGTCAGCCGCATGCCGGGCGCGCGTGACCTTGTCCCGCAGCGCGGCGAGTGCGGGGCTGAGCGTGGGTTACTATACTGACCGAGTCAGCCGCATGCCGGGCGCGCGTGACCTTGTCCCGCAGCGCGGCGAGTGCGGGGCTGAGCGTGGGTTACTATACTGACCGAGTCAGCCGCATGCCGGGCGCGCGTGACCTTGTCCCGCAGCGCGGCGAGTGCGGGGCTGAGCGTGGGTTACTATACTGACCGAGTCAGCCGCATGCCGGGCGCGCGTGACCTTGTCCCGCAGCGCGGCGAGTGCGGGGCTGAGCGTGGGTTACTATACTGACCGAGTCAGCCGCATGCCGGGCGCGCGTGACCTTGTCCCGCAGCGCGGCGAGTGCGGGGCTGAGCGTGGGTTACTATACTGACCGAGTCAGCCGCATGCCGGGCGCGCGTGACCTTGTCCCGCAGCGCGGCGAGTGCGGGGCTGAGCGTGGGTTACTATACTGACCGAGTCAGCCGCATGCCGGGCGCGCGTGACCTTGTCCCGCAGCGCGGCGAGTGCGGGGCTGAGCGTGGGTTACTATACTGACCGAGTCAGCCGCATGCCGGGCGCGCGTGACCTTGTCCCGCAGCGCGGCGAGTGCGGGGCTGAGCGTGGGTTACTATACTGACCGAGTCAGCCGCATGCCGGGCGCGCGTGACCTTGTCCCGCAGCGCGGCGAGTGCGGGGCTGAGCGTGGGTTACTATACTGACCGAGTCAGCCGCATGCCGGGCGCGCGTGACCTTGTCCCGCAGCGCGGCGAGTGCGGGGCTGAGCGTGGGTTACTATACTGACCGAGTCAGCCGCATGCCGGGCGCGCGTGACCTTTTCCCGCAGCGCGGCGAGTGCGGGGCTGAGCGTGGGTTACTATACTGACCGAGTCAGCCGCATGCCGGGCGCGCGTGACCTTGTCCCGCAGCGCGGCGAGTGCGGGGCTGAGCGTGGGTTACTATACTGACCGAGTCAGCCGCATGCCGGGCGCGCGTGACCTTGTCCCGCAGCGCGGCGAGTGCGGGGCTGAGCGTGGGTTACTATACTGACCGAGTCAGCCGCATGCCGGGCGCGCGTGACCTTGTCCCGCAGCGCGGCGAGTGCGGGGCTGAGCGTGGGTTACTATACTGACCGAGTCAGCCGCATGCCGGGCGCGCGTGACCTTGTCCCGCAGCGCGGCGAGTGCGGGGCTGAGCGTGGGTTACTATACTGACCGAGTCAGCCGCATGCCGGGCGCGCGTGACCTTGTCCCGCAGCGCGGCGAGTGCGGGGCTGAGCGTGGGTTACTATACTGACCGAGTCAGCCGCATGCCGGGCGCGCGTGACCTTGTCCCGCAGCGCGGCGAGTGCGGGGCTGAGCGTGGGTTACTATACTGACCGAGTCAGCCGCATGCCGGGCGCGCGTGACCTTGTCCCGCAGCGCGGCGAGTGCGGGGCTGAGCGTGGGTTACTATACTGACCGAGTCAGCCGCATGCCGGGCGCGCGTGACCTTGTCCCGCAGCGCGGCGAGTGCGGGGCTGAGCGTGGGTTACTATACTGACCGAGTCAGCCGCATGCCGGGCGCGCGTGACCTTGTCCCGCAGCGCGGCGAGTGCGGGGCTGAGCGTGGGTTACTATACTGACCGAGTCAGCCGCATGCCGGGCGCGCGTGACCTTGTCCCGCAGCGCGGCGAGTGCGGGGCTGAGCGTGGGTTACTATACTGACCGAGTCAGCCGCATGCCGGGCGCGCGTGACCTTGTCCCGCAGCGCGGCGAGTGCGGGGCTGAGCGTGGGTTACTATACTGACCGAGTCAGCCGCATGCCGGGCGCGCGTGACCTTGTCCCGCAGCGCGGCGAGTGCGGGGCTGAGCGTGGGTTACTATACTGACCGAGTCGGCCGCATGCCGGGCGCGCGTGACCTTGTCCCGCAGCGCGGCGAGTGCGGGGCTGAGCGTGGTGGCGGCGGCCGCGTGTTGGCGAGCGCGCGCCGCAGCCGCCGCCGCGAGTGCGTCCGCTGTCCCGGCCCCACGGACTGTGTTGCCGCGGATTTGGGATACTGTGGACCAAAACATTTACAGACTATACTGATCGCAGGCAGAAAATCCTCTATACGACACTCGGTTGGTTCAGCTCTTGGATCATCATTCATAAGATTCGGTTGTGCTGCAGTCGATGAGTGCAACTCCTTTTAGAACTCTTCCACAACACCCAATATATTTTGGTCTCGTTTTGTTACGGCTGTTCCTCCAGCATCCTTTAGAATTCAAATTTACGGTGTTCTAGTGTTAAGTTTCTTTCGAAAAACTTTTGTTCCAGGTTTTCCTCTAATATAAATTTCGAAATTATACCTATTTGCTGCAAATCGTCTTATTTACAACAACGTAAAACAGCGCTGTAATATTCATTTAGCGGGCTTCATTGACTGATCCCCATTAAATGAAACCATAAACCACTCACCAAGCCCTTGCGAAGCCCCCAGCACCGTGTCTCTATACCTCTGCAGCTCGGTGAGCTGTCTGCTTAGCTGGTACCGCAGTCGTTTCTCACTGCCTCGTCATACATAACATAGACAACTCACCATGCTCCTGCGCAGCTCCCAGCGCCGTATCTCCATGTCTCTGCAACTCAGTCAGCTGCCTCCTCAGGTGGTACCGCACTCGCCTCCGCAGCTCACTGGCCTCGTCATACAGCACCCTGGTGCTAGCGAACACCCTGTCGGCCTGTTTATTTATTAATAAGGCTTAATGCCACATTTTTTTTTCCATTTATTTAACTTTTATAGTATAAGGTCTCATTCACACGTGTCGGGTATCAATACCAAATTAAAAAAAAAAAAAACACTGTTTTGAAACAAAATTTTTGCACGACACCCTAATTGCGTAAAACATATACAGGTATGAGGAACAGCGTGTAAGTTCACTTATCCTCTTTACAAAAGGGAGGACACTCGCTTGACGTCGGGATGTTGTATATATGGCAGTCGCGCGGTAAACTCTGCTTGCGCGATTCAGGATTCGTGTGACGTCAGGTCTTTGATGCGTAGTTCGCATGTGGCGTTGTAGATGTCGCCATGTGCGTGTGTGGCGACACAGTTTCAATCACAATCCAAGATTTTCATAGATATTTCTAATCCATTGGTATCATAGGTTTAAAAAATTCGTGTGCTCAACAGCGTCAATAAAGCGATGCACGTGGCTGTAGTGCCAAAATGAAACTAAATGTGATCAATTGTAATTTTATGTGTGTTTCGCAATTATCTCGCGTTTAATGGTTGCTAAACGCTTGAATTTTAAGAAGTAATGAGTTTCGAAAATCATAATTTTCTTGTTTGTTTTATCATGATTTGATACCGATATTCGATATCATGTCACCAATTCATTTAATTTGACCCTGAATATTTCCCTTTGCCTGGGCCCAGCAGTGGGAACATTATAAGCTGGTCCTGCATAAGTCTCAAGGACACGCTCTAAACTAATATACATGCCTGTTCATTGGCCCCTTGCAGCACGGCCTGCACGTCTGCCCTGGGCCGGCCGCTGAGCTCTCTCTCCTGCCAGCCGAGCCCGCGCAGCACTACACTGACGACGTCGGCGCCGCGCCTCAGGTGCTCCAATTGGTTGCGTAGCTCTAGAGGGGAGGTTATGGTTTGGAAACTACAGTTGTACAAGGATCTTTTGGCGTTCAAATGACGTAGACATCCCGTAAAACCGGCACTGGTGGTAAATATTTATGAAATGTATTGAAATAACAAAATGGCGGTGTCGGTGTTATAGTTTGATTGACTGATACCCCTGAACCGCGCCTTAGGTACGTGCGCGGCGAGACGCGGGGCAGTGCAGGCCGCTCATTCGCCAACGGTCACGGCATCCCGCCGCTCATTCGTCAACGCTCACGGCATCCCGCCGCTCATTCGTCAACAGTCACGGTATCCCGCCGCTGATTTGTCAACGCTCACGGCGTCCCGCCGATCATTCGTCAATGCTCACGGCATCCCGTCACTCATCAACGCTCACGGCATCCCGCCGCTCATCTTCAACGTTCACGGCATCCCGCTGCTGATTCGCCAATGCCGCCCTCCGCCTCGCCGCGCATTTCTAAGGCGCGGTACAGTGGTACGGTTAAACGATAGTTCCGATTTTGGCCATGTGCCAAATGATTCTTGTACAGCAAGCTATTTTTGTATGGCTGAGCTATGTATTTATGGTAAATAAAAGTTGTTAGTTTTGTATACCTACTTAGACAATTAACCTTGCATCGATGCCTTGATCATCACGCAATTATTTAAGATGATCGACATTGAACTATCTAGAATCGATGTTGTTGTGTTCGATCGATGTCAATCGAATGAGTGAAATAACGCTATATCTGCTGGTATTTCACTTGGCGTAAGTATTAGTTTTTTTGTTTTTGTTTTAAATAAAATAACTTTAAAACAATGCACATAGGGTATATTTATTATTCAAATAACGCGAATCAGCGAGCAGTGGTAACGGCCCCGACTTACGAGTTGTAGGTCGTGGGTTCGAACCCAGGCAGGCGCTTTATTTTGTGTAAATTATTTCATCACCACTGCTCTCAAAACGGTGAAGGAAAACATCGTGAGGAAACCGGCATGTCCTAGAACCAAAACTTGGAAGACATATCACAACAGACATGTTATATCTACCAACCCGCATTGTGCTCGCGTGGTAGATTATAGCCGACTCTCTCTCGAAGAGAGGAGGCCTGTGCCCTAGCAGTGCAAACCTTATAGACTTATATGCTAAAGAACATACCATCAGCTTTCGCCAGAACGGCAGCGCCCCTTCTCTTCAGATCTTCAGACGTAGCCTTTCCTTTAGCCGCACTATGTGCCATGGGGACATTTCCTTGTGCTAGCGACGTGGCAGCTGCAGCAGCTTTCGTGGCTGCATCTGCTGCAGCCGCAGCTTCCTTGACTTGGGATGCCACGTGGGTCCACGCCTGCGCTGCTGATACTCCTAATGAAGCTGCTGCTCGGCTGCCCGCGAATAAACTATGAGAAAGAATCAGTATGCGATAAGGCCGCCCATTGTATCCATACTAATATTATAAATGTGAAAGTAACTCTGTCTGTCTGTCTGTATGTTACGTTTTCACGCCTAAACCGCTGAACCGATCGTCATGAAATTTGGCAGAGATATAGTCTGGGATATGGAGACGGACATAGGCTACTTTTTTTTACGCTATAACCGACATCTACGCGGGCGGAGCCGCGGGCAAAAGCTAGTATTTTATAGTGTATAAGTTTTCCTTTTCTTTTGTAATGTGTAATCTGATGCACAATAAATTATATATAAATAAATAAATAAAGTACAGACATTAGTTGAAACCGCTTTTAATGTTGATGAGTGGCAGGCAGATTTAACTCTGTCTTATGGGGACGTCTTGTTATGATAGGACAGTCTGTAGAGATCTACAAAATACAATGTGTTACTGAATTAACCTCTCGTATGCCATAATTACAGACAACATTAAAAAACGATTGTGTCTCGCTCATTATGAAACGAGTTTATTTAGAATCGTTTAATGATTCGAATTCAGGCTTTTTTTTATATACAAGTCAAACCAAAATGGACGAAGTAACTACTACGCTAAACCCTTATACGTAAATATTTGTAATGTAACCACAATTTTCTCCCAAAATCAAAGTCAAATAATTTATTTCAAATAGGCACATAAAATGCACTTTTAAACGTCAAAACAGAAATATGGATTTATTCTAGTTGCCCCTTCCAAAAGGTAGTTACGTATGGAGAAGAATAACTGATTTAATAAATAAACAATGTTTTATGATTATAACATAATATTCTCATTGGCGTGTTTGGTGGTGTGCGTTAACTCCGGGACATGTAAAATACCCAAGCTATGTTTAAACCTTATAAAGCAGAGTTTGATGCGATTCCTTTTAGAGTTGAAATATAATAGGGACAGTAGTTAATCAGAAAAAAGTAATTTCTACTGCACGTCAATCTCAAATACTTATCTTAAACTACGAAAATCACCTTTACTGTAACGAAGTAAAGGCACTGTCAAAGTCAAATTGTTCCCATGGACTTGCGGGTAACTATAAGGGTCTTAATAATCGGATTATGATCTACATGTCTCGTCATGGACTGGTATACAAATATTTTAAAGAAAACATGTTATAATTATGCACCTAGCATCAATAATGGTGCCGATTCCCTTGTTCACAAACTAAACTAAAATTAAGTTCAGTGCATCTTTATCTTTCTATTTCATTAAGAAAAGGACAGAAGATAAATTTTAGTTTAGTCCTGTCAAATTAATCAGCGCTTGACGTAAATTGACGTAATTTTAGTCGGCAAGTTTTTAATCACGTCTAAACTTATATGTAGTGACAGACGCTGATTAATTTGACAGGACTAAACTAAAATTTATCTTCTGTCCTTTTCTTAATGAAATAGAAAGAAAAAGATGAACTGAACTTAAATTTAGTTTAGTTTGTGAACAAGGGAATCGGCACCAATAACAGTGTAATTAAACATTCATTATACCTACTATTAAAAATTGGAATTAAAAAAAAAAAAAAAAAACTAAGTCTTTAAACAGTTTTAAATTTCGCAACAGCAACACGCGTTGCATTTACGTCACGTTGCGTTTACGTTGCAGCAACACGTGGTTTTTTTTTTTTGACGTGACAACGTCTAATAAATCTATGAACGCCGGCTGCATGCACGAAAAAGGATGACTAATTGTACCGTTACGCTCATTGTCCCGTTGCGTTCATTGTCCCGTTACGCTCATTGTACGCTTGCGACGCATCAATGTTTTGTTATGACGTTGTCACGTTATAAACTATCGTCCGTAAACCAACTTTACAGACAACCAATTTTTGGTTTACACCACATCACAATAAGGACTAGACAGAGTCAACTCCACATCAAAGATATACCACGGTCTATTATGCAAGTAAAATCTTACACCTTACCTTTTATACTCTTTGGCTTTAACTCCCAACTCCGCGACATGTTTCTCCACAGCTTCCAGATACTTCTGCTTATAGACCGGCGTGAGGTTGTAGAGGATGCCTTCCTTCTCTTCCGCAGCCAGGGCCAGGGCCGCCAGCTCGGAGGCCAGGTTTGGGAACCGGATGCCGAGGCTCTGACCTTGCAGGAGCGAGGAGCGGATCTCGTCTGTGATATTGTTCGCTGATAGAGTGGTTATGTCCTGGTGGGAGATTTAGATGGTGAGATGGATGAAACCACAGCTTTTTTTATCCTCTATGGTGTAGCTCTTGGCCTTCATCACGCCTGATTGTAAGTGATAATAAGGCCAAACGCCTGATTGTAAGTGATGATGAGGTCGAAGGTGGAAACGAGCTTCTCCCAAAATACTCAACAACAGAGGCCTTCTCCGAAACAACAAATGCTGTTAATATTGTTATTATGGCGACAGACAGATAAGATGGTGGTAGCTAGCCAGATGGACTTAGATCAAGCCCTACCACCAACTAAACCGAGCAGAAAATTTTGCCCCCGCTGGGAATCGAACTGGGTCTGAGACAGGTGGTCTTACTACTAGACCTCACAAGCGGTTAATGCTTATAGATGGGCAATGTAGGCGTTTTCAGTGCCATTGGTCAGGGGAAGCGGGATGAAACGGGACTTCCCCTTTCATCCCGCTTCCCCTGACCCATGGCATGGCAAATTTCAACTTTATGGGGATCACTACATACTTATGTAGTGATCCCCATAAAGTTGAAATTTTTCACTTAGAATGTAACTGGTTTCGACGGAATATATGCGAAGGAGAATTGTCACAATCAGGCGATCAATAAAAAGTGCTATTCAATAAAAGGCTAACTAACTGTTTCGACCAGAAGTTAACGGAGTGGAATTTGTTTGCAATAAGTTCTAGTCGAAGGTCAAATTAACAATACCTGACAATACCTGAACCAGATTGTATGGCCAAAGCGGCAGAAATTAAACTGCCAAATAATAAAACTAATTTGGAAATACAGTTTACTGCTAAAAATCTACTAGCATTTTATTATACATGCTCGTGGTGGTATTTATAAACTTTGTTTTTTTTATATATTTCAACTTAGCTTATTTTACCAGTATAAAAACGTCTGACAATTCTGTATGAAAAAACTGTCAAAACCCTAAAATTTATTCTCAGTATAAGACTAATACTAGGTATAAAAGTGTAACACGCTAAGGGCGAATCCCTTAGTCAGTTAAACTTAGTCAGTTATCTATCCTTTCGTGTTTTCCTTACCTCCAACACAAGCCGGCACCTCAGCCCGATATCCCTGACAGCTGCCAGCCTGGGTTTAACCCTCTCCTTCAGCGCCGTCACCGTGTCATCAGCCTTCCACACGGTCTCTGCCAACTTCTGCAGGTCTGCCGCCTTCTCCTCCCAGGTGTTGAGTGAAGAGCGCAGATTGCTCAGACGTCTGTAGGCGTCTTCTAGACGGTAGTTACTCTCTTGGACGGATGTTGATTGGAGATGTGCCTGAGAGGGAGATGATATGAGGGTTGTTGATGACCAAAATGTCTAAAAGAAGGGTGTATGGGGTTTAATTCGAATATTAAAGATAGAGTAGAGGTAGTGAGCACAGCACTTACAACATTGACAGGACAGATTTCTCTATAAACTTATAGAACAACGAGAATACAATCAGCAGAAATAGTTGTCAATGGAGAGTAGGTGATAATTTAAACATAACTGCTTAACCTCTCGTATGCAATTACAGATACCATTGAAAAGCCATTGTATCTCGCGTGGTTCCACGTTCTTAGTAAAGAAGGGTGCAATAAAAAAGCCTTCATGAATGATGATAAATGACCTCGTCCCAGCCTGGTAAGGTGTTACCAACCTGCAGACTGGCTCTTTTTACTACGGCAGGAACCTGTCTCATAATATTCAAACTCAAGATCAAGCATTTATTTCAAATAAACCAATTACAGGCACTTTGATTTGTCAAGGGGTCGTTCATTCAGAAAGATGAGGCTTTTTACCCATTCCAAAGCGTAGTAGATTCCTATGGAGAAGAACGGCAAGAAACTCCACGGACAGTCGTTAAAACAAAATATTGGTTACATAATTCATGTTAAAATTATACATGTGAAAAACAATGTAGAAAAATGTGCACGTTAGAGGCGTCCGTAATAAAAAGATAAATACAAAAAAAAAATAAGCCGTGGCACACACCTAAGAGATGACCAGTCCCAACTAACGGCGCCCGTTCGTGAACATGACGCATGGATCAGCACCATTTAGCTCAACCATTTTGAAGGGAACTTAATGATTCAACACACACATAGCACCAGCGAGACATTTGAGTATTCTCTTATGGGTCAATGACACGACAAAAGAACCACCTACAAAAATGTTGTACTCACCGAATCAAATACATCATTGGCAGCCGTCACATAATCAATGAGCTTCATATCCTTAATCTGTCTGAGCAAGTGCTTCGCTTCCTTCAATGCTCGGTGAGCGCTCAAATGCTTCTCTCCACGAGCAAATTCGTCCAAAGCCTCTACTTGCTCGCTCACTTTCCTCCTCATTTTGAGCACTTCTTCTAAGGCACTCATGCTTTCTAAACTCAAATAATCTGCTTCTTTTTCTCTTCTTCTCGCTTCGGCTTTTAGACTATTTGCTTCAGTAAACACTCGATGTTCCGTACTTTCTAAATTACTCATCAAATCTTTTATGTTTTTGGGATGTATTAAATTATTCTTTAGTTGGTTGAGACTAGTTTTTAGTGCGGTGGCGTTCTGGGAGAACTCTCGTACGGCGGCGAACGGTTTCGGTATTCTTTTCAGTTCTGTCGGGTCTGATTTGGTTCGCAAGTCTGACGTTAACGTCTCGACGGAGTCTAAAAGTGTTTGTGTGCAGTTGTCGCATGCTGGAAAATTAATAAGATATTATGCACTAATTGTTGCCTGCGACTTTTTCTGCGTTTTTTTGTATTTCATATTTTATTCAAATATCGAGACTGAAAAGTACCTTATGTCCTATTCAAACTAGCTACCTCTCTGTCAAATTTCATAACGATCGTTTAAGTGGTTTAGGCGAGGAAAGGTACAACAGACATACTGAAATACACAGAGTTACTTTCGCATTTAATATGGATTCTGAAAATAAACACGTTTGTCTGCATATTTTGTGCAGGTACTTTATTTACGAGTATTATCAAAGAAATAAAAATAATCGGCCTCTTTTTCTCTGTAGCCTCCACGAAATTTTTGCTGTGACTCTAATTCTAATTTAATTTAACTAGCTTGGATTATTTCTACTGGGCTTCCCTCTCCCTATTTCACACCGTGGCTCTTATTAGATTTGACACTTATGGGTACTCACGTCTACAGCCATCCTCATCCATATACTTCCTGGCAGCGCGACACTGGTCGCAGCGTAGGCCGGTGGCGAAGTCGCGACAGCGACAGCGGCCGGCGTCGTCGCAGAGCGGCGCCGCGCTGCCCGCGCCGCACGCGCACGCCACGCACGCGCCCGCCGCGCGGCGCCAGCCCGCCGCGCACGCCTCGCACTCGGGGCCCGTGTAGCCTGCCCAACACACTCTGTACAACAACCAGTTCTGCCGAAAGGCATCGTCCAGTAACTGGGTTGTGGAGGTCAATAGGCAGTCGCTCCATGTACATTACTGCTATTACTGCAAGCTGATCACAAACTGAATGAAAAGGCTAAACAGGCGATGATATACGGAAATAATTACTGAACATTCATAGTTGCAACATCAATAAATACAAAGTTGCAGCATTAACTCACCAGGTTTACAAAGACACTGCACCTTGCCCTCGTGCATGGCGCAGGCATCGGCGAAGTTCCGTGCACGCTCGGGGCACGGGCAGGCCTGGCAGCCACCGGGCCCAGTGGGCAGCCCGTAGTAGCCCGCCGCGCATTGTGTGCAGCGCGGCCCGCCCGTGCCGTGCGTGCAATTCTGAGGATAGTGATAGTATAGGTTAGAGTTGGAAAGAAGACTGGGTTTATAGATCTACAAACCATATGCCCAAGGGAATTTACCATCGGCAACCCCCCTAGCCCTTTAGGGAATGAAAAATCCTTCATTAGTGATCCCTTTCGTTAGAGGTATAACAAACTTTGTGAAAGAAGTATGCTTCTAGACCCACCAGTGTGGGTTGTGCGTTGTTTGTCAGTGATTGAATGAATTTAAAATTTTTATTGAGTAAGATGAAATTATGAACTAATGTGATAAGAAAGAATATTTATCATCAGCCTCGTATTCGATCGCACGCCATTTATCTCATCTAGCTGCTACTAGCCAGTACATCGGCAAGTGTGTAGGTACACAATTATACAGGGTTATTAGTAAAACAACAACAACCTCGCAGGGGTAGATTACTAACATCTTAAACAACAACATTTGTTCTACGACTTTTTCGAAAACAAGCAAAAAAAATCGACTTTTCATACAAAACTCGATCAGCTGTTCGGACATAATATGTATAGAGACTTGATTATTTTTTGTCTGTTTACGGAAAAGTCGTAGAAAAAATGTTGTTGTATGATTTTAGTAATCTAATCCTGCGAGGTTGTTGGTGTTTTACAAATAACCCTGTATATAACAGTAATATCAGCAAAATCTGAACTTATTTTTAGAAAGTCAAGAAATACCTAATCAAGTTTTGTACAGAATGGTCTTTCAAAAGTGCTTAGAATACAAATGGTTTACAGTAAATCAAACACCAGAGTATAGAGCAGTGGCGGCCCAATGGAAATAACCGCGACTTACTAGTTGTAGATCGTATAGGTTCGAACCCAGGCAGGCACATTACTTTGTGTGAATTATTTCATCACCTCTGCTCTACATCGTGAGGAATCCGTCATGTCCCAGATCCAAAAATCTGAAGTCATGTAACACACCAACCCGCACCGGATCCGCGTGGTTACGGCCCACTCCCTCTCACAGAGAGGAGGCCTGTGTCCCAGCAGTGGGATCATTAGAGGCTGATTATGCTATGTTATGAAATCAAACACCTAAATAATGTAGCACTTAGATCAAGATAATACGAACACGGTTCAACAAAGTCAATAAACTCACCAAGCAATCGCCAGTGTCCGGATGGCACTCAGTGGCTCTGCCATTACACACGCAGGGCTGCGCCTCTCCCTCCAAGTTGATGACAATGGTGCCCGAAACTGCCGTCATTAGCACCCTGGTAAATTATTATAATATTATTTTTACGCCTGTGGACCCCGTAGGGATAGGCAGAGGTAGCGCTGTTCCATAGTTGTCCATGGCTGAACTACGCACGTGTACAAAACTAAGCTTTTTATGAAAATGTATGCGGGATTATCCACTGCGACCCTCGGCTATGCTTCGCAGGGATGGTGGCTTGCAAAAAAAAAAAAACGGGCAGTTAACGTGCATAACCTCTCCGTGGTCCGTGCACATCATACACAGCAGTGCAGCAGTGGAATTCCGCTTTTATCCTATTATTTACCGATACCGCTGTACCGCGCCTTAGGAACGCGCGGCTAGGCGAGGGCCGGCGTTGACGAATGAGCGGCGGGACGCCGTGAGCGTTGACGAATGAGCGGCGGGACGCCGTGAGCGTTGAGGAATGAACGGCGGGACGCCGTGAGCGTTGATGAATGAGCGGCGGGATTGACGAATGAGCGGCGGGACGCCGTGAGCGTTGACGAATGAACGGCGGGTCGCCGTGAGCGTTGGCGAATGAACGGTGGGACACCAAGTGCGTTGATGAATGAGGGGCGGAGCGCCGTGTGCGTTGACGAATGAGCGGCGGGACACCGTGTGCGTTGACAAATGAGCGAAGGCACGGTACAGCAGTATCGGTCAAACTATAAATATTATAAATGTGAAAGTTTGTATGTTTAGATGTTTGGATGTTTTTTACTCAATCACAAAAAAAAAAACAGTTAAATGGATTTGGATGAAATTTGGCACGCGGATAGTTTATAACCTGGATTACCTAACACACAAGATATTTTTTTATCCCGGTAGTACGTTCCCGTGGGATAATTTCCGATATACACGCGGGCGAAGCCGCTGGCAAAGGCTAATAATGTGTTACAAAAATCATAATTAAGAACGTGCGACATGAGGATATAAAAAAAAAATATTTTTTCTTTGATTTGAAGTTTAATGTATTAATTTGAAAAGGCTGTTGATTATAATGAACATGGAATACCTGGGCGGCGGCATCCAGAAGCCGGCAGCTGGCTTCTGACAGGAGCTGGCGGAGTACCCGCGGGGACACGCGCACAGCTCCACGCCCAGCGCCGGCTCCGAGCGGCTCAGGCCGGGGATGGCCGTGTCCAGCGACACGTTGAGGAGTCTAGAGTTGAAGGAGTTTTTATAAAATATTCACTGTTTTTTTTTTTAAATTATATTAATTATTTCAAGACCCGCTGACATCCAGAGGAGCCATGAACAATCATTAATTAGTTTAAAGCCCAGTTTTAAATCAACATACCCAAAATTGTTTTAAAGGCTTGTGGTAATAATTAACGTATTGCACAAAAGTATGCTAAAACAACGACCCAGTGTCAATAATTGCTTAAAAATTTTCATGAGAACACGAAATATGAATGATTTGTTTTTTTTTCTTTAAATATATAGGTAAGCTAACCTTCCCTGAAACTGGAAATCTTTATTCAAGCCGGCACAGTGTATGCATGTAGCATGAGCCACGCAACGGCCACGCCACAGCAGCAAATGGAAGTTAAGCAATAGAAGTATGTACTCACAAAGCATGAACTTGTTCCTGATAAGTGGGCGCGCGGGTCGTGAGGCGGATGAGGATCTTGTCCAGCCGGCGCAGAGCCAGCATGAGCGCGGAGCGAGACGCCACGCCGCGGCCACGCACCATCCACAATGACTCGTGGAAGCGGACTGCGTGCGTGCCATTCACTACCGGAGCATGCTGAATAAAAATTGTTGTACTTGTATAAAAAAATATTGGGCACCAAAAAATACGACTGATGTTGCTTACAGCCTACCGTAGACGAGACGACAATTCGGGATTTGTATGCAAAAATCGCCAGGTTTAACAAGATTTAGCGCAGTCATTTCTTGACAGCCATCGTGTAAACGAAGCTTGAGATCATGAATGTGATAAATTACCTAGCGCTTCTCGTCCATTTCACGCCTCTCGAAGTTCGAGAAACTGTCTTTCTATTAAAAACGATGCTTAACATTGCTGGGAATTACAAATAGAAAAGCAAAATACTAAACAAAACTGCTGAATAAACTGTTTTTTCAGCCTGTATAATTGGCCCACTGCTGTGCAAAGGTCTTTCCCATAGCTTTACACTTTCCCTGTATGTTGCCTTCTCGCCAGCGTTTCTTAGGCCTCACTTGGTGACCTAATCAAGAAAAAAAAGATCAAGTACTAACTTCAAAGTACTCCAACACAATACTCTTCGTATATAATCTCACAAGCGGGAACCGTGCCAGGACCTCGCGACTGAGCTCCGTCCCCCCCTCCTCTTCCACGCGGAACCGCAGGGACCCCCCGTATGACGTCACGCGGTCTCCCACGAACCGTTTGTCTAGTTCCACGTAGACTGGCACTGGGGGCCAAGGGAGCGTGATGGTTGCGTCCGGGCTGTGAGTGTGTATGGCTAGTAAGGAGTCTTGGTCCATCTGGGAGCATAGAAATTAAAACGTTTAGTACAAGGATCCTTTGTCGTGTGCTAGCTTGTTTTTTTTTAAATACATTTCGCGAAACAGTTTCACAATATGATTTAAAAGTGTGGAGGCCCCGATATTTTTTTGATAAAGACGACTAACCTTTACCTTTGAATGTGAACTTTTTTCTTTAATGGACACAGCGGAAGTATTTTTTTTTCTTATCTATAAAAATCTAATTGTGATGGTCCCTTCTTTGTGGAGGCCCGGGGCTAGTGCCCCTGTTGCCTCACCGTAAATTTAGCCCTGCAAACAGCGCCACCTTGTGAACGTCATTGAAGCGCTAAGACTTTTTTAGCACTATAATCGTTACCATAAAAAACGAAATTAAACTAAAGTGATTTGTGTCTGTGTTGTTTGCCATATAGGTCCACTTTCACATTATGTGGCAGGATCTACTTATAATGTGGAAATTTCTAATCATATGCACAAGGACCAATTTTATGCTCTGTACGTTTGTAAGAGGTTTTGTTGGCTACTTACAAGAATTTGGTTTTCGAAAACAGGGGTCTCTTAAATCCAACGTTTATTCAACCACAAGAAAACGTCGAAAAATAACCAGAGGGCCTAAACATGTTGCAATTGCTTTTAAAGCGTTTCGTATTATTTCTTTTAACGACGCCGCGACGACCAACAAGATTGTCATAAGCTTTTTGGTTAAAATACACAAAAATCCATTTATATGCATCCATCAGTCAGTGTAACAGTCATCAGGCTACTCACAGTGGTAATAGCATCTCGGTGGCCCCTCTGCAGCGTGACGTGCAGCGGCGCGGCGGCGTGCACGGCGCCGCGGGCCAGCGCGGCCTGCGCGCACTGCGACACGCGCCCGAAGCAGAAGCACGCCGTGCAGCCCGACGGGTTGTCGACTGACAGGCCGAATGTGCCCGCCAGGCAACTGTCGCATTTCTCGCCTACTACGTTTTCCTGGAAGATTAATGATATTTCAAAACGACTATCACCCGTTAAGCGTCGATTTCATCTACCTTTTATTCTAAGGACAGAATACATATCTGATGTTGATGAAATCGGGCTTAAGAGGTTTAGGGGTTTATTTATAAACGTTGCATAATGTTAATGATAAACATCTGCGTCAGGGTTTTCCGTAAAATTCAAATTTTCTTACGTTTTTTGCAATTTGCAGGCCAGTATGATCATAGAGGCAGGTTGTATGATGGTTAAAATATGATTCGCGACCGTACCAAATATGTATATACAGAATTATAATAATTAGAATCATCAATACAATTCTCTAAGTTAGAATTGACCTCAAAAATATCATGATTTCATGAAATAGTCATTCAAAAGGGTAATTTGAATTAGAGAGTACTTTGAGTAAATAATTTCATCAACATTGCTCTCAAAACGGTGAAGGAAAACATCGTGAGGAAACCGGAATATACTAGAACCAAAATTCGAAGACATGTGATATCTAATATCCCGCACTGGGCCCTCTCGAAGAGAGGAGGCCTGTGTCCTAGCAGTGGGAACATTGGAGGCTCATTCTGTATAGGATACTTTTATGCAAGAAAAATTTACCATCTCCGTGTGGGTAAATCCGCAGGACTCCGTCTACTGAAATATGGGTTATGATCTACTAGTTTACCTTACAAGGACACCGGCCCCATTCGTCACAGCTGCACAAGCCGTTGGCGCAGTCCCTCGTGCCGGCAGCGTGACACTGGCACGGCCGGCACCGGGCCCCGTAGTGCCCGCGCGTACATTGCTCGCAAGTGCCGCCCTCCCAGCCGGAGCGGCACTTGCACTGCCCAGTACGGGGGTCGCATATGTCTGGAAATAATGTTAAGTCTTTAAAAGATGTCAAGTCAAAATTCTCAGCAACAGCCCGGAGGCTGGATTTATTCCCAGTTTGATGAAGATCCCGGCAACCCCTTGGATGCGAGAAGCACAGGACAGGACCGGTCGTTGTAGAAATGCTTGGCCAATACCTATCCAGCAATCTTTCGGGTGAATGATGACGCTAGGTAAGGAATACTTACTAGACACAGCGCCGGGGCCACAGCTGCAAGGCCTGCAAGAGTTGCCGACGCCCCAGTAGCCGCGCGCGCACTGCCGGCAGCCGGCGCCCATGGAGCCGCCCGGGCACACGCAGCGGCCGCTGTGCGGTGAGCACACCTTGCCGTCCCTGCACACCGGACATGCTGGAACAATTATATTATAAAAGTAGTTCAAATAGAAGAATATTTTGATTCGGCCCATTCGGCCCCACTTTTTAACGACGGGACGCCTAGGCTGGGCACTAGATTATGTTTTAAAGCAGGCTTTTTTATTAAGGAGGTACTTCTACATATTATTTTAGATCATTATTTTCAACTAACTAAAAGTACCTACAGTCGAACATGCATGTTGGTGTCCTAATTAGTCAATTCTTTATCATCACTCTCTTAAGTGTGCCATAAGCTTATAAGGTTATGGCCTGTATACTAAAAAGCTTGATCGACTGTACAGACGCCAGCAGGTCAAGCTACCCGAAACTATAAAATTTTCGCAATCAACTTTGAACCTTATCCTGTAGTGATAACGTTGAAAATCGATTAAAGAAATTTGACAGATTGTAGTAGCTTGATGTGCTGGCGTCTGTACATTCCTTTATTTATGCTCGTTTATGAGCAAAGGCGACAATAATTATGCGTTCTTCGAAAATACTATGTTATTTCCTTCTTTCTATTTTAGTAGCGTAATTAACTGCCTCATGAGCAGTCAATTCCGTTAATGAAATTTTGCCGACATAGCCTCATTAAGTTAATTATAAAACCCCAACTCACGTAGACATCCAGCAGGTCCGAAGCCGTAATAACCTGGCAGGCAGGTGTCGCAGTGCGCGCCACCGACGCCGTCCGCGCAGGCGCAGGCCCCGGTGTCCGGGTCGCACGCCGACGCGCCCGGGCCGCATGCGCAGCGCCGGCACCCGCCCAACTGCAGGCCCCAGTAGCCCTCCTAGAGGAGAAAATTATTGATTATTAATATTTAATAGAATAAAATGAAATTTGTAGATATCGGAATGCAATAAAAGAAAAGAGTACACAAAAAATACAGGGTCAAATTAAATTAACTGGCGGAACTGCACAAATGCGACGGTTATCAAAATTGGATCATGATATTTTACCAGTTAAAGGCCGGCTCAGAAAGCGATTGTCGCGCTCGTTTATATGAATATGACGTACTTGCGCAATCAATCAAGTCGCGTTTGTACGTCATGAAAACCATCGCGTAAGTATTCGCATTCGGTTAGGACACAGGGTATGAGGGTAATGGTAAATATGCCTAGTTCTTAGTAAAAAATACGAGTATAACGAATTATTTTTAGTCTTCATTAAATCTTGTAAAATGTTTTCATTTCCAATTTGAGAGACATTAAGTGTAACCTCATTGCCTCAATTCCTAATCTAAAACTGATCGCATCTTGAAATCTGTGCGTCTGTTTATCCTAATCCATCAACTTAATGTCTCATTGGCACATTGCCATGATATGACCATTTTACGTAAGGAATGGCGTACATTGGAAGGAGAATAACTATTCCAGTTGCAGTGTCATCATCATCATCATTTCAGCCGAAAGACGTCCACCGCTTGACATAGGACTCCCCCATGTACCGTCACTTCAACCCGTCTGTACTTCCCGCATTCAGCGGATTTCTGCTCCCACAAGGGGGACCGATGACCTTGTGAACAAGGTCATCGGTCCCCCTTGTGGGAGGCCTTCCGACGCTACGTTTTCCGGTACGCGGTCGCCACTCCAAAACCTTTCGGCACCATCGGCCATCTGTTGTGCGAGCAATATGACCTGCCCACTGACACTGAAGTTTGGCAATTCGTCGGGCTTTGTCGGTTACCTTGGTTCTCCTACGGATCTCTTCATTTCTGATTCGATCACCCAGGGAAACTCCAAGCACAGCCCTCTTAATTGTACGTGTCCTTATCAAAAAAGCATATTATAAAAGACTACGTTGAAGACAAGGAAGTTTGATTCCTTCTGCACATGTGGCTTCCCTGGTACCTCATGAACAACATAACTATGTCAATGTCTATTAACTGCTCTCAAATAACGATGTTTATTTAGAATTTTTAATTATTTTTTTACATACTTCCTTGACATAATCTTTTCATTATTTGACATTATTTACCTACAAATCGAATTACGCCTGGAGGCGTAAACTTCGTTAGGAGCTTGCGGCACCACAGGAAAGCCCGGTTAAGGAGCAGGAACCCCCAGTGGTTATACCTCCGAGATGCCATACACAAAAAAAAAAAAAAAAAAAATCGAATTCCAATTCTTTATTAGTGGTTTTTGTGGACATGAATTATTTATTCAGATATGTTACTGTAGTTGTAATTGCAATCATGTCATTAATATTTTATATACTTAGATTATTTTATATTTCATAAAATTGATGAAAATTGATGAAAATTTACCATTACCTTTTTCTTCCATACTTCTTTATTAGTTGACATCTCAGTATTTTTTCTCTCTTTCTACCAAATAAATGATGAACAGACTGTGTGAAAGATCACACAGTCTGTTCATCATTTATTTGGTCTTCCCCTACTCTTATAACCATCCACGTTCTTACTCAAAACCTTCCTCACGACACTTTCCTCATACCTCCGCATCACATGCCATGATGTTTAATACTTGTTAGAGGGATGATGACTAAAAAAAATTTTTTTTGTCCTTCATGTAGATTAGTAGAAGTATTTTTTTCTTTTTTTACCTAATCAAAACATTACGGCGATACATTGAGTTCAAATGTGGCATGACGTCACAGCTCGCTAGATTTAATACGTAGGTAACAAGCCCCCACTCCCCAAGTTTAATGTGTTTTATCCTTGTTTTATCCAAGTCATTTTTAGGGTTCCGTAACCAAATGGAAAAAAACGGAACCCTTTTGGATTCATCATGTCTGTCTGTCTGTCTGTCCGTCCGTATGTCACAGCCACTTTTTTCCGAAACTATAAGAACTATACTGTTGAAACTTGGTAAGTAGATGTATTCTGTGAACCGCATTGAGATATTCACACAAAAATAGAAAAAAAATACAATATATTTTGAGGGTTCCCCATACTTTTTCCATCAAACCCATACGTGTGGGGTACCTATCTATGGATAGGTATTCAAATTTGATATTGAGGTTTCTAATATCATTTTTTTCTAAACTGAATAGTTTGCGCGAGAGACACTTCCAAAGAAGTAAAATGTGTGTCCCCTCCTGTAACTTCTAAAATAAGAGAATGATAAAACAAAAAAATATGATGTACATTACCATGTAAACTTCCACTGAAAATTGGTTTGAACGAGATCTATACTCCATTTACTATAGCATTAGACAAATAACGGCTAAATAACGAGAGTTATTGTGTAATATTGTTGAAATTACTGCACTTTAGAGTTATTTTTTTAATGTAAATGGTAAATAGATTACAGTGCTTTGTATTTATCGTGAAATAACGGAGTTTATTGAACGTTTACATCGAAATAACGAAAGGGTGAGAACAGTTATTTGTCTAATGTTATAATAAATGGAGTATGGTAAGTAGTTTTTTTTAATAGATACGTCATAAATCGTAACCCGCGCTTGCTGTTACGGAACACTTCATGGGCGAGTCCGACTCGCACTTGGACGCTTTTTTTTAATTAATATAATAAAGCAAAAAATACGTGTCTAATATTTTTTTATTATCTGATTGAAGGACTAAACAGTTTTTCTTTTTTTTTACCCAGGACACATCCCTATTTTAGTTGAAAAACGACTCATTTATATTTTCGTAACATAATAATTACAATTTAGTAAATAACTGACAACATCTTCAACAAGTCGAGCGTTAAACCAAACACAATGGTTCACAAGTCCTATCGGCACTCACTCCTCAAGCGTCCCATTCACGCAAAAGAATGCGCACGTGATACGATCGCGAACGCGCGTCGAACGCTAACCAAACGCGCACGCAGCAAAATATAAATCGAGGCAGACAAATGCACAACATTAAAAAATTGTCTTATTTTGACTGAAATGATGACGATCATGATGATAGCTTAGCTCACTAGCTTTTTTTAAATTCAAATTCCAATTAATTTATTAATTTTGTGAACATAGGGTAAAAATACAGATGTTATTTATAGAAATGTTGGTCCATACTACGTCCAGCCAGAAGGCATACAAAATAGGTAGACACATTAACAAAATAATAAAAAGTAAAGTCACTATATTAAGTAGGTACATATGTATGTCACAGTTCCATACCAAACACTAATAGTTAACAATAAGTCAATAAATTAAGACGGCACATAAACAAATAGGTAGTAAATAGTCACAATTTCGTAAACAATATCAAAATGAAATTAATGTAAATAAAGAATATCAATTATTTCATACCTATAAGGCATTGATCACGCGTTGGCACTATCAGACAGTATAATTACGCCCATAATGTTTTCTCTGGATGTTTTTCTTCACCGTAAGTCGGTACTTATGTCATCATCTGCCCAGCCTTTTCCCAACTATGTCGGGGTTGGCTTCCAGTCTAACCGGCTGCAGCTAAATTCCAGCGTCATACGTAGAGCGACTGCCTATCTGACCTCCACAACCCAGTTACTGGGTAATACGATACCCCTTGGTAAAATTGGTAACGATTGTCAAATATCCAAGAATGACAGCCGGCTTGGTATGTAAAGATGGTCACCCATCCACGGACCAACCGCGGTAAGTGTAGCCTGGCATCACACATCGGCCAACTATGGCAGCCAACCCCGATTTCCTAAGATAACATTATAGGCCACCTTTAGGGCAACATTATAGGCCACCTTTTAGACACCATTATAGGCCGATTATACTAACACGCTAGGTCTTTGCATAATCGGCCTATAATGTTCCCACTGCTGGGACACATACCTCTCCTGCGTGAGAGGGACTGGGCGGTAATCCATGACGCGGGGCCAGTGCGGGTTGGTTGGATCTCACATAACGTCTACCAATTGTTTTCTAACGATGTTTTCCTTCACCACTATTCTCGGAGAATAGTGTACCGTACCGTATAAACTACTAGCTTCTGCCCGTGACTTCGTCCGGGTAACATTTCTTGTTATTATGTCCACTCGGCAATACTGTAGCTCGATTAGTCAAAGAGTTTTCGGAATCGGATCAATAATTTCGATGATTAGGTACCGCCTACATACAAACTCACAAATCCAATATCCTATCTTATCCTACTTCCTACGTGTACTAATATTATAAATGTGAAAGTTTGTGAGGATGGATGGATCTTTTTTAGTCAATCACGACAAAACGGCAGAACGGATTTGCATGAAATTTGGCACACAGATAGTTTATAGCCTGGATTAACACAAAGGATACTTTTTATCCCGATATTCCCACGGAATCGAGACTTATGCGGGTGAAACCGCGGGGTGCAGTTAGTATTACGCCGATGGGAGAGAAGAAGTTAGTAGTGGTTTAGGTTCTTGCTTTAATGTGCGCGATATATATATGTACTTCGTTCAGTACGCGATTACCTTTTAAACAACATTAACGTTGGTGAAGTAAACTGGCGATTAGCCGACTTACGGATTAGTTTTGATCGTCGGTTAATGTTCGACATAATGTAATGTTGCCTTACCCTTCGAGATACAATCGGCTTACTGATTGACATGAAAGACGATAATGCGTATTGCCATTCACCTACCTTGTTTAATGGAATTGTGGGTGCGTTTAAATTGATGAAATATTTCTATGACAGATTTCGTTGGACCTGTCATGTCTGTATTGAAGAACCGTTGGGCTAAAATAACAACACGTGTTAATAAATACAACAATGTATGGTCAAGAAGCGATAATGTTATTCAAGTTTCAAACAAAATCCTTTCCCACATACCGGGCGCCTGTCTCATTTTCGAACTGTCATTTTCATTCAAAATGTTAGTTAAAATTAACCTCGATACGCGGACGATAAACGAGACAATAGAAGTTTTATTGTTATGACGTCTATAGTCGTCAAGCGCGCGCGAAAGCGTTAAGCGTCAGGATAGCCAAGGAAATTCAAATATTCTTACGTTTTTTGTAATTTGCAGGTCAGTGTCAGGTTGTATGTTAATTAAAATATAATTCGCGACCGTAAAAAATATGACTTTACAGAATTATAATCATTAGAATCAGTAATACAACTCCTTAAGTTAGAATTAGCCTCAAATGTCATGATTTCATGAAGTAGTCATTCTATAGGGTAATATAAACTTAGAGAGTTGTATTGACAATTATTATGATTATAATTTTACTAATCATAATAATTATTTATTCCTTAACTGTTGCAAAGACAGAAAATCAGTCAAAGAAAAGTGCTACTTTTCTTGCTCCTGATATGATCATCACCAAGATCAAGATGGAGGGATCCCACTGCATTACCTATTACTTGCAGTAAACACTTCAAAATGTACGAAGGTTTGTTTAACTGCGGTTTAAATACCAATTTTAAAGACCTCATTACATTTCATTTGACATTTAAAGCATAATAAATTCAACTTTCTATACAATAATACCGTTTGCATGATTTTAAGGGGTATTAAAGTTATTTAACTACGACAAATATGTAAATTGTAAGATTAAGATTGACCCAGTTGAACGCAATAAACGTTGAAAATAAAGCTAATTAGATACTTTACTAAGTAAGTAACATCATCCATGCCTAGTTGTAACAGTTGCCAATAACCGGGCAAGAACATAGTATCAAAACGTGTGTGGGTGACGTGTGTGGGGAGCTTGTTGCGCCACTTCTGCTCCCCAGCTAAATCACTAGGAAGTGTGATAAAGGGCGGGCGTTTTGGGGGACTGTCTTATGTAATTTTGACTTTTGATTTTGTATTTCGCACCTCTACCTACACATTCGAGGAATGCAGGCGTGATGCCGTATACACAGTCATTATTGAGTTTGGCTGCAGCATCTCGTCATATTTTGAAATTCTAGTAGTTGAGATCTTAATATTGATAGATTTATTACTAAAACATACTTTATCAGGAGGACATTTTTATGCACGCAAGTGTATTTTAAAAAGATTCCGCCACAGCAGACTGATATTGTGTGATTTTTATAACATGCTGAGCAGGCGAGGGTTATCGTACCGTATCAACATTTGGCAAAATAAACATGATACCCATCGGCCGTCAGAAAGTGATTGACATTGCTGATATTGGCACAAGACGAAGCTGCTGCCAAGTGCCAATTACGACCGTTCACTCCAGAGCTCCCCATTTTGACTCACCGTTCGTTTGAAGTTGTTTGATCCAGACACAAACATCTGTCTTCCACAATCCTCGGCTATTATTTTCATAAGATATTAGCCAGCTGTGACCCACATTCGCGAATACTTGCCATGTTCCAATGACATTTAATTGAGACTCCGCGGTACAATTCCGATACGACCGACACCAATTATTGGTATTATGGCCGACAGGGCCGGATTAGGACTCAACTGACGTAAGATATAGGTTCCGCTTAATGTGTGGGTGAAAGTTTCTGGATGAAACGGAATAACGAAACTAGAAAATTACAAGAAGCCAAGATACCAAACCAACCAATGGTTAATAAAAAACATATATACAAACATAAAACATATAGATAGTTCCATGGCGAACGCCAAGTCAAATGATTGGCAAGATAGAGCAAAGTTAGCAAGTTCATAGCTGCTAGGTGATACATTAAAATATCAGCTCCAGTTCGCAACCAAAATAAATTAAAAAGACAATGAAAAACATGAACAAGAAATAGAAAAGCGTTTTTACAATGCTGTCTCATTTCGTTGATGCACACTTAAAAAAAACATTTCATGTTCTACCTAAGTGTGTCTTCACTTCGGCAAGTAATAAAACTGCAAAAAGTAAAATGTAAAAGAGTGATTCGTACGAATTTTTGATGCCCAGATTCCTTCCCTCTTTTTCGTATAACACTAGCTGACAGACGTTGTCCTCAATCATTCATACAAAATTCCCATAGAAAATGCACTTTCATTTTTCTGAATTTTCCAATTTTTCCGACAACTTTTCAAATTTGTCGATGTTTTTCTTTCCGTAAAAACCTGATTCAGACAGTTACGAACATTTTAAAACAAAAATTGGTCAAATCGGTCCAGCCGAGTTTACAAATAGTTTCTCCCGCTCTGGGCGGAGCGGGAGGGCGTGTCAGAGTTTTACTGACTAAAACCCACCCGTGTCTCTTCAGTTGCCTGTGTGCCAGGTCCACGGTATCCCTTTCGGACAAACCCGCAACCCTGGCAGGTCTATCTGTCTGTATGTTTGTCTGTCTGTCTGTCCGCAGCTTATAGCTCAGAGACCCTTAGTACTAGAAAGCTGTAATTTGGCATGGGTATACATATTAATAATATTACGGCGACAAAGTAGTAACATATTTTTTTTAGGGTACCTCCTCACGTAAAGTGGCATGATCATTTTTTTTTCTCGTGTAACCTATGGTGTGAGATATCGTTGGATAGGCCGTTCAAAAATATTGCGGGTTTGTGAGTACTATTTTTCGATTCAGGGATCTGTTTGCGTAATAATAAGCTTTGAAGTGCTAACTTTTGTTAGAGTCAAGTGTCCTCCCCCTCTGCCAGCTAAATGGTTGTACTTGGATATGTGAAAAAATTCACAGCCGTAGTATATATAACGAAGTTAAAAGGAAATTTATCACAGCTAAGTAGGCTTTACAAGTTACCGAGTAATAGTAGACCAACTTACATTTGCAGTTGAAAAACATGTTCTCCCATACATTTCGTATGGAACATGTTTTTTAACTACAATGTTAAGTTTGTCCTTGGGATTAATTCATACCAACTACGGAACCCTTCATTCACATACTTAGCCGGTTTTATTATATAGATTTTAAACCTGTTAATTTATAAATTATGTACCTACTTATATTTATTTCACCAGATTTGATATAGAACATAAATTTTTATTTAAATGCATCGGTTAGCTCCTTCCCTGTGCAAGATAGCTTAAGTGACAACGTTTATATTCAGCTTCATTTTCTGCCAGTTTCTCCCACTTCGCAGTTATAACTGTTATAACCGAATTCCGAATGATATTCAAGCAATTAAATCAAATAGTTTAATAGTAGTAGAGCTCTTTGTGAAATAATTTGTTAGGGGAAGTAGAAGTAACGATTTTTTTATTCAATTGTTTTCTTTTTAATCTTTTTATTACGGAGAGGGTCGTGGCCCTCTCACCGAGAGGAGGCCTGTATCCCAGCAACAGAAGTGGGAAAACAATAGGCTAATTATGCTTATGCTTTATTAAGGATGTTTTTAACGCCCCACTGCTGGGCCTCCTTTTTTCTTCTACCATACTTCACGGTTCTGTGCGTCCCTCATCTAGATGTCGCGGGAAACTTTGGTGATATATCGTCAACCCAACGCGCTAAATGACAGGACAGTATAAGTTACAAAAAAAAAAAAAAACCAGCCAAGTGCGTGTCGGGCCACACACAATGAAGGGTTCCATAGTTGGAATGAATTTATCCCAAGAACAAACTTAACATTGTAATTGAAAACCCAGTTCAGTCACATTCCAACTGCAAATGTAAGTTTGTACGCATAATATTGAGAGATTTACCATGTTATATTAAGACCTTAATAGAATTCATATGGGTTTTCCTTTTATCTATAAGTAAATAACTTTACTCTAAGAAGAATTTTGAAAAATTACAGGAAATATCTGTAATATTTTTTTAATTTTTGGAACAGTAGTTTCGGACATAAGGGGGATGTCAATTTGAAATAAAAATAAATAAATGAAAATGTGTCAATTTTCAATTTTCTTAAATAACTTTAAAAGTATTATTTTGCTATAAAATTATAAAAAAAAAATTAAAAAAATATCAGAATGTTTTACATTACCGAAGCCATCATTTGATATGTCACACGGTACAGTTCGCAATACTTTTTTTTTAAATTTTCTTGTTTGCCTCCCAAAAGTGAACCCATATTCTAAATTCATTTATTTACGTTACACGTCTGTGTTTGGGTCACAGAAGTTCATTTGTGTACCAAATTTCAACTTAATCGGCCCAGTAGATTCGGAGCAAATTGGCTGTGACAGACGGACAGACAGACAGACACTAGAATGATCCTATAGGGGTTCCGTTTTTCCTTTTGAGGTACGGAATTTTAAAAAACCCTTAACTTTTTATCGCATTGGTGTAACTAATACATCTCTGCCTGTTCACACAGTGGCACGGTATAAATTCCGCTCAGTTTCCTCAGTCCGTTCCGTTTATTGCTTAGAAATGTCACGGGGACATTACCAACACAACGCCATTTGAATATCAATGCAAAGTACGAAGGATGTAAATTGTTTGCTCGGAATCCTAACTGTGTCCGTCTTAGGAGGGATAGCTGCAGGAGGCGTTTGAGTTTGTAATAGTTTATGCGGCTGGAGGCTTACTAACCAAATTTTTGACTGACTCAATACTATTGTGCCGGCTTTGATCTACAACGCCACACAAATCCTGCATCGCGCAATCAGAGTTTACCGCGCGACTAGCATATATACAACATCCCGACATCAACCGTCGGGTAGTTGCCCACTACACACGGAACCCGTCTGGTCGGAGGATCCTCCCTTTTCCTATGGAGAATGAATGAACTTTACACCCTGTTCCACATATACTATTTACACCAAAATCAAAAGTAATTTATTCAAATTAGGCTGAGGATCAGCGCTTTTTGAACGTCGTTTTTTTCTTTTTTTATTACTTAGGAGACTGCCCAAAAACGCACTGAACCAGCTAGTGTTTTAGCTGGGAAGAAGAAGTGGCGCAACAAACTCCCCAGCTGCTGCAGCACAGCTGTCTGTTAAGTTCCATTCACACCATTCATACAAAAATCATTGATCTCGTCCAATCCCAGACTTACCTACACAGTTCTGTAGGTCGACTATGGAACTGCTTAACTTAACTTTCCTAAAGCCTAGCAAAAATGGAGAGGATTCTGGACAAACGAAAAAACGTCAGATCGGCTATACAAGAACGAATCAGTCTTATCATTTAGTACGATTTGGTTCAAGTCGTGGTCGCTCCTCTGGATGCGGTCAGGCTTTGAGAAGTTGAGTCATTAACATCTACACACGATAGTTTTTTTTTTTTTATGAGTCAAATGTAGGGTGAATGTGAAGGTAGATCTGATAAATAAAGTATTGTAGCCTGCCGCGGGTGGCAGTGGACAATCCCGTCTACATTTTGCGAAGCAATAGTACTCGTGCGCTGCTGTGGACGTGATACGAAAATACAGCTAAATAATATTTACTTGGTGATACATACCTCACATGTTTCGCAGGCCCTGCCCGTAACGTGTTGCTTGCAACGGCACTGGCCTGTTCGAATGTCGCACACGTTGCTCTCAGAACCGATCGACGAACAGTTGCAACCTGTAACAAACGAACATGAAATAAGTACATAAATATCAACAAAATGTGTACCCATTTAATAACGTTAATTAATTTATCTACTTCAGTAATTTAGTCAGAGAATTAATTTCATCATAATCATCATTTCAGCCGAAAGACGTCCACTGCTGGACATGAACCTCCCCCAAGCACCGCCACTTCGACCGGTTATGTGCTTCCCGCATCCAGCAGATTTCTGCGGCCTTCACAAGGTCATCGGTCCACCTTGTGGGAGGCTTTTCAACGTTAATCTTCCGGTACGCGGTCGCCAGAACCTTTCGGCCCCATCGGCCATCTGTTCTGCGAGCAATGTGCCCAGCCCACTGCCACTTAAGTTTGGCAATTCTTCGGACCTTGGTTCTCCTGCGGATCTCTTCATTTCTGATTAATTTACAAGGAAACAATTGGTAGATACTGTTAGTTTTCCAGCACTACTACCTACTATAAAATACAAACTCCCCAGATATCTTAAGATCCCTATCTATTACAAACAAAATGCACTATAATGTATTTAAAGTCCTCTTAGTACATAATATTATAATAATGTGCATTTTATATTGAGAACTGACATTTAACATGTCTCATTCCTTTCATCGGGTAACAAACAAGAGGATTTACAAACATTAACATGTTCAAGCAACTCCTACGCACGTGTCGCACGCGTTCCGAATTCAAACCCAGATCAATTTGCTAATGCACCTGACAGCTCGACGCTTATTGGTCGGGAATTATTAAAATACAAGATGATGTTAATTTGGCTCGTTATCACAGCGCTTATGCTAATACAAGCTATAAATATGCTTTTATCGAGGTAGGGATTGTTTGCGGTTTTGCTTGCCTGATTTTGGAAGGCATGTATTTAGTCAAACTTCACATAATTCCCATTTTGTTTTCTATTGGACTCTCTCATATAATCATATGATCTTGGATGTAGTGCTCGTCGCCCGCTGCAACAGAACCGCTCGCTTCGCTCGCTTGGCTCGCTCACTGTTGGTCACAGCTTTGTCGTTTTCTAACCCATTTGTGGTCGGGGTGACCAAAATGGAGGAACCGAAAAGTATATAAACTGTAGGTTCTTTTAAGCACTAACGCAACGTATGTACTCGTAGATTACAAAACCAACGATTAAGATTTCCGAGTCCGTTAATTCTCCCAGGTAGGACCAAAGTACAGAATTATTTTACAAGAAAACCTTTACAAACTGCCGGACGAACACACAATCTCCATACACACCGACCAATTTGTTCGAGCAAACTTCTGAGATAACCACGACGATTACGCACAGAGTGGTCGGCAGGACCGCAGCACTAAAAGCTGAGATATCACAGACTTGTTGTAAACAATATTATTAAGATAACACGTATCAACGATTAGCCCGTTAGGGATCAACAGAGATGTAGGGGTAATGGTGGTCGTTTTACATGATTTAGGTACAGCAAGTTTTGTTTAAGATTTTGCTAATTTAGTTAGGATAGCCTTGCTGGAAAGCAATAGAAACTTGCCAATGTCTTAACATTTATTAGACACTATCTGATGCCCGCGGCTTCGCCCGCGTGGCTTTTTCTAAAAGTTGCCTAGGTTACTCCTTATAACATTAGCTATCTACCAGTGAAAGTCCAGCCGTTTCGGAGATTAGCCGGAACAAACAGACAAACAGACTGACAGGCGGAAAGACAAATTTAAAAAATTGACACTACAAACAGACACTTTTTTATTTTATTATGAACATGATGATGATGAACAGATGTAAATATTGGCAAGCCTAGCTGTTTTTCCACGAGTGATATGCTAAGCTGTGTAGCGGAGGTCGTGTTTGATATCGACCAATAGGTTCGTTTGATTTTCTTGGCTTAGCTTAGCTCTGGTGGAAAAGAGTTCAACGGAGGTGAGTTTTAGACATAGTTCTCTTTGGAGCGAGGATTGCGCGAGTGGTCCTACGTGACTGGCGAAATGTGGGTGTTATCTGCTTATCATGTCGTGATGGCCCAGTGGTTACGGTCTCGCATCTCATGTATGAAGTTATGGGTTAAATTCCGGGCAAGCACCAATGTTACTAACTGAATTTATATGTACTTCCTGGGTTTATCTTGGACATAACTGACATCTGTGTAGGAAAACAACGTGAGAAAACTTATAAAATATTTTTATGTTTTGTTTATATTATATGTATGTATGTATTGGTATTTTTTATTGAGTTATTTATCCATTATGTTGCACCTGCCATGTTTCCTCTCTGCATCACCCTTTTTTTTTGAGGATGGGAAATTTATCAAATGACCCCTTCCGCTCTGGGTGGAGCGGAAGGGAGTGTCAGACTCTTACTGACTAAAACCCACCCGTGTTCCTTTCTTGGCCCTTTATGTTCCGGGGCAGCGGTACGAGTATCCCTTTCGGACAATCCCGCTGACCCGGCAAGCTTGGGCCCTAATGGGCCCCCTCATCGTTGCTGACATCTCTTTGAGGCGCGCGTGGAACATGTACTCGCCGTCCGGCACGGGCCTGGTCCTGACCGGACGATGTGCTATCCATTACTGACCGCCCGCAGGCCCGCGCCTACGGTGTCCAGGGAGTCGTCAAGAGGCTCCCGCTCTGCATCACCCTAAGGTTGACTTATAGAAAATGCCTCGGGCATTAAGTCCGCCTTTGTACAGTAGTTGCTACTTGTTGTTACTTGTGCAATTTTTTTTAATAAATAAATATAAGCCTGATATCGCCATATTGTGGCTAGTGGCTAAGTAATAACAGCCGCACAGGTCGATCGATCAGGTTAAGCTACGCTTGCCGCGGTTGGTCCGTGGATGGGTGACCATCTTTACATACCAAGACCTCGCAGTGCCTCGGAAAGCACGTTAAGCCGTTGGTCCCGGCTGTCATTTGTTATCTTTGGCAGCTGTTACGGGTCGTCAGAAGCTCAAAAGTCTGAGAACCAGTCTTACCGTGGGGTGGTATCGTGTTACCCAGTTTTACTCAGATAGGCAGGCGCTCCATGTAAAATACTGGTATTCAGCTGCATCCTATTAGACTGGAAGCCAACCCCAACATAGTAGGGATAAGACCAGGCAGATGATGATGATCGCCAACCCATCTTGAGGAAGTGTGGTGATCGATGCCCATGATGAGCATTGATCACCATTCTCTGTATGAGACGAGGAAATTGCCCTGCTGTGGGACATTATAGCCTGGTGTTATTATAGAGTTTCTTGCCCGTTCTGTATATGTATGTACTATCGCGGTAATGGAATTCTAACCACCTTTGAAAAAAAATCTATGCACACGATGCCACATCTGTTTACCGCCCTTTCCTGCAACGACCAGTAAAAAAAAACACGCGGGGCAGTCTTTGGGGACTGCCGATAGAAGTGAAAACTAAGTAACTAAAGCGTTCGGTGACGATGACGCGAGTTCCACGATTTTTTTTCACCCAAAAAGTACACAATATACACATTACCTATACATATAGCACATGGAAAGCGTTCGGTGACGATGACGCGAGTTCCATGATTTTTGTTCACCCAAAACGTACACATATATACACAGTATATGGCTCATGGAAAGCGTTCGGTGACAATCGCGAACCCATAAGTTTTTCCCCTACCAAATAGTGCTCAACGTGCCTAAAGAATTGTTACAATGATCGCAGATGTCTGACCACCTCAGCTGGTTTTTTTACGGTCTTTTTCACAAGAGGACAGCAAAAATCTGATGCTTAGATGCTATTGGTGGATGAGCGAAGGTAAGCGTTACTATAGCGGCCGAGCTTTGCAAGCAGGAATAGTCCTTACGGTCGTCAGTTGTCACAGACCGCGATTGTACCTCCTCATCATTTATCATTTAATCATTTATACCTCTGCCTATTACTGCCTACTTCATGTAATATAGGCGTGATTTTATGTAATGATCCAATAAAAGTTAAGTTGCAAGTTGCACACACAATTCCATGAATTAGTTTAATAATAATATGTATTTAGAGCAAATTGTACAGAAATTCGAGACGCAGACATTGAATAGATTGTTATTGTTCATAACATAACGGTGAAACAATGGTTGTGACAAAATGCAGGTGTACGGAACCAGGTTCATTTTTAGTCGCAAACATACCAAATTCAACTTTATAACTGAAGATTTAGGTGTCAAAATTGATTGAGAATGTTTTAAGGTCACGTTCCCACGGTTTTAAAAGTTATTGGCATATTATCGATTCATGTTTCGATGATTGAAATGCTGATAGATATAATTGACAGGCAATTGTCGTTATTTATCGGAAGCACAATAATGCCAACATAAAGAATTCAATCAATTTCAGCCAATCACTGACTAATCCAAATCTAATTATTAAATACGAGAACAAATTCGTAATAAATACCTAATCATCATGGTGCGTGTTTTTTCCTACGAACAAGTTTTTTTTTTTAATAAACTTCGATATTGGTGGGAAGCGACGGATCAGGGCTCTATACCACAAAACTTTACAAGTCTAGAATTCTACAAAATTGTTAAATTGTAGAAAATACTGAATAACACAGAAATTACAAATAAGTATGTAAATTATACATATTTGTAAGGTTTTTCCGTTACAATTATGTGGCTTAGAGTTTTGTGGTACAGACACTTGTAAGATTTACCAATTAACAATTTTGTAAATTGTAATTGTAAAGTTTTGTGGTATGTATTACCTAAAGGGACCAGGTCTAGGATGGAACGAGCTTGCCCAGAAGACGTCTGTTCACTCTTGCTTTGAAAGACTGCTGGGTTAATTCTATCTGAATGATTCCCAGCGATTTCAAAATAAAATCAAAATTTCTTTATTTAAACAACTAAGATCCATAATATTAGTAATATCTTATAGCTAGTGTTAGTAATATAGGTATTATTAAAGTTCGAAGCACAGTAAGGTTTTGAGCGGATTTGAGCTCCCTTTTGTCGATGATTTATCCACGATATAGAGAATCCACTGCTACAAGGACTTTTTGGCGCTCGAATGACATTGATAGGAGGCGTTGTTGGTAATTCGAACAATTGTTCTATAAAATGTTTGATTGCTGCGACATCAGTCTGTTTGTAATGTCAAAATAAAAAAAATAAAAGACGTGTGGCACTCGGGGACTGCCGCGGTAAAGCTATTGCATAGCATTTTGTATCAACTTATGCAATGATAATTATTTATTTATTTTATTTATGCAGTATTTCTTTTTCTTTGATATTAATTTTTTTTTTTTTCGTTACGTAATTTCTGGATTCGGTCCCCGCGCTCAAGGCCCGCGATAGAAGCTATGCAATAGCTTAAAAACAAAATAAATAAGTGCTGAACGTCGTAAAAGTGTATAACTACGTAAACAAAGTCAAATACTATTTAAATATAAGCATAATAACAACTTTAAAATAGACGAAAGTGTTGAACCTAAAGTAATTTTAAATAAAAAAAGAGTGACAAACTGTTTTGACAGCGAAAAAATTCCATGTACATGAGTCATTTCCAACCGTCTAGTCAAGTTTAAAAATTGTTCAACTGGAATGGTATCAACTATTTGGCAAGCTTTAATTAAGTCATTGTAGCCTTGCGGTGCAACAGGGGACCTGAATGTACTCGTAATCGACTGCTCGTGAGTTCAAACCCCACTATCAACAATCACTTTTTGTGAAGATCATAATTTAATAAACTAATATTTATAAGAATAAAATACGCAGTACACAGAAAAAAGGAACTGCCAGAAATTATTAGATCACTAGAGGGTACTGGTGTAGGAAAAAAAGCGCTTTGTTGACAAAGTTCTTGACAACAAACAAGACAAGAATATGGCGGCCGGTAGCTATGGCGGCTGAGTAGCGTAGTGCGATAGAGTCGAATAGATGTTAAAGCGAGACAGCGATAGCGTGAGGTTTTTTCGTTACGGAATTTCTGGATTAGGTCCCCGCGCTCAAGGCCCGCGATAGAAGCTATGCAATAGCTTAAAAATAAAGACGTGTGGCACTCGGGGACTGCCGCGGTAAAGCTATTGCATAGCATTTTGTATCAACTTATGCAATTATAATTATTTATTTATTTTATTTATGCAGTATTTCTTTTTCTTTGATATAATTTTTTTTTTTTTTTCGTTACGGAATTTCTGGATTCGGTCCCCGCGCTCAAGGCCCTCGATAGAAGCTATGCAATAGCTTAAAAACAAAATAAATAAGTGCTGAACGTCGTAAAAGTGTATAACTACGTAAACAAAGTCAAATACTATTCAAATATAAGCATAATAACAACTTTAAAATAGACGAAAGTGTTGAACCTAAAGTAATTTTAAATAAAAAAAGAGTGACAAACTGTTTTGACAGCGAAAAAATTCCATGTACATGAGTCATTTCCAACCGTCTAGTCAAGTTTAAAAATTGTTCAACTGGAATGGTATCAACTATTTGGCAAGCTTTAATTAAGTCATTGTAGCCTTGCGGTGCAACAGGGGAACTGAATGTACTAGTAATCGACTGGTCGTGAGTTCAAACCCCACTATCAACAATCACTTTTTGTGAAGATCATAATTTTATAAACTAATATTTATAAGAATAATATACGCAGTACACAGAAAAAGAACTGCCAGAAATTATTAGATCACTAGAGGGTACTGGTGTAGTAAAACCGTCGGAGTGGGGAGCGTGAGGTTTTTTCGTTACGGAATTTCTGGATTCGGTCCCCGCGCTCAAGGCCCGCGATAGAAGCTATGCAATAGCTTAACAACTTTTTACTAAATGCATATGAAAGTATAAACGGTAGATACTTTAAAAAAAAAAAAATCCCCAGCAGCTGTCTGTTCAGATAGAAAAACTTGATTCTAACTCGATTCAGGGACTGTTGTATGACACTAACAATAAGTGGAAAGAAATACACAAAAAACATCACGCCTGTATTCCCCGACGGTTTAAGCAGAGTAGTAGATACCTATAGTACACCTACATTTCGCCAATTATGTTTGATTCCCATGTTTAAGGGCGAGTCTATTGCCATCAACTCGGTACAAATCCAGACTCCTGGCTGCTACTGAGACATTCCAGATGGAAAAACCCAATAACATGTTGCCCGACCGGGAATCGAACCCAGGACCTTATGCTCAGTAGGACACTTAAATAATAAATTAAAACAGTAGGCAATCGATTATAGAAAATTCACGTCCATAATTATCTGCGACAGTCTTCACGATTAGATCTACAATCTATCGGAACGTCCACTTTCCAACAATTAGCTTTAACTAAAGCCATTCCATTCAGCCATTCTCGAGAACATCTATCGTAAATTCAGTAAATCTAGTAAGCAATTAAACAATTTGTATAAATCTAAGAGAAAATCGTAGTGAATTCCTTGGAAATATGTCTAGACATTTAAGTGTAGGAACCTGCTTAGTACGCCGAGAGTGCGACAGCAGTGTCGGACACTAATGGAGATGTTGCAATAAGCGTCTGACATTTGTTTTCGGTAGTCGTAAATGAGTTAATTTATTGGATTTTATGACTCGTGCCTTTCTGCTATAGGGTAAAACCGGCCAAGTGCGTGTCGGACCTTGCACAATGAAGGGTTCCGTAGTTGGGATGAGTTTATCCCAAGAACAAATAAATAAAAAAATAAATAAACAAACATTGTAGTTGAAAAACAAGTGCTCCCATACATTCCAGCTGCAAATGTAAGTTTCTACGAACAATATTGAGAGATTTACCACGTTATTTCAATACTTCTTTATAGGTTTTCCTGTAATGTATTTATAAGAACTATTTTCTGTATTTTGTTTTTCCAAAGTTTTAGGCTCAGTAATTTTGGAGGTAAGGGGGGATGGTCAATTTTTATTTATTTTCTTAAATAAACTTCAAATTATTTATATTAAAATTATTAAAAAGAAAAAAAAGACGTGTGGCACTCGGGGACTGCCGCGGTAAAGCTATTGCATAGCATTTTGTATCAACTTATGCAATTATAATTATTTATTTATTTTATTTATGCAGTATTTCTTTTTCTTTGATATACTTTCTATATACTTTCTTTGATATACGGTATTCTGGATTCGGTCCCCGCGCTCAAGGCCCGCGATAGAAGCTATGCAATAGCTTAAAAACAAAATAAATAAGTGCTGAACGTCGTAAAAGTGTATAACTACGTAAACAAAGTCAAATACTATTCAAATATAAGCATAATAACAACTTGAAAATAGACGAAAGTGTTGAACCTAAAGTAATTTTAAATAAAAAAAGAGTGACAAACTGTTTTGACAGCGAAAAAATTCCATGTACATGAGTCATTTCCAACCGTCTAGTCCAGTTTAAAAATTGTTCAACTGGAATGGTATCAACTATTTGGCAAGCTTTAATTAAGTCATTGTAGCCTTGCGGTGCAACAGGGGAACTGAATATACTCATAATCGACTGGTCGTGAGTTCAAACCCCACTATCAACAATCACTTTTTGTGAAGATCATAATTTTATAAACTAATATTTATAAGAATAAAATACGCAGTACACAGAAAAAAGGAACTGCCAGAAATTATTAGATCACTAGAGGGTACTGGTGTAGTAAAATAACCGTCGGAGTGGGGTGCGTGAGGTTTTTTCGTTACGGAATTTCTGGATTCGGTCCCCGCGCTCAAGGCCCGCGATAGAAGCTATGCAATAGCTTAAAAACTGAAATCCTTACAATAAGCACTTTCTTTTGATATGTCACACGGTGAAATTTTCAAAACTTTTTTGACGTGACAACGTCTAATAATAAATCGATGAACGCCGGCTGCATGCACGAAAAAGGGTGACTCATTTTCCCGTTACGCTCAATAAATAAACGATAAATAAATATAAATAAATAAATAATTATGTTGAAGGAAAATTGCGTGGATGTGACGCATCACATCCACGCAAAACGGAAATAAAAATAACAAAGTAAGATAGAGTCGTTTTGTTTGTGCAGAATAAACACTTTTTCTTTCTTTTTCTTTTCTTTTTAAATAAAAAATAAATACAATAAGTACTTAGTTATAAAAGTTTATAATAGTTTTTATTTTATTTTTATATTATACCTAGGTATCGGTATTACCAAACATGTTCCCTAATATAGAAAACAAACATAAAGCTAAGTATTAATGAACGCATCGGTTGCCTAATTGCTAACTAGCGGCCCGCGGCTTCTCTTAACCTTATTAGATTGAAATGGATAATTAAAGGTTGTTAGTACCTTCGGCAATGAGCGCATCGATGTGGAAATATTTACCCCACACATTGGGAACTCCTACGTTTTTAGCAGTGTGTACTTACGTGTGGTAAGATTCTAGCCACACGTATACCTCATCATCATTAATATCCACAGCCCGACTTCATCCATTGCTGCAGGGTTAGCAAAACGCTTTCTATTTCTACAAAGAATAGACACAGCTCTTTCTATACAAAGTGACATTTCATTTAGCTCCATTTTTGACATCGCACCGTAGAAATCCATCTACCTGTTATTTTGTCTTTCGTTTCTAACGGTGTTTTTTATGTTCACTATTTCAGAAGAAAGTTTTCTATCCCGAACTGTCAAAATCACACTGACAACTGGCAGTTGTCAAAGGTAGTGAAAACAATTTGATTTTGTAATCGCCATGCTAAAGACAGTAGAAAACTTTTACTCGACGGCCACAAAGTCTATACGGTTATCTACAAAATCATTAATAAAAGAATTCAACAAAGCTATAAAAGAACAAATATATATAATTGGGAAATTGTACGTTTAGGTACAGTTTTAGTAGGTATACGTGAGATCTTAAGACGTTCCAACTCCATTTGAGTTCCAAAATTTGTTTTCCAATATTGAAAACCTTCATACGTCATAAGATCTCACGTATACCTACTAAAACTATAGCTAAACGTACAATTTCCCAATTTAAGCTAGAAAAATGTAGTATGCAGTGTTTTTAGTTTCTAGCAAAATTATCGTTTTCCTTAACAGACGTTATGGGTAAAAAAAATATGATCAAATCAATATTTTTATCTTTTTATCATGTTTAGATACCCATCACAGCTGCGGAGTTTCGCTAACTAATTGACCCTGTATACCATGAAAACTTTTTAAGGTACAATATATTTAAATATCAATTTAGTACCTTTACCTAGATTTCAAAGATTTTGATAGCCCATCTCATGATTATGAACCCAATATCTTGTTTCTTGAAATATTAATTTATAATTTGCTTAAAATATAGTATACTTAGCTTTTGCCCGCGGCTCCACCCGCCTGGTTGTCGGTTATCGCGTAAAAAAGTAGCCTAGGTCCTTCTCCATATCCCAGGCTATATCTCTGCCAAATTTTATGACGATCGGTTTAGGCGTGAAAACGTAACAGACAGACAAAGTTACTTTCACATTTATAATATTAGTATGGATGTAGTGTAGTAGCTTGTAGTGTAATATTCAAAAGCGTTTAATACATAGTTTTAATTAATATGATAAAATCATGTTTGTCAAACCGAAGCCCACATTTACTGCAGTCTTAGAGAATGGTCTTTCAATATATTTTGTATGACTCACACCAAGAGCCCTGCGCGGTATGATAATTATGCCTATAATTGCCTGTAATTCAATACCTATTGCCAATCGATTTTCGCTATAGGTACTAAAATAAATCACTGAACTTCTGTTGCTGTTGCTTATCCTAATTATTCTCCTTCTTCACTCATAATCCGCACGAAAGATAAACAAGTCGTTGTAACAATTTTAGTCAGAATGGTGGTATTGGGTCTGGTATTTTAGGAAATCTAGGACACTCTGGGACCACATTTACGGCACTTGGTCCCCAATTGCGTTTTTTTGGATCCATTGTTCCGATTAACCGTTGCAGTTGAGAATACCAAAAAATAAATAAAACTGTAGTTTAGGATGTATTGAGATGCTGTTGAGATTGCATCGCTTTTGCAGCGCATCAGGTATGTTTGCTAAGGCCAGCACGGACTGCTTTAGCAATAGTACGAAAAAGTGGCTTCCCTGATGCGCCGCGTGCGAGACAGCACCAACCGCCTTCTAAATACCATATTGGGAACGGTCGATTACCTGGTTGTGAGGCACTGAAATGCCGTACACGGGTCTGGTCCCTTTATAATATTAAATAGCGCAATTATAAATAATTTTACTAACGTATACGTTTTATTTTCTGACAATGTATGGCATGTTAATTTATTTTGAAATAAAACGATTCATATAATGGACTAGGATCGGATACAGTGCGCCAACGCTCTTATTTTCTGTGGATTTTTCTTTATTCTTTTTTTAAATTTTATTCTGTAAAAAATTTATATAATTTTTTGAATAATTAAAAAATTAACATCTAGTTTACTCGACGCTCGTTCAAAGGATTCATCTTTCCTGATATCCTGTGTGATCCATTCATTTTAAAGCCTACTCCGTGTTGGTATAACTCGACATTATACGCATTACACGCACTATGTGCAACTTTTGTAATTTACCTACTTTAGGAATGTCAGGTGTTAGCCCATTTGACATTTTGTACATTCATAAAATTTCGTCATGATTTATGTCCACAGTTAAATGACTTATGTGGGAATTGTAGAAAATCGCTAAGGAGTGGTCGTTGGTCAACTGGCACAATAATAAGCTGAATAAGTCATACAGAGAGTTGAAATTCCATCATTAATTTTGACTGGCTAGCATAGGACAATTTTATTCAATTCAATTTATCTGTATTGCAATCCAGAATGCACACATACAGGTGGAAAGTATTAGTAAATAGAAACAATTATGGACCCTGTCGGGCACAGCACAATTTTAAATAAGGAGGAGAGAGGAAGAGCGCTTTAATGATTTTCCTTATTAATTATTTCTTAACTATCTGTTTTGTTACAACAGTATTAGTCATTATATACTATCGCTCATTTATTTATTCTCCGAATATAACATGTGTAGGTCAATTTATTTATTTATTTTTTGTATTAGATTATATATTATTACTATCTGCTGCCTGCGGCTTCGCCCGCGTGGCAAATATAACGATACCTACCTTAACTGTCGAAATCCTTCCAGCCGATGGAAGATACGAGCTAATAAATAAATTTTCAAACAAACATACATACAAGATACGCGCGAAAAACATAACTCTTCCTTGGCAGTCCGGTAAAAAGAATTTTCAGAATCGGTTCAGTAGTTTCCGAGATTAACCCCTATATAAAACTTCAAACAATTTTTACCTCTTTATAATATTAGTATGGTGGTATAGATATATTCCAATACAGCAATATAAAACGTAAAACGGAACAAAACAATTGCCAAAAATTAAATCTTAGCTTTTGTGACGGAAATCAAAAGCTCTTTATATGCAAATATCACAAGCGTTTAGTAATTTTTACAAGTTATAAAATAACCGTAAAACTATTTTATGAATATTCGATTCCTTTATCCCACACTTGGCAGCACTATTTTAAAAGTACGTTTTTCCGATGTTAAAGAGAGACATCTTTATACAGAAATAGCGCTGTCTTACTCTCGCAAAGAACTAAGATCTACATATATTTTAGTAGGTAAGTATCGAAAGTCAAGTTTGGACGATTTGATGTTTATTTTATATCTATTTGATGTTCGAAAGTAATCGATTTGGTTTTAAAGGTTTGGCGAATGTTTTATTTCCTGTACCGATTGAACTTTTTAGTATCCCATAAACAGTAATGTGGTAGATATACTTAGTCGTAAATTCGAGGTAGCTCACGAGAAGCTACTTATATGTGAAATATTATTATAATTGCTGACCATACTGGGACCCATAAGGCCCCGTACGCAGGTCAACATCCTATTGATCAGCATCGAACAGCTATATGTTGATCATCACTGTGTGAACGGGGTCTAAGGACAGCGGGAAGATGATTGCAACTAAAAGTCATGACATTTAACGGTAGGTAGGTACCTAAGCCGCAATCACAATATTAACTAATTAATTATCTAATTGCATTTTATCTGTTATTATAATGTGTCAACTATGAATGAGTTTGTCATAAATAGATCTTACTATGCATGAATCAGAGCATATTGTAATGATTCAAATCAAATACTTTCACTTTTAGTCTTAATTTTTTTTTATCAATATAATTTTGTCTTGGAATAAAAAAAAAAACTTTTTTTTTTTCAATTTGCAGGTGCAGTGGGGTAATATTTTTTTATTTTTTATTTATTAATTTCAGATTAAGTATATACACATACGAGTACACAATCCATATGGTATTAGTAACAATTACTTGAAAACTATGTTAGTAACACTTAAAAACAACAATGTAATGATGAGAGATATTGATCAATTGATCAACGTTGATCAGTTGATCAATTAATCAATTGTCATGATTTTATGAAATATTTAATCAATAAACCAATTTGAACATAGAAAGTTGATGATTATATTTATTAGAAATTCATAAATTTAATTTGATTCTATTAATGTCGTAAATCATATTTTGATTAACATACGACCTGATACTGACTTGCAAATTGACAAAATCGTAAGAAAATTTGATTTTTGCGGGCTACCCTGGCGTTTTTTTTTTTTTTTTTTCTGACTGAACAGGTCCACTCAAATTTGTGGTTCTTTCCTCAAAATACCATTGAGACACTGATCAAAATCAATCAAAAGTCATTTATTCAAATTGGTCTGAGAATCATCACTTTTAGAACGTCAAAATTACATAAGACAGTCACCCAAAACGCCCGCCCTTCACCACTTCCTAGTACTTTAGCTGGGAAGAAGTGGCCCAACAAAATCCCCAGCAGCACATTTGTTTCTCTACATGGTCCTCACATGATCTGACCAAGATTATGTCTGGACTTTAAAAGAGACTTGACCCCTGAGTTTATTTCTTCTCAGGGGTAATCAGATAGGAAATGTCGACTCCATCTAACTTATTTATTAATATAGTTTTAATAAGACGTGTAAAAGTGCCTGTTCCGATATCCTATTTACAGAATAGACGATTTCATTTCGTTTCATTTTTTCGCCTTAATTGGAAGTGGTATTTTAAAAAACCCTTAATATTAAATAGGTACCTATACTAAACCCTTGCTGACACTGATATTTTTTTTTTTTAAACCGTGACGTAGTATGAACGAGGCTTTACTTCCACCAAACAGTTCGTGTAACATTTATCACGCCATTACACTAAGTACCAGTGCCTTCGCAGCGAAACAGGGTCTTAGCACAATATTTTACTGAACACATTTACTTAAACCTAGGGTCACTAGAACTAGGCCCCAACGGTACGGTGTTTAGCCCACAGATGTTAATTAGAACAATCTGGGTTAACTAGGTACCCAGCAGTGGCGAAGGGTGATTTTATGAGGAAGGTAAACCGGAGCAAACCAAAAAGTTTCTATACAAAATAAACTCGTCATGACGTCCCTTCGGATTTTCATTGTGGCCGCGAAAAGCTACAAATTCTTGTTTACCTAACAAAATAACGGTATGAATAAACTGTTTAATTTTGTTTTTCCCTTTTCGATCTACTTTACTATTATGAGCTTCATGCGAATTAGCGAAAAATGATTCTATTCGATATTTTTTTCCTAATTTTGGAAATGGAAATGCTCCACGAAGATCCACCGGCTGTCGAGGACAATGTACTTCATCGTCGACTCGACGCTGATGTGAACCCTTCCTAATATCTACAAGGTCTAACTTATCAATATCGAAACACGATAAAACAAAAAATAACCTGATTGTCTCAACGAGTAAGTTGCTTCAAGTAAAAAACTATAGTTTGACCGATACCGCTGTATCGCGCCTTAGAAATGCGCGGCATGGCGGGGGGCGGGAGGCCGTGAGCGTTTGATTCGGCCTGCTGCAAAAAAGTCAGTTTCAAATGTCAAAAGTTTTTGTTTTTTAACAGAGCCATCTAGTATAAGTTTTTAGCACTAAAACTTATATCATATTAGATGGCTCTGTATTATTATAAAATATACAGCGAAAGTTACTTCGATTCAACCGGGTTCCCACGACACCTCCCCTCGACTTTTTTGTTTTGTCATGTTTAGATATATATACCCAAATCATATTTTCTTAGATTGTCACGAATATAATGATGATAAAATTATATAATTAATCAATTTCATAAATAATCTAATAATTATATTTGTACCTAGTAATTATTAATTTGTAATGAATAATGTAAGAAATATTTTAATTAAGTTTAATAAATATTTGCACACCTGTTTATGTAGGATATGATTTAAAGAACTTTTCATGTATGTATCACCCATGTACAGTCAGCTGCAGAGAAACCTCACCCCCTAGCAATGAATAAATACATTGCTAGGGGGTGAGATTTCTCTGCAGCTGACCGTACCTATATTCAAGCAAATAAATGATTTGATTTGATCATGTCTGCGGAGTTTTGCTAGCTAATTAAATTTGACCCTGTAATGGTGAATATGACAAAATTTCAATAGGAATTTCTCCTAATCAGCTCCGTAATCGTATGTTTACATGGCAGGCAAAGCTAATGTCCTGCCGATCCCCTTAACTTCGCGTGTCCGCAGTGATACCCCTAAGTGGTGCAACCAGTTCCACTAGGCTTACTATCGAACTGATTACGGTGATGCCTGATAGTATTTGCGCACTTTTCGCTTTTGTAGCTTAGTATGTTGGTACTGACCAATAGATTGAGTTAGGTACTTACTTTCTATCGTTGAACCTTTTTGAATGGGAAATTGATGACGGTGGATTGGTGAGTGGCGTAGTTACATTATTTCAGTTAAGGCGGCATACCGCCCAGTAAACGCGTAAAAAACTAGGAAGCGCGCTTACTAGTTTTTTCAATTCATAGGAAACATTGTTATAAAATCCTGAAAAAAAGATTTAACTTATTTAGGCATCTGGCGGATATGCAATCGCTTTTAATACCACGATAAGATTAACTTTGCTGGATAGAAAAAAATGCCAAAGTTACCCCTTTTCGTAATATTTAATCAATCATGTAGCTACAAAAAAAACATTTTTTTCTTATTTTTTAGTTAAATGAAAAAGTAGTAAGATTGTTTATCACAATTCGCTGAGTTCGTCTTGATAAAATGATTAAAATAATGTTTAAATACCTACCAAATGCGCGAGGTAACCACTCGCAACTTCGCGAGCCTACTTTAGTCGGCTCATTTGAATTAGTTTCTCGATTTGTTAGGTTGCATTGAATTTTCGATAAACTGATTTTGTAATGTTAACCGAATAAACTTTCTTTGCCCTAGTGTGAGTTTCTTTTAACCATCTTGACTTTACGCATCGAGCGCGTTCGGCTTTCCGATTGGCCTCTGATTGGCCCTTCACCAATCGGAGTGCTGAACGCGGTCGATACGTAAAATCGAGATGCTGAGATGAGCTCAGAGGCCCTAGTGTGTTTATGCTTAAAAAATAAACTCACAGCCTCGCCTCTGAGCTCATCCCAATCTCTGTCTAGTGGAAACTTTATTCATACAATATTTAGCCACAAGAACATCAAACTCATAAAGTAACTACACAAGTTAATTGGGCACGTTTTCAGGGTTCCGTCATTTTAATATAAAATACGAAACACTGCAACCACCTTAATAACCACGAACGCAAAATAAGCTATAAAATTACTTTCAACAAACAATATTCAGTTTGTTTCTCAGTAATAACCCTTTAAGCGCGGCATAGTTCAAAATCGTAAATCACAAGTTACTTATTCTGTGTTTGCTCTACAAAGTCGCTAATAAAGTTCTTCGCAAAAGGTCCACTTTGTGTAACGATGATTATGGCTGATGGACAACGCTCGTCGTCGCAGGCAGTTTTCATACTTTTATTTAAAAAAGTATGAAAACTGCCCGCGCCGACCAGCGTTGTCAACCAGCGCTTATCGGCGCCGACAAATGTTTATTTATTTTGTATTACCACTTACATTTGGCATATCGGCGCTGGTTACCAGCTTTCTACGTGAATACACCCTATGCGTCTTTGTGTTTGAGCTTTGCGCATTATATCTTTGTTTATACATACATATAACTTCTACATCTTACTTTTTTGTGACAAAATGTTCAAACGAAAGCCGTTGGCCGAGGAAATATTATGCATATCGATCATTTTGCTGTTGCATATTTATTTAGTTTACTACAGTTATGGAGATTTTATGGTAGGCGCAATGTCCAATAGAATACTAAGACAGGTCTGCGGGCTAAGTTAGGTAGACTTTAGTGGTTTTCTGAGAAGACATTCAATTATTTATATATCAGAGCTTCCAGGTTTTTCATACGCAAAGCTTTCTCACAGAAATGAGGTCTGTGTCCAACCACCCAGCAATGGGAATGTTATAGGCTGATTATTCAAAGCAGACAGCACCTGAACTATACAACAATGTTAATAAGGAAATACCTCAATGCTGAAGTAAGAGCGGTTATCAGTTTTCTTATTGTTACACCCGCCAAATTAGTAATTACCAGGAGAGACCTGGCAATGGAGAGGGCTATGCTTGGAGTTTACCTACGTGATCAAATCAGAAATAAAGAGATCCGCAGGAGAACCAAGGTAACCGACATAGCCCGAAGAATGGGCAGGGCACATTGCTCGCAGAACAGATGCCCGATGGGGCCGAAAGGTTCTGGAGTGGCGACCGCTTATCGGAAGACGTAGCGTTGAAAGTCCTCCCACAAGATGGACCGATCGCCTTGGAATCCGCTGGATGCGGGAAGCACAGAACCGATCGAAGTGGTGGTGCTTGGGGGAGGCCTATGTCCAGTGGTGGCCGTCTTTCGGCTGAAATGATGATGATGAGGAGAGACAACATTGTATCTCAATTTTTGTCAACAAATATTGAGATACAATGCTCTTCAAAGTCGGAAAGGGTGGAAATATGTATTTACAAGTTTACAAGAATCCCATCTACATTCTAACCGCGGCAAATACAGCTTTCCCACAGAATGCCAATTTATTAGCTAGAACTGTTACAATAATGTTATCTTTAACTTTATTGTGTTGCGCTCTATTAGACAAAGGCCTTCCAAACCTCTCATTATAACCTTATACGTTAACAAATTGATTGATGACATGAAAGCCTTGAGCCGACGGCATCACTCCATCATCGGTGGCGTCAACAATAGGTTGAAGTAATCCGGTCAGTAAGCAGTGCGGCCTGTGGGCGTATCGTCGACGTATATCCGTCACCGTACCTTCTATAGGTACTTTACTTAAGGGGTATGCGCTGTGGTAGCCTGCTGCGAAATTCAAGTTTTCTTACGTTTTTTTGCAATTTGCAGGTCAGTGCCAGGTTTTCTGTTAATCAAAATACGATTCGCGACCATAACAAATGTGTATTTGTAGAATTGAAATAATTTAAATGATCGATACAAATCTCTCGGTTGTCGGATTGGCCGCGAATCATATTTTGATCAACATACAACCTGATACTGACCTGCAAATAGCAAAAAAACGTAAGAAAATCGGAATTTCACGGGCTACCTTGTAGCTTTCACCTTAAGGCGACGATAACCAACTTTTAATGATTTTATACTGAAGATCACGTCTAAACGTGTAGTGTTGATAATTTAGAAAAAAAAAAGGTAAATTAGAGCATTTTCTTACTAACTTAATATATGAATATTTTAGATTATATTAAAATAACATAGTGAAATTAATTTGTAAAGTTATATCTAATGCGGATAAAAATCTGAGAATCACGCAAAATCTTGAAACGCAGAAATTGATATATTTACATGTCACTGGGGTGAATTCGCAAAAGTACTATTGTTTACACTAAGTTACAAGCAATGATCATTATCATCTTCAGATGTATTTTGTGCTTTAATTTTAATTTTGTGTTTGACTTGACTATCGCATTAGGTTAAGACCTGTAATGATAGTTTTAAGGCATTTAATTAAATAAATAAATCTATCAAGCGTATTTTTTTTTTCACCTTTTTCAAGATTATGTGTGTTTTATTAAAATATATTTTGTTTTATGTATAATTAATTAATAACGCTCCTTGATGGGCGAGTCCTATTACTGGCTGGACGTACGAGTACGACGCGTTGCGTGAACTCAGTAAAGAACACGCAAGCAAACCACTCAAGGTCACTGGCATATATCTTCGTATATCTTCCGTTCTCGTGGGATAATTTCTGACGAAGCCGCGGGCAAGAGGTAGTATTTCATACAATGTATACTCAAAGTCTCAAATTCAGATAATTTATGTAAACAACGGGAATAACACAACAAAAAAATATCTTCGTAATGGTAATTCACATAAAATTGCAAAAAAAGAGGTTCTATTTTCTTTTAAGTACTAATTTTAAGAAATAATAATTAAAAAATAATCATACCGTAATTATTTTTTTAATTTTTCGGTTTTAAACAAAGTTATTAATATAAGGAGATTTTCTAGTATAAAATATTTTATGATACTGGTAACAATGCAGGAGATCCAAACATTTTTAATTTTTTTAATCTTCAACGACACTAATATTACAACTCTCATAAATAGATTCATATTGTAAGTAGCATATCTAGCCACATTTTGGACGAAAACGGCTGTAAACTGTTTCGATTGGAAATCGATTTTGGGACGCCTACGTCTAGCACTGGGCTTAAAAGGGCTGATTATTACTATCATATAATACCGTGTCTCCGACACACTACAAAAAACATTGTTTGGCAACGGTATTTTGTTTGCATAGTTCTTATAATTAATTCACTTTAATTTTATCGATGATTATTTACAAAAACATTTAATGATAAAATGTTTTGCACCACTGTCCTGTCATTTTGACAGTGACATTTCTAGACATTACTTTGTTTACATAAATTATCTGAATTAGAGACTTCAGGTATAGTTACTATGGAGAGTATACCGCGTTTTGTTGACGTGTTGCGTATCGTTAAGGTGAAGACTGGAGTGTGTACTGTGTATCGCGTGTTAACACTATTTGCAGAACTTACTCCTGTGGATAGGGTTGGGCAATCACGATTATATCGATATGAACTTAGAGGTCCTGGGCAATAACGGCAATATAATAAGGAAGAGAACCGCTCATGCTAGATTTATTAAGTTGCCTGCTGGACTTACTTGATGTCCAATACTTAAGTTACCTAAGATTAGACCTTGATATTTGTGAGATGACGATCACGATTTCTTGTTCATCTCTCTTATACGCAGGGAAGTTAAGGAATGAGCTGTGGAGCTGACTGAGCAACGCCCTAATTGCGTAACGCACTTTGAATCACAATCTGAAAGTTTTGAAGGATATTGTTAATCCATTGCTTCGTAGGTTCGAGAAATTCATCTGCTCAACAACAACGTAAATAACGCAATGAACGTGGCTGAACTGTCAAAATGAAATCCATTGCGATCAATTGTGATTTTATGTGCGTTGGGCTTTATTGTCTTAGATAGATAGATTAATTTATTTGCCTGAAATATGGTAATTTACAGATTTTATAACACATACACAATAGTTCTTCATATTCCGCCTACTAAATTCGGCATACAAATTTTTGTGAACTCAAACTCAAACACAAATCATTTATTTCAATTAAACCATTTACAGGCACTTTTGAATTGTCAAGGAGTCGGTCAGTAAGAAAAATTAATCTACATTCCCATTCCAAAGCGTAGGTACCTATGGAGAAGAACGAGCAAGAAACTCCATGGACACTCTTTTAAATTAAATTGTTACAAAAGTATTCGTTACATCTATAATGTTGAATTTATAACTAAAAGTGAGAACGATGTAAAAATAAAAATAATAAAACTTACACGTCAAAAGCGTCAAGCGTAGGTACAACAAATAGAAACAAAATAAAATAAAATAACCCGTGGCAGCTAAGAGATGATCAGTCCCAACTGACGGCGCCCGTTCACGAACATGACGCATGGATTAGCACCATTCAGCTCAACCATTTTGACAATCTTCTCTTCCTCTTGTGATGTATTAAAATCTCCTCCTCTTGAAATAATTCGTAGGTGAAGACTCGGCACTAGGCAGGTTCTATCAAGCTTGCGACGGTTTTCGATATAATTACGAATTTGGTGTGAAATATCCCCGTCACTACTAGGTCCGGGAATGCAGTAACTTGAATCGTGACTGGCGGGTCAGAAGCAATTTGGACCACATTCAAGAAATGAAAAAAGTCCCACTATTTGAAAGATAAGAACAAAAGTGACACTCGCATTCTCATGGCGATGGCGATTGGAATGACAATGCGTTTCATTTTATAAGTTCAACAATATTTATTCCGTTACTGTTGTTGTCGATTGTCGAGCGGCAGACGAATTTTTCAAAGAAAGCAATAAGTTTGGTTGCCTGGTCGAAATGAAAGCGATTGTCATCCCGAAAGTGTTATGCAAAGAGGATCCGGGATCTTCAGATTCAACCAACGTGCCCTCACCATCAATGCTAGGCTGTTTTCTTTAATAATAATTTGAGGTTTTTCCATTTCTTTGTCAAAAGTCAAAATTGAAGTCCTAAATAATTCTCGCACGCTACTAGGAGTAGGTATTCTGTACCTTTCCGTGTGTTGTGTTTCACACCGGCGCGGCCGCGCAGGCGCAGCATTGTTTAGCTTCGCATTGTTTGAATTAAGAGCTAACTGTTATTAGTGCCTGTAATTTGAGATCTTAGTATTTTTAGTTCGGTCATTGAACCAATTCAATTATAGATTGGTGTTGAGTGAAGAGGTCGTAAGTTCAAATGTTGCCAATTGCATTATGTAGATTTAAAGTCACTTTCCATGTTACTGAGTATTGTGTTTCTTAAAGAAAAGTAGCTAAAATATAGGATTTTTTTAAACTAAGTCTTTGCCACCTTCCCTATATTTAATCTGGAACGATGTTTTGTCGAACAAAATGTTTCCCTTTGAGGTAAATTCCTAAACTATAAATAATTGCTGAACTAACATGGGGGTGCTATAGGTACACTTCTGCTTAACTCGTGGAATACACGCGTGGTGTTATGTAATGTGTGTAAAGTTGGGGGTATTTCAGAGAGGCTTAAAAAAATCGTTTTGGACCTCTGTAACGGGCCATCCTGTACAAGTACACATTAAATTACCAGACGCAATTTCATAAATGCGTGATGGCTACCACCTGTGAAGTTGCCCCAGCTAATATAAATTTATCTTTAGTATACTTATTGTCAGACGATCAATGGGCCCAACTTACGACCCAGTGGGCCCCAGTGGGCTTAATGGCAAACGACATCGCGGCAAGCCCAGACGGAGAAGACGGGATGTGCAGGATTCCTTTAATAAAGATTGGTCCGGGGCAGCTCTGGGCAGAAAGAGGTGGAAAGAGAGCGCAGGGAGGCTTTTGCCCAGCATTGGATCCATAATAACTCATTAAAAAAAACTTTGATCACTAAAGAAAATCTATAGGTATGTCCAAAATGGGCACTAAAATACACCGTATATAATTTTTTATTTATTCTCTTCTAAAGTTGTGGCTAAACATTATTTATTCGCCTCTACAACCATAAACTAAAAACCACGACAGGTATTAAAGAAAGGTAAGTAGAGTTTACGGTTTACTGCGGCTTACAATGAGTCAATATCTATTATCCGTAGAACACTTTGTAACATGAATAACTTAGATCAACGTAGGTACTAGAGCGAGCTTAGTGTTTGTGTTGAGTAGGGTTGGCAAATTACTTGGTGGTATCGGCTCCCTGACATTTCGGGCGACGCAGGTGCTCTCGGGGCACGGTTGCGCCAAGTATTTGTGTCGCATAAGCAGGGAATCGGACGCTCAGTGCCATAACTGCGTCCATTGTCTGGAGGACACGGCGCGGCATATACAGGTAGTGTGCCGCATGGCAGGAGCTGCGCTGTGCCTTCGTATCAGAAATCGGAGCCGACCTGTCGATGGTAGGGAGCACCGAGTCGTGGGATGCGGTGATCTCCTTCTGTGAAACCGTCATTTCGCAGAAGGAGACTACGGAAAGGGAGGGAGGCCGAGACCACTTTTCAGACCTGTAGCAGGCGAACCGGGCGTCGGCGGAGGGAGGGTAACGCCCTCTTCAAGCCCCCGTCAACAGGCCTGGAGGGTCAGCGGACTCAGGAACGTCTGCCGCGCCCCATCCAGCAGGACGTTTCACGCACTATTGGACTTCGTAGGGTATAGCGTCTTACACCTCACTTCCCCCGCGTTCCTGAGGTGGCCCGGCACTAGCCGAGGATCGTGGAAGACGCACAAGTTCCCATGATCCCCAGTTCAAGCATGGGAAGGGAACACCTGGGTGATTCTTTGTCAGTAAGAGACAGATTGATATCTATGAGGATTTACAAAAGGACTTGGTGGTATGGATACAGATATGATTAAGGGTTGATGATACTTCGTCTTTTTGAAGGCGAAAAGGATTCATTTGCTCGCGACTTTTAATTTTTAACTTCAGTACCCCCCATAAGCATTATAATGCATATTAAAGGGGCTGTCTTCTAAAAATAATATTAATAATGCGACCCTTAGAATGTTATCATTCAATTACCTTTTGCCGGCGACTTCGTCCGCGTGGAAGTCGGAAGACTACAAATACGACCTTATAAAGGATATTAGTTTATAAAGTGGTATTTGTATCTACAGTCTTCTTATTTGTCTAAGACAACCCTAACTACTCAGTATTTGTTATAACTACAGTCCAATACAATAGTTTACGAGAGCTATCGTTCACTCACAAGCGTTCCATTCACTCACAAGAATGCATCGACATAGCCGCGAGCGCACGCGACGTTGCCATGGAAACGGCAGTGGTGTTTATATTTGAAATACGAAGACTCAGAAGGCTCATCAACTTGTGTTGAGCACTTCAAGACAAGTTCACCTTTTTGCTCTTTCAGGTTCTTATATTTCATTCTTCAGTGGTGTCGGTATCAGTCAATTATTCAGCCACTGAACTTATTATACGTCATGGCAGATAGTCGAAGTAAAACCTAACTTAGTTGCTTAAATAGCACCTAAGTAGAACCCAGACAGACGCTTTACTTTGTGTAATTTATTTCATCACCACTGCTTTCAAAACGGTGAAGGAAAACATCGTGAGGAAACCGGCATGTCCTAGAACTTGAAATTCCAAGACATGTGACGTCTACTGACCAATCTGCACTGGGCCCACTCACTCTTACAGAGAGGAGGCCCGTGTCCCAGCAGTGGGAACGTTAAAAGCTGATTATGATATACCATATTCTCTAAACAAACATAAAACCAGTTATTCACACAAATCTATCAACGGCTATCCAGCATTCGCTAAAATTACACGAGGCACGTCATTCTGTGAATTCTGTCAGATCAAGGTTGTATCGCTTAAATCGCAACTCATATAATACGCTGATCCTTATAAGGAGCTATGTATCTCCATCTCCATATAAGGAGTTAGCTAGACCAGGGAGCGTCAAAATAACGTTTTTTAAATAGGAAATTCGTGCAGTGTTTTTTAACAACATTTTTTATAAGTCTACTTATGTACTAAGTATTTATCTAAAAAAAAAAAGTTTTTTTCTCGGAAAATGTTGGAAAAGAAGAAGAATATTGTTTATTGTTGCTGCAGCCTGCGGATAACAAGTAAAGATGGTCATAAAAAAAAAAATATCTACAACATACTTCTCCTAAGAAAATAAATAAATATACTCGTAAACAGAATATTCTAAATAGAACTATGGTTCCATGTTGAATTGTTGACCCACTGGGGCCACTGGCCACAGGTTTAAGATATTCCTTTCTTTATTCGTGGATCACGTAAAAGACAATGACGACAAGAAGACAACGTATAAGAAACAACTGTGATCGCCAATCCATGTTTCAAGATTTCTCGTCAGTTTCTGAGCTGACAAAGAAATAGGTACCTAAACCTCAACCAATTTATTCACGCACAACTACAACAAAACACGATAGACTTTGATTGGCCATAAAAAGTGCTAATCCAACGATTAGAGGCGTGCAATAAAAAGTACGATAAAAAAAAAACTCAAGTTAATTATGGCCAGATGATGTCAATACAAATACCATGGTAGTTGGTAGGTATTTGTGTAACTCCTGGACTTATTAGTGTTGTGCTCGAATAGATTTATCGATACAATGTTGGTAATTGCGTAATTTAATTTAATTGATATTTGTGTCAGTATTTTTTGTGTTAATTTTATTTTATTTTATTCTTCTTTTTAGACTTATTAGACTTGCCTACCTTAGTCAAAGCTGTTTTGTCTTTTCATTCATATTTTCTTAATTTTTATATTAGTACTAGCTTTTGCCCGCGGCTCCGCCCGCGTGGATGTCGGTTATCGCGTAAAAAAGTAGCCTGTGTCCTTCTCCATATCCCAGGCTATATCTCTGCCAAACATGACGATCGGTTCAGCGATTTAGGCGTGAAAACGTAACATACAGACACAGACAGACAGACATTTATAATATTAGTATGGATATAAGATGTTGCTTTATTTATGTATGTGAATGTCGTGTATTCCTGTAATTAGTCTATACATCAGAACTTATTATACGTATAACTTTTATTAATTCATTTAAAATGTGTATAATGTTGGCGTACCTATTTTAAATAAATAAGTAATTGTGTGATTTTGTACAGCTAAGCATTTCTGGGTGGTCATGTTTAAAAAATCACTCGGTATTGGAAACCTTTGTGTTTAGCCAAGTCGTTCTAGGAAGTTTTTTCCCGCGCAACCTCGAACCAGCCCTCACGAAAACCTTTTGTTGTTTTGAAATTTAGAAAATACTACAATACAATGATAGCTAACAGGAGAACGGAAGAATTTTTTGTTGCCTCTTCCCCTGTACCTACAAGGTATCACTTGATGTGGATGCAAAAGTTTTTCATAAGATTTAATTATGTATCAGAGGGTCATTACCCTGTAAGCGTATTATAAGGTCAGCAGCATTATTAAAAGATTGCCTGGTCGTGTTTAGTTACCTAACATGAAACGTGACGAGAGGACTTTATAAGCACCCAGAAAAGGAGGCTTGTGTTACCAAGCGCTGTAGCTTTTATAAGGATTTTTTACATTTCGCACATCGCCAACGAGAGTGTCACAACACAATAAATGTAGTTGTTGGGAAATCACAATAATTTTGTTTTTATTAACTAAATTTCCATTTAAATTTCACTGAGAGAGCATATCGGAGAACTTAAGATAATAATATATTTAAGAAGACCATTTAATGCTCTATTATAGTTCTAGGGAAATTAAAATCTAAAGATATTTTTGACCCTTACTTCGTAGTTTTATGTGTTGTGACTCTCCTGTTGCCAATGTGCGATTTCAGTTTTGTCTATATGTAGCTAACAACAATGAGATATTTTGGATGTATTTTGGGTCTAATAATTGGGAGCGAGCCTATTGCCATCAACCGGGCACGAATACACACTCCGGGCCGCTACCGAGAAATTCCAGATAGGAACCCAGAACCTCATGCTCAGCAGTAGCGCTAACGACCACTAGATATACTCACACACTAACAGACAGATTTCCAAAACCCTGATAAAGACTCCTTTTCATTTCTCATTCTTGGAAAGTACGCTTGAAGTTACCTGATCAGAGGGATGAAAACAGTACTTTTCGTCCTGGGGGAACGGTTTTCCCTGCTGTCAAAAAATTTTAAACTATGCAAGCCATGTCCAATTTTTTAAACAGCCACCCTGTTAAATCGCGGCGTAAAATTGTAATGAAAAAATATTATCAACAATTTTTTAACATGACTTTATAATTATAATTTACTTTTCACTAAATTATTATTTAATTTACATAGATTTGAGCTAAATATTTAACATCATCAATGATAATAAATACTGGCTGGTAGAATGCTACAGAAAAAGAAACAAAAAAGGCGGGAAAGCGGCATTTCGATCTTGAGTGCTTCTTCTTGTTTTTGAGTGCTAATTATTTACGTTTATAGATATTTGTATAAAATGAGTTCATCAGATTCAGATAATTATGTATTTTGCTTAACTAATCAGGTTTTAAATAATTTCCTCATATTCGAAATGAAAAGCAGAGTGTTTACCTCGGGTGAAAGAACCTATTTAGGCACTCGAACGATTGGCGCCCTCACTACGCTCGTGCACCAAACCATATCGTGCCTAAATAGGTCCCTTTCATCCCTTGTATAACTATCTACTATTCCTTATCCTGATCCTCTAATTTTTAGGAATCTACTCTTAGGAATAGCACTAACCGTCTCCTTGACACTTCACAAGTGCCTGTTAATGGTTTAAATTAAAAGCCAGTTTCTGTATTAAGAACATTATTATTATTATTTAATTGAAATACAGTTCTTTATACGAAGTTGACAGCTTGGTCGGGTACCTACTAAGTTGTCAGTTTTGTATAAGAACTTTACAGGAGTCGGAATGATTCCGCATTTACGTATGCGTGCTCGTGATTCGCCTCGCCATTCAACGAATTGTTTGGCGAGATATTCGTGTGGCTTTAGGCTACACGAGTGACCATTTACACATTCGCGTCTATTCATTTCTACTTCAGCTTGACGACATGAACGACGTCGTCATTCTAGCGGCTTTTGCATTGTATTTGCAAAGTCGATATTATAATTATTTAGAGCTAGGCTGACTTTGGTAAAGCTCCAAAAAACATCATAACTTTATTGTTCCAGTCCATTTTGTTATGTTGCTTGATAGGCCGTTTACTACAAAATAAACTAGAAAGCGAATGTATAAAAACTAGTTAGTCTCGCCACTTTTTCCCTTTGACTCGTATAATAAAAAAGCCGCTCCCGACGCGAGCGTTCTCGGGCGACACAAACACGAGGCGAATGACGAACCACCCGTTTACATATTCGTGCTCGTGCCTCGACTCGCCGCTCGCCTCGTCACTCACGCGAATGTGTAAATGCAGCTTGAAGTTCAATATTCAAAACGATTAGAAAAAAATTGCTTCGTAATAAGGCAGTTTGAGTTTTGACCAATTCAGCACAGTAACCGATTATTCTGAAATGAGTACAAGCAACCACTTGACATGCGCCTGCGCCAGATATCTCGCTATAAATACGATCACTGGTTATGAATGAACGCTCTCAATGGAAATCATTTCCAATTCGTGTGGGCGTCGGAATACGCTGCTAAAGGATTATATATTCAGGTGGATGGACGTTTGGACAGACACACAACAGTGTTATAATGCAATAGCTTTATATTGAGGATGGTAATGTAACGTAATATGCCTGTATTCTCTGAAGGGAGGCAGACAAGTGTAGAACACCCACATTTTACTAGTTAAGAGGGTGCTCACCGGTCCACTAGCACCACTCTCTGTGTCTAGAATTTTCTAATACCTTTTATAAAGTTTCATATTGAGACACGAAGCAACAAAATACGATCTAGTCTAGAGGAATGTGGCCGCTTTTCTTTAGATCGAATTTTGTTGCTAATGCTTATGTATAGACACAGTTGCCGAGGTTCTTATTGAGCCGTTTTTCATAATTCCTTCTCAGTCACGAGATAATATATGAGTGGCGCTAATGGACGGTTGTACGCCTTTTTAAGTCCCTACATTAACGAGGGTTGTTTTTAAAGAAATATTTACATTTATTATAGGACTCAGCTGCACATCTAACAATACCTTCGTGGGCGCTTCCGACAGCTACTGGTGGACATGGGGTGTCCGATGGTTTGGCTTAAAGCGCTATTTCATACCATTTATTCCAAGAGCTTTCGTCCAGAAAAGGTACGGACAGTATGGTGGTGGATGTACTAGTTACGATTGCATCAGGAAATCTGTACCAAATAAATGTATTTTCGAGTTTACAAAATATCAAATTCTCTGAAGAGATAGTCCAAGAGAAGCTTTACCACAGTCGGGTAGAAACAATTTTGCAGGAATCCATCTTGCGTGAAATTAAATAATTATACATTTGTAATTGAAACATACACAATTATTCATTGTGTATGTACGGTAAAAATTATATCAAAACCCATTATATTATAGTACGCAGTTATATCTACACAAATAGATAAAATGGAAGTGTCTGTTTGTAATGTCATAATAACAGCTTTTTACTAATTGCATATGAAAGTATAATTATATACGGTAGGTACTTATACCAAAAAATACAATTAAAAATACTGTCTGTCTGTCTGTTTGTTCCGGCTAATCTCCGAGACTGATCGATCCTGACGGGACTTTCAGTGGCACTGGCTGATATTATAAGTAATAATTTAGGCAACTTTTTTTTTTTTTTAAACGCAGTCGTAGACGCAGGCAGCAGCTAGTCCACAATATAATTATGAAGAAATGCCAGGAATTCATTTAACCCCACCAGCAGAATTAGTGACGATAAGATAACAACTAGTGCTGGTGAATGAACGTGGAGAACATAAATCATAGTTATTTTGTTATTAAGACAGCACTCTGTGGCCTAGACCGCTAGAATGCGTAGGCGCAGCAGACTAGGGCTGCCACACAACGGATGTTAAAGATATAAAGAGTACCTAGTTTTTATGAAACTTGAGGGGCTTGTGGCTAAGTAATAACTGCCGCACAGGTCGATCGATCAGGTTAAGCTACGCTTGCCGCGGTTGGTCCGTGGATGGGTGACCATCTTTACATACTAAGACCACTCCGTCCCCCGGAATGCACATTAAGCTGTTGGTTGCAGCTATCATTCGTGGATCTTTGACAGTCGTTACGGGTCGTCAGAAGCCCGAAAGTCTGACAACCAGTCTTACCTAGGGGTATCGTTTTACCCAGTAACTGGGTTGTAGAAGTCAGATAGGCAGTCGCTCCATGTAAATTACCGGTATTCAGCTGACTGACTGAGTGATTGACATAATATCAACTCACAGCCGAAACTACTGGGACTAGGATCGTAACATTTTGCACACGGCTTCGTTTTATAATGTAGGGAGCAAGGGTTTTTGGAAATTTGACCTTTAAAGGGTTGAAAAGGAGGGATTGTATGAAAAATCTTATTTCTTAATTTAGTGAACTTGAAATTTAGCACGAATACACAATAACAAAGTTTGTCATCATTAAGTTATTCAAAACTATCTCTCAAAGGGATTTTAGGGGGTGCTAAAGTTATAAGGAAGAATATAAACGCGCTGTCCGGTTACCTCAAATAATGGTATTAATACTTTGACAAACATTATAGACATTTCATTTCATTTCGTTTTGTTTAACTATAAACGTCTAGAAATTAATCAATACACTAATAATAAGTAAAAGGATCTTAATAATTAATTTTCCAAAACTACCGGTTAAAAGGGGTGAAGGGGGTGTTAAAATGAATTATTTTTTTGGCGCTTTTATCGAATGATAGATGTAAGATAGAGAATAAATATATAAATAAATAAAATGTTGTAGGAGAAAATACGAAATCCACGCGGACGAAGTCGCGGGCGAAGTGCTAGTTAGTAATTATGGATAAATTATGTATATTTCTGACACACATCAATAATATTTTAGTAAATAGACGAGGTCGGTGATTCCGATCCGACACTCTCAGAAGAAACAGAAATAAACTCAGAGGTCATCCCAGTCAACAGGAACTGTCTCTTTTAAAGTTCAGACATTATCTTAGTCAGACCATGTGAGGACCATGTACCTATTATTCATGTCTGAAATGGTCTTTTGACCAAAGAACCACACAGATTTGATTTGATAGGTGTGGATAACGTATATTAATAGTAATTATGGCCTGCACAGTACTACGGAGTCAGGTGGGTGAGCTAAGAGAGAGGTGCATGCATTAAGTCATAGATATATTTTATGATGGAGGCCGCGCAGTCTGAGTAGCCTAGACCCTGCAGGGCTGCGTGGGCGCATGACGATATGGCTGCCACAGATACCTAGTCGCAGTTTGTTTTATTTACCGTCCAATCATTTTTTCCAGATCACAATAATCAAAGGAATTTAAAGAAAATTATTTGTAAACGAATATTTGAAGAGTTGTTCAAACTGTAGATACCTACTAAAACACATTCAGGTGATTTATATAACATAATAATTATTCAAGAATAGCAAGAACAATCAATTCTAAAAAAAAACCTAAAAGAAATGGCTCATTCCATTAATCCCCCCTAAAGAATCCCCCTCAGTGGAAAAAACTGAACCCTAATGTTTATCACTTTCAGTGGATCTTGGTTTTTTTTTTTTTTTCATTTCTAGTTTTCCCTCCTTAGCGGGATTATCAGGGGTGAATTCTAGACTGTTTTCAGATTCCACTTTTCCTCCTAAGGGGGATTTTCAGGGGGGATTTGTGGAATAAGCCAAAAAAATGTATTTTGCTCCTGTAGCCTATAATGTTCCCACTGCTGGGACATCTCCTCTCTGTGAGGAGGAGTGAGCCGTAATCCACCAAGCGATCCCAGTGCGGGTTGGTGGATGGCACATGTCTTTGAAATTAGGATATCGGCATGTCCTGCAGCTGTGGCCCATTATTCTGCTAAAACGTGACGTCTCTCTTCTCTCTGTCCGTCAGTACTTTACGAGAAGTCGAGAACCTTTTCATCCGATCTGCCTGATTTTTTAATAAGTTTCTTACACATTCCTTGGCAAAATTTTACAATTTATTAGTAAACGCGAACCGAGCTAGGGGACAGCTGAAATTACACAAATAGTTCTACTACATGTGTCATCAATTCAACTTGACGTGTTACGTAGCAGCCCTAGATATAAGGCCCACGCATATCGGCCGGTTGACTCGGCCATGCTCATCAAATCCTGCAGGTGGGAGATAAGTCTGTATCCATCTTAACAGCGCTACATTAGACAACGCGGCGGGTATGGAGGATCCTTTAACGATGGAGAATTACGAATGGTGCCTTTAATATTATTAGTACCTTTATTAAAGGCTTGTTGATTTACTCTACGATTGCTGAATTTAATACTATTATTTTGTATACATATACGAAGAAAAAGTACTTCGTATAGGTAGTTCGTATGTAATGCGAAAATCCAGTTCTGTGAGTCCAAAATTACGCTATTATCCTACGTTTTGAGCTGTACCTATTTTACTTTTGAACCGGTCGCTTAGCCACAGCACACAGCTTAGGGGCCTTTTAGACGCCCTGTTTCGCTTCTATGAAGAATAATTTATTTTTACGACCGCGGTGACTGCTGGTTAAATATTACTCCCGCACCAGAACGGTTCCGTTTCGCGCTGAGAATGTCAAGACAGGAAATGTTTGTCACTCCAACAGTCCAACAATGATTTACATCTGATCCAGACACGGTATTAATCCATAGCTGGTTGAACGCAACTTTCTGAGAAAGTAACTTACTTGAATGCTGAATATTATTAACTTCTGTTATTCTGTACGCGGGGTTTGGCTCATTATGTGGTTGGTCTAGTGCTCGCTAGCGCGACCGTTAGGCAGTGTTTTTGGATATACGGTGCTATTATAATCCGACGCTCGAGCCGACTGAAGCAGGCTCGTGAAATTGCGAGTACGTTGCCTTGCGCATTTAGCAGGTATTTAAACATAGTAATTATTTTAATTATTTTATCAAGACAAACTTAGCCGTTACGGGTCGTCAGAAGCCCGAAAGTCTCACAACCAAGGGGTATCGTATTACTCAGTTACTGGGTTGTAGAGGTCAGACAGGCAGTCGCTCCATGTGGTATTCAGTTGCAGATTGATTGATTTTTATCAAGATAAACTCAGCGAATTGTGCTAAACGCAATCTTACTAAAGGTTGTCTGTAAAAGATCGCTATTAGCGATAAGACCGCCCATTGTGCCACCCTAAGTATATTTCTACGTAATTATATCTGTAATTTTTATAGTGTAGGTATATAATAAAGAGTATTCTATTAATTTATTTACCTATCATTTAATTTATATAAGAAAAAAGAAAAATAACGTATTTTTTGTAGCTATGAGATTGATTAAACATTACGAAAATGGGTAACTTTGGGTTTATTTTTCTTCTACGAGTATCCAGCAAAGTTAACCTTATCGTGTTATTAAAAGCGATTGCATGTCCGCTAGATCGTTAAATATGTTTTTTTTTTTTTTTTGACTATTATATAACACTGTTTTCATGTTTCCTATGGATTAAAAAAATTTAAAAGCGCGGTCTCTGTCGGGATATACCTCTTAAAAAAAACTCACTACTAGCCTTTTGAATTTGTGTCAGACAAGAAAGACTCGTATTACCTATGTTCATAGAGCTGATAAAAGTGATAACATAATCTGCCAAATGTGGGTATTGGTAGTATAATGTACACTAAAGCTACGTTTAAACTACGACATTACGCCATTTGGTAAGATTCTTGTTTTTAAAGAACATGACAATTTTGAGAAAAAAGCTATTTGAGTTAGAGGATAAATAATCATTGTCCAAAGTTGTCAGACCATTATAAAAGTCACACCTACCTAGAAGGAAAACGAGCAACACATCGACCCGATAATATTCTAGTCAGTTAAAATGATCTAATCAAGATTTTTTTTCGACGCCTTTGTACATTTTTTAGGAAATAATGCAATAAGTTTTGTAATAAAATCTAAAGATTGTAGCCAAAGCGACAATAAAATAGTTAATAAAACAGACAATCAACATTTTTGTGCGCCCGCGTCGCTCATGCCACAAACTTTATCAAAACTTGATCGCATGCTCTACTAGGGTTGTCACTTCACACCACTAAAAGATTATTTATTATTATTTCTTCGCCAAAACGGCAAAATAAAACATCGCAAAGAAAACGTCACGTCTTAGAACCAAAAATTCGAAGATATACAAAAATGGCGCCAGTTCGCACTGGGTCCGCGTGGTAGATTATGGCCGGTGCTGCAATTTTAGCGCTTTCGGGCCTAGATCTAGCGCAATTTTAGGGCAATCGACTCCCATTATTTTCTGTTAACTCCTTACGGAAAATCTAGCGCTATATCAAAATATTGGTATTTTGATAGGTAATTAATTTATACCTACATACATAAGTATTTATTTATTACCATTTTTAGGAAGTCTCTGAAATAAACCAACAAGTATTTCTCCTTATTTTAAAATAGCATAAAATCTAGCGCTTTTAAAATCACACTTGTCTAGCGGAATCCAGTGCTTTTTGGGGAGTTAGCGCCCAACACTTGAATGGACCTGGCAGTACTACGGCCTACTCCCTCTTATAGACAGGAGGACCAAGCCCCAGCAACGGGAACACACATAGTTACATGTTTGCTCTGCAACCTGAAGGTATTTATTCATACATACCCACATTTCGCCAATTATGTTTTAGTCCCATTTGGGACCATCCATGTGGGGTGTGTGGGCGAGACTCTTGCCAACAACCATGCACAAATTCAGACTCCAGGCTGCTACTGAGATATTCCTAATGGAAAAACCCAATAACACTGTTTTATTTTGACCAGTGAACGTTTAAACTATCTTCAATGAAGGTGTCCCGCCCACCATTGTGATATATTGGCCTTATTACTGGTGATTAAGCTTAGTAAACCGTCATGGCGTGGCCGAGGTGAGATAACTATCAAAATTATCCGTTAGCCAAATTGGTGTCAACTGACGTACTTATAGGAAGGCATTTGAAGAAAGTGTAGATATTACTCATACTCATTATCTTTATTTGCGGTCCATAATTATTTATTATTTATATTAATTTAACATGGTAAGTACCTAACTTATAAACTTAGCCCCACAAAACCATTGCAATGGTTTGACTGTGGGATCAGTGAGTCTCTAGACAATAATACTTAATCACACATATCCAAATAATATTTTTTTAACTTACTTTTAAATCTATTTTTATTTGTTTCACTCCTTATGTCTGCCGGTAGACTATTCAATAGGTATGGTATGCGTTTCTTTAGGGTTCTGTCACCAAAGTAATTGGTGACTCTGGGAACATTGAATCTGTCAGCAGCAATAGATCGTGTGTTATGGTTGTTGAATACGTGATTTAAACTATACCCTTGGGTACCATGATGGTTTACTGCTAAAAGATATTTATGTTTGTAAGTGATAGGTAGAATTTCACATATTTTAAATAGTTTCCTATAATCTCCTTTACAACTGTTTTTAGTTTTTTTAGTAACAAGTAGTTTTAAGAATCGAATTTGAAGAGCTTCTAATTTATCCAATGTTAACAAGATCTTTAAAAAATGGCTATTAATTATAGTTATAAATAAAATCAATGAAAAACTGGAGGAACCACAATCTTTTAAAGTTTTTCAAGGGGATATTACACTTAAAATACAGGCTGATTTTGTCTTAATTGGTTATCTTTCGGGGGGTGAAAGTACCTACTTATGATAACGAACCGTTTTACTATGGGATCAATTGTGAAATGCCGATAACAATGCCGCATCTGTTTCAAATTTGCATTGGTATTTTTTGTATCAAAAAACAGATGATTCCTACAAAGCAAGGCACATCTACAAAGTTAATTATGAATTAGTCTGCATATTATATACCATAAAACCAAGGTCGGTTCGTGGATGGGTGACCAATCCTTTCAATCAAATACAATCGGGTAACACGATACCCCTTCATGCATTTGGGCTTCTGACGACCCGTAACGACTTTCAAAGATCCACGAATGACAGCCGGGACCAACGAATTAACGTGCTTTCTGAGGCACGGAGGGGTATCGTGTAATGGACGGTCACCCATCGGCTTGTAGCTAAGTAATCACAGCCGCAAGGGTCGATCGATCAGGTTAAGCTACGCTTGCCAGGGTTGGTTCGTGGTTGGGTGACCTTCTTTACATACCGAGACATTACAGCCGTTGCTCCCGGCTGTCATTCGTGGATCTTTGACAGTCATTACGGATCGTCAGAAGCCCGAAAGTCTGGAGGTCTTACCAAGGGATAACCTGACTGACGTGTTACCTAGTAGGTAACTGGGTTGTGGAGGTCAGACAGGCAGTCGCTCCATGTAAAATACTGGTATTCAGCTGCGTCTGGTTAGACTAGAAGCCAAATCCAAAAAAGTTGGGAAAAGGATTGCTAGATGATATACCAAAAAACAGAACGCTGTATTTTTTCTCGTGTTGATTTAAGCCGTGTTGATTGATCACGCGCATAGGTACCTATTACTTAGGTGTGCGTACGCGCAGCCGGCCGCCATCAGTTTTGATCGTTGATGGCTCCAATGATATATTGCCTAGATCTGTCATTCTGATGGTAATGCTTATTTGGATCGTTAAGAATTGGGTGCAAGTCATTAGAGGTGTGCTACATACATGGCTTGTGAAGTAATGTGTTAGGTTAGGTACACTTAGCAACAATTGGTTAAACCTTGGTTAATCAAACGTTGAACAGCAGTGCATCAAATAGTTTTATGTCAATTTTGATGTACTACCTACCCTACCCTACCCTACCTACCTACCTAAAACCTTCCCTGAATCTGAACCTTCCTTCCTTTCCTTTTAATTACTAAGGCACTAATATTGCTTTAAAAAAGTAGGGTTCAGTGGTAGAAGGGTGAAAATTTTGGGTTATATGTATTTTTTAATGCCAAATCTAAAAAAAAAAAGGTCAAAAAAAAAAATTGAGGTGGACCACCCTTATCACTTAGGGGTATGACAAATAGTTTACGTCCTATTCGCAGACCTACTAAATATACACACAAAATTTCATAAGAATCGGTTAAGCCGTTTCGGAGGAATTTTGTTACAAACACTGTGACACGAGAATTTTATAAATATACTAGCCGACCCGACAGACTTCGTTCTGTCAAAAAAATGTTAACGGTGGACAACCCTTATCACTAAGGGGTATGAAAAATAGATGTTGGCCGATTCTCAGACCTACTCAATATGCTCACAAAATTTCATGAGAATCGGTCAAGCCGTTTCGGAGGAGTACGGGAACGCACATTATGACACGAGAATTTTATATATAATATTAGACTAACTTTTGCTCGCGGCTCCGCCCGCGTAGATGTCGGTTATGGCGTAAAAAAGTAGCTATGTCCTTCTCCATATCCCAGGCTATATCTCTGCCAAGTTTCATGACATTCGGTTCAGCGGTTTAGGCGTGAAAACGTAACATACAACCAGACAGACAGACAGAGTTACTTTTACATTTATAATATTAGTATGGATGGCTAATAGGCATTGCAATTTTTCAAAAACGTTTTGTTGTAGTGAAAACTTCTTTAGCCGCGTTGTGTGATTTTTGGTAGGTGAAAAAGTTATGGGTTCGCGCCACCGAAATGCGCGACATGCTTGTGACGTGCAGCGCCAGACAGTCAGTTGTTCCAATGTTTTGAGTTTTTACTTCTGTGGCAGGCCTTATGACAGCCAATTTTTTTAATTTTAAGTATCTGTACTTACAGTACTTACAGTAAATAATCAATTCAAATAATTAGCAGAAAACGACAGAGCCCTAAGTGGTACTGACACGGGTGTGTTGAAATCGGAGTGTAGTAGCAAAGCGATAATACTGACTTTAACATCGCTACACTGGATTAATCAGTGACAGGTTAAAAGCACTAGCTAGCTAACCCGTTCACTGCAGCGTCGTTAACCCGCGCTATAATAAGGCCTGTTATGTCATTATTTTATTGAGATTTTTAGTATTGGACTAATCTAGCCAGATATTAAAGTGAGTGTTTGTTTGTTTGTTAAGGCGGTATGATCCGACAGAGACCGCGCTTACTAGTTTTTTGAATACATGACAAACAAAAAAAAAAGTTCAGTAAAATTCTGAAAAAAGAGATATAAATCTTGTCTAAGGATCTGGTGGATATGCGATCGCTTTTAATAACACGATTAGATTAACATTGCTGTAGAAAAATAAAAATAAATTACCCCTTTTCGTAATGCTTAAACAATCTCATAGCTACAAAACAGAGGTTTTTTTTTTTTAGTTTTGACGTCTTATAAATCGATGAACGCCGGCTGCACACACGAAAAAGCATGACTAATTGTCACGTGTGCTGCCTGAGCCGAGTGTGCAAGCGAGAGCGCGGAACAAGCGATAGAGAGACACGATCGGCCTAAGCGTTCGGCTTGTGACGCAATGTTTTCTTATGACGTTTTCACGTAAAATTATCGTCCGTAAACCGACAACAACCAGTATTCTTAAATGAAAATGTGGTAAGATTGATTAGCACAATTCGATGAGTTTATCTTGATAGAATTATTAAAATAATTACCTACTATGTTTAAATACCCACCTACCAAATGCGCGCGGCAAGCACTCGCGACTTCGCGAGCCTACTGCAGTCGGCTTGAGCGCCTTAAGATTTAACGGTTATATGTACTTAGGCCTGTGTTCACCAACATTTAAATCAACTGTTTAGATATTTAATCAGTTGTTTACTCAAAATTTCATAGGAAATTTGACATAAACCAACTGTTTAAATACCTAACCGGAGGTTTGAATGTTGGTGAACACAGGCCTTAGTAGTCGATCGATCAGGTTAAGCTACGTTTGCCGCGGTTGGTCCGTGGATGGATGACCATCTTTACATACCAAGACCCCTCCGTGCCTCGGAAAGCCCGTTAAGTCATTTTTCTCGGCTGTTATTTATAGATCTTTGACAGTTGTTACGGGTCGTTAGAAGCCCAAAGTCTGACAACCAGTCTAACCAAGGGGTATCGTGTTACCCAGTTGCTGGGTTGTGGAGGTCAGATAGGCAGTCGCTGGATGTAAAATACTGGTATTCAGCTGTTTCCGGTTAGACTGGAAGCCCACCGTAAATGGGAAAAGGCAGATGATGACTTACTAGCAGTTGATTGAATAGATTTGATCTACATCTTTATCTTTTTTTTTTCTGTCTAGGCCTCTTCTCGAAAAATTTTAAGTAATTTCAACATAGTTTAGTAGAGCATGCTCACAAAAGACCATAAGTAAATACATAAACAACAAATAATAGTTATATAACAGACAATTACTATTAACTTGTTCCTAAAAAATACATTTACTAAAAAACCCGCCAAGTACGTGTCGGACCACCCACAATGAAGGGTTCCGTAGTTGGAATGAATTTATCCCAAGAACAAACTTAACATCGTTGTTGAAAAACATGTTCTTCCATACGGAATGTATGGGAGAACATGTTTTTAACTGTACTTGTGACGCCTATTTGGCTGTGATAATTTTCCTTTTAACTTTGTTATATATACTACTGCTGTGATTTTTTTTTATATATCCAAGTACAACCATTTAGCTGGCACTTAACTCTAACAAAAATTAGCATTTTAAAGCCTTATATTTCAGAAACGGACCCGCAATATTTTTGAAAGATCCACCCAACAATACCCCACACCATAGGGTAGGCGAAAAAAAAAAAAAACTTCCCCATTTTACATGTACAGGAGGTACCCTAAATAACTATTATTTTCATGATTTTATTTTACGACTTTGTCGGTGTGATTAATATGTATATCCATGCCAAATTATAGCTTTCCAGTACTAAGAGTCTCTGAGCTAAGCTGGGGACGGACAGGCGGACAGACGGACATACCGACGGACATGGCGAAACTATAAGGGTTCCTTGATAACTACGGAACTCTAAAAAGCTGAATAGAATCGTTAGTCCATTCGCCACAAACGCGAATCAACTCGATAGCTTTTTGTACCAAACCCATATTATACTTCAAGACAAATTGTAAATGCCACAAAACAATCTAAGTCGATTACTTCATCGTCCTACTTCGATGTTGAATCGATAAAGACTTAATCGATTCGGCACGCTCGGATCGATTATATTTACGAGTAAGATCGTGTCTGTCCGTACCTACTATAAGAAGGTAGGTACGCACATTTGCATTGCGCGAATGTTATAATGATTATTTTTATTATTTTTTGGATTAATATTGATAAGATGGAATAAAAAATAGAGAAATTGTCAAATGAAAGATAGTGTAAAATATATTGCGACCTCAACGTGCATTTTTGACGTTTGACCCTTAGGAAACGTCAAAAATCTGTCAAATCCAGTACAATTCATGTTAGATCACTACTTCACCCCTTTCTTTATGATCCATGTCGCACTATAGGTACTGTTATTGTATGCCTGTTGATCGCGCCTCATTAGTTGCGCACTTAGCACTCAAAGAGGTACCTATATTTACCCTTCAATCTATTAACATGTCTAACAAAGTGTAGTAAGAACTAGGGTAAGCTGCGCTTAGGGCCACAGATGACCGTAAGCCGATCAGTCCCAATCGCTGCCGAGTTTAACCGAGCTTTGCGTCACCGATGCCAGTTACTTTAACTAGTACATGAATTACATTAAGATACTGGGTACCTATGTAGTGATGTTTGCAGATTTGTATGAGCATCGGATTAAGAGGAGTTTAGCACATATTAATCAGCAAATAGTATAAATTACATCTTACAGAGAAACGGCAACAGCAGCGTTCATAGGCGACTGTTCAACCCTCCCAATTTGTATTGTGTGGCGACCCATACACATGTATGACTGAAACACTTACGATGCATTGACAGTACATTAGATACTGCTAACGCATCGTAGGAGTTTCAATTTAAGATATTGTAGTTCTCAAAAACAGAATACAATTTAATCTGAAAGAATTAGAAACACTGGTTGCATACAAATAAACGTTCCTTGGAATGAGTATAGGAACGATTTGTATCTTTAACACTGAATTCAAGTATTTTGGTTCATGATTGTACATTTTTAGGGACAAGTCAGGGTCAATCAGAATTACCAAAGAGTAATAAATAAATGGAGTGCCGAAATGGCAACCACAAAAGCAACTAAATGGCCAACACAAGAGCGCCTAACGCGGCAAATAAGAGGGCTTTAATGATACAAAATAAATGAAGGGCAGGTACCATACCGCGTAAACTACGCTGTACCTTTTTTATTTATACCAATATCGTCGCCCATTAAAATATATTTCACAAATTTCTTACATGTATCCCACTGACCTTTACAAACCCTTTATTATTTTATTTAAACACCTCAAAGTCCAGTATTACCTTACCATAATAACATAAATTACCAATTTTGAAAAATTGAAATGATGCACCTAAGTACCTACAGCGGGGTAAGGTCTTAAGTACAGGGCAGTTGACCCTGGGGTCACAGAATTAGTGCCTGCATTGAGCCCGGCGTCCTGCCCGCGACCTAACGGGTATGTCATGTTGATAATATTATGATGTTGCGCAGGCAGTTTCATGATGTGAAAGATTGCAGATTTCATTTACGCGTTTAAATCCCTTTTTCCAATGGGATTTTGTGATCACCAGCGCGATAGTGACATTTAATTAGTGACATCATGATTTTTGAAATTTTGATGTATGACATTTTTGATTTTTGACATTTTGATGTGTGACATTTTTGATTTTTGACATTTTGATCTTTGACATTTGGATTTCTGACATTTTTAAATGATGTAATGATAATGATTTGATGTATTTATATTTTCCTTTTAATACAAATATATATTTTTAATTGATGATTTAAAATTTTATACTAGTAATTTATAAATTGATCTAAATAAGTGTAATAATAGTGATATAAATAATTTCAAATGTTTGCATGCCGATTGGTAAAATATGGCTGATCTAAATGTAATCTTAAGAACTATTATGTACCTACTACCCATATTTGCAAAATAAAAATTCTATTCTATTCTAATGTGTATCTAGATAGAGCGCTAAATAAAAAAGTGTTGTTTGGTGACCTGAGTGTCAGAAAAATTGTGTGGCTACCACATTGTTTACAGCCCAAGTCACTTAGGCCCGTATTACAGAACGTCACTAAATACTCGAGCGTTACTTAAAATTAGTTTCAACCGATCAAATGCCTTGAATCTAGTTTTTAGTGCTTGCTGCAATGCTTGAGTATTGAGTGACGTTCTGTAATACGTTCTATAATCTTAGTGTTATAAATTTATAATTATACCAATTAAAACAAAAAATGTGATCCCCACCTCTTTCTATCTCTCTTTACCTACTTTTCATTTATCACTAACCAGTGTTCGCGTAGTATCAGAATATCCGATAGACTGATGACCGCTCGGATTAATTTTACTAAAAAACCATCACTATGAATGAACAATGCTCATAACATCTTTGATCCATGTTATGATGATTTGATTTTGAATATTTTATGATGACAGATGGATCGGTATTTTTGAATTAAAAAAAAATATTGCAATAGGGGTGTGCGTTGATATTAAAAATAATACAATTTTTTTTTTAATTAAAGTTAAAAAAAAATTAATCGTCGCTTGGCTTATTGCATTAAGCTTGCCCGTTTCACATGGGGCTTACAAAATAAATGGCGAAACGTGGAAGAACTATAGTCATCATAATTATTATTACTCGTATGTGTTCTCTTCTCCCATCCAATCATCATAATCACCGAAATAAATGATGACGTTATACTCTGCTAGGGCACTGCGCAGTACACAATCAATTGAGAGCAGGCTGCGCTTGCGCACCCACCGCGCTATAAATCAAACAACCGGTATATTAGACCAGCTTGTTTGGACGTAATTCCCTCGGAGCTGTAGGAAGTCTAAAGTGTAAATATGAAGAGCATAATGGAGGGAAATTATGTACATATTTGCAAGTGTACAGTTAACAAGTGCAGTTTTTCTGTATCTAGAATTTTAACGCAGGATTTGTGGGGAGCGCGGGGAGAATGAGACTCATTGACAATTTAAAAAAGCCTGTAAATGGTTTAATTGATATAAATGATTTGAGTTAGAATTTGAGTTATAAGATCAGCAATTTGAATGATTTTGAAGGAATCCATTGCATCATATGTGCGAAAAATGTGTCTGCTCTGTATGTTGTTGAACTGTCAAAATTAAGCCACTTGCTACTGTAAGTGTGTAATGCAATTACCTCGCAGTAGGTAGTTAGAAAAGGAACCATAGTATCGTTAAGTCGTCAACGAAAACTGTCTCAATCGACACAGTGCCTTTCTTGTCTTCGACACGTACTTGGTACATTAATAATGTACTGGTTGTACAGCTCCACTGCAAGTGAACTCCTTCAAGAACCGACTGGACAGATTAAATATCTCCAAAGCTATTTGAAACACACGCATCAGCTAATTAGCTGCTAGTCTCAAACTCAAAGCAAATAAAATAAATTAAATAAACCAATGAATGAATGAATGAATTAATTATTTATTCACTTAAAAGAACAATGCCCGGCTGTGGCCCACCTCGAACACGTTTTGAAAGTTAATAATAAATTATAAGTTTTTTTAATAGGAATTATCCGTTTAAGACCTATCTCTAACTAAGACGCCGTGATCATAACAAATAAATAAGTAATTTATCGTAATACAAATGCGAGTTTGACTTTCAGTCGAAGTATAGGGTTGCCATTATATGGTTAATTTAATTTCGATTCAAATCTAATCGATTACCGATTAATTAATATTTATAAAAATTAACCTACGTGCTCAGTGGCGTGCAATCGAAGGGAGAGACTGATAACTAATATTGGTATAAAATAAATAAAAATATACTTTAAAATTAAAACACGATAGCGAAAAAAAAAAACAAATTGTTGGCTATTATATAAATTAAAACTTGAGCATATAAGCTCTTGAATTCGGGAAGCGCTTATAATATTGCTAAATACGTTAGTCGGGTTTCAGTTGTTGTATTTCTATGGTTAGCGAAAAGTTTTTCTGATGTTACGGCCATTTTAGTTTCCTTTGAACGAAACCTACTCGAACAAGACAAAACAATTATGTTCATAAACACCGCAGACCAGAGATCTTATAGTCCACACATACATAAACATAGAATGATAAAATCATTATATTCTTTATCGCTTTGCCGTAGTTAGATAAAAATTAATTGATCGAGACCAACAATCGATGCAACTAATCAATTATATTTCATAAAATGGCAACATTATCCTTTGACAGATGATGGATTTGACTTTGACAGTAAACTATAATCTAGCGCGCTCGCCAATCGCTATCGTGGTTTGTTGGTGTTTAAAACGCTATCGTAGTTGTCTTTAGCCGTAGTTTGTGCTCTTTTGTGATCTTTTTTACGACAATGGACTCCGATCAACCTCACCCGAATGACGACCCGCGCGCGAACTTGGACTCTGGCTCCTCTTTGAATGACAACCCTGATGTGAATGTGGAAGCTGCTGGCCCCGCATCTAATGACCGACCAATGATACCAATGATTACTCCGGTGCGAATATGGACCTGAGTAGCTCTGCTGTCCCGACCACGTCGTCGCAGGGAATAACCGGCGCAAGCAACGTTCGCTGTGCGAATTGTACAGGCGCTTGCGATCTCATCGATTAGAAATTGTGGAAGTACGATCAATTGTACAGCAATGGGTTCTTCCACAACAGGTAAACCTTATATTACTCACCTACATACATTAAACGGAATCTATGATAATAATAGCCAGTATTTATGCAAGCTTTTAGTAATTTGACTTCAATGAAACATTTTCATAGTAAATAATATTTTTAAATTAATACATTTATTTTAATGAGAAACTAACAAACTCTTACAGCATAATTAAGTATGTAGTATTTAATGCTACTCATTTCATTCTTTCTCATCGTTTACTGTGTAATTAATATTAAATCAATTGCATTTTCAGGTGCAATGATTTTGTTTGTCATTCATATTGGACTGCAGCATGGAATGAAATTAGACATCCAGCAGAAAGCATCTCACCTTCCGCTGCTCGCCTCATTTGTGTTGGCTGTGGTCGCTCACTACGTAGACAAAGAAGTCACCTGTTGTCTCAGGATTCTCCACGAGAAAATGATATAAGGGAAAATATTTCTAGGCAAATTGCTCCACGTCAGGTAAGATTTCAAAGTAAATAATTCTTATATTTCAGTTTATGGTGTGAAATATTTAGATTTATGATATTATTCAATAATTCATTGGTCTAGTCTATAGTGCTCTTACTTACCAGACTAAGATATATAGCTACATTCATTTCATTCCAACTCCAGAACCTTTTGAGCTATCCATAAGATATCACTATCAATTTTTATTGTATGAAATGGAACCCATAGCTGTTTAAACTTATAAAGTGACTGTTATTCAAAAGGTTAAAATGAGAAAATAACTTTGAAATTAATAATTACCATGTTAAAAATTATGTATTTACCATTCAAAAGTGATTGTAAGTGTATAGAATAAGTATGATAAAAAAATATATAATAAAATAAAAAACTGTTTTATTTCCAAATGGCGACTTATTTTCTTAACTGAGAAGTACTACAAGGTGTTCATAACAGCTTAAACTATTGTTCCATAAACTATTTATCAGTGTTCAATGCAGGCCAAGGTTGTTCTAATACGTGGGCATTGACCTTTCTTAACGCTACGTACAACAGGCACACACACAGGCACTTCTGAATTGACAAGGAGTCGATCAGTCAGAAAGATGAAGCTAGTAACCCATTTCAAAGCGTAGTAGGTTCCTATGGGGAAGAACGACCAAGAAACTCCACGGAAATTCTATTAAATCTAAATATTGGTTACATCATGTTGGTCTTACCACATAATAATAAGTACTGTCCCTGCTTCCTTCAGGCATGAAGATATAAGCCCGTACGTGCACCTAACCATTTATGTTAACTACCTACTCCGTGATTTCCAATTCTGCGCTCTCTCAAGGAAGTTTTGGAAAAATACAAATACAGTACACAGTAGTATACAATAGTTTTTAACTGTATTTATCTGTTTTAGGGTTCCGTACCTAAAAATGAAAAACGGAGCCCTTGTAGGATCACTCGTGTGACTGTCTGTCTGTCCGTTCCTCTGTCACAGCCGACTTGCTCCGTATCTACTGGGCCGATTAAGTTGGAATTTATTACACATATGAACTTCTGTGACCCAAACACAGACGTGTAACGTAAATAAATGAATTTTGATTAAGGGGGTTAGTTTTGGGGGGCAAACTAGAAAATTAAATTAAAGTTTTGCGAACTGTACCTTGCGACATATCATTATTGTCTTATTGTAAGGATTTCAGATATATATATTTTTTAATAATTAAAAAAAAAACAAACACTTTTAAAGTTATTTAAGAAAATAGATGAAAATTTACAGTATTCCTCCTCATCTCCGAAACTACTGATCCTAAAATTTTGAAAAAATAACAGAAAATAGTTCTTTACTTATAGATTACAGGAAAACCTATAAGAAGTCTATGGTCTTAATATAACATGGTAAATCTCTCAATATTGTGCGAATAAACTTAAATTTGCAGTTGGAATGTATGGGAGAACTTGTTTTTACTTTGTTCTTAGGATAAATTCATCATAACTACGGAACCCTTCATTGTTTGTGGTCCGACACGCACTTGGCCGGGTTTTTTAAAAGTACTTCATAGCAATTTTGGTTTTAAAATTCTTCACGTGGCGATTGTGGTTGTATTACAGTACACTTCTGTCCATCCCTCTGACATGTTAGCGTGATGGTTATGGTATAAAGGACATGTATATCTGGGTCAGACAATGTCGCCCCGTGGTGCGGTCTGTGTGGTCAGTTCGCGGAACCAACGGTGCGCAGTTGCGAACAAACTTGATCTGATTTTAGCATATTATCAACGACATTACTTATCTTAAACACGCTACTTCCTTGCTTGTAGCCAGGAGCGTAATAATTAAAAAGATTTTTTCGATCCCTATATTGTACCGAACGTTGTAAGTTACGGTTACGACTCGTTTGTTTAACCAATAGTGTTGACGCAACCAATTGCGTGAAAACTTAATTTTATTAGCGGTCCCAATAATCTAAATACATAAACGTCGGGTTAGTTGTACATTTATCGCTCAAGAACGGTTACATCCATTTTTATGATCCTTGATTTGTTGGATTTGTTTCCGCCCTGAATAGCAGAATAACTATTAACATATGCGAAAAATTCACGAAAAAAAATTATAATAAGAAAATTATTTTTCCTACATATTTTGTATGGAACGGCTTTGTTGATGATATCTCGAGAACGGATTGACTGATAAAATCAAATAACTAATAGCGGGGGTAGGCGATGCGATGCGACGGGGTGGGTCAGAAGCTAGTTAAAATATAAATAGAACATGGAGTCTGACCCAAGTTTACATTTGAAGAATGTGAATGCGAATCGAGTAATGATTGTCAAAACAAAGTGTTGCATCATTCCGTTAGATCGATTCGGTGGATCCAGCTAACTGTGAAACTCGAATGAAATTCCCACCTGTGTTGGATCGTAGGGTTGCCAAATATTTTAGTTCCTTTGGGTTGTTTTGCTGCGTCATATAATTTTCTTTTTAGTATAAGTTTTGTCTCAGAGACGCTACGACGTTCGCTTGAGTTTCAATGGTCAGCTCTCGTCAAGATCTATCGATTGCGTATAAAAAACATTAGTGTGAAGTAGTTATAGTGAAAACACATGGTAATAAGTAAAAAAAAAATGCTATGGCGGGCGAAACTCTTCAAAAAGTCAAATCAAAATATAGGATCCATACTAATATTATAAATGTGAAAGTAACTCTGTCTGTCTGTCTGTCTGTAACGTTTTCACGCCTAAACCGCTGAACCGATCGTTATGAAGTTTGGCAGAGATATAAAAGCCTGGGATATGGTGAAGGACATAGGCAACTTTTTTACGCGACAACCGACATCCACGCGGGCGGATCCGCGGGCAAAAGCTAGTATCGTATATGGTTAGAAAAGGCATCTCAAGTGAAATCCAGTGATACCATAACACTATATGACAGAGTTGGATCAGAGCCGGGAACTTAAAAAAAATAAAGGAGTCTGAATGGATCAACGACGGCGCCAGTACATCTGGCCGAAAATATTACCATACTATTATAACACACGGCCGTGTCTACGACACAGCCATATTTTTTCAGCCATGTTTTTGTGTATTGTGTGTAATTGAGTTACCTACACAAATAAAATTAGTTTCCATCTTCAAGCATCAGCCCTATTAACAAAATGGTGGCCATATTTAACATTTCATGTTTATTACGCGCATGACGCGCCGGGCCGCGGTCGATCGACAAATTCTCTACAAATTGGCTGCGCAAATTAATTTCACGTAATTAGTTCGTGCCAATTTCATTTTAATAACGTTTAAATGCTGGTAATTGTGCTGTGGTTAAATAAAAGCTGTTGATATTTGTGAAGGAAGTTGGAATACTTGATGGTTTAACGGCTTTGACTGTCACGCTTAGAACGACTCCTTAATATTTCTTCATGACATTTAGAAAAAATCATGTGTCGAAGGACTGCGAGGGGGTGGAGTGCGGAGCAGTCGGGAATTTAAGGAGGAAATGCTAAGGTAGCCTGCGAAATTCAAATAAGCTTATTTTTTTTGCAATTTGCTGAGCAGTGTCTGGTTGTATGTTGATTAAAATTTAACATAAACATCAAATATCCGTAGTCTGTTCATGTTGGGGATTCTTCTTCATGCTGGTGTGATTTGGAAACTGGCGTTCCTCAAGGCGGTATACTTTCTCCTCTTCTGTTTCCTATTTTTATTAATCTTATAACTTCCGTACTTCAGTGTGCGTATATGCAGATGACTTGCTACAACAGCAAGTGTCAAGGGAAGTTTGAAGGAATACCTGAAGCTATCGACAAATTAAATAGGGACTTGGTAGCCATCAAAACCTGGTCTGATAGATTTGGTGTAGCAGTTAACCCAAATAAGTGTCAGGCGATCATCATCGGTAGTACTCGGAGAATGAGTAAGATGGATGGTATTACCTTGCTACCAGTAATCATCAATGATACGATCGTTCCGTTCAGTACTGATGTGAAAGACCTAGGCTTGCACATTGATCGTACCCTGAACTGGCGTACTCAAGTTGCTAGGGTCAGCCAGAATGTTACTGGAACGCTGCGGGCTTTGTACCGACTGTTTTTTTTTTTATTATCAACGAGTACGAAGACAATGCTTGTGCAGTCCTTATTTTACCCTATCATCAATTACGATGATGTGTGCTACTATGATCTGAATGCAGATGTCCTAAATCTTCCAAAATTTTTCGTACTTGCACCTACCACTGTTTATCTCTGCACACCCAAAGGTTGACTGGTAGAAAATGCCCATGATGGCATTAAGTCTGCCTCTGTACATTTCTGTGCTTGAAGTATTAAATAAATAAGTAAATAAATATAACATAATTTGATTTATTTATCTCCATCATCAAGTTGTGATATCTGCCAGGAAGTGGGTGACGTTATGTGCTCTAAACCGGCCAGTCTACTGTCCTAGTTAATATGTTCAAATTAAATCGAAAATATTTCATATTTCTGAGGAAAACGTAGTTTTCAGGGGAACTTTAGTATTATTTAAGGTTTCCGTAGCTTAATGGCAATAACGGAACCCTTATAATCCCGTCTGTTCGTCCGGATGTCACACAGCCATTTTTTAAATCTTGCCGATCATTAATACAAGAGCATCGAGACTTCAATACACAATAATGGATTCTCGTAACATTAATTATATCGACATGATAACTCTAGATTTCCCACAGATTAAAATAATTAAGCTCGAAACCACAGAAATCATATTGATTATAAATTATAATCTATGAAAGCATAAATTGAAGCAGTCACGCATATGCAAATACAGAGAGATAATTGAAGCCATTGGGGGGCAGTTTGTCATGGAGATAACATCAGCTGTTGATTGGGAGCGCAGGCGCATAACACCGGCGGATATGAAGGATTGATCTTCGAAGATAACCGATATTTATTTGTTTTGCACATGTTGCTAGTACAGTTTAGGTGAATTGGATGACTAAACGTCCACAGCTGGATCGTATTTTAACCGACTTCAAAAATAATACATGCTAATTGACTTTTGCAACAGGAGTCGCACACTCTTAGATATAGTTGCTTGCCTCTTGTTGAACTGTTATTGTGTATTCTGTGGTTAATTTAATTTATTTTGAAGAGTTAAGAAAGAGATAATTCATAGATATCGATGTTTCTATACTGCTCTCTACAAATAGAAAAGTTTGGAGTAAGCAAAGCTAAAAAAAAACTCAATTCAAGTAGAACTTCGTTACATCAATGCATATTGTGTGTATGTGTATGTTACTGTAAAAACCAGAGCTGCGGTAAATCTTAGGATTTTAATCCTAAGATTTAGCAACTCTCACCGGTAAAAGTTCGGATTGTTCTATAATAATCATCAATTTCTGACTTTTACCGGCATTTAGTCTGTAAATCTTAGGTTTTACCACAGATACCGGTAAATGTTAGTTTTCAGAGTAAAGCAATGTAGTTTATAATCAGAAACTATTTATTCAACATTACTATATCTAATTATTATTGTTAAACCGAAATCAAAAAAATAATTATAGGCAAAATAAAATTAAAAGGGCAAATGGCAAGGCAACCCCCCTTAAACAATCTTTTCTTTTTTTTTTTTTTTTTTCTTTTTAAAAAAACGTTGCCCCACACTAGGAATTTCTCCTGTATCGTGGGTGCGTTTACAAACATTTAAACTCACATACACAAACAGCCAGACCCGGAACAACTACTTGTAGATCAATATTAATCTGATGTTTAATATTGTATCTATATATATATATTATATCCATCAATAAAGAAACGGATATCAATGATGGGCTATATTTCTGCGTACCCTGCCTTAGTAAAGAGGCGTGATACTTGTCAGCCGGGTCGTCGCCCCGTCATAGACATCAATGGAGGCTGTGGTCCTGTCAGATCGCTCATTTTTTTCTCGCTTATCTTATGATCACTTGCTTTGTACCGTAATTATTATAGTCGTAGACGAAGGCGCCACAGAGTAGTAACATCAGTTAGACAACGCTCTTGGTAATTATTTTGTAGTTATCCTTATTGGTTAATGGAAATTATGGGAAATTATTATGAATGATAAATAGTGGTTCGTTATTAAAGTAAGATTTCAATTTTGTATTAAGCCTATTTTTGTAGAACATGTTATTATAGTTTTTGAAGTGAAAACTTCTTTAGGCGCGTTGAGCACTTTTTGGTTGAACAAAATCATGGAACTCGCGTCATCGTCACCGAATGCTTTCCATGAGCTATATGTATACTGTGTATATATGTGCACTTTTTGGGTGAACGAAAATCATGGAACTCGAGTCATCGTCACCGAACGTTTTCCATGAGCTATATGTATACCGTGTATTATGTGTACTTTTTGGGTGAACGAAAATCATGGAACTTGCGTCATCGTCACCGAACGCTTTCCATGAGCTATATGTATAAAAGAACAGTTGTTCCAAAGTTTTGTATTTTCACTTCTGTCGGAAGTCCGACTGCCAATTTTTATTCTTTTCCACATGAACAAGGAGTATTTTATTGAGCTTACGTGTATTCACTGTACCTAACGCGGTATAGTAAATAGTATTCTATAGTAACTAGCCAATAATGTCACTGGTTCATAGAGCATATAAAAAAATCCAACAAACAATGTATGTCGTTATAAAACAATGACACAAGCATTCATCCATGTCAGACCTGTCGAAACTTGGACAAACAAAAACAAAACAAATGTTCTTCATAGATGACGAGCAACATTCCATGACGTCACGCATTCATTTGTTTAAACGCCTCGCCTTCACACTTTTGTCCTTAGAGTCACAGACTAACAAAATAGCAATACAGGAGTGGTGGAATTAGCCTGGCAACAATGCGAGGTGTGCCAATTCAATTTAGTGTCAGTAATTGATTGATTTTTGTACGCACTACCGCATATTCAAGTCAAAAGTTTAAAATTACACAACTAGAGAGTAGTGAAGTGACACGTAACAAATTGATACAGAATTGTTAATAAAATCCATCAATCACGGTTGTCCCACTGTATTTTCTGGCGTATGGCGATTCGATTCCTTGAACTGACCTGTGGGTCACGGTTCAGCTCATCGGCTGACTGGCTGCGTGGTACAGCACTTGTTTTGATTTACAATCGCGGTACGATTGAGCCATCAGAAACAAGAAGCGTTGTTTGGATGAACTTTATAGTTGTTCCGGTTAAAGGGCGGGTACAGCACGAAGACTCAAGTTGATAGGAACTTAGGATTCATGGATATTATATTGGTAATGGACACATTATAGTGTATAGAAAGTGATCCAGCCATCCATTGCTTAAGAGTAAGTTTAGAGATCGCCGATTTTTCAAACTCAAACACAAAGCATTATTGTTGAAGTGCAAACTTCTTTAGCCGCGTTGAGCGATTTTTAGTAGGGGAAAAACTTATGGGTTCGCGACACCGAAATGCGCAACATGCTCGTGACGTGTTGCGCCAGATTGTCAGATAATCCAAAGTTTTGAGTTTTCACTTCTATCGGCAGTCCTTATGACCACCTATTTTTGTTTTCATCTACAGCTGATTCTGTTACATTAAGATATTTTGTTCGACACCTTTTATTTATTTATCCTGTGCTAAAAAGTAATTTCACGTGCTGCTATCCTTCCACCCTGTGCGCGGTGGACATCGAACGGGTGGTATTGGATCACGCACGCTCTCGCAGCGTCAAGACTTTTCTGGACACTTCTTCTTCTTCTTTTAAAGGATATAGATAGAAACATAGGTTTAGTCTTCTACTCTACGGATGCAACGTATTATATCCGTGTGAACACATGTTAGAGTCTGTAGGTCTGTTTGTGTAAGTGCTGTCATTACTATCGGTACACAAAGATCGTTTCTGAGGACAATCCATTTGATCGCATGACAATCGGTCACAAATCCTCTAAACGTAACTTCAAGTTCTAAACAATAAACAGAACTTAGTTACGAGAACTGACCGTTTGATCGATGCGCAGTATCTTGGCCGCTGCGATATTGACCATCGATCGTGTCGATGTATCACCGACTGTTGGATTTATCGATATTACAAGCACCATACAACACTACTTTTTTATAGAAAAATTTGTTGCCGTATCAACTTTGTTATTGATGCTTTTGTTGTGTTTCCATCAGACTACATAAGTACCTACTGTTTAGTAGAAATAAAATAATTATTATATTGTTTTTTTTTTCAAAAATTTGGTTTGAGAAATAAGAGTGAATTATCTTATTGTAAACGACTTATAATTTCGTAATCATTCTATAATTTTTAACAAACTATTCGTCTGCAAAACTATCGATATCTAAGATCGCATATTGCGCGGGCGCATCACTAGATCCCTCAATGATTTAATGACTTTATTGGCTCATAAATATATATTTAATTCATTGACATTACTTGAGTAGCTACACACGGCTGCATATCAAGCTACACATTTCCAGAATAAACTGACCTCTCATTGTACGGAAATCCTATACAATGACGATCGTATCTACTTATACTGGAATTTTATAGCTTGATGTGTAGCCGTGTGTACACAGTACGCCCAGATAGCAGTGTAAACTTGTTTCAGACTTGCAGCAAATTAGAAATATCAAATGTGCAAACTTGCATCAAGTTTGACGAGGCAAGGGACAAACTTGTGGCAAGTTTGTATCAAACTTGTATCAAATGTCTAGTTTCCCTCTTTCAAACTTTGCATAATGTTTGCCAATGCAAACTTGACAAACTTGTGGCAATTTTGTATCAAACTTGTGGCAAGTTTCTATCAAACTTGTGGCAAGTTTGTATCAAACTTGTATCAAATGTCTAGTTTCCGCCCATCAAACTTGTATAATGTTTGTTTATCAGGAGGCTTACTCGCGAACGCAAACCACCACGACAAAAATTAAAAATTGTGTCGTCGTTTGCGAGTAGGCCTCATGAAGAAACAAAAAACTTGACGACATTTAAAGTATGAAATGAAATCCATTGAAATTAAAATTGAATGGGTTTATTAAAAAAAATATTATTGTATTAAAAAAAAAGTAGGAACTATAAAGGACTAAACTAAACTCGCATCATAGTTGATTTTGTTTTTGTCTCGGCCCTGAAACAATGAAATAAAATGGCTGTTAGTCAATAAACACCTGCGAAACTAACTTTTAAATTAATGTACCATTGAAATACAACACAATTACAGTCACCCTGAATGAGCTGTCTTGTTATGAAATAAATAAATGTATGCAACTACCTATACAACTTTCAGTCATTGGTGTCAGCGCCGGGGTTCGAACCCAGTACCAAAGGCCCCACTAGACTATCTACACCCGCTCTACAGAGTATTATTATAAGAAGAGAGTAATTTACCTTCTTGACAATCTCACTTTGCCTTGGTTTAGCCAGTCACTGATTATCTCTTTCTGCTTATCGTCAGTAGCAGTTCCATGCACTTTCTTACACATTTCTGAAAATATAAATAAAACGGCTATAGTAATGATAGTTGACAATAAGCAGCATGTTTCGTAATGTGACTGTTGGTTATGTAGGAATTAAAACAATAATAAAAATAAACAGATCTACCGAAATAGGTAGGTACTTACGAAATATTAATTTGCAAGTTTCTGTGTCAAGAAATGATTTCTTTTGAGTTCTTCATTTGTTTTCCCATCAGAGAATATTGCTCAACTACTGCATCCAGCAGTATATTTCTCAGCATGTTTGTGGTGAAAGGACGGAGGTTTTTAATGCCAATACCTGTCAAGAATTGTACCTGAAAAATTTAGGTAATGGCATAAATCAAAATCAAAATATTTTATTTCACATAAACCTACATGGGCACTTATGAAACGTCAGAAGCTAGGTGCACGGTTCGAGTTAGTCGTTTCCTATGGAGAAGAGCCGGCAAGAAACTCCACGGTTACTCTTTTAAAAGTAATTGGCTTTACAATATTATTAAATAACAGTGATCATAGGTATGGGAGGACAGTGTAGGCCTTTCAACAATTACCAGGTACTTAACAAAATAGAAAACCGCCAACAAATCTACACTCTACTAGGCCTACAACGTTCTCACATTCACAAAATATAAAATAATCTAAGTATATAAAATATTAATGACATGATTGCAATTACAACTACAGTAACATATCTGAATAAATATCATGTCCACAAAAGCCACTAATAAAGAATTGGAATTCGATTTGTAGGTAAATAATGTCAAATAATGAAAAGATTATGTCAAGGAAGTATGTAAAATAAAAAAAAATAAAAAAATTCTAAATCAACATCGTTACTTGGGAGCAGTTAATAGACATTGACATAGTTATGTTGTTTATGAGGTACCAGGGAAGCCACATGTGCAGAAGGTATATATGGTACCTATAAATACATGTTGGGTGCATCATAAATATAATTTTTTTATTTTTTTTTTTGTTAAATAAGGTTTATACATACAAAGTCAATAGTTAGTTGTGCAATTACTCAAGTAAAAGCCAGATAAAATGGCATGGAATTGAATTGACCCTTAATATTAAACATTATTATAAGTGTATTTAATAAAATGTCACCCTTACCATTGCCTGTTGATTGTCACTATTTTTTAATTGTCCATTTAAATGACAGAAACTGTCATCGTCATTTACTGGCAGGTTTGTTAAAAACTGTGGCAGTGAAAAGGGATCATGCCTTCGTGAAGTTAATGGCTCTTCTGGCCGCCCTAAAATCAGGTCCATTTTTTTTTTGTTAGTTTCTGACACTTGTTTTGACAGGTCAGTCACCATCTGGATGAGATGACTTTGCTGGATTGCCAATTGTTTGCTTGTAGCACAGTCTGTAACAAAAATATTAAAATTAAAATATCATTAACATCCTCTGAATACTGCATACATCACACTAATATTATAAAGGCGAAAGTTTATGTGTGTGTGTGTGTGAGGGTATTTGCGTATGTGCTTCATACTCAAACAGCTGGACCAATATTGATAAAATTTTGTATGGAGGTAGCTGACACTGTAGGTAGCTGTCATGTTATTTTTGTAGCTGAGTATGATATTTCTTCTTCTGATTGGTTGTCACCTCTAGTTGCTGAAGCAAATGTCATATTTTCTCTTTTAATGCTCTTTAACCGGCCTTGTCTCGACATTTGTACAAACGGTTTTTGAGACATTTTTGCCGAGTACTAACCTACAAAATTAAGAGCTGTATGATTCCAAAAACGAATTTTATACAAATTAGGGGTAATTGGAGCAGTTTTACATGGGAATTGTTAACAACATTGTTAGCATCAGCTTGCTAAAAATGAAGAAAATTTTGAGGAAACATTAGGAAACCCGAGTACCTGAGGTGTTTATACAGGCAGCTGTGGGCATACAGTAATTTCCCTCTCTCTGAGAGGCCCGTGCCCTACATTGGGATGTATGTTGGCTGGTATTATAATTAGGGAATCGTACCACATTGCGAGATAGTTAGCAGCCATCTGTGACAAAAACTGTTATCAGATTATGGTAAGTTGGGATTTTTTTGAGGTTATGTGACTTTATACAAAGTTCTCAGGGGGTCTGCATTAGCTCTAATTGATTAAAATGATCACCACACTGTAAAGCCGTGTCCGCTGAGGTATGTTTTAGTGTTTTTCTAACACATAACGTGTTATCCATTCGACTCTGCAAACAAACTGCGAACGAATAATGTGTTATTATCGAAAGTCGTGTTATTTTGTTAGCATTATACGAAAACATGCCGCAGCGGACCCGGCTACTACTAACCAAACCAAACTTACCATCAGTCAGTAGGGATGTTTTATCAAGACGATACTTAGTCCAACAAAATGCTATTTTCTTTTCATACACTTTTTGGAGGCTTCTTCAACAAACTCCTGGTTTTTCAATTTACAAAACCGTTTCAGGCATATTTATAGCAATTGTGCTAGATAAAATTTTGTTCATCATTAGGGTTGTAATGATCCTCACACCTCTTCAGCCAATCTGTATTTATGTTTTCACAAGCTTTAAAGAATTTAATTTAAAGTTTTCATGTCAATTTCGCACTGTAGAGTTTATCTCGTAATGATTATGGCAACAGGTTTGAAAACACAACACTATAGGGTCAATTTCGCACTGTAGAGTCTATATCTCGGAGTGGTTAAGACAACAATTATTCACAAACAATGTAAAACCGGCAGAAAATACGATTTGGAAAAACGGGAACAATTACAACAAAAAGTATCAGAAACAAATCCGCCATGTTAGAAATGAGTGTGGCCACTTCATAAAAAAAAATCGCCATACAATCATTATTTGGTTCTAAGTTTTTTCTTTTAGTCTGCATTGTACGACAAATTGAAACACAAAATAAGGATTTTAACTGTTTTAAATAATTGCTTTACAATATTCGAATGCACATTAAAATTATCATAGCTCTATCTCGAATCTGCATTTACCGAAATGGTGGGTATCTGTTCAACCGGGCATGTGACATCACTGATCTTGTTATCACTTTCTATTGTAGAGCAGTATTTCGTTTTTGCAAATAATGCCAGTGTTGGCATTGGCTGATACGAAAGCTGACTCCCTGTGGTTGTTGGCTTAAGGGTCCGTGCACGAAAAAAACTCGTTTTTATCAATTTCTTATCTAATTGTCAGAAAACTTGAAATAATCGAAACATTAAGTCTGTGTAACTACAAAAGTACAGTTTTCATGGTGCTAAACCATTCGTGTCAGTCACAGCAGCTTTTAATGGTTTCATCATTTTTGTGCTCTCCAAAGTATAGTTTATTTCGCCATTGATTTACTTAATGAAGATATTGTTTAATCATTAAATAAAATTTTGATTATATTTCAAGGATAGCTGAAGACTAATTTGTGATTTTTAAATTTCTTGATATGATTTGCTAAATAATAGGAAAAATATATATTACTGACGAGGTTTAAAACAAAAAAAGGTTTTTTCAATATAATTTTTCTGCTATATTTTGTATGGAAGTTGAAAAAAGTGGTTACGCCACATGCAAGTAGACCATATAATGATGTTGATGATAATTTTTAATGTTCAAAATCAAAAGTAGTTTCTTGTAGAATGATGATCAAATGTCAGTCTCGCGTCATTTTTCGGAAAACTTGTTGCAAATATTAGTGACTTACCGTGAGTACTTAATTTATTTGAAAAATCCCTTTCAGCCACATGAAAAACAAAGAACACGACTTTTCAAATCTCAAATAATTTTGTTTAAATTATGTTTCCCTTTCTCACAAACAATGAACAAAATTGATCAAAATCAGTCGATTTCGTGCACGGCCTCTTAACAAGAAACAAAAAAGCTCGTAACTCGGAAACGGTGCGTCGTAGGGCCTTGCTTTTCAGAACCGAAATGGTTTTTATGGTCAAGGTCAACCTGGTACTGTAATAAGATTGCAAATTATCATTAAAAAAAAAAAACGAAATTTTACTGTCCCAAAATAAATTTTAACGAAAAAAAATTTTTTTTTTGATTTATTTGCTGCCCATAGTGCCCCTAACCGTATACTCCAACTCCTAAAACTCCGCCCCTAAGATGACCCACTGACTCGGAACTGATGGATGATGATTATGGTACAGGCCGAACCCTTGATGAGCTAGTCCAACTATCACTTGGCCAGATTTTATGGTTGTTATATTGATGACTGTAACGTTTAACGTGACAAGTTTATAGTAATAATGAATCAAACTTGACAGATCATACTTACATTAATAAGATTGCAACAGTATTAAAACAAACTTGCCGTATCTTTTTTACATTTGGAAGTATACAGCAAATTTGAAACAAATTTGAAACAAATTTGCCACGACAAATTTGACGTAACAACTCAATATCAAATAAAAAACAAACTTGCAGCAAACTTGAATGCTATCTGGGCGTTGTCTAATGAATGGAATTCGAACCATGTGTATTCAGAATATATTTAGATAAACATATTTAAATAATTAATTCGTTCTTTATAACGGTGCTAAAGTATCACAAGATTAAGTGTGGTGCAGTGGTGTAAATTTTGGTTTTCTGGTCCGAAGTTCGATACCTCGCACGGAGAAAATATTTCGAAATTACAGTAAAATATAGATTTGTTTGTGTGGCAAGTCTGAATTTCGACTCTGTTTTGACTGTATCTATATCCAATTCTAAACTGTTTGTTGTGTCATTAGAATGCTCAAGTTCACCATGCTGCCTTAGATTTCACTGCTTGCGGTAGCGTCGGGGGTCGGGTTGCCTCCTTCCCTTAAATATGGTGAGGGGTAAATACTGATCTTTCTGTTATGCTCATGAACAGGTGCTGCTTGTGGAGCCTGGTCGTCTTGCTGACCATGGTTTCGTTATTGTTATTAGTAATTAACTGTTTATTCATTTTACTTCGATGGTCCTATAAAGTTAATCATTTGTGTTACAGCGTAAGCGGGCACCCCTATAGGAGACTTTTATTTAGGTGTTAAATTTGTTAACATCAGTTTTTTGCTTGAGTATAGTTTTCATTGCATTTGCTGGTATATTGGGGTGTGGTAGCTGACATATGGCAAATAATTTAATTTACTGTTTTGTGTCTCGTACTCGTAATGTTAATTACTTTGCATACCTACTATTGTATAGAACAAGTTTTTCTAACTGAAACAGCTGTGCTTCTGGGGAGTTTGTTGCGCCACTTCTTCTTCCCAGCTAAAGCACTAGGAAGTAGTGAAGGGCGCGCGGGCGTTTTGGGGGACTGTCTAATATAATTTTGACGTTCGGAAAGTGCTGATTCTCAGCCTAATTTTACTAAATGACTTTTGATTTTGCTCAACGAAAATGGTGGTATGTCCCTTGGTTCATCCTTGCTTAAATGATTTTGCCTTCCTTCCTACTTGGTTGATTTATACCCTCCTGCATAAATAACTACTGGCATGTTATACATTCAAGAGCTGAATGTAAGCTTATTATTAATCAAAGATGTAACAGTGCAAAAAAAAACTTGTAAGATCACCAGTGTTCGTAAATTACGTAGCATACGGAAAGTGTCCATAAAAGCCGCATGTCGTAAGTATCAAATTATATTGCAGAAGATACACTAGCAACTAACAAACATCGCACATTCCAAAGCCTTCGTCAAGTTCCGATTGAGACAATAGAATAGTGATGGGACGCATCGATAAATTGGTCCCGTTGAGTGATTCGGCCGTCCCGTAGTCCGCCGGCCGGTCGCACCGGTTCCGCGGCATATTACCGCCCCCGTTCCGTAATCGTACGATAACCAGCTTGGCAATGGTCGCGGGGATTGATACTACTTTGCATCGGTTATCTTTTATAGTGGGCCCATCGAGAGGATAAAAGATGACGTAATGTATTGTGAAATGCTGTTTGTTATGTTAAGACAAAGAGACTATAATATTCGTCTCAAAGAATTGAGTTAAGTCTTAGTTATTATTATTTGTGTTTTTTTAAAAGCCTACTTCGTATTGCTCCACCTATGCGCCTTTCATCACATGGGACTCGTTTACCAAAACATCGCAATAGTCTCGCTGCGGTACGCTGTGCATGGTATGCAGTAAAGTTATACGCTTTATTCTTACTAATTCCGCGATGAACTGGTAGAATGCTTTGTAAAATGATTTAGGAAGTCCCCCTAAGCCCAGAACTCTTGGCAGCCCTATCCCCGGGGTTGATAAATGCGTTCACTTGATTGAGACTTATTCGTTATTACAGTGTTATCGGATTGCGGGAACATGATGACAATATTATGCGGGACGCCATCAGCGCGAGTTTATCTGATGTAGAAATAATATAGACCTTAGTATGATTGCTGCTTGCCTGAAGTCAGTAACTGACTGGTTTATTGATATATTAGTCAACAAAATCGGCCGCGTCAAGCCGTGTTTAATAGTAAAATTATGAATTTGACTACCTCGTTGGCCTCGTAGTCGCTAGCGCTACCGCTGAGCATGAGGGCCTGGGTTCGATTCCCGGGTCAGGCAGTGTTATTGGGTTTTTCCATCATGAATTTCTAAGTAACAGCCCGGAGTCTGAATTTGTGCCCGGTAGATAGCAATAGGCTCGCCCCCGATTACATGGGATTTAATCATAACTGGCGAAATGTGGGTGTAATATCGTGGTAGCTCTGCCTAACCCTTTGGGGAATACAGACGTGAGTGTGACAGACGTGTTAGTAAATATAGATTATTAGTTTTTTTAACTTACTCTTTTTTCACATGCAAATGGCATAATTTTGATTTAAATTGTGTTTTTTTTTATATTATTTATTAATCATTGATAAAAATAAAATACAATATTTAAATACAATATACAATCTAAGACTAAAATACTTATATATATTATGAAAACAAAAAAAAGGGGAAGAGCTCATCAATTGGGCATAAAAAAATTCGTCCGAATCGTCTTTTGTGAAAAGTGCCCAAAAGGCTGGCAGCGATGCCACGTTGAATGGCAATCATGACCATCATAACCTCAAATTAGGCCAGCTCTCTGGTCACGTGATGAGTCGACCGACCGCTTGGCGATATCCCGAAATATTCGATGAGGACTCGGACCCCACGGTCCTAGTGTTTCAACCCCAAACGGCTTAAACATATAACTCCCTACAGGATTGTTATATTTGCGCCGTTTGAGGTTTTCTGCACCTACAGCAGCCGCCCCAGCATAACCCGCCGTGCTAGAAAGATGGGATGACGCGAGGGGTGTGTAACGTTTGATATAATAACAAATGCTCTAATGATCATGAGACCTAATTTCATTTAATATATTTTTCATTACGATCAAATAATGAATTATGGATATAATTTTATTTTACCTAATTTCATATGGTATAATGAACAGTTTATATAATGCACATTTAAAATAATATTCAAAATCTATAAGTAACGTTTAATATAATTTGGAAATGTCTACTTTTATTTTTACAAAAGCTGATTACATTTAATAGTAGTAGTTAATAGGAGGAAGAGGAGTTTTTTTTTGTTTTGAGGAGCTCGTGGCTAAGTAATAACAAGCGCACGGGTCGATCCGTCAGGTTAAGTTCCGCTTGCCGGGGTTGGTCCGTGGATGGGTGACCATCTTTACATACCGAGACTCCTCCGTGCCTCGGAAAGCAAGTTAAGCCGTTGGGCCCGGCTGTCATTCGTGGATCTTTGACAGTCGTTACGGGTCGTCAGAAGCCCAAAAGTCTGACAGCCAGTCTTACCAAGGGGTATCGTGTTACCCAGTTACTGGGTTGTGGAGGTCAGATAGGCAGTCGCTCCGTGTAAAATACTGGTATTCAGCTGCATCCAGTTAGACTGAAAGCCGACCCCAACATAGTTGGGAAAAGGCTAGGCAGATTGATTGATTTAGTAGTAGTTAATAGGTTGAAACTGTTCCAAAACCGAATCGGGGCACCCCGACTTTACGTAGTCTTTTAGCTCCTACCCTAGAGTGTATATAAAAACCGGAGGCGCGGAGGGAGAGCAACCCCCGCCCGCTGCTGCGGAGGTGGGTGCCTATACTTTGTTACGTAAGGGCGAAGGGGTTGCACTTCCCGCAGCGCCGGAGACGATACAGAAGCAACTTTAATATTTTGAGGTAAGGTTAGGTTAGGTTCATTTTTTTCCCCCCCGATGGGTTCCCGCATTGTCGAGGCGGGGGGGCTCAGTAGCCGTGGCTTGGAGGGCCACGGTGAAGCTAAGAGGAACCCGAGGAGGGGGCCGCTCGTCAGGGCTTTTGCGGCTAAGCCGACGACGTAGCGGCCGTAGGTTGCGGTGCCGCTTTGGCGACATCGCAACTGAGGCGGGCCGCGATGTCGAAAGGGCGGCATCGCGGCTGAGTGTGGGAGGCCGCGGCGGGAGAGGAGTGCCGGTATTGCGGTGAGCCGTTCTCCCTACCTTCCGCGGCCTTGACGGGGTCGCCACCGTTGAATGGCGGACGCGGTGGGGCCACAGAGGAAGAGGAGTGTCGGTATTGCGTTGGCCGCTCTCCCTATCCTCTGCGGCCGAAAACTGGTAGGCGGCGGGGCCACTAACCTGACCCGTCGCGGGGAGACCAGGGGCGCCTGGACGCGGGGTCGTCTGGCGCGAGGTCCCAAGTGGAGGCCAGCAGGCAACGGGTGCGGGGGCACCCTTGCCTGTATTGCACAGGCCTCCCGCCAGTGTCGGACGGGAATGGCCAGGTGTTCCCGGTCTTTCCCATATCGCCCCCAGGCTGAGGGGCATGCGGGGCCCGCCAGCTAGGCGGGCATGCGCCGGGAGGGTTGTGGACGTAAAGGCTGTGCCGGTTTCCCATGACCCTCCCATCAAGGCGATGAGGGAACTCCGCTGAGTTTTAGTGGGTATACTGCCATTTTGGCAGGGAGTCCCACATACCTAGTCTCGTCCCCCGACGAGCGGGCATGCGTAGTGCATTTCTCAGCGTCAAAAAAAAAAAAAGGTTAGGTTAATTTGCTTTTCTCAAGAACGATGCGTTACCTACCTTAGAAAATTAGTTAATATGAAAGTTAGGTCTAATGAACATTATATAAAAAGAGCATTATAAGAAATGAACGTTATACTAAATGAAATTAGAGAAAATGAAAATTATATCAAATATAACATTAGATCATATGAAATTAGGTTAAATGTTTTTATAGCATATGAAAATTATATCATATGAAAGTGATGTCAAATGAAATTAGACTATCTGTTATTATATCAAACATTATACACCCTGACGCGAGGATTTCGACACAAGTTGCATCCCACACCAAAGGCCTACCTAACTTCCAAGGCATTATGGTCTTTCCGTCTGGCGTCTTTCCATCGTTGCGTGCCAAGCCATTGCGTGCTAAAACAGCTGACACCCGGGTGGTGACCAGAGCCCGCCGGATGATTTCATTAGGAGTTAACCTGAGGAACTAACTACTAAGATTCCTGTGGTTAACTTTTCGGTGCTGTGGACCGAGGTCAGGAACGCCGCGCACCGGTAAGCTTACACTAGAAATTTTGGGGACGTCGAGCCCACCAAACCGAATGGGTAGTGTGGCTTGCAGCCAGGCGCTGTCGTTCAATGCCACATTTAAAATGGATGTAAAAGTACTTCGAATAAACAATAATAATAATTAGGATTCTTTTTGGTAAATCAGAATATTTTTCTATTATTAAGAGAAATAATCTGCTTTCTTAATCCTCTTTTTGCTGAATCCTCTTTCTCTTCAAGAATTAAACTTAAGTTTTACTCTACTTAAAGTATATGCAAAGTATCACTCTTCTTCTCCATCATATTCCACTTTTATCTCAGACTTCAAAGGTTCATTGTTAGTACATATTTGCATGTAGCCTCACGATTGATTGGCTCATTCAGATGATTGATTGTCCAGCCTCGGTACAACACTATACCCGTATTATAAGAAAGGTGGATGCACTGATTGTCGGTAAAGAAGTTCCTTTAAGATTGTATAATTTTTATACAGACTTTTTTTTATTACAGACTCGTGTTTGACAGTGACAGTGGTTTCTGGAAACATAATGAGGAATTTATTGAGAAATGATTACGCATATTGTAGCAATAATTTGAATTTACGTATTAGTTGAAATGGTTTAATTAAATATTAAGCGCTGACTACATTTTATTAAAGTAAGAGGGGCGGCTTATGCAAAGTAATACAATATAAACAAACTAATACCTTTAACAAGGACTGGAACAGTTTGGGCAATTAGCCCAGCTAGCCTAATCTTCATGCTGGCTAGTTAATACGCCGCACTAACACGAATGTTTTTTTATTTTTTTTATCCACAGCGGTGGCTCTCTTGGTGTCTCACCTGATGGTAAGTGATGATAAGGCCGAAGATCGAAGCGAGCTTCACGCAGAATCCTCAACCACAGAGGAACTGGCTATCTTACCTCTAACTGCCGAAACAACAATGCAGATTAATATTTTCCACATGTTTACGACGTATTGCCATAAATTAAAGTGACTGGATTAGTGGCAGAATACTTGAAATCAAAATGCATAAAATCTATAACAGAATACAGGCTCCACTTTCATAACTCCAAGCAATTACGTGAAAATTAATAAAGGTAAACATTTTTATTACTTAATTACTGTTAAGGACATTTAACTGGTAATCTGAGGAGTTAATAAAATATTGTTTAGTCTCTTTCCACCTGTAACTGCAGTGTGGTTTAATTAAAGTGAGGCAGTAAATGCTTCGCCGTATTAACTTAATTGGGAAGAATATTAGTATTCCATTTTATTATGTGAACATGGAAATTATTTTAATACGGTGCCAGCTTTAGTAGCACGTTTGATTGGTGAGGAAACCTGTAGTTAAATACACCGTCCAGAAGGATTACGAACGTTTTTCAATACCGCTATTTAAATGACTAGAAAACGGTAATCTTTTAAATAATAAACAACCTTTCGTTTTACATTAAATATGAAAAAGGTACGTTTAATTTACCAACTAGGTAACAGTGGTTTTCACCCTACACAGCTTTAACAGTATTCTGTAACGGCTGTTATTATTCAATTGTTGGACAAAATAATATGCAGACGATCATCAGGAGGCAGCCCAGCATCATTATTAGGAGATTTCAGTAATTATTTCCAAGTTTGAGCTCCGCACACACACATACACACAACATCACTCCTGTCATCCCCGAAGGATTAGGCAGAGATGTACCTACATAGAATAAAAAGATACATAGAATAACCTTTATTATGTACACCATAAGAATTACAGATATAAATGTAGAAATGTTACATATGATGACAATTGGCGGTCTTATCGCTAAAAACCGGCCGGGCGCTTGTCGGATCACGCAACACTAATTCCCACTGAAAATCCCCACCAATGGGGATTTGTGAAGAAAAGTTCACAAATCACCATTGGTGGGGATTTTCAGTGGGGATTAGTGGAATAACCCAAATTTTTTCGGGGACTGAAATCTGCAGCGGATTTTTCGAAGAAAATAAGAAGCCCTAAGCCCTGGACTTCTAAAAAATCATTTTGGAACTCTGTAAACAAGCTAGCCTGTATATCATTACATTTATTACTTAATTACTTGAGCATATGTGGCCAGATAAGATGTTCCATTTTCTCAATAAATAATATTATTTTAAAGACCACGTAAGATATGCTCAGCGTGAACAATAAGCAGAGCAGCTATTAAGTTGTTATCAGCTATTTCATGAATGGATTTGGCAACGGTACAGCGGCAGGTCGTTGACCCCGCGCCGCGCGATAACCTGCGGGCTGCGCGTACGCCGGCTTGAATGAAACTTCCTTAGATTGTGTCTGGATTATTACAGGTAGGTGTAATAATTATTCTACTATCCTAATAGAACCATTAGACCTATTAACTACTAGGGCAACTAGAATCAATTAATTATAGTTGTAAATTTTGACGTTCAAAAGTGCCTTTTATGTGCCTATTTGAAATAAATGATTTGACTTTGATTTTGATGTAGAAGAATTTTTGATCAATTTATATGAATTAGATAATTGTGTGAATCGTTCCTGTTTCCATAATTCCATGCAATACATTATAGTAAAAGGTATTATTTTCACCTTTATTCTATGAATATTCTTTGTTTGGCAAGCAGATTTGCGCGTATCATTCGACTTACGACGTAAAACTACGCTATTTTCGGTCAGTACATAGATGGTTGGCAATTTTTACTTATGTCGATGAGATTCTTCCCTCTTACGGCTAAAGTATGCCATCGGAGAAGAACGACGTCAAAACACTAAATACTTATTTAAGAAATTTCGGTTTTGATAAAGTTAAGAAATTATTAGATATCAGTACTATATAATTTGCAATTTTCCCCAATTTCATGATTAACAAAATCAATATGTAATTTTTTTAATGTATCTTTTAATTTTATAGGTTCTACCGAAACTTAATTGCATTTTCAGACTATTATTATATCTATAATAAATCTTGACTCTTAACTATTTTACAAATTAACATGTCCTATCTAAGAGAGCCGGGTGATCTGTAACTCAGGACCTTCCTACCTTAGACAACTTTCTCTATTTAAGATTGTGCAGTTTATTAACGATTCCTGTAATAGTGATGTTGAGATAAATACAAATTTATTTATATATTTATTCTTCTAAAAGCTCCCAGTCTAATATCTAGCTAAATAATGTACAATTAGCGCTTACAGTTGCCATTTTTATGCTTCCACAAATATAAATTAAGCTATGTACCTAAAGATAAAAAAGGAATAAAATACACACAAAATAAAAATTAAAAATATAATCTTCCTAAGCAAATAAAACCAAACAAAATTCTTCTATAAACAAAAACAAAACAAATTCTTCTTAAAGACAAAACTTACAAACTAAAACAGACGAAATAAGTGCTTTAAAAGGTTTAAACAAAAAATGATTATTAGAGAATTTGGTACTTTAAAATCAATATTAGGTTAACCGTACGGCTACTTACCACCTGTAAGTAGCGTGTTAACCTAATATTGATTATATCGTATGATTTTATGATCTTACGAGGGACTAGAAGAAGAGACGATTCGGAACCATTTCCCGGAGGTCCGATTTTTTGTATTGTATGTACGTAATCGTATTACCAAAATAGACCAACAAAAGTGGAGATGGACAGGCCACATGTTGAGAGGCATTCAAGACAAGTGGAGTAAAGTTGTAACAGAATGGTGACCCAGCGATGGCAAAAGGAACAGGGTAGACAATATAAAAGATGGGAAGACGAATTGACGCTTACGGGTCCAAATTAGAGAAGAGTTGCGAGAGATGACTCAGTGGAAGTTGTTAGAGGAGGCCTTTGTCAAACGGCACACTGAACTAAGAGACATTCCATAAACTACTGAAAATACCACAATGCAAAGATGTTCAGAATAAAAAGGGCTTATATGTACGTATTAAATATATACTGGCCTGATAACGATTTTCCGGGATGAAAGACCTCTATAATGTCTTTCCAGGTATTGAGCTAACTCTCTGTCAAAACTCATCGTTATCTTTGGTACTCACCTAGTTTTGTCATGTTATTTTGAATATGGAACTGCAAGCTGCAACCCGAGGCTTAGCCCGCGTGGATTTTTTTGAAATAAAACTAGTCTAAGTTACACTAGCCCGTGAAAATCCAGTCAAACAAAATCGGTGGAGGCGTTTCGGAGATTAGCCTGAATAAACAGACAGACAGGCAGACAAAAAAAATTGTTTCATTGTTTGTTCTTCAATTTTATTTATGTGTATAGGTGTGCACATATTTATTATAATTATCTTCATTTACAAACCTCTACATCGCAGTGAGGTTTGCTGTTAGAGAACCCAATTCTGGGTTAAGCTCATCTTTGTACATAAGCTGTCCTTATAAAGTTGTAACACATGAAAAAAAAGTATCAAATACTCAGACGGACGGATTCTTCTCGCAAGTATAATAATGAACTTATTATTAAGCATTAATAGTTCCTTTATATCAAACGTCCAATAGGTAGGGAGGTATGCGCGAGTTTTTGCCAATGCAATCGTTAGATTTGAAACAGGTTTTCGATTTTTTATTAACTAAAGCCTTTTTTGTTGGATCTATCGACCTTAAACGTGTACATCACAGATGTTAAGGCCAAAGACTTTAGACTAAACAAAAAAAAATTACACATGAATATGGCTGTTTTTACCGATACCGAAAACCTGATAGTCTCTAATGGATAAACTGCATAGTCCTTAGCATAATGCATAATATAAGCATAGTTAATAGCCAATAATGTTCCCACTGCTGGGACTCAGGCCTCCTCTCGGTGAGAGGGAGTGCCTTTTAATCTGTCCTAAATAAATATATATTTGTTTTCTTTCTTAACTGCTGTGATTGGATGAAAAAAGTAACAACAAGTAATCAATCATACAAGGAGAAAACACACATTTAAATAGTCGTAGGGTTTCGAAGTCTTGCTGAAATAATTTCTTCAAACAAAGTCACTCGGTATATAGATTGGGCTCTCCCACAATCAGGGCCCGATATCGATATTCGAAGAATACCGATATTTTAAAGAAAATACCGATAACAGTATCGACATCTGGCATAAATACTTGTATTTTATATCAGTAATTTGAGTATCGGTATAAAATATCGATAATTATATCGATACTCAGTACTGATATCAGGATACAATGTGACGTCACAGAATCTTTATTGATGATTCTTCAGTCGCGAATCATATTTTGATCAAGATACGAATACAACCTGATGCTGACCTGCAAATTGCAAAAACGCAAAAAATGTAATAACGGTATTACATATATGTATACCCATACCGGTATTTATAGCGATATTTTGGTATCATGTATCCAAATTATATCGGTATTCAGTCCCTGCCACTCAAGTGAATTTGAACACACTTTTGCTAGTGTGTTCAAATTCACTTGAGTAGCTTGAAGTTATTTTGTAGGTATTTTGTTATCACGAAGATGAACACACAACGTCAAATAAAACAAGAATTTAATTATATTAAAATTATCATGCTCTACAATAGATATAAAATAATAAAAACCTACCTAATTTTTTGCAAAAAAAAAAAAACCGAGTTCGTAGAACTGAATGTCTCGTGATAAGAGACGTTTGACCGGAAGTTTCGACCTCCTTGCTAAAGGTCGGGACAGTAACTGGTCCAACCGTCCAAGTGTCCAACTGTTGGGCCAACGATGTGGTCCAACGACACGGCGATACAATTACACTCAGATTTACATGGAATTGGAGCGATCAATACTGACGGGGAAAGGCGGAGAAATTTTTGAACGGACATGTATGTACAGTCAAATAAAGAAGTAAGTATACACCTTGCAAATACTTTGAAACCGTTTTTCGAGTGTGCTAACAAGTCAAGTGACATTAAGCTTTTAAAATTAATGTGTCTTGAGATTAAAAGTTATTTCTCACACATCCGATTAATATGACGATTAGTGGTTGATGTTACCATAATATAGTATTATTTTTATTACACATATTATGTTTAATAAGGATGGCGTGGCTAGTTAATAATAGTCGCTCAGGCCGATCCATCAGGTTAAGCTACGCTTGCCGGGATTGGTCCATGGATGGATGACCATCTTTACATACCAAGACTCCTCCGTGTCTCGAAAAGCACTTAAAGCCGTTGGTCCTGGCTGTCATTCGTGGATCTTGGACGGTCGTTACGGATCGTCAGAAGCCCGAAAGTCTGACAACCAGTCGTACGAAGGGGTACCGTATTACCCAGTAACTGGGTTGTGGAGGTCAGATAGGCAGTTAGTCTGGAAGCTGACCTCTACATAGTTGAGAAAAGGATAGACAGATGATGATATTATGTATGATAAAAAAAAACTATAAAGTTATAGAGAAAACACCACTTTTTTGCTTAATAATGGTGCTCTAAGTAACGCTAAAGTAGTTCAAGTTTGGTTTCAGTGACAATGTCGGGTACATTAGAAAGTCGTTAGCACTCCGACAGTAACGCACACATCCTGCAGAAAGGTTAGCTGCGTTTACCTGCATACATTTATGAAAACAAGCCTTTTAAATTAGCACATGAGAATCGATATGCACATACATACAAATAAAGAAAATTGAAGTGTCTCGTTTGTAATTTCAAAATAACAGCTCTTTAGTATAGTATATACAGCATTTATAAAAAAAAATACAATTTTAAAAGTTTGTCTGTCTGTCAGTCTGTTTGTTCCGGCTAATCTCCGAAACAGCTGGACCGATTTTGACGGGTCTTTCATTGGCAGATAGCTGATGTTATAAGGATCAGTAACTACGGCTTTACTTTTAAAAAAATCAGCAGGAGTTAGTTTAAAAAAAATCATTAGTGATACCTTGATTGACAATTTTTACACAATGAAACGTATATCTGAAGTCTCCTGGCTTCAGCCTAAACTTCAAAGAGTATTTTCTCAACAACGAGCGTATCAAAGAAACTTCATCAAATTGGTACATTACGTTTCTGGGGTGCATGTCCATTGCTAAAGCAAGTATCTTGACACTGCGTGAGCAAACCGCTGTATGAAGCCGATAACGTATATAGGGATACATTACGAACTGCTCCGGTTTTTTTGACGGAATCAATGAATGAAATGACTGATCCACATCCGTTGACACATATATTATGGCTATGAGCATAGCCAGAATTTGTTGATAAGAAATCGTAATTAATATAAATTATAATTATCTGGAGAGGATTTTGTTAGGAAATACGGTTATCAACAGAAAATGAAGTCAAGGATGAAACACAACTGTTGTTGAAATATTATTTCGTTTATGAAACTGCCTGGCTTAGGACTGTTTGTCTATTTCTCTCGGAAGCTCAGTTTGTCAAGCTGAGCATTATTTTCAGATTTGTGATTATGGGACAATAAACCGCTAACCCAGATAAAACGTGTGCGTGGCCACATATTATAATAGTATATATATTACTAGCTGCTGCCCGTGGCTTCGCCCGCGTTGCTTTTTCTAAAATAAAAGCAGCCTTAGTTACTCCCTATAAAATCAGCTATCTGTCAATGAAAGTCCCGTCATAATCGGTCTAGAAGTTTCGGAGATTATCCGGAACAAATATAGACAGACAAATTTAATAATCGTTTTTATGTTATAAGTACCGTATATACATTTAGTAAAAACCTGTTATTTTGACATGACAAAGAAACACTTTAATTTTATTTATTATAGAGAATAGTTATTATTATTGTCCTATCTAAGAGAGCCGGGTGATCTGTAACTCAGGACCTTCCTACCTCCTACCTCAGACACCTTTCTCCATTTAAGATTGTGCATTTTATTAACCAGTGCCTGTAATATGGTGTTGAGATAAATAAAGATTTATGATTATGATTTTGATTATTTATTATATCAACTTGTCAATGAGCGCACTGCAGGTTAAGACCTATTGAGGATTGCCTATAATAAAAGACATACGGAGGAGACAAGAGCATTGATCACTACGTTTACTCACAGTGTGTTGAAGAATTTTGTTAAAAACCGTTGGTAGATATATGCCAGATTTGAACCTGCAAACTGTGAGCGTAAAAGAAGCTCCAGGGCATCACAGATTCACGACGTACATTATTAATTAATTTATTATGAAACAAGGAGAAATATTCAGAGTTCATAAACAAAGTTCAGTCATTGGAGAGGCACCAGAAGAAGAATACATATCCAAACGACGTACCATATTTGAGTCCGAGCCACGTCCTATGGAAGGGCTGGTAGCGCCGCGCGGGCGGGGGCCTCGGCTTCCGATACAGGGGCCCACATGCCGGGGTACAGCATAGGTGGAAGTATCTCTTATCCCGGATCTTCTCCGCCGCCTTCAGCCGCTCCCGGGCCAATCTGCCCGCACACCGGCGCGGGCTAGACACGGCCAAAGCAGACGCCGCCACGGCCATAGCCGCGACAAGAAACCACCAACGCATCGCTACAGCATCCTTTCATTTACTATCCATAATTTTTGTAAACCATTTGTTCTCACATCATAGCAACTCGTTCACTTTCAAAAGCTCACTTAATTCTCACTTATTTTACACGTGACTTATCACCAAGAAAGCACCGTTCAACACTGATTAAAGTTTCAAACAAGCTTAACTGAGCTCCAAACAAACTGCGATAGCCATTCATTAGAAATAGAACATAAACGTTAAACAATTTATGCAAAGCTGATTAAGTTTAGCTCACTCTTTTTGCGGACACTATATTTAACGCATAGAGTATTTAAATTCCTCGTTCAAATCCTTGTTTCGATGTCACAATTTTTGAACACAGTGTGTTTGTATGTAGCAATGAATGAACGTCTCCGCGTGTTATTGTTCGAAGATGGAACGACTCGGTCGGTAATAGGAACGCGTGCGTGCACGCCGGCGGTGACACGACGACTGGTCGACTGGCAGACCGAGTTGTTTCCGAGGACTACGCACCACGCTATCCTGGGCACCTAAGATTTCGCTTTGGGCCGAATTCTGAGAGCTTGATGAGCATTGTTGGTTTCCGGTTATGATCTGAAGGTAGAAAGCGCAGTGCCCTTCAGAATAAGACAAACAAAACAAGAGAAATATGAGTAAAATAAAGATCACTCATATAACACTGGACTAACAGAGGACTGAAGTAGAACGGAAAGGTTTTAGAGATGATTTCGAGATCTGGTTAATAGAACTTGAAGATCACGTATTCGGCATTACCGGTCATCTCCGTGACCTTAAGAATTAGATAAGCAAACAAGACAAGAGAGACGAGAGTAGAATATTAATCATAGGTATTATGTCAAAAGCAACCAGCACTTACAACGCTAGCAACAACTTCAAAATGTCTTTCCACTGATGAAGAGGGTACATCTTCATAAACCATGAAGGCAAAGTGAACTACACCAGACAGCACACGGCGAAAATAAATTAAAACTGCTTATCATATTAAAGTTATTGCATAAACATGAAAATTTGGACATTTTATAAAAAGCGACATCTTATCGGCTTGTCTGCCGGCACGCGAGTCCACTAATTAGGCCGCGTTCTGATCTAGAGATTGCCGCGGTGATAAGCGATGATAAAAACGCGCGGGTGGTCGGCCGGTCCATGCCCCACGTCCATCATGGCTGATAGCCACGAGTGGGTAGACAGGTGCCTATGTAAACTAGCTGGAACCTGCATTTAGTAGTAAACCTCCTTCCTCGACTGCCTCGTAGGTCTAGTAGTCGCAAGCGCCACTGCTGAGCATGAGGTTCAATTCCTAGGTAGGGCAAAGTTTTGGTAGCCTGGAGTCTAGATTTGTACCTAGTTTTTGGCAATATGCTCCTTAAACTTAAACATAACTACCACCATCGCCCTTTTATTACCGGACTACCAGGCGTACTGAAGGGTACCATGCTACTTGGTTTTTTGCTTCTCCTCCACATTTATTATGCGCACAGCCAAAGTGTGGAACTCTCTGCCAGCGTCTGTGTTCCCTTCCACATATAACCCGTCTGCCTTTAAAGCAAGAGTGCACAGGCATCTTCTGGGCACGCTCGTTCCATTATAGACCTCATCCATCCATCGTGCGTAATAAAACGCAACGTATGTTCATTAGTAAATACCTACCGATGTTGTTAGTACAATGAATGGCGCAGAGCAAGATGTAACGGAGCTGCAAACGAGACAAGCATATGAATGTGTAATATTGAACCGTGACTTATGTAAACGTGTGCTTATATTATGAATGAATGAAGGAACTAACTCAACGGTCAGCTCAGCCTTCAGATCCATATGATCTCTCCAAAATCAAAATGTTAACGGCCACAAGATCTTTAAATTGCTGAAATTGTTTCGGTTATGTTCACGCCTTCGGTCACATCACACTGATGCAGGTTTTCCAGTATGGTAGCTTTCATGATGCCTAACGTTCTTTATATAAATATATATAAATACTTTCGAGCGGTGGTACACGGCACCGTAGCGTGGTACTATAAATCCCTTGTAGAGATCTGGGTGTACAGCGTAGGGAGGCCCATCAAAAGATGTACCGATGACCTGGTGGTAGTCGAAGTAATCCACTGGATGCGGGAAGCACAGGCCTGACCAATGTGGCGATGCTTAGGGGAGGCATGTCCAGCAGATTATTGGTAATTAAGACTTGGAAAGTCCTAAGAAAAAGCAGTCGGCACACTTATTAAAACTTCCCATTGGACTTTCTAACATGTCCTGAGCGATCGTGATAGGTTACTCTCATTTAGCATTCGTTCCTTTCACTTGCATATCGTTACGCTCATTTTGTTCGTGTGAACCTTCGCTCAGAATTCTGGAAGAGGAATTAGTTTTGATGCGCTGGAGTCTATCTACCACATAATCAGCGTATAAGTTTTCCAATTGACTGCCTGTATTCGAGCCCACGACCTACAACTCAAGTCGGTTACTACTGAGCTACAACTGGTATTACTCTATCTACTACACCAGTGGTTCTTAACCTTTTAGTGATGAGGGACCATTTGACAAAATTTCTGTCTTACCATGGACCACCAACTGTCTGAGGTAATAAACAATAAATGTAAATTAAAAGTTTATTTTATCTACAAATAAAACATGAAAAAAGCTGTTGGCTTTCAACAAGTATTGTTCAAAGCCAACAGTATTTTAATTTTTTACGAATATTTTATATTACTGAGATATATTTTAATGCGATTTTTGTGACTACATACTCTTTACTACCGTCTGAATCCTTGGTTCAGTGCTACTCAAAGCCAAACGCATGTCGACACTAGCATCCAACCGATTTCGGTGCTTGTTTTTAATTATCAGAAGCGCCGAAAGCCCCATAGATATGACGATGAAAATAAAGTTAGGTAACGTATAGCAATTTTGCGAATATTAATCATTAAACAAATTTAAATTACAGGTAACATTTGGCAAGTCCCGGCTGGCCACACTGACTTGACTGGCTCCTACTCACTCGTAGCGCACTCTCGCCGCGTGTCCATTGTGTTGACTTGTTGTCACTTATGTAATATTTTTCGGATGGCTTCGCGGACCTCTTCGGGAGCTTCCAGAGATCACCAGTAGTCCGCGGACCACCGGTTAAGAACCACTGTACTACGCTATACATAGACTCACGCCTACAAACTACACTGTAGCTATACTGCTGCTGTTAGCCTGTATCATCCCCCTCCTGGGCAAAGGCCCCCATGACTTTCAGCTCTTTCGATCCAGGGCCAATGTGGCTTAACTGGTCGTTCGTTTTATTTATTTATTTAAACTTCATGTACAATAGTGAAACATAGGCGGACTTAATGCCACAAGGCATTCTGTACCAGTCAACCTTTGGGTTAAATATAAAAATATAGTGATAGGGTACAAAAATAATGTCTAAAATACTAACTTCTAGATTACGAGAATTTATATAGTTTTATGATACTAATACACATATACACATAAAATAAACTAAAAGATATTTTAACAAATACCACCTAATAATAATTAGTATGATTAGACTATTATTTAAGACTATTTAATCGTAGAGAATTATTTAGTCTGACTTATGTAGTGGTGACGAACTTTTCTTTTAAAAGTAAATTTGTTTTCAGATTTTTTAATGCCAAGAGGTAGTGCGTTCCAGAGCTTTATAGTAGAGATAGTAATAATTTTACATAAAACCGGTACGGTGTGTAGGAATGTGGATGTGTGAGGTTTTCTTCAGCTCGGCCCGCTATCGTCTACGGGGTCTACCGCTACGCCTTCTGGCGGTGTTAGGGCTCCACATAGTGGTTTTTGGCCCACTACAACTCCTACATAAATATGTATAGAGTTGGTTAAATCGCTCAAAATTTATGTCAAAGTCAAAAGTAAAATCTCTTATTTAAAATAGGCACATACAAGGCACTGTTGAAAGTCAAAAATTACAAAAATCATTAATTGATTCTACTTGCTCCTTCCCAAAGGTCGTTACGTATGGAGAAGAATGGGCAAACAACTCCATACTTAGTCTTTTAAAGTGTTACGAGTAACAATATTTTGTAAACATTAATTAATATGTGAAGATGATGTACTTACCAAGAATAAAATTAATATACACTAAGTAAAAATAATGAAAAGAGAAGTAATAATAAAGACAAATTAATTATGCGATACATACATGGTGCTCACAATGAGTAGAATGAGTATTTGGAAATATGTGAAAATATTGTCTGTCTGTAAGGTTGACGTGTCGATTGCCCAGAAAGTGGGCCATCGGAAGTACTTCACCGGATGCTTAGTATAATGATTGTCGATTACTTCAAAGCCAGAAAACATCTTCCTGTATTGTATGTTAGCTTTTCGCTTTTAAGTAAACTCTTCAACAAACGCTTTTGTTTTGTATAGTTACAATGAGTTTCATATTAAACGATAAGATTCTGTGTTGTAGTATACTAGCTACTAGTATTCCGAGAGATAAGCAAATTAACAGAATTTGTCTGTGTGCCCATTATTCAGCTTTTAGGAATACAGTGACGAATCACATTCGTTTGTGATAAATATAGAGCGTTGTGGTAATTATTAAATTGTTTGAAGAATAATTTTAGAAAACAACAAATTTTTGCTTTCCAAGGATGCTGTTTCGGGCTTTCAGGTCTGTGTACTTTGGTTGGTTCATCATCTACTTAGCCTTTTCCCAACTATGGTATGGTCGGCTGCCAGTCTAAAAGCAGCTGAATACCAGTATTATATATGAAGCGACTGCCTGTTTGAACTCCACAACCCAGTTACTGGGTAATACGATACCCCTTGGTAAGACTGGCTGTCAGACTTTTGGGCTTCTGACGACCCGTAACGACTGTCAAAGATCCACGAATGACAGCCGGGACCAACGGCTTAACGTGCTTTCCGAGGCACGGAGGAGTCTCGGTATGTAAAGATGGTCACCCATCCACGGACCAACCCCGGCAAGCGGAGCTTAACCTGACGGACACTGCTCGCTAAACAAACATTTCCACACAATAGGGATAACGGACAGCCCTCTGTGCAGAGCCTGCATGGAGGCGGATGAGACCGTCGCGCATGTGCTCTTCGAATGCACAGGCGTCACCCAGATCAGAACAGAAACCCTCGGGGAACCCAGATCCTTTGCCGATGCTATAAACAGACTAGGAGACGTGATTGGCTTCTGGAAGGAGATGGGCTGGTTGGAATAACCACCGACGGCCGCTATGGCCCACGCACAATGGTCCATCTTAAGGACTAAGTGCGGAAACCAAACCCTCTAACATAGAACATAGAACCCCTTGGTAAAATTGATTGTCAGACTTTCGGGTTTTTAACGACCCGTAACGACTGTCAAAAATCCACGAATGACAGCCGGGACTAACGGCTTAACGTCTTTCCAAGGTACGGAGGGGCTTTGGTATGTGAAGATCGCCACCCATCCACGGACAAACCGCGGCAAGCATAGCTTAATCTGATCTATCGACCCATGCGGCTGTTATTACTTAGCCACATTGTATTTTGATTGATTATTATTTAAAAAAATCTTAATAAAGACGAACAAAGAGAACCATAACCCATTCATTTCTGAAAAACCATCACCATCATCCACAACCCGACTTCAACAATAGTTGGTCAACCAGCCATCCAATCCATTTAAAATATTCAATCCATACTAATATTATAAATGTGAAAGTAACTGTCTGTCTGTATCTTACGTTTTCACGCCTAAACCGCTGAAACGATCGTCATGAAATTTGGCAGAGATATAGCCTGTGATATGGAGAAGGACATAGGCTACTTTTTTACACGATAACCGACAACCACGCGGGCGGAGCCGCGGGCAAAAGTTAGTCTTAAATAAATCTTATTCAAGCTTAAATTAATAACATTTCAGGACACGGCTATAAAAGATCTTGTTTTACTAAAGACCATTTTCGTGGAAAGACAAAAGTCCATACACAGTGGGCCACACTGCACAATGAGCGGTATATCAAATAGACAAAGTGCGTAGGATTCGAGGGGCCCCCGATTAGATTACAGCCGCACGCGCCGCCTGCCGCTCCCAATCCGCGCCATTGTGAGCTTGATAGCTCGAAATGAATGGCTTTTATTGAGAGAACAACTAACTAGAACTTGAACCTTTTAGGATTGTATTAGCATTTAAGCATGCAAGAAAAAACCTTCAAGAGTCAAGAAGTTCAGCGTCCGTAAGCCTACTAGCCTAGCTAATAAGCTGACTGGCTAATCATCTTACCTCGGAGATACTTTCCTGGTAAGTATTTACACATATAATATGTCGATCAAGCCGCGACACGTTATAAGTTGGAGGATGAGGAGATTTGCAATTATATTCTCTGAATTCGGCATTTCTCACATAATTATAGGCATGCTGCGACACAGGCCTCTCTTCGAGAGGGAAAGGGCCGAAGTTTTCCTTCACCGTTTTGAGAGCAGTGGTGATGAAATAATTTACACAAAGTAAATGCCTGCCTGGGTTCGAACCTAAGACCTACAACTTGTAAGTCACGGCCGTTTCCACCGGGCCACCACTGCTCCCAAAATATACTTGCAAGTATATTTTATTTTTTTTGTTCAACTTTTTTTAGTAGCGTCACTTTCTTCAGGATAGTTTGACAGACAATCAGAGTTATAGAGAATAGGTTGGTACACACAGAATCTCATACGGCCATGCACGCGTGAACTAGTGCTAAATCTATTTCGCACTTCGAAATGTATTCGGACTACGCGATGGACAGACGCAGGGGTTGACGTCTGCTTGATGCACAGATATCTATATGGTGCCTATCCAATCTACGTGTCGAGTCGGTTAGGCAGAGGTGTACATACATGGTGTAAGGGACAGCCCTCCGCAAACTAACAGGGTGCATTCAGCTCCTTATTTTGAATCATATTCCATCGGAAATGATCTCAGGATTTTTTATATCGTTTTTCCAGTTACAATTCCTTCATTTCATTGTAAAATTACATTCTCTGTACGCAGCACTCCATTTATGTAAATAAAACAGCTCCAAAATAAAAATAAATATGCAATGGATGTTGAAATACTCTAACGAACGACGCTCAAAATCAGCTGTTCACTTTCTGCCTAGCTACAGAGTTCATCGAACTCATCGCGCCCCGCAGGAGCAGCGAGCCTTCGGCCGCCGATCACTGCGCTGCCGTTCGCTACGTGTGTTGTTCCACGGTAACGATACATTGTGTGTGAGGTAATAAAACAAATCAGGTTTATTGGATTCCCATAACGTTCTTGAAAGAATTTCGTATACCGATCATCTTAGTATGATATATACTGAATTCACCCTTGATTAATATAAATTTAACTCACACACTTATTATATGTTTAATTTTTTTTTTGTGGAAAATCATATACAATGTTTGTAAATATGTGAGCAGCATGTACCTATCGCATTTATTAATTTTTCTGTCATTACTTCACTTTTCATTCTTTTTACCAATTGTGGTAAGTAATTTTTGTTTTTATTCTAGGTACATCGTCTTCACCTATAATTATTAATTAATGTATACAAACTATTGTTAACATTTTAAAAGAGTAAGTATGGAGTTTCTTGCCCATTCTTCTCCATACATAACTACCTTTTGGAAGGCGCAACTAGAATCAATTAACTATTCATGTAATTTTTGACGTTCAAAAGTGCATCTTCGTGCCTATTTGAAATAAATGATTTGACTTTGACTTTGACACCCCATCAGTCTGCGGAGGGCTGTCCCTTACACCCTGTATAGTACATCCACATTAATGTTTAAGTTCATGTAATAGGGGGCGAGCCTATTGCCATCATCATCATCTTCCTGCCCTTGTCCCATGTTACTTGGAGTCGGCGCAACACGTTTTTCCTTTCCATCCTCCCCTGTCAACCGCCACGCTATCATTCACTCCCTTCTCTTTTTTATAATTCCTCACACAATCTATCCGTCTTATCTTTGGCCTTCCTCTCCCTCTCTATCCTGCGTGCCTATTGCCGTCAACCGAGCCTATTACTAAGAAATTCCTGATCGAAAACCCAATAACACTTGGTCCGACCTTGGAACAATGATATTATAAAGGAAAGATGCGGTACGTTCATACTGAGCGGCGTTCAGATACCGTTGCGTTGTTATTACAAATTATGGTATGAAATCCCTTCACTCTTATTTATCTTGGAACCATCGTTTTTAAAATTTCTTAACACACAATTTGGCATTGTTTGATATTATTGTCACGCCATGGACACGCTTCGTTTCGTTCGCTGCTATTAGCCGACTAAATCAATTTACAACAATTGTCTGAATTTGTCTGCAACAATTTGCGCGCATTAGTGTCATACCTACCTCTTTATTTATATAATATCATTGGCTTGGAATCGACCTCAAGACCTCATGCTCAGCAGTAGAGTTTGCGAACACTAGACCAACGAGGCATTCAGACAAGTTCAAATGTATAGGCGATAAGCCCACTGTAAGTAGTAGATACACTGTGGTACAGTCCGGCTGTTGAAAGAATGCGTTCTTGACACCTATCAGTTCCATACTAATGAATATGTGTTTTGCGAATTCGATCCTTATCACAACTAGAAAATGCCCATCTGACAATGTCAGGAACGCATTCTCTCGACGGCCGGACAGTAGTTAAGTTTTTGTTCCGAAACAAGTGCAACTCATTAATCTTCTCGTTCATAGAATGCTCAGTCTTCTGAGAAAGGTTACTATTTGAGATGCGCTTGCGGCGACTAGGCAGACGGATTGACGCCCGAGTGTCTTGCTAGCTATCCACAGCAAGTATTTATGACTCATGCATAAGTTATACGACTATTGTGTCTTTTTAGCCCTTTTCATTGCCTGCTGCTGTCTAGCAATGATTCATTTAGCTAAATACAGTCTACTTCTGCATGAAAGATATTTCTTGTTGTGATTGTTACGATATTGAGTAGTTGCAGCTACTGACTGCAAACTAATACGATGAAAGAGCGGCATTGAAATGGAGATGGGCAGGGCACTTGGCTAGGCATGGTTATAGCAGGAAGGCCAGAGTCCTAACTTAACTCCTTCTTCCGTCTCTCGTCAACCGGTATGTTAGCAGAGCAACAAACAGCACCAAGATTAAAGCCGCTACCAAATGATGGCGAATGAATTAAGATCATAGACGCAATAAGGACTGAGCAGAGAGGACATGGTAATCAATATTCTCTCTTTGTATCAGAAGTGACTTTTATCCAGCAGTAGGACCGTTACAGTAAAAATGGCTTATTGATTAGTAAATAAACCTGAATCTTAGGTACTATTTGTCAAGCTTACTATTCCGCTTACTAATTACCAACTTGGTTTATAAATTGTAAGAGGCTAGATTATCACATGCTTATTTTCCTATCCTTTCCTCTTAGAGTTGTCTGTTTGCCATAAAGTATTCTTAAGCTACAACAATCGCTATCATTCGCAGCATCCGAGCTATTCCCGATGCGCGCGCGCAACAAAAAGGCGGCGCGAGCTATTAATTGCGCGGGCGACAACTCCGATGGACCGACAGACAGGGCGACGCGACGTTCGCATACTTTGGGGACTATATTTATACTTTAGTAAATATATATGTTCATAAATAACATAACACAACCTACTATGAGGCTAAAATGTACTTTTCCGGCACAATTTTGTTTTTAAATAACTAAGTAGATTACATTTCTTTTTCATTTCTCCTTTCACAGGTCTGCGTGAAGAAATTTCTTTAGGAGTACCTTTGTGCTCAAATTATAATTATGTCGTATATCTATGTATTTTATTATGTGTACATAAATAAAAAAAAAAAATAGCTACTTGACAAATAAAAATAGATTTTTCCGGAAGGGACCGTGCATTTTTCCGGAATACAAAGCCTATATCGGTCTCCGGTTCATATAGCTCTTTACATATCACGTCGATCTGTTGCTGCGTGCCAGCATTTTTAGCCTAATGTGCTACTACTACTAGACAATGCAATCCCGGGATGTCACGATCCTGAAATACCGGGATCTCGCAGTGGCTCGGTTAACAATCACTAAATTTTTCGAGATATTCCGCAATTTCATGAGTTACATGATAATACTGAAGTACCTAGCCTAAGTGACTACATACTAGTGTGTAGGTCAGTTGCAACCAATGTTTATTTGACACGTTATTAAAGGCAAGCTGCGCACGCGCATGCGGTGTATGAAGATCAATGGACGCTCCTGTAATCTGTTACGAAATGGGGTCGTGTAAATATTAGGTACTTCATGATTTTGAGATACATCGGTGAGGGGCCCGTGGCTACATAGCGCCACAAACCACTTACACGAGCGAGAACAACAACGTAGTGAGTACTGAGTACCCAGGTATCGTTTACTTTTTTGCACTGCAGTAGTTGCAGTTAGGTCATGGCAATAAGCAAGATATCTTTCTGTCTTATTGTTAGCCTTATTAGAAATTGTTTTGGTATCTACATATACCAGAGCTGGGCAAAATACATGCTTCGCTTTAATTAAAATACAAATTACAAAATACTTTCTCGCGTGTGTTTAAAATACGAAATACAAAATATTTTAACACTTTTTTACAAAATACATTCAGAGACAATGAGTTGTCGTAAGTGGCCAAATGTAAGAATGACTTATTAACTTGCACATGTACTTGAAAGTATCTTATTGCTTAAGTACCTACTAGGTATAGAGCCCTGTTTTAGTTGACGTCAGCTTATTTTTCATTTTCATTAATAAGATCGCTAAATGTATTTACGTTAAAATGTATTTTGAAGGCATAAGTATTTGAAATAGTAACTTCAAACTGCCTCAGCAACAGGTATTTGAAATATTAATTACAAATTATTTTTTCAGTTTTTTAAGTTTTTTTGCTAAGAAATAACAGCTGCACGGGTAAATCAAACAGGTTAAGCTACGCTTGTCGCGGTTGGTCCGTGGATGGGTAACCATCTGTACAAAGCGAGACCCCTCCGTGCCTCGGAAAGCACGTTAAGCCGTTGGTCTCGGCTGTCATTCATGGATTTTTGACAGTCTTTAGGGCTAATCAGAAGCCCGAAAGTCTGACATTGACAACCAGTCTTATCAAAGGGTATCACCCAGTAACTGGGTTGCGGAGGTCAGATAGGCAGTCGGTCTATTAGTTGAGCAAATGCTAGGCATATGATGATGAATTGGCGCTACAATCGCTACAAACAGCCTGGAGATTTGAATATCTGCAAGCGTTATCTGTAAGGGTGCAACTTTCTCTCTGAAATACAAACTTTGATGCGTGAAAAAAAACCGGCCAAGTGCGTGTCGGACCACGCACAATGAAGGGTTCCGTACTTGGAAAGAATTTATCCTAAGAACAAACTCAACATAGTAGTTGGTAAACATAATCTCCCATACATTCCAACTGCAAATGTAAGTTTGTACGCACAATATCGAAAGATTTACCATGTTATTTTAAGACCATAGACTTCTTATAGATTTTCCTGTAATCTATAAGTATAGAACTATATTAAGTATTTTTTTCGAAATTTTAGGTTCAGTAGTTTCGGAGATAAGGGGGTCAATTTTCGTCTGTTTTCACTTATAACTTTAAAAAGATTTATTGTAAAATTATAAAAAAAAATATTTGAGACCCTCACAGTAAGCCCTTTCATTTGATATGTCACACGGTACAGTTTGCAAAACTTTTATTTTTTTATTTTCTTGTGTGCCCCCCAAAACTGACCGCAATATTCTAAATTCATTTATTTACGGTTCGCGTTCGTGTTTGGGTCACTTAAATTGATATGTATACCAAATTTCAACTTTATCGGCCCATTACATTCGGAGCAAATTGGCTGTGACAGACGGACAGACAGACAGACAGACAGACGGACAGACAGAAAGACAGACGGACAGACAGACAGACAGACAGACACGAGTGATCCTATAAGGGTTCCGTTTTTTTTCCTTTTGATGTACGGAACCCTAAAAAGAACGACTTCTATAAAACAGTAGACAGATGATGCATGTCAGTATGATGTTTTTTTATACATACGTATTAAGGCTTCTACAAACAGGCGCGTCACGCGACGTGACACAAAAGCAATTCTCGTCGCGCGACACGCGGTGCCTTAGTATCGCGCCGCGTGTCGAGCCTTTATGTATCTTTTGAAGTCTGCTCACCGGAGTTACTCGCTTCGCTTATTCGGCATCAAGCGATTGAAAATAAACGGCAACCCTTTTGTACACTGGCGGACATTTGTACAGAAGAAAGTAAAAAAGTGAAGTGTTTATTATCTTAAATAAAATAAAAATGGACCTTACAATATTTTTTTTATATTATTAAACGTATTTACCCTTTTTTTATCGACAAAAAAAAGGAGGGGTGGGTTTACGGTCGTCTGTATGTTTTTCTAATGTATGTTCATCGATATTTTCATCAATTGTGGAGCGATTTTGAAAATTATTTTTTAATTTGTTAAAGGAAGCTCGTGCGGTAGTTATTAAGTTTGCTTTGGTATTTTTTGAGCTAGGTTCAATAATACGTATTTAATCTACTCCGTGTATGTTGATGATGTTATAAAACTTCCTGTCACTGTTGTTTACATAGCAACTAGTGGCATACGAATTTGTGTGGGGTAGATACATAGGTACGACAGCTATAAAAAGAAAAATGAAATACTTTTTACATGAAAAAACAACCGGCTTCTAAAAAAAACACTACAAAGTGAAAAATAACTTAATTTTAAAGTTATTTTTCACTTTGTACCTAGTGCTTTTTTTAAGTCCGTTTTTTTATTTGTATTTTTTTTTTTCGCTTAATGTAAGTCAAGTTGCATATTTTTAAAGGTAAGTGGTGTTAGGCTTCCATAAAGGAACTAAGATGCAAAAACAAAAACGCTTTAAGTTAAATTCATAATTATTAATACCTATAATTGGTGACTTAATTGTCCCAGTAGCTACCCCAATAAAATGATTAGCAAAACTTTTCCACGAAGGGTTGGGCAGAGGTGTACTTATAGTATACCCACATTTCGCCAGTTATGTGTAAGTCCCATGTAATAGCCTGTAATAAATGTAATAGCGAGCCTATTGCCATCAACCGGGCACAAATCCATTCTACGGGCTGCTACTGAGAAATTCCCACATTTGCCCGCCCCGGGAATACAACCCAGGACCTCATGCTCAGCAGTAGCGCTTGCGACCACTAGACTATCGAGGGAGCAGCATGGGTCAATAATTTTGTTCAGCAGTGTAAAGCTTATTTATATCGTGCTATGTGTGCCGAGCGGTGGATACAGTTCGTGGTCTGTTTATTGGCGCACCGACACCGCTGGTTAGAGCCGCACACTATACTGCACGCCAGTGTACCAATGATTCATGTTGTGTAAACTACGCCTATTTTTGGTGCTTTTATGTCAACACTGATTTATAGGTAGTGAACATTTTAATGGTTTAAATGGAATAAATACTGCTTTTTTTTTTAATTATTTTTAGTTAGGTTATGTGTATAAATTAGCTTAGATACTGAACGTGTACGGTAAGAGTCAGCACATAGTAGTAGTTGGGAAACACTGTAAAGTAAGATTCCAGAACAAAATGGATAAAAAAATGCTCAAAGTAATGCCTAACTAAATAAATAAAAAGCTTGATCCCTATCAAGCCTTTTATTTATTTTTTTAGTAAGATTAATACATGGGAATTTTAACATACCTGATCAAATGAGGGCATAATACAAACCTCCGGCTATCCTTCATTAAAAAAAAGAAAAACTCCGGAAATACTACAAAAATAAACACTAGACACAGTACCTTTTATTGACTTCAAGGTCGTAAAACATAGTAAAATAAAAAGCATTAATTTAAATGATTCACCGCAAAACATACAGAACCCGACAATTCAGAGTAATCAAAACAAATGGCTCCGTCCATCGTGACGACACTATTTACGGGCTACAACATTTCCTTGTAGGGCTGTCACGAGACTAAGAATAATTTATTTGCTGAAAAGAATACTATAATAGTACATACATTATGATACATGTGTGCTATGTTGATCATTGTGCTCGAGGCGGTATTATTCGAATTCGATAAGGAAGCCGAAAGTGTAATGATCAATGAACACGCGTTTCATACGAGGTTTTTCAACACACTTGCGAGGAAAAAAACAGACTTGAATTATATTAACCCTTATGGAAAATGGCGTTGATCCTGTTGTTCCACGCGCCGCGCTAGCGACGCGCGCGCAGGTGTAAATAAAGGCACTGGCAAAAATGCAAAAATGCTAGTTTGAGTTTGAGACTGATCATAGTGTTGTCGTATGTCAAATTGTAGTTTAGTTAGTATGGAATTAGAAAGTACTATTGGCATAGAGATATATACATTTGTTCATTGATAATCCGCAATAATAGAACGCCAGTCAGGGTCTTTTTCGTTTGGTTCCAGGAGGAACCACAGACAATTTAAGGTAAATTTTTAGTTAATTTTGGGACCAAGGACAATTCAGACTATAAAAAAAAGTGAAATATAGCATTATGGCTCCAGCATTATGGATGTCTCTTTGATGAGATTAGAAAAAGCGCGATTAATCCGACTAGTAAATGATTATTTGTGGCGTTACAGCACTAGCGCGGTAACGTAAAGTAAAAAGCACGCGTTTTTAATACACTGCATCATGGACCTAAAAGCGGGTCATTAAGAGCCACTTTACGAGCAATGTGTTGAAAATAATATTAAGATTACTATAGTTAGCAGTTTGGCAGGTCGACATGCTTATAACGACGGCTACATTAAGTACGATGGATATAGATTATACCTAGTGATAGAATTATACACTCGAATACTTACATACAAATCGCTTTTTGGTACTTAACAACTTAAATTGTAACTCGACACCACTTTCATCGTTTTTATCCAAGAATTGGAAGTTTTCAATTCTCCGCGTCATTCTTCCACTTTTTCAAACGTCATCTATGGGTTGCCACAACCAAAAAAATATAAAATAGATAAAAATAAAAATGTTGCAACCCATAACTAATATTAGTTACATAGTCGATTATTGTGTACCTATTTACTTGCCTTTACGATTTTTTATTTTATTTTGTACTAGCTGCTGCCCGCGGCTTCGCCCGTGTACCTTTTTCTAAAATAAAAGTAGCCTTAAGAGCGCATACATCGGTCCACTAGCGCCACTCCTTTAAAAAAAAAAATATTTCGTGACTGAGAAGGAATTATGAAAAATGGCTCAACAGTGACCTCGGTAAGTGTGTCTAGAATGTTGATGTAGGTTGTTGTTGTTGAATGTTGATGTTAAATGTTGAATTTTGTTTTTGTTGTGTGTGTAGAAGTATAGTTCAGTGGAATGGCTCCAGTATCCTCCAAGGCGACGTTATGTTCTTTAATAACTAACTTTAAAACTAAATTATTTTAAAATGATAAAAAAACAAATTGTAATCCTCATATTAAGTCCTTTCCTTTGATATGTCACACATCCTCCATTATTTAAACGGGTCGCTTGGCAGCCCTACGCACAAAGATAATGGGTGCAATACTATATCATGTTGCGGTCCATACATCGCCAGTTGTTCCTGTATGAAATTAATATGGCCCCAGTAAACCCGCAGTGTATACGGTGCGTTTCCATGCTATCTACAAATAGCTGGAGGTGCGCGATCAATGCGGTGGGTCTGATCGAGTTTCTCAATCTTTTGTTTAAGAATTAGGTTAGGTACATTTTTTTTTTTGTGCTAAAGTATTAAATAAATAAATAATAAATAAATTAGGTAAGATAAACAAAAATAAAAGTTAACAACACTGAAATAAGCACAGTAGAATAAAATAAGAAAACGAGATAGAAATTATATTTCTAAGGTTGGACAACAGCAAAACTAATGAAGATCAACTTGATACTCTAAGTATGTAGACTAAGACGACAAGAATTTTTGATTTTTTTGAGTAAGTAACCTATTTAGACGTATTCCTATTATAACGTAGTCCGAAAAAAATGGTTTTGCTAAAAAATTATTAAAGATCACAGGTATCAAATTAAAATTTTCTAATCGAAATAGCTAATAATAAAACCTACCAGAAGAAAAAAAAGTTGGGAACCACTGGCCACTGTTCTAAGGGCATGTACGAAGCAGTTTTCAAATTACGCAAATTGTAGTGCGCGTGGTACCTAGACCCACAAGTTTATAAAGTCTGTGCCTAGCCTTAGGTTACATGCTAAGTGCATGTCCTGATAGCACTGCGGTATATGTAAATGTGGATTACTAAATTGTTTAGTTTCTTTGAAAATAAATAAATAGACGTCTAACGTCAAACAAGATCCCTGAACTCAAAAAATATAGAAATGATTAAATTTTATAACATTTTAATAACCTATTTACTACGAATATATATATATATATATATATATATATATATATATATATATAATACATCCAGTTCATAGGCCAACGAATCGTGTTTTTTTTTTTTTTAACTTAACAAACCATATGTCAGTCTGCTTCGAATTACCTATGAAGAAAAAACTCCTAATCTATACCTACATCTATACTATATCTATACTCTATACTAATATATAAAGCTGAAGAGTTTGTTTGTTTGTTTGAACGCGCTAATCTCAGGAACTGCTGGTTGGAATTGAAAAATTCTTTTTGTGTTGGATAGTACATTTATTGAGGAATATTATACGCTACGACCAATAGGAGCGGAGCATAAATGAAAAATGTTGCAAAAACGGGAAAAATTATTCCTTTTTGGGAGCTTCCGTTGCGTGCGCTGCATAAACGGTTTAAGTTACGCAAATATCATGTATTATGGAATTATTCCTCTTTAAAAGTTCTAAAGTTCGCGACAGCATATGTCTATCTTTTAAGATTGACTCACTATAACCTTTTTTTATGGTAACCAAATTTTTTCGAAATTTATTCATTATTTGCGAAGGAGTTTTATCAACATAATATTAATCCTTATCCAAATAAATATTTTATTAATCACAAGTACTTAAATGTAAACAAAATTGTCCTTGACATCACTTGATTTCAATCAACATCTTAGGAGATATCATAATTTTAAAATAACTCCGCAACAAAATAAGTAGAAAATTCATTACTTAAACAACTATCTCTCTTACGAGTAGGTGACGCAGACGAAGTTGCGCGGGTCAGCTATATAATTTGCCAGCTTTTTCCCGCGGCTCCGCCCGCGTGGATATCGGTTATCGCGTAAAAAAGTAGCCTATGTCCTTCTCCATATCCCAGGTTATATCCATGACGTTTCACATTTATAATATTAGTATGGATAAAGCTGAAGAGTTTGTTTGTTTGGTTGAACGCGCCAATCTCAAGAACTACTGGGTCGAATTGAAAAAATATTTTAGTGTTGGATAGCCTATTTATCGAGGAAGGCTATTGGCTATATATCTACGCTACGATCCTTAGAAGCCAAGCGAAAAGAACAAAAGTCAGAAAGAACGCTAAGCGATAACGAAGTTTTAGCGCGGGCGAGCAACGGGATGCGAATGCGACGCGATGGGTGAGCCGAAATGTTACGCGGACGAAGTCGCGGGCAGAAGCTAGTATATAATAAAATCGTAGCGAAGTCAAAACTGTACATTGAATATTTTTGAAAAAAGTAATTGCCACGAGGTCTGGGAACGATTCTGATGCCGAAAATAGAGTTTTTAGAATTTTTGTCTGTTTATCTGTTTGTCGGTTTGTCTGTTTGTCTGAATGTATGTTCCAGCTAAACGAAAAAACTACCGGACAGATTTTGTTTGCTTAGATATTCCCTATAGGTCTGGTCAAATTACTACGTATAAATTATCACGCTATTTGCTATAGGGGATGAGCAGTATTGCATTATGTTTTGACATGGCTCCATAAGGGCAGGTACCTTAACCGTGGTCGCTACAAGAAAATGGTCTTAAGAGACTATCCTTAACTTTTAGAAAAAAAATTGATCTGCTTTCAAAGATTTTCAAAAAAAAAAAATACAGTCAGCAAGAAAATGGGCAATTTTCACAAGTTTTTTGATGCCAATCGATCCTGTTTCTTACGAAGATCAAAAAACTCTATGGGACCAACTGAGGTTTGAGTACTAGAAAAGTCATAAATCGAAAAAAAGTTTTTCCATACAGGTCGTAGGTGAGACTGAGTTGAGAAGGAACACAATGTATCAGTGTATGACAACAGTCGAATTATTCCATTACTACTTCGCTGTGTTGAATAGGAAACGAATTTATCAGATAGTTACAGATTTAAACTTTTAAATGATTTTCATACCTTTTGGATCTAAGCAGTCAATTATGACATAGTATGCTATTTCAGTCAACTTTCAACAAAGCAATGCAAATCTGATTTCGATTCCAAAGAATTGATATTTCTGTGCTTCTTTTTAGGGATACGTACCAAATTGGTAAAAAAGAACCCTTATGGTGCGACTCAGTCTGTCCGTCCGTCTGTCTGTCACAGCTAGATATCAAAAAACATATCTGAAGAACTACTAATGCTATCAACTTGAAATTTGTGCAATAAATGAATAAATAAATAAATTTGGAATAATTTTAGATGACGTTTGCCCAACTATGTTGCAAATAAGAAAGTTATTTTTTTTTTGCAACTGGGACTTAACTGGGTGTCTTAAAAAATCGAAGTATGACCACTAGGGTATGTATGGGTATCGGGGTATCGTATGAAAGAGCGCTATTTGCACATACTCATAAATTTTTTAGGCCCCATTTTTTCGACTATTGACAAAAAAAAAAAAAAAAAATAACCATTCCCCCCCGCTTATCTCCGTTGTTTGCATAGAAAAAATCTGAAATTATTTTATGTGATAGTAGTTCATGTAAATATTACAGGAAAAATAAAATGTCGCTTGCTCCCGCGTCACCAGTCCAGTGTTCAGGGAAGTATTATTAAAATGTGTATTTTAGTATATTATGGTGTTTTACGACTTCCACGCGAACGAAGTCGCGGGCAGAAGCTAGTAACATATAAAAAACAAAGACAATAAGATCAACGAAATACTGAACAGCGCCATCTATGAACAGAAATGTGAACTACAAAGAGACTCACCCAAGCAGCCCGTAGCGTTGAGCCCGTAGTGTTCGTCGAGACAGGAGTCGCAAGATGGCGGCGCCGCTCCAGACGCGCACGCGCACTTGCCCGACACTGCGTCACACGTCGCATTCACGGCCGCCGTGCCGCAGCGACACGCAGGACACCCGGCAGACACACCTGGGGGTTACCATAAACATAATTATATTATAATGCCTGGAAAACGAAATAAAAGCTAATGCCTAAGCCACAAAAAACACACCCATTGCGATTTACCACTGCGCTACAAAAAATCGTTTTTCTAGTACTTACAAATGTTAACCAACAAAACAAAAAGTTAAGAAAGAAAACACATTATTTAAAAAAATAAGATGGTGTCGTTCCGATTTTGGCCACGAGCTATACGATCCTTTTACAAAAAAAAAAAACAACTGACGTGGTCTCCTAGAAGTGTGAGAAGCCAAGGGTTTAGTATAGTATATTTACCGCCGTATCCAGCGCGACACAAGTCGCACGTGCGACCGGTCCAGCCCGCGCGGCACGCACACTGCCCCGAGCGCGCGTCGCACGCGGTGGAAAGCGCGCCCGCGCCGCAGGCGCATGACACGCACCCGCCCGCATCACCCGCAGCGCCCGCACCGAACCAGTAACCTTCCTGCACACAAAATGATAAGTATGAGTGGTAATGGTAGAGAAAAGTGAAATCGTAAGTATTAATCGGTATTCGGTATACACTACACTTCTGCCCCCCAGGAGTCACAGCTGCACATAGCACCTTACCTTGCACAGGTCGCAGCGCGCGCCCTCGGTGTGCGGCGGGCAGGTGAGGCAGCGGCCGGTGCCGGCGTGGCAGGGCGAGCCGCTGCACTGGCATGCCTGGCACTGCCCCCCGGGTGTCGTTGGCGAGCCCCAGTACCCGAAATCACAGCTGCACATAGGTTTTCGTTTTTAGTATAAGTGGACAGAAATGTATGTAAATCAAACAAGAAATATGTAGTAGATTGTTTGCCAAGGGAGCAAACAACTATTTTGAAGGCGAGAGTGTTTCTTTGAATCTAGAGCGGAGCGAAGGCTTCTAAAGTAGAATCCTGAGCGCAGCGAGTCAAAGTACGTCACTCGAGCTTAAAATTGTGTTGCTCCCGAGGTGGACACTCTACTTTTTATCACCCTCTATGAAAAAATAAGTAAGTGCAACTTATGAATAAGAATAGTACGTTTATTTATTTGTATCACATTTTTAGCGTCCGATACAATGTTCTCTGGAGTTAAAATAATACTTTAATACTCACTACTTGAGGAAGACACACAATTTTTTTTATAAAACTAAGTAAAATCCGAATTTGAGTAAACAATTACGAACGAAGGCGGAATTCATTTCGGGCGTTTTTAATTTTTTCACAAACTTTTTATTTATTTTGGCTCGTGTGTGGTTTGCTTTATCATACAGCCTCTTACTTATTCATACAATGTTCGAGCTTGATCTCTTTGGTGATTGGATCTTTTACTAACAATATCCACATTCGAATTTCAAATCACTTTTAGTCCCCAGGGATTAAAGAGCTATTTTGGTCCCTGTAAACAGGGACTAAATTAGCTCTTTTTGAATAGATGTGATAAAAAAATATTTAAAGTAAAATGAAGAAAGATTTTTACCACTGGAATCATTTACTCGCTACGTAACTAATACAAATGTAAAAGAGCCAATTTCCATTTGTATTAGTTGTGTAGCGAGTTTATTTCGAGTAGCAAGTTGTATCCAAAAGTGTCAGTTTTTCACTGTGAAAAAAACGACGAGAAGTCAAGGGATTTAAAGCCTCGCAACGCCAGCGACGAATCTGCTGTCAAAATATATAGTCATTGCGCCGTCTATAGTGATTAGGATATTCGCTGCGTGTCTACCTAGCATAACATAGTAGATATTAAGATAATTTATTCCTAACAAAGTATGGACTTAAAATCCTAGTCTGAAAGGTAACCTAAACAGACAACAGATAAACTGTAAAAATGATATGGTTAGAAAGAGTTCCCTAGAGAGACGACGGATGGACTGATTGAAAGATAATTATGGTAAGAAAGTAAAAAAAAAAGTAATAATAATAAAATAATTAATAAATATTCTTTGTATGAAAGATATGATATAGTTAGAAAGAGATTGACCAATTTGACGAATAATGGAACGAGAAGTATGGAACAAAAAACATGTTGCGCCAACTCCGAATAAATTTGGATAAGGGCAGGAGAATAATGATGATGCTGAGGGAGTCGACTTACTTCTCGCAGTGGTCGCCGGTGTACCCGTCGGGACACTGTGTGCACACGTAGTCGTCGCCCTCGGCGCCCGCGAGCGCGCAGTTCGGACTGAAGTTGTTGCTCGCCTCGAACAACGGACACGCGCACGGTTTGCACGCACCCTAAAAGAACAACCTTGCTGTACTCATTTGAACACAAAGTGGAAACTAAGTAAGCCATATTTAGGTCAAATTTAATAAACTTACTAGCCTCAGTTGCCTCTGATTGTAATAAAAGTAAAGAATCTTCATGAAACTTAGCAAATGAAGAAATCTGGTGGGGCTGTGCTGTGCTATAATACGGCAAATTGACGTAGTGTCAATTTCATAAAATAATAATTTCCCTTACTGTACACACGGCCACAAATCAAGCTATACATTTCAAGTATAAGCTGACCTCTCATTGTACGGAAATCCTATACAATGCAAGATCAGCTTAAACTGGAATTGTATAGCTTAATTTGTGGCCGTGTGTACAAATCAATCTGCCTTTTCGCAACTATGTTGGGGTCGGCTTCCAGTCTAACCGGATGCAGCTGAATACCAGTATTTTACATAGAGCGACTGCCTATCAGACTTCCACAAAACAGTTACTGGGTAATACTATTTATATCTCTTGGTTGAGACTGGTTGTCAGACTTTCGGGCTTCTGACGACCCGTAACGATCGTCAAAGATCCACGAATGACAGCCGGGACCATCGACTTAACGTGTTTTCCGAGGCATGGAGGCGTCTCGGTTTGTAAGGATGGTCACCCATCCACAGACCAACTCTGGCAAGCGTAGTTTAACCTGATGGATCGACCCGTGCAGCTGTTATTACTTAGCCACGACACAGATAATATAATGCTACGTACACGAGTTCCTCACTCCCCTTATTTCCTCCTCTTATTTCTCTTACTGTACATGAAGTATAAATAAATAATAAATTAAATATTAACTAAAATTTAATTACCTGGACAGGGTTTCCGTAGTGTCCCGGGAGGCATCGCTCGCAGTGCGGGCCCGTAGTGTTGTGCTGACACGGCCCACACGGTCCATCCACTGAAGAAAAAACACGATTTTAATACATAATATATTTACATTATATCATACTCTATGCTTCTCGATCGAGGAAGATAGGTAGGATAGTACATAGTATAGTAAAGTCTTTTATACCTTCGTCAGTTTTCAAATTCTTTCGTTTATCAAATCAGGACACATTACACCTTTTGAAGCTACCGCACTGAGCAGTCTAATGCAAAGAAAACTATATATAATTACTTGCTATCAAAGAACAAAATAGCATACATCTTTGAACAGTATCTTGTCGACATCAAACTTAATTTAAATCTTTTTAATGGCCCAGCTTTATTAAGAAACTAGCTTCTGCCCGCGACTTCGTTCGCGTGGTAATCGTAAGGCCTGAAACTGCGCTAAGCAGACGCCCGCGAAGGGCACCCGTTGCGTGTGTACGCGCGTGGACACGTGGGTGGATTCCGTGGGAACGCGACGGTCGCCGTCGCAGGTACTCATCGCAATTAATCACCCGTAGTTCAGTTTTAACGGTGTGCATGTACAGTCGTGTCGATGGAGAACTTAATATATATTATTACCAAAACGTCGACTAACAAAAAAAAAAAAAACAACAGCCGGTAAGCTGGCGCTGCACGCTGGCGGGCTACCCGCGTGCCCGCGACAGACACCCGCGCCGGAGCACTTTTGTATGGAACCGCGCGGGCATCCGCCGCCTCAGACAACACAATATTGATGGCCGTCACTGCCACAATTATGTGGCGGCCACCGTTCTTCTAAGAAACCGTAGCTTTACTTTTCAAGATGTCAGAGATAATGGTTTTTTATCCTCAACAAAAATAAAGAAATAGACTCCTGCACATAAACAATTTGTCGTCTTATCACACTTTTACTCACTATTACTTTGTGGAGAAATATTTTTTTCAACACACTTGCTTATAAAGTGGCTCTAATTTCACCGCAATTAGGCACATAATGACAACTGTAATCAAACTGTGACTTTTTCATTGCTATTATTCACAAGTGAGTTATAGAGTTTTTATTTTTATTTTATTGGTTGAGTTGCTTTGTCCTTTAAAAAGTTTCGATACAAAAAATATCGTGTTCAATAGAACAAATAAATTAATGTACCTATTGCTTGCTCATTTCATGGAACTTCGTAGGTATTTAAATAGATAATTTCAACTTGTACGTGTTTTATAAATAAAACTTTCACTCAAGTATAGCTTTTGTTTTCTCTGTAATAAAGAAAACTTAAAACTCCCCATTTTGTACGTGTCTAAAACGCTAACCGCGGAAAGCCAAAAAAATAAACCTCATTCCTTTAGTCTATAGCCGATCGCCATTGTTAGATGCGTGCGCGTAGGAAAACTGATTAATTTTTCCCGCCATAGGAAAAAAAAATCTTAACTCGTTTTCACTGTTGAAATTAAAGTTATTTATTCAAATTAATTAAAATGTCTACAAGTACTAGTTATAAAGAAAATGATTTGTGTCGTACACCGCCCGATATAAGATATATGTGAAGCCCTTAACTAGTAATCTGTGCCTTAACGTTATGGAAAGTTTAGTACCTGAAAACTCCAAGGAAAAAAATATTTTTATTATTATTTTCTTCACACGTGTGTTGAAAAACGTCGTATGATACACGTGTGTATTGATGATTACCGTCTTCGGCTCTCTTAAAACCCTCATCTAACGGCTCGAGTCTCAATGGCGCCTCAGCGGTAATCACCAACATTACACACTTGTACCATAATGTACTATTTTTTAATGTAGAAATTGGAAATGCAAACGATGTTAAATTATTTATTGTTATTATTATTTGTAAGTAAGTCTACACCACTAAAAAACTTAGAAAGAGAGAAAGAAAGAAAAATTATTTATTGTGACTCGCACAGGAAGATCACAAACTACACACACAATTATAAAAGTATAAAAAATAAAAACAGAGTCCTGTACGAGGCCAAAAGGCTCCTATACGCACAATATTGAGAGATTTACCATGTAATTTTAAGACCATAGACTTCTTATAGGTTTTCCTGTAATCTATAGGTATTTATCCTTTTTATTTTTATTTTTTTCAAATTTTTTGGTTCGGTAGTTTTGGAGATTAGGGGGAAATGGTAAATCATCTATTTTCTTAAATAACTTTAAAACTATCTATTTTAAAATTATAAAAAAATATACTTGAGACCCTTACAATCAGCCCCTTCATTTGATATGTCACACGGTACAGTTTGCAAAACTTTTTTATTTTATTTTCTAGTTTACCCCCAAAAGTGACATTCTTCATTGTGCGTGGTCCGACATGCACGTGGTAGGTTTTTTTAAGTCTTTTAAAAAGAAGGCTATGGAATTGGGAAAGGATATGGAATGTCATTCTGCAGTATTGACATAACGACTCCATCCTGCTATGACCAGACAAAAATAGCCCTTAAAGTGACAAACGTATTTTGACGATCACAGTACATCTACATTTTGCCCTATTAACCGGGCACAAATCTAGACTCCAGGAACTAAAGTTTTAATAGAAAAATCTAATGACGCTTTTTCCGACCTGGGAACCGAAAACCTAGAGACTACTAAGCTCAAGAAGACAAGTTACGCATTAATCAGTGGCGTGCCTAGGGGTCAAAATTAGGGCAAGCCAATATATATTTTGGATAAATAACACCCCCTGCCCTATCGCCTGGCAAAGTGGCGCCTACCGACTGAGCCGTTAAAGAACTGACTAATATTCGTTTTTCATAATTGTAAGTAATTGCGATTTATTCTTTTGTTCCAAAACTAATACCACTATGTATGTTTTTCAACAAATTTGATGAAACAAATATCAGTGATATTAGTTGCTAGATAAGGTATAGATATAGACCTAAATATTTAAATATGAATTAACAACAGAACATGACTGGAAAAATGTGGGTGTAGCTAGGTAGGCATACCTCTGCTTAACCCTCCGGGGAATACAGGCGTGATGTTATGCTTAAATATAGGTAAATTTTAAATACGAAGAGTACCTACTGGTAATCCTTTAGAAAATCACAACTATTATAAGTACAAGTTATCAGTATCGTGTAAAATATGATACGTGAGCCATCTATTATCATTATTGGCACAACAGAGCTCTTCGAGTCGTAATAATTCATATTTCAAACGCTCGCAAATTTGCAACAGTTATTATGGGAAAAATATTACAATACGGCTACTAGATGGAGCACAAATAATTGATTGATTTGTGATTTCTAACTACACATTACTTACATTTAATTCGTTTGATAAGTAACTGGGCTCCGGTTTGTTGCCATCTTGTTGCTGCATATGTTTCTCTAAGACTAGGTCGTATAAAGAAAGCAAAGATGCAAGCTAAGAAATTGCCTCTATTGAATGAGGTTTTAAACTCATTGTGACCTCGGAAAGAAAGTTCTTAAAGTGCTAAATGACACACAACATCAACCTAATCTTTGAAAAACAGCGCGATTGTGTTCGACACGCATAATGTATTCAGCGAGATTATATTTGTCTGTAAAACTCAAAGTATTTACCTTTTTTCAAGTAACGATTGCACACCAATACACACTTTAATCCTTCACAAGGAACAATTGCATGCGTTTCCGAATTCATTTTAATGATAAGAAACTTTTTCATCACTTCAAAAAGAAGGTAATTACAGCAAAAACTAATCACAACACAAACTCACAGAAAATTTAAAAAAATCAACACATAAACGGCGTCAGTAACCGCTCAAAACAATTAATTTGAAATTACATCATGCAAATTCACGCTTTGCGCAGCGACTCGCGCACACATACTCAGGATCTACAATCCTACCACCTCCTACTACGATTCGTTTCATTCATAAAAAGTCAAAAGCCGGACTTAAAAATTCGAACATTTGCAAAATGAGTACATACTATCATATCAAGGACGTTAACACATTTCTTTGCGAAAAATGAGAAGTTAGAAGCCCGATTTGAAGCCACCTTGTGTGAGCGAGAAAGCTATACTTCATTCATCGATACGATCTCGCCTCCTGCTTAGCGCTATAACGTTAGAGCGAGATCGCAACTGCGGCATCGGAGATAGTTTGGCAACGGTGCATGATGAAAGAGGCGATGAATTTAAATATTATTCCTTGAGTATATAACTCTGGCAACGTTGCATAGTAGTTGCGTAGTACGTATCTAGCGCGCGGCCGGTACCACGTTTACCGTTTTTATTCTTGTGGCCGGTACTACGCGGAGAGTTTAATGTTATTATTCGTATCAATTCTTGCGACATTGAGTTTGTTTACAGGTGTAGTTTTTTTATTAATAGGCTCACTTTTGATTGAAAGCCGGGCTTTTCGGCTTTAATGAAAGGAACGCCCCTGGCATTAATCTATTTATCGATTAAATATTGTTATCAAATCAAAGTTGACATCATAACGTAAGAATCATTGGCATGGTAAGCTGTTTGGTATTTATGGCACAATGTGCCATGAACTGAAATGCAATCGATACGACTCGTTATCGACTATCGTTATCAGTTAAGGCTGAAAATAATGAGCTGACGTCAGTCACGCGTTGTTATGTATAGATACCTTGTAAATTGCGCAATATTTTAAGACCGGCCAATTTTCCGTTAGAGTATGATAGAGAACGCAAGACGATAGTGCGTCCGCTTGCAGAACAGGAACAAATCAAACATGGCACTGGGTCCGGAGGCACGTGCTAACATGTGTTGAGCCACGATGCTATTAGTTTGTAAGTTTCACCAACATTTTTTTTAAATTGTTGTTACTAATACCTACTATAAGGATTTGTGTGTTTTTATGTGTGATCCGAAAAGACCGAAATAAATGGGAATAATAAAAAAAAAAATTGTAAAAGGGAGGTTCCGTTTTATTTCTCTCCTTTTCACAAAACTGGGAGTGCGCGCCCGTGTGCCCGCGCGGGCACACGCAGTGCGCTTTGTGGATGTACTGACCAGTATCGCAGGCGGCATGGTCGTTGCAGGCGCAGGGCAGGCACTGCAGGCGCGGCGCGGGGCGCGCGTGGTGCCAGGTGCAGCGCTGGCAGTGCGCGCCCGTGTGCCCGCGCGGACACACGCAACGCTCGCGCGGCACTGTGCCACCCCGTACACCCGCGCCTTCTAAACGGACCTGGCGAAAACACGACATGTCAATACTAAGGTGCAAGGTAACACTGATGACCTTGATTAGCCAATCCCATACTGGGACACAAGAAAAAAATTACACATACGTCAAATATCTTGAATGGCAACAACAACAACTGTTACGCGAGCCGTACGCGTCGCCGCGTCATCGGCCGAACTATGCTCGTACATCGTCGGTCGAACTAGGCTGATCGAACCAAACATACCTATCACTCTACTGTGCGAGCCGTTAGTCCTGTAGCAGAGAACCTCGTCTCAATTGACCCATCGTATATTAACTTAAGCTTAAATTATTAACTATAAGGAACATACAGTAGAACATACTCTTATTTCGGCTCAAACACGCCATAAAAAATAAATTGAAACACATACCTCGTCCTGATCGAAATGGTAGTGCGCTTTTAACATGATGCCTTTTAAGTCTCGTAGGACGTCCATGAGCTGCGTCCGGCTGGCGAGCTGGTCATCCACCAGGACTCGCCAAGCCCCCTCCAGCAGAGGCACAGAGATCTGCAGCTGTCCAGGAGTCTCGTGGCTTGTGTTCGAGTATGCCAGCATAGTTCCGTCTGCCAAGGTGCAATTAATAAAGCATTATCATCACCTTCCTGCCCTTTGGTCGACACAGCATGTCTTTTTTTTGCATCATTTTTTATGAGCCGTCATCTCATCACAGTCCAATGCAAAAGTTATCTTGGTTGTTGTGAATGACGTACTGACCTGTTCCCAGAAGTACAACATCAGGGCCAGAGGTAGGGTTTCCGCCGGTGTCTCCCCTCACGATCCCCCAGTACAGGGAGGCCCGGACTTCGCCCCCGTACGCGGAGAGCTGGTCCCCGTTGAAGGAGCTCGTCATCCAGTAGAAGTACTTCCACCCTTCTACCTAGAACACACACACTTTGCACACTCCATATTCGACGTCGGTATTCACTTGGCGTATTTGTCAAAATATTCGCGGTACTTGGGTACATACACTTAGTTAAGTGAATGAACGTAATAACGCCAATATCTGCGCAAATATGCTAAGTGACAGGTGACAGTGGGCACATTGTTCGCTGAACGTATGGCTGATGGGGGCAAACAGTTCTTGTGGCGTGTGTTGCTCGAATTCGCGTTCCGGCGCGGTGTCGGTAGGCGTCTCACAAGTATTATTATTTTTTAAATGTCTTTGACTTATCTCGGGACCCAGGGGTCCCGGGCCTTTGGAAGGCGTACGAGGGGCCGAAGCCAACTCGCAGAGGCCCGTTAGACGCTTTTAATTAAATGAGGCACCAACCGACGATTATCCGTGTACGCACTATGTAAGTGCACCCAAGGACAACCCCCGGTTTGTGTAGGACTATTGTAGGACATAGAAACAGCGATATTGGACTATGGGTTTTGGGTGGTTAAAATGGACTGATTACCTAAAACTATGGCCCCTGCCTGATCAATGTTTTATTATACACGGATAAAATGGCAGGGGGTGACTTGTACACTCAATTATTATTATTATTATTTTTAAGCCTTTATTGCTTTATAAATTTTATACATAGTAGCAAACTGTTTTAATTTATAATCTAGCACATCGGATTTCCCGGTTTAGTGGTCAGTGTATCCTGTGACACGGCGTGTCATCAATCAGCACTTTTTGAACGTCAAAATTACATAAGACAGGCCTCCAAAGCCCTGAGGCCCAAGGGGACCTGAGGGCAGAGTCTGCTAACGCAGTTACCTACAAAACAATTTTGCTTTCTTTCTTTCTTTCAATTGTGTGTGCCTATCGTAATTATGACTACTCTCCTTCTGACTGTTTTCTACGTGTTGTGTGTGTTGCTCAATACAATCATGAGTACCGATCGCAGCTTGACTTTTCTTTATTACTCTGCCTTACTACACACACTAAACCAGCTACACTCACGGATAATAAAAATTCAAATTACTCTTAAAATAATAGAGCTAGCGGAATGAATGAAACTGTACGTTGTAGATAATTCACCAGTTAAAAACCACTCCAAAATGTTGGAAACATTATCTATTAGTTTATTAAATTGTCAAAATAACATTTAAAAAAAAAACCAAAATATCAATAATTTTTACGCTAAAAAAGTAATGGTTGTTGCCATATACACACATACAACACAACAACGAATTTTAAAACAAAATTTATACTTTTTATTGCCTCCACGGGCTCTTCTAGCGGCTGCCAGGCGATTGGGGATGCTGTTTATTAAGTTTCATATGTGATGTTGCAGGATATCGGTCCATTCTTCCACTTAATTAATTGAGTGATAGTGAGTCCGAGCACACCGCGTCGTCAGAGCCAGCGAATACGTTACACAAAGATCACGCCAAGCAACGTGTTACGTCACGCGTTTCCAATGAACATGCTATTTACCGCGTCTCATTAAAGCTGCCACCATTTTGGCCAGAAGAGCCGGACATCTGGTTCGCACAAATAGAAGCGCAGTTCGAGAATGCAGGGAATGACGTCACCATATTTAATTATGTGGTCTGTCACCTCAACCCCCAATTTTCAAAGGAGGTGAAAGACGTCATCATACCCCCTCCTGCAACCAACCGGTACGACAAGTTGAAGACCGAATTGGTGAAGCGCCTCTCAGCTTCCCAGAAAGAGAAGGTGAAGCAGCTATTTATGCATGAGGAGTTGGGAAATCGGAAGGGGTCGCAGTTTCTTCGCCATCTGCAGGGGTTAGCTGGACCGACTGTGCCCGAGACCCTCATAGTACCTTAGAGGCATTGGCTAAGCTGGCAGACCGCGTTCAAAATATCGTCGCACTGACAAGCCACGTAGGAAGCAACTTCGGCAGAAGGACTCGCCATGAGTGAGATGGCAGCAGAATTCGCGGAACTGAAGCGTGCAATGAAAGGCCTGACGGTGCAGCTGCGCGACAGTCGATCGCGAAATCGTTCACATAGCCGTGATCGAGACAATAGACGCACTTTTAAGAACTTTTGTTCATATAAATACCTACAGGAAAAATTAACAAGAAGAACAACACCAAGACAAAATATTTTTAGGATCATCTTACCTCATAACTAATGACGAAGGGTTTCCCTTGCTCGTCGACAGAGGGCTCTAGCGTTTGGTTTCCTTGAGAGTCCGAAATAAGCCATGCTTCGCCTAACGGCAATATCACCTGCAAAGAGGAAAATATTTAGGATAACTTACAAGCAAACAAACAATTTACCTCCAGACGTACCAACTTCTCCGATTGCGCATTTCAAAATTTGTAAATGATAATCTAAAGAAATACTGATCAGCACCCTAATTGCGTCACTTGCAATCACAATCTGAATGATTCTGAAGGATGAATGTGTCCTCAACAACGTAAATAACGCAATGAATTTTGTTGAACTGTCAAAATGAAAGCCGTTGCTATTGAGGCCCACTTGCACCACGCTGGGTTATCATCATTAACTCAGAGTTAGATTTTAACTCTTGTCAGATTCATACCAGAACTGTCAGATTACCTCTAGGTTAAGTCTAAACTCTAGGTTAAAATTTTGGTGCAAGGTGTTACACAATTACCCCGCTGATTAAATTGTATTCAGAGGCACTTCAGGTACTATTCCAGATAGATAGATAGAGAGATAATACTCTTTATTATGTACACCATAAAAATTACAGATATAAATGTAGAATTGTTACATAGGGTGTCACAATAGGCGGTCTTATCGCTAAAAGCGATCTTTTACAGACAACCTTTGGATGGATCAAAAAGTAGAAGGACAATACTGCAGGTAGTCAGTGGTGTACCATTGTACCAGAATCACACAGGAAACGTTTTATGGCAGAAAAATCCACGGTTCTTAAAGAATTAAGACTACGTAAATTACACACTTCGGCTGTACAGTCAAAACGGTCAAAACAAACGAAAACGGACGTCCATTTTGGTTTGTTTACTACGGACCATTATACGGGTGCGACTGTGTGCGTGCGTAAATTGGTAATGTGACCACAATTTTCTCCTACAATCAGTATAACTAAGTAATTTATTAAATAAACAATGTTTTATACATAGTCGTAAAAGTTCAGTGTATGTATTATGTTTATAACATAATATTCTGGGGTATTTGATAGTGTGCGTTAAGTTGTATAAATGAAATAATTAACTGGACATATTTTATTTATATTTATTACGGTTGACTAACGAAACTTGGGTTTTAAGGTGACAAGTGTGTCCTCGAGTATGTGAAACTCGAGACTTGTCAACTGATGATGTGTCATCAGTTGACAAGTCTCGAGTTTAATGTGACAAATTCCAAAAATGATCAATGTTTTCGTGTGGTACACTTACATCTCTGGGCGGCTCCAACTCCTCAGGGGCGGCGAGTCTGCAGGAATCAGTGATGTGGGAGCAGTAGCAGGGTCTGCAGCCGCTCGGTAGGTCCGCGCTGAGCCCGAAGTGGCCGGGGGCGCACGCGTCGCATCTCGCGCCCACCACGTTACTCTGGAAATATTTTATATTTATTTATTATTTATTATTCCCAACACAACTAGCAGAACGGGTTGCCCCAAATCGGTAGCGTGGTCTTAAACAATATTTTTACCATTACAGCTTATCCATGTAAAGTAATTTTTGTGAACTCATTCAGACAACAAGTAAATAAATCCACCCTTTCCGCGATTTCGTTAAGAGTATGCAAGGCGCGCGTCAAAGGTGCTTCACCCAGCAGGTTGGTCCGGCCGCGAGGCACATGTATAGACGGGGTCGAGTCCAATAAATTAGATAACTAAACTCGGCTGACGTGACGTGGGTATCGATATTTAATGACGGCAAACCTAACTGCGCGGTCAACGGCCGCTGGTAGTGTTAGTCTACTTGAAATGATAGTGTTATTAGCAGTGATAGGATAAACAGACGTGTCGCGTGTCGCTATGTGGAGAAAAGAAAGAAAACTACATAATCATCCTGACATTTGCTATGCCAGTTTGGCAACCTGCTTTACAACATTAGCTAGCATTCGATCCTATAGTCAAAAAGTACTAAATTTATCAATTCCGGAATGATGAGATTTTTACGATCGATACAAAAATGCATTCCATAATAGCCAACACCTGAACGTAGCTAACATTCGATTCTATAATCAGAACTAAATTTGTCGATCACGGAATTCCGGGATTTTTTTAAATATAAAAGTGCATTCCAGAATAGCTAACACCTCAACTTTAGGTAAATATGCATCCGAATATCCTATCACTGGTCATTAGATATCAATAAATACCCATAAAATCTGCGGAGTTTCGCTGGCTAATTTAATTTGACCCTTTGTAAATAATCATCTTCATAGCTAAAGAAGTATACCTACGTTTTTAGGGTTCCGTAGCCAACAAAAACCAAGGTTGTTGGGGGGCCCTAGGGGGTTAAGAATTAACAGCTGCACGGGTCGATCGATCAGGTTAAGCTACGCTTGCCGGGGTTGGTCCGTGGATGGATGACCATCTTTACATACCAAGACCCCTCCGTGCCTCGGAAAGCACGTTAAACCGTTGGTCCCGGCTGTCATTCGTGGAGCTTTGACAGTCGTTACGGCTCGTCAGAAGCCCGAAAGTCTAACAGGCAGTCTTATCAAGGGCTATCGTATTACCCAGTTACTGGGTTGTGGAAGTTAGACCGGCAGTCGACAGCAGCAGCCGGTTAGACTGGAAGCTGACCCTAACATAGTTGGGAAAAAACTAGGGAGATTGATTGATATGGCTTCGAGATTACTATTCGTAACACCATAAAGGAGATGGATAACGGTCCCATACAAGCTTTACCCAGAAATGAACTCAAATAAAACAAAATGTAAAGCTATAATAGTGTTTCATAGCCCTGTGTATTTTTGTTCTTCGTAAAACTTTGTGATGGGACATACGAAATCCTTCTCAAAACTGACTTCAATAAATAATTTCAAACCTGTCGATCGCGGAGTAATCCACTGTCTGCCAGCAGATTGAATTTCACTCAAATCTAACGACTGTATCTCAAATGATTCATTTGCTATGCCCCAGTTTATAGAACGTGTTGGAAACCAGGCTCAATCCGAGTGGCCCGAAATGTGAATTATAGGTATTTTTATTGTAACCTAGGTAAACTGTAATTCGAAGAGCCATAGGCTAAGAAAGGGAAGAAAAATTTCCATATTTTAGGGGAAAACCGCGTTCGCATCTTGCGGAAGTGTATAGTATTCATGCTCGTGACTGCACCTAATGCTAGGTACACACTGCTGTCCAAATCTGTGAATGGACGTGAGATTTTGAAATTGCCCGCGAGTCGCGGGCTGTTAAAGTCGCTGCGTGTGTACCTACATAGCCCAAGACATCCAAATTCAAAATATGAACTCACTTTACACTCGCAGACGTCGTCGCAGACCCGCTCGGGATCGAGCACGCCCCGCGGGTCGCACTTGCACGCCGGCGTGACGGGCGTCTGACAGCTCGGGAACACGGCCAACGGGTCCTCGCAGGAGTCACACAAGTGCCCAGCGAACCCAGGGTAGCAGTTGCAGGCAATCCGTCGGTGCTTCTTTTCCCATTTGCAAGAACCTGCAAGTATTGAAAGTGGGTAAGTTTAACTTTTGGAATAGGTATTTGATATAGGTACCAGAGGCACCTGTCCTATTGGAGCAGTGGTTGCGCAGTGGTATAATGGCCCACTTAGGAGTTGTAGGCCTTGTCTGTTTGACGGACTAAACAGTTTTTTGTTTTTAACTCAGTAAACATCCCTATTGCCATTAATTGAGTATTTGAATAATTCCTAGTCGAAAACAGCGATAGCACTTTGCTCGACCCGGGGAACCAAGAAGGCTTAGGTAACCTACCATCAGAGCCCTGAGGGTCGCAGTCGCAAGGCACACAGGGACCGTCAGGCAGGCCGTTGTAGTACCCGAACAGGCATCGGTCACATAGGGGTCCCGCTCGATTCTCCTGTAACAAAGTTCAATGTAAGTTAGTGGACATTACTGATACTTTTATGTGTAACACTTAAGAGGGTATACAACGGTCCACTAGCGCCATTCCTTTAATAAAATATTATCTCGTGACTGAGAAGGAATTATTAAAAACGGTTAAATAAGGAACCTCGGTAAAGGCTCGTACAGACTCGCGCGATATCGCGGGCGCGACAGGCAGCGACAAAGAAATTGTGCTACTAGTGTCGCGTCGCGCCCGCGATATCGCACCAGTCTGTACAAGCCTTAAGTGTGTCTAGAATTTTCTAATACCTTTTATAACGTTTCATATTAAAACACGAAGCAACAAAATTCGATCTAAAGAAAAGCGGCCACATTCCTCTAGATCGTATTTTGTTGCTACGTGTCTCAATATTTTTTTTAAGTAGTTCGTTTAAAGTCGAAAACTATGAGGCCTAAAAAATTTTTTAATGTTATATGTTCAGACCCTGTTGCAAAAAAAAATATTAATATTTTTATTTATTTCTTATTTGCAAAATAGTTGGGCAAACGTCATCTGAAATGATTCCAAATTTCAAGTTGATAGCATTAGTAGTTCTTGAGATATCTAGCTGTGATAGATTGACAGACAGACTGAGTCACACCATAAGGGTTCCTTTTTACCATTTTGGTACGGAACCCTAAAAATATCTGCAAACGCATAGGTACCTACCTAAATATTATAATTTATGACTGTTTTGTTAATATAATACATTACAGTTGCAATCAGTAGCCACTGCAGAAGACAATTGCTTTAGAAAACGTGATACGTGATACGTATGTCAAATCCAAATACCAAAAATAAAAGTTGTAGTCAAGCAACTCATTTTGCGTAATGTTACCTCAGCAGATTTTGTGTTGTGTGGGAGTTGAATAGAATCAATTTGTTCTATTGCTGGGCAGTTTGTCGCGCCACTTTTCTTCCCTGCTAAAATATTAGGAAGTGGTGAAGGGTGGGCGTCATGGGGACTACAGTAATTTTGACGTTAAAAATGTGCTAATTTTCTGCCTTATTTGAATAAATGACTTTTGATTTTGTTCATACAGAATTTTCAGCATGGGCGGGCCTCTTAACACCTGTATACGAACCGTGCAATTGACGCAAAGTATGGCGCCGGTATCGTCGTAGGAGCAAGCGCCTCGCTCGCCGCAGGAGCACTCGGTCCTGTCGAGTCCGGCACAGGGCTGCTGGAGGGCCCAGGACCCGCCGGTACAGCACCGCTGGCAGCGGGCCCCGCAGGTGCCATGGACACACTCGCATTTTGCACCCTGGAAAAAAAAGTAATTTTCAGGTATACAAAATTTGCTACAATTTGTTGCATCCTATTGAAAAAGCTACAATTTGAACGCAACCGTAGCTCTCTATGTCCAATAGAACCCGAGATACAGCATTTCAAACATTGGCCATTTTCCTCAAACAGTTCAAAATTGTAATTCGTTTTTTTCATAGGATACCTATATTTTAAAAGTTTTAAGGAAAAAACAAGTAGTTCAAAAATTTCGAGGTTTTCCGAGAACACGCAGTTAAAACAAGTCTTTCGAAGCTGCCAACTTAGTTTTACACAATAATTAGTATCTATCCTAAAAACATCCTAAAACATCAGTACAGTGCAATTTTTTGCGTTCTTACGCGTTTGTGTCTACAGTGACTGGTGCATACTGCTGTTATTACGAATTCATCATGACGAAACCAGCATGTCCTAGAATCAAAAATTCGAAGACATTTAACATCCACCAACCAGCACTACTGTGTGGTAATGTGTGGAGCCGGACGTAAAGAATAGCACCACCCCTTTTAGCGTTCTCTATGCATTTTTAATACCATACTGCGATCGCCAACCCGCCTGCCAATTACCGCGATTAAACGGCAACCCCCCCACCCCCCCCAATTGGGGGAGGCCCATGTCCAGCAGTGGACGTCTTTCGGCTGAGATGATGAACCAATACTGGCCCGCGTGGTGAATTACGGCCCGGTCCCCACTCCCATAGAGGACGCCTCCACCCCAACAGTGGGAACATCAGTGGGCTGATGAACATAATGATGGACATAATATGATACTTTATATACAAGAAAAAAATGCACGGTTCCTGTGAAAATGCCTAACTGGGAAACTCAATAGTCCATGATGTACAAACCTGAGTATTGACATGGCACTTGGAGGCGTGCCCGTGGCACAGACAGCGCGCGGCGACGGTGAGCGCGCGCACCGTGTAGTACTGGTGACGCGCGGGCAGCGCGTGCGCCGCGCGGTACGACACGCGCATGCGCCGCGCCAGCACACCCTCGCCGATACCGACGTGCATCTGTCATACACAAATAAACTTTAGTCTACTCGTAAAAGAATAAAATAGAATAGAAAATAATATTCTTTATTATGTACACCATATAAATTACATAAATATAGTTTTTATTTGTTTAATCTACCACGGCAGCGAAGCCGCGTTTAAAAGCTAGTAGGTAAATAATAAAAACTGGCCATACCTCTCCATTCTCCAGTGGTCTCGGGCTAGCAAACTGGGTAGAACAGGACGGCTTATCAGCCCTGTTCATCCTCTTCGCTGCCCTGGCCTTCCGCCGCCGTCTCTCAGGCCTGAGGTCCCATAGCTTGCGGCAGTGGTCCCTGTCTCCGAATGCCCTCACCATCCTCCAATCCTCACCGTCTTCGGAGGATGAGACCTCGAGCGACCAGGCAAGGGGACGGGGAGATGGGCCCGACTTGATTATCACATGGAGCAGTTCCATTTTCTGTAAATTTGAAATCATCATCATCATCATTTCAGCCGAAAGACGTCCATTGCTGGACATAAATTTCAAATGGTTTCTATTAATAGGATATTAAGTAGGAACCTAATTGACGCAGGTTTACTACAGGCACGGTTCCATTATCAGATAAGGTAGTTTTAGGTACTGGATTGTGCCACGTATCCATGTGGGAATAGCTTGCTACTGCTATAGCTTGATAATGCTACTGATTACGGTAGTAGGTAAGTACCGCGCGACATCAGTAGCCCATGAAAATTCAAAAATACGAGTCGACTAGAAAACCTCTTTTTGTCGCCTTAAAAACGACGGATCAAATGCGTGTGCATTACACACTGAGTGGGAATTAACTTCCGGACGGTAATATCCCGCGTAATTTACACGGGATATTACCGTCCGGAAGTTAATTCCCACTCATGTGGTTGATGATATGCTATCCCGAAAATGAAACAATATTTGTATAAAAGTGTCTATAACTAACTTATCATTAGGAAAAGTATTATCCTCCTAAGTGCTCATATACACGAGCGGCACGTTGCCAACGGCAGAGGCAACTGCAGCCGTCGCGCGTCGACGCGTCTGCGGCTGCAGCCGACGAGTGTCGACGCGTCTGCGGCTGCAGCCGACGAGTGTCGACGCGTCTGCGGCTGCAGCCGACGAGTGTCGACGCGTCTGCGGCTGCAGCCGACGAGTGTCGACGGCTGCAATGCCTCTGCCGTTGGCACTAACCTAACTAACCTATTAGGTGACTCATTTGAGGTTTAAGCAATTATTTACTAACATTATTTAAATGCTAATATTTATTTATTTGACAATTGTTAGAACGATGGTAAATAATTTTTACCTATTTGTATAAATGTAGCTATCATTTAATCATTTGTGTGTACAATACTTTGTGATATTGTCAAAGATATGGTATGCGGGTATTCACATAATCTAATCTGTTAGATAACTCGGATGTTTGACGTGTGTACACCTTAGGTACCTACTCTTACTTTCAATAACTATCGTCTAAAATATAAGTAGCTGGCACAATATTACTTTATTACTATTAAGTAGGTAAGTACTTATTGTTTTACAAAATATTATTTCAGTCCACTGAGGCCTTTGTCCAGAAATAGGCCCCTCCCAGGCTGCGCCACAACACTCTATCTTCCGCCCTCCGAATCCAGTCTGTCCCAGCCACCTTTTTAAGGTCGTCGGTCCATCTAGCTGAGACCACACCCCCACTACCCACTACCACATCCCACACCACACACACCCACACTACGCTTGCCGATACTCGGTCTCCACTCCAGGAATCGTCTGCTCCACCGGCCATCGGTCCTTCGACAAACATGGCCAGCCCACCAATACTTCAGCTTGCTTAGCTTGCAAACTATGTCGGTAACTCCGGTACTTTTCCGGATAATTTCATTCCTGATAAAATCCTTCAAAGAAACTTCGAGCATAGCCCGCTCAATGGCGCGCTGAGTGTACGTTTCGGCACCGTATGTCATAACGGGCAGGACGCACTGGTTGAAGACCTTAGTCTTCAAACATTGCGGGATTGCATTTAAATATTATTTGCCAGTTGATTATTAACGCCTGAAATTAATAATGTATCTCAATCCTAATCTTGATCCGCGGTCTTTGACGTCTGCTTGTGATTGTGACTCGCTTTCTCAAAGCCACAGATGGCACAGCAGTTGATTGATTACAGACGAAGATCGGAGGCGTTAGCACGAACGCGCGATGTAAAGATAACGCAAATTCGAACGGTTTTTGAATCGAAAATAAGTACAACAATTTTGTAGAAACTATAATTCCATATTTATTATTATACCCATACATATACTACTGACTGACTGACATATGTATCAACGCACAGCCGAAACTATAAGGACTATTTCTTTTATAATGTAGGGGAGCATTAAGAAGGGGAAAATAAATAAAAATGAGGTTTTGGATTTTTCAAAAATATACCTCTAAAAGGGTTATTAAGTTTAGCGAGAGGTTTTTACTGCATGGCTTGGTTAACACAAATATTAATACAAATAATCCTTAATTGATTAATTAGATTTAAGGGGTGTTGCACTTCTTAGGGTAAAGTACGAAATCCACGCGGACGAAGTGCTAGATGGATGTGGGCGATGTGCTAGTTGGATATACAATTATAGACTATCTTTTGCCCGCGGCTCCGCCCGCTTGAATGTCAGTTATCACGTAAAAAAGGCGTAGCCTATGTCCTTCTCCATGTCCCAGGCTATAGGTATCTGTACTAAATTTCATGACGATCGGTTAAGCGGTTTAGGCGTGAAATGGTAACAAACAGACAAAGTTACTTTCACATTTATAATATTAGTATGGATAAGTATGGATTAGATTGGGATTGATATGATATGTACATGATTATTATTAATTATTGGTTTTAGTGATTTAAATCTCACACAGTTTCACCTACCCTGGAACCTGGAAGGCTTTGCTATGAATTGTGGGCTAGTCAGACTCATCGGTCAATGGCCTGTTGCCTATAAATAAGGTCTTTCCGTAAATAGAGGCTGAGAGTCCTACACGGCTTTCAATCCCTTCGAGGAAAAATACGGTAAGCCATTAGCAGCATTTTTGACGACTTCCATGGTAACAAGCATTAAAGTGAACAAAAAGTCTCCGGCGGGATGGTTGCGCCCGCGCCTCATTAGTAGCGCCGTACAAGGCGACTACCACTGGTACCGGTTGCGTCACTGCACAATTAACGAGACATTTTTCTAATTAGCCCTTATGGCATCCAAGTATAATAAATAATACAGGGATCTTTTATGGACCTGGTTCACCTTTATTGGAAGGCAACATGTTTAGAAATACGTACTTGTATAAGTTAGAGTGTAATTTTTCTTACTTTCAAAAAAAAGGTGCACCTGGCTAATCGTACAACATGGTAATAATGTAATCACGGTACGGTTGGCGCAATGGTTAAGCGATTGACTGCTGCACTGCGCTGCGTGTCGCGGGTTCGATTCCCGAACGGAACAAATATTTGTATGGCTTACAAGTAGTTGTTTCGAGTCTGGCTGTTTGTCTATGTGAGTTAAAATTTTTGTTAACGCACCCACAATACAGGAGAAATTCCTAGAGTGGGGCAACGTTTAAAAAACCATTCTTAACCCAAACCCATACTTAACTGCGGACGTACAGGGGTCGATTTAATTTTTATTTTATTTACTAGCTTCTACCCGCGACTTCGTTCGCGTGGAAGTTGTATTAAGACACTACAATATCCGTTCCATACAGAATGTATGTATTTTTTTTTTTTTTCATGAATTTTTCGCATGTTTTAATAGTTATTCTGCCATTCGGGCGGAGACAAATCAACGAATGTGTATTACAGTACTGTATGACTATTATTAGGTTTCCCTGTATAACTGATGCGATAAATATAAAACATGCGAACTGACTACTAAGAAATATTTAAATTCAAAAGGTGTAATTTTAAGGTATACTACTTATAGTTAAGTAATTTTTTTTAACAAAACAAAAGTTAAGAAAAAAAATTGTTGGAATACAGGTTAGTAGTTTATCATTAGCCTTCGTTTACGGTATTATTATTTGGATTTTGAATGTAGTTTTATTACAGTTAAATATATCCACTTGAGAGAAATATGTGTTATAAATTCGTGCAATACGGGTCAATACATAATTTTAGCGTAATTACATAGTTGAGTGCCGAGGCATGATAGCATCGGAGTGTGACGAGTGCACCTTAGGGGAGTGTTAAAAGTTACCTGCGTGACCAACTCCGGGCAATCGAGGCGTCCATTAAGTATGCCATAAAGCAAACACATATCCATAACTTAAGTAATAGGCTTATAATTCTTTACTCAAACTTGTTTTTATTGGGTGGCATGCAATCAGGGCCTCAAGTCTGCTATTACAATAGTGTCAGAATGGTCTCGCCATTAGTATTTGACAGTGTTTGTATGGCAAATCTGTCAAAAACTCACAATGAAGAGACCATTCTGACACTATTGTAATAGCAGACTTGAGGCCCAGGCCGTCTGGTGCCGGCTGCCGGACGTAAAGAATAGCACGACCTCATTTCCTGCCGTGGGTGTCGTAAAAGGCGACTAAGGGCTTTACTAGACAATGGGCCGCAGCGTTCTCTATGCATTTTTATCACCATACTGCGATCGCCAACCCGCCTGCCAAGCGTGGCGATTATGTCAAACCCCCGCAATTGGGGGAGGCCTATGTCCAGCAGTGGACCTCTTTCGTCTGAAATGATGAATGATGATGATGACGATGCAATCAGGCTGCTGATTGTAACTGGTCACCGCCGCCTCTTTGATCCATGAGGCGTCGCAAGTCCGTGGTCAGCTGCGAAACCCACTTACCGAAACAGCGGCAGAAACACGCATGGAGCTCATCCAAGGAAGTAGTTCCCAAGGTTGTACTCTTTGGACGAGCACCTTTACACAGATCTCTACTAAGTAGGTGCTTCTAATCATTAGAGTACCTACAGTAGTGACCTGATTCTGGATGTTTGCTCTAACGATTTGCGGCGAGATAACAGGCTGATAAAATGCTTCTTATAAGTTTATTTTTAAAAGATTTGTTTGTCTTTACCACACAAATGGGCTTGTTGGACAGAATGTCAGACCCTTTTATTCCACAACTAGAATTTTCAAAAAAAAAATATATGTGAATTTTTCGTATTTTTTAATAATTAATCTGCCATTCGGGGCGGAGACAAATCCAAAAAATCCAAGATCATAAAAATCGGTCGAGCCGTTCTTGAGTTATAAATGGTGTAAATATCCCGACTTTGTTTTATAAATCACTAGCTTTTGCCCGCGGCTCCGCCCGCGTGGATGTCGGTTATCGCGTAAAAAAGTAGCCTATGTCCTTCTCCATATCCCAGGCTATATCTCTGCCTAATTTCATGACAATCGGTTCAGCGGTTTAGACGTGAAAACGTAACAGACAGACAGACAGACAGTTACTTTCACATTTATAATATTAGTATGGAAGTATGGATGTAGCTGTTTCTGCCACTTTATTCGCATGTGATTCGCATACGACCTTCCCACAACCCTTGTTTCACTCCTTTGAACTTTAAAACCCAATATCTCAGCTGATAATGGTGATTATCAGCATAATGTCACATTGACGCGATTTATGTTGACCCCACAGCACACCTCGCAGCATACCTTGATGCTGATTAGTCTCCCAGCCAGAGGAACCTACCTGATTAACAAGTTTATTGGCTATATAGTTCCTGAAGTGTCGTGCCTGTAAGTGGTATATTGATTTTACGTAAAGTAAAAAACATAACATGACACCTGCATTCCCCGGTTTATACATTTTTGCTTATGTTTATGTCCTATGTAATAACCGGGCTCGCTCAGTGAACTGTCGCTAATTTTAAATTTTATAACGTGTCCTAAAAGTACAGGTTGATCTAACGTAAACTGCTACTTCATATCACGATACTGATAACAGGTTGATGACAAAACCTTTTTAATAAATCGCAAAACAGTCTCAAATTTATCCAATAAAAATATTGGAACACACTTGTCTACCTATGTGATAACACTATCACGAACGATAACAAGGTACGCGCAGTGACTCGATGCAGGCGCGCGTTAGCACTCGTACTCGATAATGTCGAAGAAAAAAAATCCAAGCGATGAAGAGCTTAGTAACGTGATAGTGGAAGTGCCGAGACATAAGAAGCACAGGCGGGAAGCTGAACCAAGTGACGTGGTTAGACAAAAGTATCGCAGGGATGCCGAGCGTAGTGACGTAAAAGTGGAAGGTGTCAGACACAAGCAACGCAGGGAAGCTGACCCTAGTGACGTGAAAACGAACGTGAATAGACATAAGCAACGCAGGGACGTTGAGCTCGGTGACGCCGACCCGAGTGACGTGAAAGTGGTTGGAGCTAGACATAAGCAGCGGCGGAACACACATTCTGCGGCGGGCGACATTCCATACGATGAAGGCAAGAGAAGCACAGCCAAATTTTCAAGCAGATCCAATGACTATGTATACGATAATAAAGCGTATGTTGGAAGCCTTAATAATGTTAACGTAGCCAGGAATGACAGGATACACGAGCCACCTACAAGGTTTGTACATTCATGGATGATTCTCTTATAAATTATCGATCGTTATTGGCTATCTACAATCAAATCTCATGTAACTATTGTGATTGGTTCACAAGTGATTTGATAGAAGACAATATTGAAAAGGCTTGCAAAATGCGGTGCTATTTTGCCAACCATACCATATTTACTGAATATGCTATAAGATAAAGGTTCTTATCTTACAATATTTAAATTTTCGGACAAACAATCAACTCTGCTATAATTTCGCCTCTCTCAAACAACGTAACATCGGCTTTCGCAAATTGGTCCATCTGACCCAATGGTGTAACTACTTTTTCTGATTCGAATTAACGTTGCTGTAGAATAGAATGGTATTAGCCAAAGCTGTTGGCCATAAGCTGTTTGCTCGATTATTTGTCATATTGCCATTGTACTCTCAAAAGTTTCGTTCTATGTCGGACAACGTAGTTTAGTACTCTTATCATCTTGATCTATTTGTTCGGCTTAGCGGTGTTCACAGCTAGTGTGGGGATTCCCACGTTTATTTAGGGAAATTCTATAAGCCACTTAACAACACGCCTGTATTATATTATAATATTATATCATATTATTTATTTAAATTATTATTATTTTCTAAAGAGGTAACCCTGTCTTACCTCTTTAGAAAATAATAATAATTTGAAATAAAACGCCCGCATTTCGCCATTTGTGTTTGGGTCCATGTTAGCACTATATGAAACCGTTCTACTGTAAAGTATGTTGTGATGATGATTTTATTTCTGCAAGTAGGTTTGTACAAAAACTTTTACACGTCAATCATATTTTTAAGCTATTGCATAGCTTCTATCGCGGGCCTTGAGCGCGGGGACCGAATCCAGAAATTCCGTAACGAAAAAACCTCACGCTCCCCACTCCGACGGTTTTCCTACACCAGTACCCTCTAGTGATCTAATAATTTCTGGCAGTTCCTTTTTTCTGTGTACTGCGTATTTTATTCTTATAAATATTAGTTTATTAAATTATGATCTTCACAAAAAGTGATTGTTGATAGTGGGGTTTGAACTCACGAGCAGTCGATTACGAGTACATACAGTTCCCCTGTTGCACCGCAAGGCTACAATGACTTAATTAAAGCTTGCCAAATAGTTGATACCATTCCAGTTGAACAATTGTTAAACTTGACTAGACGGTTGGAAATGACTCATGTACATGGAATTTTTTCGCTGTCAAAACAGTTTGTCACTCTTTTTTTATTTAAAATTACTTTAGGTTCAACACTTTCGTCTATTTTAAAGTTGTTATTATGCTTATATTTGAATAGTATTTGACTTTGTTTACGTAGTTATACACTTTTACGACGTTCAGCACTTATTTATTTTGTTTTTAAGCTATTGCATAGCTTCTATCGCGAGCCTTGAGCGCGGGGACCGAATCCAGAAATTCCGTAACGAAAAAAATTTTTTTTTATTAATATCAAAGAAAAAGAAATACTGCATAAATAAAATAAATAAATAATTATAATTGCATAAGTTGATACAAAATGCTATGCAATAGCTTTACCGCGGCAGTCCCCGAGTGCCACACGTCTTTTTTTAAACTAGATGAGGTCGGCGTTTCCTATCTGAATACTCTGAGAAGAAAGGCCGAAACAAACTCAGAGGTCAGTCTCTTTTAAAGTCCAGACATAATCTTGGTCAGATCATGTATGTCCTGTTGTTAGTCCTTTTAGTGGAACTGGCGAAGTTCTGACCCAACAAAATTTTATAAACAGTCGTGCCATCGACACGAAGAAGAACAAGTCCTTTTAGTATACCACAAAGAATATTATCTATCTACAAAAAATGACATTGTTAGATACGCACATTGATAATGAACATGTAATCTTTGGAAGCCGCGGGTCAGTATTTCACTAAAACGTAAAGCTGTAACGTGTATAAAAGTATGATAGTGGTGTCGATTCCCTTGTTCACAAACTAAACTATATTTAAGTTCAGTGCATCTTTTTCTTTCTATTTTATTATGAAAAGGACAGAAGATAAATTTTAGTTTAGTCCTGTCAAATTAATCAGCAGAGGCGCTGATTAATTTGACAGGACTAAACTAAAATTTATCTTCTGTCCTTTTCATAATAAAATTTGACAGGACTAAACTAAAATTTATCTTCTGTCCTTTTCATAATAAAATAGAAAGAAAAAGATGCACTGAACTAAACTAATCCATACAAGTTTAAAAACTTGGCGACTAAAATTACGTCAATTTACGTAAAACGCTTTTGCCACCAATAGGAACCTAAATTATCAGGACGTAACATAGGCTAAATTTTTTTTTTTTTTAAATTTGATTCTTAAGAAAATTGCAATAATGTAACAACAAAGTAGCAAGCAAAACCACGGAATCAAAACTTACGCGGGTGAAACCGCGGGGAGCAGCTAGTACTAGATAAGTAGATCAAATTATTAATCTATTGTGACGTAACAGTATGATTGGTCATTATCACGGTAAAATTTGTTCCCTAATTAATTAGCAACAAAATAACAATATTAATTACTTTATAATCAATATTGATTAAGCGGATTAGGTAAATGATTATTATTAGGTAAATAGCTGCTAAAATCTTTTATTGAACTTGACTGATGAATGATGATACATTCTATACAAATAAATAAAATTGAAGTGTCTGTTTGAAATGTCGAAATAACAGCTTTTTACTAAATGCATATGAAAGTATATACGGTACTTTATATCAAAAACAAATTTGAAATTTTTGGCTGTCTGTCTGTTTGTTCCGGCTAATCTCCGAAACAGCTGGACGGATTTTGACGGGACTACTAACTAAATAAAGCCACTCGGGCGAAGCCGCGGGTACGAGTAACAGCTAAAGCTAAGTTTTAAAAGACTAGTGTTTTAACATGATTGTGTTCAGATTGATTTACAACGTGTTAAGTCAGATATAAGTAAATGCTGTGTGAAAGATTTTTACTATCTGACCATGATCTGACCTATCTTCTACTTACCTTACTGTTTTACGTCCTCTGAATTTAGTTCTCTGGAATGTTTTGCTCCTCATAATAAAATAGAATATGTGATTACTTTCGTTATACCAAATTTTTTTTTTTCTTTATTTTAACTATTTTAAAGCCTAAGAGGCTTTAAAATAGTTAAAATAAAGAAAAAACAATGTACCTACATTAAAAAAATATATATCATATATACATATGTATACCTATATATCCTTTAGTAAAACTTTTTCGAATTTTTTTGCATATATTTCTGTCTGTATATGGAAACCCCCCATAACCACGGTTTAAAAGTCTCCGATCAATATTTTGTGATACCTGCGAAGGATGACTCACATGTAGGTAACATAATTTATCTTATTGATTAGCTGCGAGATAAACCAGCACCGCAAAACAACAAGTTTGCAGCTTTAGTCACCGTGCCGGATTTCCTCATCATCATCAGAAAGTAATTAATCCTAAAATCTCTATTAATGCCATCGTGGGCAGAACCTAGGTGAGGCTGGCACAGGAACGTGGGGATTGGCACAACAAAAGAGAGGCCTGCAACAGTGGGCGAAGTCTGGCTATTGATGATGATGAAAATCCAGAAACCAAATGGTTATTTAAGAAAACTGTCCTATTAGGGTCACTAAATAAAAGGATCGATTAAAACCTAAAAAACTCCCGCGCGGAATCTTCCGAAAAACCGACATCGATATTCGACCGATCAATTTGAACAGACAAATCTGATCCGAAGTGTGAACATACATGAAACGGCTGTATAGTTAACGATTTACTCCTCTAATAGTCATCGTTCCGGCTCTTGTAGGCAATCGATCTTGATGCTGTGCCAGCCACCAGCGATACGGGTTTCGGTCAGACCAGACGGATTTGAAGAAAGAACTGACATGTGTGGTACCCATAAGGAAGACCATTCAATATGCTTCGAGGTCTCTGTCTAGCATTAAAAGCAGTGGTTACATGTAAATTTCTGGAATTCAGGGGTGTTACCCAGTCATTGGTTTGTGGAAGTCAGATAGGGCGTCGCTCCATGCTAAATGCTTGTGTTCAGCTGCATCCGGTAAAACTGGGAGCCGACTTCGACATAATTGGGAAAAGGCTAGGAAGATTAAGAAAAACTAAACGAAAAATATTGACAATTGACAATCGCAGTACCTTGCTTGAGGAACAATACACAAGTTGAAATTCAGAAAAGCTACAGCTGTCCCCTTTACCTATCAGGATGAATATATGTACCTCGCAAAGTGATAAGATATCGGTCAGGTCCATCACGGATCAGGACAATGTAATGCGCGTGGCCACTACACTCGATATCTAGCTCAGCAGTACCTACCTAAGGCATGGTCGATAAGATAGCCACTTAAGTTTGCATTTTGCATAAAATTCTTGTATTTCCCCTGTACAGTACCTATTTAGGAACTACTAAATAAATTCACCCACTACCTATTTGGAGAAATTATAAATACTCTTAACGAAGGCGAGAGTCACTTGTTCTTCCCGTCATTGTGATCACTTTTTTGTACTGGACCATACCTTCTGGATATGGAGATATTGAAAGTTAAAGTTCCAACTCTTTCTGATGTTTTTTACGAAAACAAGTTTTAATTGTTATAACTTAACTTTAAATACCTACGCGACCCCTGTACCGTTGCATGCACACATAAGCACAATGTTTTGTGTGCGTTACATTGCGCTCTACCATAAACAGCGAATTTTCACACCAAAAATAAAAGTCGTTTCCCAGCTAGAGCTGCCATCACCTAAATTGCCGACGCCGGACAAATCTTACAAAACCCCGGGCAATTAGGTGAAATAAATTATTATTATTTAACTATGCGCTTATTTAACTATGTTAAACAAAAATTAACAAATACGACTGCAGCGTAACAAATAAAATAGACAAATAAAACAAATAAGATTATAGACTCTTCTCTTTCTGAGGTAATCAAATAACTAGAGTGAAGATCACCGTAAAAAAATCTGGTAACAGAATAATTAGGAACACTCTTCTTTTTGGCATCAAATCATAAATTAGATATTTTAGTTTAGTTATTTTTACTTTTTTTGGTACTTTTCAAACTTCACAATTTTTGCTGAAATGTCTTTCTATTCCATCGGGAATTTGTAAAAATCTTTAATTTATTGTTTATCTTCCAATTAATTGGGATTCCCCTGACACTTTTTGAAAACCCCTTTCGGACACTCACGCCCTCTAACTAGGACAAATCTGCGAAAACCCGGACGGATGGCAGCCCTATCCCCAGCAATTGTTTTTGCGCAAATTTACTTAATTTGAAACAGAAGTAGATGACGGCTTCGTGATGGGTCTTTTTACACCCTGTATTCTGCACAGGGGGCCAAGTCTACTAATGTACAAACGTTGCAATGGCCTCTTCATTGTAAGTTTTTGAATTTGCCATACAAACACTGTCAAATACTCACAACGGCGAGACCATTGCAACGTTTGTAAATTAGTAGACTTAGGCCCTAGGTAGTTTGGTGAAGTTTTGAATGAAGTTTTGCCCTAAATTATTATATTAGCAGCCGAAACACTTCATTTGAAAAGGGGTTATAATGCTCCAATATTTGGAGATCACCAACTAAAACATTAACATTGGGATGTCAAAGTCAAATCATTTATATTAAATAGGCACATAAAAGGCACTTTTGAAAGTCATAAATGACTTTCAAAAGCGCAAATAATTGGTTCTTGTTGCCCCTTCCAAAAGATAGTTACGTATGGAGAAGAATGGGCAAGAAACTCCATACTTATTCTTTTAAAATGTTTATAATATTTTGTTTTTAATAATCACTAGCTTTACCCGGCCCGGCTTCGCACGGGTAGCACTAACTATCTACCCTCTGCTACTTACCCTACCTACTTACCTACCTACCCTACTCTTATACTAACTAATATATTATGTCAATCCTTTTTCATTACTGACATTATTCTACATTTTTTTAATGTAAAATACGCCATTATCCGAATATTGTGGTAATTGTGGGTATATCTTGTCGATTCGAAACCTTTATTTAAATACGTTCTTTAATTTGAGGGGAGAGTTTACGGTATCGACATCGACGGGGTTTGACAGTTACGAAACCAGTGAACATTTTGTATGAGAAAATGTTTTTTTATTTTATTTTATTCGTCAATTTTCCAATGTTTTTAATACTTATTATTTTATTCCGGATGAAGACAAATCCAAAAACATAAAAATCATAAAAATTTGTCCAGCCGTTCTTGAGTTACATTTGGTGTAACTAACACGACTTTGATTTATATATATAGATATGTGAAGACGATGTACAGTCAGCAACAAAAGTCGATTAACATTTCACTTTCCTAAATCTTAATTATTGAACCAAATATTTAATTAAAATCGGAACAGAATTAAAAGGTAAAGAAAAATAACTCTATGCTACATACCAAATATTTAATTAAAATTTTAATTAAATATTTGGTTCAATAATTAAGATTTAGGAAAGTGAAATGTTAATCGACTTTTGTTGCTGACTGTACCTAGAACAATTCAAACTCAAACTCAAACTCAAAGCATTTATTTCAATTAAACCATTTACAGGCACTTTTGAATTGTCAAAGAGACGGTCAGTTAGTCAGAGTCGGCAAGTTGAAGCTATGATGGCCATTCCAATACGTAGATCACTATGGAGAAGAACGGACAAGAAACTCCAAGGACACTCTTTTAAATCAAGATATTACATAATCCTGGGTACATTATTCTTGTTGCTTCTATATGTGAGACAATGTAAAAACTAATAAAACAATTCAAAATATAAAATTACAAATTAAAAATAAGCCCTGGCAGTCAAGAGATGACCAGTCCCAACTGACGGCGCCCGTTCACGAACATGACGCATGGATCAGCACCATCCAGCTCAACCATTTTGTAGGGAACCGAATGATCCAACACACGCGCCACCATCAGTGAAACATTTAACAGTGAACATTTTTCAATATTACTATACCACAATAGGTAAAGTAATTACAGACAAAATTAATTATGCGATATATACATAGTGCTCACATATTTACAAACATTGAGAAAATAAATGATTTTCCTAAAATTTTAACATAATATAATAAGTCAGTGCGTGAGTTAAAGTATATTAATCACAGAAAATAAAATGATGTCATATAAAAGAGCTTTCAAAATAGTTTTCTACCTAAACTCCTAACTCCTGTAAGACCTTGATTTCTAAAACTGAAAGTTAAATTTCCACCAGTTTTGACTGTCCCTTTCGTCATATCAAGAACTATAAATAGCAACATTGTATATTGACCAAAAAATGTCGAAGACTTGTGACGTATGCCAACTGCCGAACTGGGTCCGCGAGGAGGATCCGTCCGCTCCCTCTCATAGAGAGGAGGCCTGTGTGTGTCCCAGCAGCCACCTTTTGGGCTGATTATGCATAGCTTGCTGTTGTTCTCTGTTACTAACATGACTTATTTATATTTTTCAGTGTTTATCGCGAGCAGTACTGGGCCTGTTCAAAGTGGTCATTCGCTAGGAAAGTGCTGGCCGTCGCTGTAGGAGTGGCCCTGGGTGCTGCAATAGGTTTGGCTATTATCTTGGTGGTCACCGGTAAGGACGCGCAAGAAGTCATTGATGGCATCTTCCAGTCTTCAGCTCCAGACTAAGGACAGGAAATTTATTCTTCTTCTGAGCTTTACGGCCGTGTGGAAAAAGATAGTGATCTAGTAACGGAATATGAACTTTTGAAGAAACAAGATAATGGCTAGAGCCTATGTTCTAGAATACGAACTTTTTCATTTGTGATGGAGATTCTTTACAGTAATTATTGTGTTTTTAAAATAACTTAATTAAGATGATAATATATGTCAAATCCGGGAACTAGATTGTTAATCAAATTGACTATCAACTGTTCGTAAAATCACAAATTGTTTGTCAATCTACTTTGACAGTCGTATGAAATGGTTATGCTACAGCGAATTGACTTATTACGTCAATCTTCTCAACAGCCAAATTCCCTGATTGTAGATTTTATATTAAGAGCTAAGTAAGATTTTTTCCAAAACTAATGCTTTGACTTTTCCTGGAAAAGTGAAAGAATATTGTAATGGTATCATTTTGGACTGGCATTAACTTCAAAGTCCGCTATACACTACGATGTATCGTTAAATAAATGTTGAGATCAAATATACGAAAAAGAGTAACCAAATAAAATATTTATAAACGGACTCTTAACTGACAACTTTGGCATATTCAAGATTCCTGACAATATACATTGGAAGAAGTATGGCGGGTTTTAGAGTAAACATAACATAACATCAGGCCTGTTTTCCCAGAGTTAGACTAAGGTAAACCTCTATGTAGGTACACCCACATTTCCTCATGTTTAAGTCCCATGTAATGGGGGGTGGAATACTTTGTAATATATTAATATAACTTTCCTTACTTAATGTAGGCAGTATTATACCTACTCTAAAAGACAGAAAGAAAGGAAATTACAGTAAACATGACGCAAAGAAAGAGCACGAACACAAAAAAGAACAAATTAGGCAAAAATTTGCGTCACATCCACGCAAAACGGCCATCGCTCTGCATAATGCTGCAACCCATGCGAGACAGAGCCCCAGCGCTGTTTTTCAGCGACATCCGGCGTTGACGTGATGACGTCGACCGGTGCAGCATACAAGGAGATATAAATAAGAAATACACAATGCTTAATTAAAATAGCACTAGCCTCCACACTAGGATTCCCTGTGTCGTGGAGACTAGTATCCTTCGTCTTATAAGATGATAAGGTACATTGTGGGTAGGTACATACATAACATCGGTCGGTAAGATTTCTGAGGCGATAATAGTTGAATGTTCCCCCAAATCAATAAATTTATCTAAATCTAAAACGATTATTTAAAAATTAAATTTAAAATGGCAACATTCCGTTCCGTTCATTATTTTTTGTTTACCCTAAAGGATGAAGTTTCTCTACTAGGTGTCTCTGCTGTTACTTGAAGCAGTCGGACCTTGGACTGGGCATTAGACCAATATTGCCAAAATTGAGGATTTTAAGCTCCCCGTGGAAGCGAACTTTTATGAACTTTATAAAGGATGATGCTACAAAATGTATGGAACCTGGTACCCGCTCCAATAGGAATACGTGATATTTCATTAGAAAGGTATTAAGATTTCGTACAAGAATTCCAATGGTCTTAATAAGGGTAGAACTTCAGACAAGGGAGTAAGGGAAGCTACCTTAACCGTTGTAGCTACATAAAAATGTCCTTTACGAGACTGTCCTTAAGTTATTGAGTAATTGCTAACTACACTCACAGATTTTGGAAAAATGCTACAGTCGACTAGAAAAACGTTAGTTCTTATTTATTTATTTAAACTTCTCGCACATAATAAGGTACATACAAAGGCGGACATACGGCCTTGGTCATTCTCTATCAGTCAACCAAGAGTGGTGAAGGGATATGATGGCAGGTGCTCTATTTAAGAGGACATACATTTTATTTTTATGATACCAATCGATGCAGTTTCGCATACGGTTTAAAAGACTTTTTGGACGAACTGAGTTAAGAGTACTAGAAAAATCACAAAAGGAAAAAAACTTTTGCCCTTTTCGTAAGTAGTGATCGATCATCATGTCCACAATTTTTTTTACCACGTTAGCTACATATGAAAAGAAAGGCGTAACGATGTGAATCATTATGAAATATAAAAACCAAGGCCAAGTGCATGTCGGACCACGCACAATGAAGGGTTCCGTAGTTGGGATGAATTTATCCCAAGAACAAACTTAACATTGTAGTTGAGAAACATGCTCTCCTATACAGACTGTATGGGGGAAAATGTTTTCAACTGCAAATTTAAGTTGGTCGACTATTACTTGTAAACTCGAAAAGCCTACTTAGCTGTGATAGTTTTCCTTTTAACTTCGTTATATATGCTACTATCGTGAATTTTTTCACCTATGCAAAACTAACCGTTTAGCTGGCAGGGGGGAGGGGACACTTGACTCTAACAAAAATTAGTATTTTAAAGCCTAATATTTCAGCAACGGATTAATCGAAAAATTGTTTTAACAAACCCGCTATATTTTTGAAAGACCCATCCAACAATACCCCAAACCATAGGGTAGGCGAAAAAAAAAACATCCCCTCTTTACATGTACAGGAGGTAGGTATACTAAATAACTTCTTTTTTTTTTCATGATTTTGTTTTACCACTTTGTCGGCGTGATTAATATGTATATCCATGCCAAATTATAGCTTTCTAGTACTAAGAGTCTCTGAGCTAAGCTGGGGACGGACAGACCGACAGACGGACGGACGGACGGACATGGCGAAACTATAAGGGTTCCTTGTTGACTACGGAACCCTAAAAATGAAAAACCTTTTAGGGTATTGCTTAAATTGTCATGGATACAGTGTAACTCTGAACGGACAAGGATTGGACTTAGGCGCCATAATAACTTCTATTCAGTTTAAAAAGAGCTGTCCAAAGATGAATTAGCTTTGGCTAATGGAGGAGGGTACCAAAATAAGCATCATCCTTTAATTTAAATGATTAATTTTAATTTCAATTAAAATTATATGTCATATGTATAAGCTAAATGTAACGTAAATTTAATGTCAGTAATGTCCAAGATAAACTCGCATAATTACATTTTGTGAACTATATTTTTGCTCTTATTTCTTTCCGAGTTTATCTTGGACATTACTGACATTACTGACATCGATGAAGGCAAACATCGCAAGGAAACCTGGAGTTTTAGTTAATTATGTATGTCTGAAATCGCCAACACGTCTTGATCAAGCGTGGTGCCCAATGATCGTGCTTTTTCTTTATGAGAAGAAGCCTATATATTTATTTTAACATCTAGAAGTGAGATACCATACTTGTGTTAAGAGTGGGTTCACGTCGTTAAGTGTGACATAATTATGGTGTTCGAACCTCTAGTGAATATGGAATGTGGCCGCTTTTTATGTTTATAAACTTGTAAGTGCAACAGAACACCAATTAGTGTTAAGCATACCTACACAAATAACTATTATAAATTCCCATAATGGACATTTTATATGGCCGTATGTACTTTTTGTAAATAAATGGTTTTCAAGCATTTCTGTGTATTTGCATTTCAAATAATTATGACGTCAAAAATAATGCTTTATACTTCGATTTTGTTTAAAAAAAAGTTAATTGTTACGTTTACTTATGTAATAGGTATTTGTTAACAAATTATGTTTTACTTACTTTAACTTTTAACCAACTCCAAGTCCTGTTATTATAACGTTATAACTAACTTCATAAATCTATACTAATATTATAAAGCTGAAGAGTTTGTTTGTTTGTTTGAACGTGCTAATCTCAGGAACTACTGGTTGGAATTGAAAAATTCTTTTTACGTGGAATAGTTCATTTATCGAGAAAACTTATAGGCTATATAAAAATAAAAATAAAAATCTTCCTTTTGAGAGCTTTCGTTGCGTGCGCTGCGTAAACGGATAAAGTTGCGCAACAATCATGTCGATGGCTCCTAAGTATACTGAGTCAATTAACAGATTTCGGCAATTGTACTTTTTAGGATATTACAAACAATTAAATCATTTACTATCTACCTGTGTTAAAAACCTTCATATTATTAGAAGTACAGTTGAGTCAGTATACTAAGGAGCCGTCGATGTATGACGGAATTGTTTCTCTTAAAAAGTTCAAGAAAAAAGTCCACAATGGCATATGTCTATGTCTATCTTTTAAGGTTGGCTCACTATAACTTTTTTAATGGTAATCAAATTTGCTATAAAATAATGCATTATAATGAAGGTGTTTTCATAAACATGAAAACACCAAATATTAATATGTTGTATTTTATTTGTCTTAAGTCTTACGTTTAGTATCAGTTTCTCAATTGATTAAAAGTGTTATATTTTATCTGTGTCAGTTTCATATCAGTTGATCAATTAATTTAAAGTGTTGGTAAAATGAGTGATTCCGGAAGTTACGCTTTTTGATAAATAAAATGAAATGGCGGTAAAACAATGGCGGGAAAAAGAATGGCGGGAATAGTTTAGGTGGCAGCCGTTTTGACCTGACCGGGTCTCATTCTTTCTCCAGCCGTTGCGACTTAAACATTATTTAATAATAACAAGTGCAAGTATATTTGTTTTGAAAATACAACGAAGAAATAAGAAAAGTAACACTGTACTTTATTTAATCTCCTTACTTCTGAATCTCTCTATTCTCTCTCTTCTATTATAAATATTAATGAAATAAAACTGAAGTTTGTTTTTTTGTTTGTTTGTATGAACGCGCTAATCTACCTAGGTTTCGTACTCAGGCAGTCCCAAGGATTCACCAACATCACGACACTAAGGGTACTATATGACGCATTAGTCAGAAGTCACCTCGAACATAGCGCATTCATTTGGGCGCCTCATGAGGCGAAATATAGTGTTATGTTGGAACGTATCCAAAATAAGTTCACGCGACACTTGTATTACAAGCTGTATGGGGTATATCCATTATACCCATTGATGTACCCTACACTATTTGTTCTGGGTATGGTAGGGTATAACACTCTAAGAGTACGACGGGAGTTTTCGCTCGTAGCGTATGTAGTGAAACTACTACGTGGCGTGACGCATAACCCGGGAGTGCTGCGACACCTACAGCTGTACGTGCCCGACCGGTACGTGTGGAGGCGGCAACGTCCGCCCCTGCTCGCTGTACCTGCAGCCAGGACCAACCTGCTGGCGAGAACTCCTCTCACTAGAGCCATACGCGTGGTGAATGAGGTTCACGGGAGGGTTGATGTATTGTGGTGCAAATTGAGTGAATTCGCAAAAGTTACACTGTATGTAATAAGTTATGTAGATTAAGATATTTTTTAACTAGGTATAAGGTGTAGATTTAGAATTTAGTTAGTAAGGCCACTCTGTCGCATTGGATCATAGATCTGTAATGATAGTGTAGGTAAGATTATTATAAATAAATAAATAAATAAATAAATAAATCTCAGGAACTACCAATCGGATTTGAAAAAATCTTTTTGCATTTGATAGCCCAATTTTTGAGAAAGGCTTTAGGCTATTTAACATGACGCTAGGACTCTTAGGAGCCTAGCAAAAAGTAAGAAAGAACACTAAGCGAAAACGAAGTAATAGCGCGAGTAGGCGTTGCGATGCGACGGGGGGTATAAGAGGTTTCACGCGGACGAAGTCGCGGGTAGAAGCTAGTTCATAATATAAACATAATCTACGAAAATATAAAAACTAATCTCGAATGATAGTAGTGAGTCCCCATCTGACGCTTATAAACAACAGTGATAACTGTTAATGATAACCATCGATAACAGCACTTTGCGGACACTTGTTGTGAAAACTGAAGAAAGTATTCAATTATAGGTACCTACATGTAGATGTAGTCTTCGTTTAGCATAACATCACGCCTGTATCTCGAAGAGTTCGACAGAGGTATACCTAGTAGGTAGATCTGCATTTCGCCAGTTGTTTTATTTATGGTGCTTGGGTAGCTTAGTTGCCAACCGTGCCGTTGTATAACGGCACGGTTGGCGCAGTAGTTAAGCGACTAACTGCTGCGCTGCGTATCGCGGGTTTGATTCCCGCACGGTACAAATATTTGTAAGACCTACAAGTAGTAGTTCCGGCTCTGGCTGTTTGTGTATGTGAGTTCATTTTATTCTGCTGTCCCTTGACATGTTGTAGGTCCATCGCCATTTCAACTGTCTTATTTTATTTAGTATGTCTTCCACCTTTATTGTAGATCTAATATCTTCTGCTTTTTTGCGGTCTTTTAGTGTCATGCCCAACATACCTACCTACTTCTTTCAATTCCCCTTTGACACGTACTCATTTTCAGATGTTTCTGAGTAAACGGCGAAGTTTGGCATCCATACGTGAGACATGGCAAGATACACGAGTTGAACACTTTTTTCTAAGCTGTCTTAGGAAAGTGTTTACTTTCAATTATTTATTTAAGGGACCAGTATCTTTTCGAAGCACAAGCCACTCTTCTTTCTATTTCTATGTCTGTTTGATATGTGAATGATATTAATTGCCCTAAGTATCTGTAATTTCTAACATATTATATATCTTAATTATCTACTTTTATGGCTATTTCTTCTCTATTTGTCATTGCTTTTTTTTTTTTAATTCATATTAAAACCGACTACTCTGCTTGCCTCCGTCAACTGTTGTAGCATTCGTTGGAGTGTTTTGGGATTATCAGTAGTATCTTAAATGGTTAAGTTGCCTGCCGTAGATATTTATGCCAAAATTGCCACTCAAGATCCCTGAATACGCTTTCCAAGATTGCAGAGAAACGTTATGGGGATAACGGATCTCCTTGTCTCACACCTCTAGCTATAAGGAATTCTTCGCCGGTTGATTCTAGTTTCACTTGTTCTATGCTATTCGGGTCTATAATGAGTTTTTAATTACACGTAGGTATATTTTTTTTGGCATTCCTTGCTGGATTAAAACCCTCCAAAGAGAATGTTTTATAGAACCAAAAGCTTTAATATATTCCACAAATGCGACGTACAAGGCTTTACCGTATTCTTGGCATTTTTCTATTAGCTGTAGAACAAGCTGGTTTCAGAGCGGGGTTTTCTAATTCATATTAAACTACTACTGATCATATGCATGTCATGGTCTCTGCTATAGACCATGGCAAATAATAAAATCAAACAAAACCGGCTAAGTGCGAGTCGGACTCGCGCACGAAGGCTTCCGTATCATTATCTATAAAAACAGCAAAAAAAAACATGTTTGTTGTATGGGAGCCCCTCCTTAAATATTGGTTTTATTTTAATTTAATAATTACTTTCAAAGTGAATATATAACTAAATATTCTGTGAATATTTCAAGCGTCCTATTGATAACGGCAACAACGAGCAAAAAATCACGTTTGTTGTATAGGAGCCCCTTAAATATTAATTTTATTCTGTTTTTTAGTATTTGTTGGTATAGCGGCAACAGAAATACATCATCTGCGAAAATTTCAACTGTTAACTAACTATCACGATTCATGAGATACAGCCTGATGACAGACGGACAGCGGAGTCTTAGTAATAGGGTCCCGTTTTACCCTTTGGGTACGGAACCCTAAAAATGATACTATACTTTTACGTTTATATTAAAATTATAAACGCATATTTTATTTACTGATAAAAACATAAAAATAGCAAACTACTTAGGTAGTACAGCTCTGAGTAGCGTGTAGTATGTAGGTAGGTAGCGTGGTAAGGTATTAACAGGAAAACTATAAATTAATCATAAATGCATCTAATCTGATTAATTACGTTAAGGTACTAGTTAAGTAAATAATCGAAAAAAAAAAAAAGATGCGCCTGAATAGTGTGTTATAGATGTATAACATTCAACTGTATGACTTTGTGCTATTAACATTTATGCAGGCGCATAGAGTGTGTTCGCTGACCCGAACTTGATCCCGAAGATCCCGGGTATCTAAAGAAGACTGTGGGCTGCGCTAAGTGGATGAACAGTGGAAGTTATCAGGTATGGCGACCTATTGGGGATGATATTTTTTTTTTTCGTCTTTCCCATGGTATGGAATATCGTTGAATAGGCCGTTCAAAAATATTGCGGGTTTGTAAAATCATTTTTCGATTCAGGGATCCGTTTGCGTAATATTAAGCTTCGAAGTGCTAATTTTTGTTAGAGTAAAATGTCGCCCCTGCCAGCTAAATGGCTATACCTGGATATGAAATTCACAGCAGTAGTATGAATATAACTAACTAACTAACATTATGGATCTTTGTTGTCTATTGAAATAAATTAATTTAATTTAATTTTAATAACGAAGTTAAAAGGAAAACTATCACAGCTAAGTAGGCTTTACAAGTTACCGAGTAATAGTCGACCAACTTACATTTACAGTCGAAAAACATGTTCTCCCATACGGAATGTGTGGGAGAACATGTTTTTCATCTACAATGTTAATTTTTTATGATAAATTCATACCAACTACGGAACCCTTCATTGTGCGTGTTCCGAAACGCACTTGGCCGGTTTTTTTAATACAAAAATGTCAGGTCCACTCTAAATTAACGTGAACTAACAATTTGATTATCTACGAAAATGGATACTCGTATCCCTAACTACGGTAAAGTTTCCGACACACTGTAGAGTTAAGGGTCCGTGCACGAAAAAAACTCTCTTTTGTCAATTTCTTATCTAATTGTGAGAAAACTTGAAAAAATCGAAACATTAAGTCTGTGTAACTATAAAAGTACAGTTTTCATGGTGCTAAACCATTCGTGTGAGTCACAGCAGCTGTTAATAGTTTCATAATTTTTGTGCTCTCCAAAATATAGTTTATTTCGCCGTTGATTTACTTATTGAAGATATTGTATAAACATTAAATAAAATTTTGATTATATTTCAAGGATAGCTGAAGACTAATTTGTGATTTTTAAATTTCTTGATATGATTTGCTAAATAATAGGAAAAAATATATTACTGACGGGTTTAAAACAAAAAATAAGGATTTTTCAATATTATTTTTCTGCTAAATTTTGTATTGAAGTTAAAAAAAGTGGTTCCGCCACATGCAAGTAGACCATAAAATGATGTTGATGATATTTTTTAATGTTCAAAATCAAAAGTAGTTTCTTGTAGAATGATGATCAAATGTCAGTCTCGCGTCATTTTTCGGAAAACTTGTTGCGAATATTAGTGATTTACCGTGAATACTTAATTTATTTGAAAAATCCCTTTCAGCCACATGCAAAACAAAGAATACTACTTTTCAAATCACAAATAATTTTGTTTAAATTATTTTTCCATTTCTCACAAACAATGAACAAAATTGATCAAAATCAGTATATTTCGTGCACGGCCTCTTAAGTGGTCTAAAAAAAGAGGCGAATAGCCCATATAATGGTTGCGATTGGTATCTACAAGTTTATCGTATAGTCGACAACGTAATGCGAGGCATGCAGCGCCACCACACGAGTATGGAGCCACGGTATTAGTCATTACCGCCGACGACCATAAATCAGGCGCAGACGCAGCCCCAACAAAGGAAAACTGGCGGGTCTTTTAATTTCTCCACTAGGTAGGTATGTAATATTTTTGTTTATGAAGCAGTGATCGGAAATAGGTGAGCTACCGTACCGTCCTTGATAATAATATTTCCAATAATTATTCGTCACGATAACTTCATCCATAATCGCACACACAGACAATACCTTCGGGTTCCCCGAAGAGGTTGCCGAAACGCAGTCAGAATACAGACGCCAAAAACTCATCAGACCTATGGAGGGCCCGGAAAAACCGTCCGTGAAGCTCTTTGCCTTGCCATACGTCCTTACGATCGTTAGAATCAAGTACTGCAGGTTTGCGCCAGTTCTCTTTCGCCAAGGAGAGCACGGTCAGCGACAACTGCGACCAAATTGGTGCAAGCCCTCATCTGTTTGAAAGGAAATATTATTCCCTGAGACTACAAATCTTGCAGTTGTATACTTAATAATTATTGGTAATATGTCGGCAATGCATTAAGGGGATTTAGGGGAGGTAGTTTGCAACCAAATGACCTCTATGACCCCTATGCAAATGTCAACCATTTTCGAGTAATTTTACATTTTATATTTTTTTGAAGATATCTGCGGTATACAGCATAGATAATAATAAAAAAAAAACAACGTATTTTTAGGGTTCCGTAGTAAACAAGAAACCGTTATAGTTTCGCCATGTCCGTCTGTCTGTCTGTCTGTCTGTTTGTCCGCGGCTTAGATCAGAGACTCTTTAGTGCTAGAAAGCTGTAATTTGGTATGAGTATACATATTAATCACGCCGACAAAGTGGTAAAATAAAATCATTAAAATATATTTTTTTAGGGTACCTCCACTACACGTAAAGTGGGGATGACATTTTTTTTCTCATCTGTCCCAGTGTGGGGTATCTATCGTAGGATAGGCCGTTCAAAAATTTTGTGGGGTTTTTTAAAACCATTTTTCGATTAAGGGATCCGTTTCGTAATATTAAGCTTTAAAGTGAAAATTTTTGTTAGAGTCAAGTGTCCACCCCCCGGCACCAGCACCAGCTAAATGGTTGTATTTGGATATGTGAAAAAAATCACAGCTGTAGTATATGTGTATCACAGTTCAAGTCACTTTTGAACGTCAAAACAGCTTAGTTCACAAGTTATATAACCATAAAATTTTTGACGTTTAAGGCTCGTACAGAACTCGCGCGATATCGCGGCCGCGACAGGCACCGACAAAGAAATTGTGCTACTAGTGTCGCGTCGCGCCCGCGATATCGCACTAGTCTGTACGAGCTTTTAAGCTCGTCATATTAAGTTTATTCTGTCCTGTTTATTTGTAAGGCCCTATCTATGTGTTTTAATCCTGGTTACGGTCCTATTGAAACTTTATGGCGACTCGGAACATGAGGCGAGTCGCTGCGCAGTAACAAATTCACGTCACAGCGGGGGTGAGGGGTGCGGTACTGCGCAGCGAGTAGCGCACTTCAGAGCCGCCATAAAGTTTGACGCGTACTATACGTAAGCTGACCCATACAATGATATAAAAAGTAATCTTCCCGACCGAATTTCGACTTAGCAAAATTAGCCAAGTACGCAGGAGATATTATAGTGCATAAGTGTGTGTGCAAACACAGGTGCACCCCAATGGGACGGCAATCCGACATGACCGGGGAGAGATCAGGCGCAGGACCAACGGCTTTACGTGCTATCTGAGGCACGGGGGCTTCACACCGCCAACTACGTACCTACCAATCCACTTCATAACTTATAACGTGCAATATCTTTTTTTTTTTCTTCTCTTGACCTCGATCTCGCCTGATGGAAAGCGATGGATGAGGTCTATGATGGAACGAGCGTGCCCATAAGATGTCTGTTTACTCTTGCTTTGAAGGCAGACGGGTAGAATGTGGAAGGAACCACAGACGCTGGCAGTGTTTCACACTTTGGCGCATAATAAATGTGGAGGAGAAGCGCTGAGTACGACTGGACGGGATATCGACTAAGTGCGGATAGTACCCTGCAGTGCGTCTGGTAGTTCAGTAATAAAAGGGCGATGGTGGGATCAGGTCGTGGGGCTCCTGTGCACACTCTCCACCACAGCAGGCAAGCAACATATAGCCGGTAAGCCAGGCTGTGAAGCCTAGCCACCAACGTTTCGTCGCCTATAAAAGCCTTTTTGCTCTGCGTTCCACTGAGTCAAGAACAGCAAGTTGGTATTTTGTTGAGCCATTCCATAAGTGGCTGCAATACTCCATACAGGAACGGATCTGTGCTATCTATAGCAGGCGAACACTTCATGAGTGATGAAGTGTTTGCCTGCTATTGCTATATACTTCCATGTTAGTACCTAAGTAGCGAATAATTGTTTATGACACAATTGTTTGATTTTCTATGTTAATTAATGTAATTGGTATTGTACCGTGTAAGTTAACTATAAATAAATAAATAATACTTACGTCAGGCAGTGTGGTGAGCAGCTCCACATGCTGGTAGTCCCCGGCCGCCAGCGAGGGGCTCTGCCACCAAGTGGCGGGGTCGTCGTCAAGCGCGTGCGCCGCGGGATGGCGCCGCCACGCCGACCCGCCCTCCCCCTCACACACGTCACACACCACTCCTCGCCTGGACAAACACAACACGACTTAAGGCTAGCGCAGACTGGTGAAATATCGCGGGCGCGATAGGCAGCGCGACCTTTGTCGCGCCCGCGATATTGCGCCAGTGTGTGACAGCCTGTATTCACTATTATGTCAAATCATTTATTTCAAGTATTTGAACTTCCAAATACTAACTACTACTCACTCTTTCTACTTAGAAGTACTTTCTTTTAATCGACAGCGAAAAAAAATTGACAATATTTTTTTTTTTAATCTAACACAACATTTAAATTCTGTATTTTGTTGTACCATAACTAGGTACAACAAAATTCAGAATTTCGTGCACTTCACTCGTAAGACACGGCAGTTTGTTTAGCTACGCGTAGAGTTCGTAACATTTAGAATTTTAGAGCGTTGAATTTAAATATATTTATATTTTGGTATGACAATCTGATAAACTAAAATCTGATGAATTATTAAAAATCATAGAACAAAAGCTATTGTTTATGATGTTAGTAATTTAGTCCTGAGAGGGTGTTGGTGTTTTACCAATGACCCTGTATAAATGAATGAATAAATAAATAAATACTGTAGGTACTTACTTTCCTGGTGTGTCGCGGCAGTATTCCTCGGCGCCCGCGTCACCGCAGCTCGCGTTGGCGACCACGGAGGAGTACGGCGCAACGTCGAGCGGAGCTGGCAGCAGTCCGCTTGTCGCTCCGCTCGTGAGAACCTCGCTCACCGTCGTGCTCGTCAGGCGGTCTAGGAGCGCTCGACCTGACAACAAGCCAAAAGCCATATTATTATTATTTTGCTAAATAGTTGCCATGAAAGGAATTTCTCTTGAAATGAAGTCACTCAATAAGCAATACCGTCAGATAGACTGACGAAGTCGCACCAAAAGGGTTCCTTTGTACAAAACCCTAGAAAGTTGGTATGATTACTTTTCTGTTATTTTCTCGTTACTACGATACTTTTATGCAATGTTCCAAAATTGTAATGCTGGCTAAAAAAAGCTGAAGACCGAGGGGTCATCGAAGTCGTTTGCTACAAAAAAGATGCTGAGCACGAAGGGGACTCCTACGAGTATGTCTACCGGAAACTACACGGCAAGAACACACTGACGTAGTAAGTACCTCAGTTATCAAAAGTCACTTCCGCCTTTAGATAAATAAATAATCACTCACGTAACACGTTGTACCAAATAGTTTGTTTGTGAGGTACAGTCAAAATAAGTTAGGTAAATTCTTCGTATCGATGGCAACCTAAATAAGAGTCTACCAAGAATTAAATTAACAATAGGCCTAGTAGACTGTAGATTTGTAGACCATATTCTATTTGGTTAAGTACCTGGTACTTGCTGAAAGGCCTACACTGTCCTCGCATACCTGTTAACACAGTTATTTTAAAATAATGTAAAAGCCAACTATCTTTAAAAGAGTAACCTAAGGGTCACTCTTTAAAAAATAGTTGGTTTGTTTCTTGCCGGCTTGAATTTTTCACATATCCAAATACAGCCATTTAGCTGGCAGGGGGACACACGACTCGACATTAACAAAAATTTGTCTTTTATTAAAGTTTAAGCAAACTGATCCCAGAATCAAAAAATGGTTTTCACAAACCCGCAATATTTTTGAACGGCCCATCCAACGATACCCCACACCATAGGAAAGACGAGAAAAAAAAAATATCATCCCCATTTTTCATGTGCAGCTTTCTAGTACTAAGAGTTTCTGAGCTAAACCGCGGATAGACAGACAGACGGACATGGCGAAATTATAAAGGTTCCTTGTTGACTACGGAACCCTAAAAAGTGAAAAATAATGTTTTACAAGAATAGTGTGTAATGAACCCGGTACTAGTGACCATAAATTCCTGTGTTTGCGATCCAGAGCTAATGTAGACCACTGGTCGTATTTTGTCTAGCTCGTCCCACCATCTTGTACGGGGTATAACTATGATTACAAAATTATACATTAGTAGAATTCCAAAAAACTCCAAAAAACTTATTAAAACTTTTGTGTGACAGATGACGATCTATGATCGTCGATCGGAGAACGTAACACGACAAAAATAAAATTTCAATGATAGGTCCACTTACCACAAACTGTGGCACAAAACTTAGAAGCTTTGCCTCTATAGCGCGACGTTTGTGCTAATTCTGAAACACGAAGATCGAAACCTTACGCGTTTCGATCTTCGTGTTTCCGAATTCACAAACTACGCGTCACAACAACCAGTCTTCTAATAAGTTTCTTGTTTCCCGGTAACTGGGTTGTAAAGGTCAGACAGGCAGTCGCTCCATGTAAAATACTGGTATTCAGCTGCTTCCGGTTAGACTGGAAGCTGACTCCAACGCAGTGGGGAAAATTTTAGGCAGATGATGATTATTTAGGATATGTATATATTTGTATATCTATTTTAGTATATTGTATACTTATTATCTGCACCAACGACAGCCCCATTTTATCTCCAGACAAATCACTGTCCATTTAAAGGTTGCCTGGAAGAGATCGCAGAAAGCGATAAGACCGCCCATTGTATATTTTGTAGTGTTTGATTTATTTTTTGTTATGTATTTTTGTGGTGTACATACAATAGTATAATATAAATTATGCGCTTGTACCGAGAAGTTGAGTGTCTTAAAGTTATTATGGAATGAGCAAAATACAAATTTAAATTGACAGCGTATTTATTGTAAAGATCATTGTTTTTGCCTGTATAGCTAACTGTTTTGCGGACTGTACTGCGGGCGGCCGTACCCTTTGTTTATACTCTGCTAGCTGTGCTGTGATGAGTGAGACTTTACTTGCACATCTACCTAATAACAAGTGCATGTCGTTGTCGGACCACGCAAAATGAAGGGTTCCGTAGATGGGATGAATTGATCCCAAGAGCTAACTTAACATTGTAGTTGATGTTTTTCAACTGCAAAATTAAATTGGCCGACTATTACTCGGTAACTTGTAAAGCTTACTTAACTGTGATAGTTTTCCTTTTAACTTCATTATACAGGGTGTATCAATTCAAACACGAAATATTTTAAGAGATACACCTATAAGGTGGTAAAGAAGCCATGGAAACGATTTTTTAACGAAACTTTTTTAAATTTTCTAATTTGTCCTGCTTATTCAAAATTCATTTATTTACGTTACTAGCCGTGTTGTAGCAAATCGGCTGTGACAGACGGACAGACAGACAGACACACGAGTAATCCTATAAGGGTTCCGTACCTCAAAAGGAAAAACGGAACCCTTAGGTATAGAATCAGTCGTGTGATGTTTGCCTGTTTTTAAATTTTCTAATTTTGCCCCCTAAAGTGACCTCCATTATTATTAGGACATTTACGTTACACGTCCGTGTTTGGGTCACAGAAATTCAAATGTGTACCACATATCAACTTAATCGGTCCAGTAAATTTGGAGAAAATTGGCTGTGACAGACGGACAGACAAACAAACACACGAGTGATCGTATAAGGGTTCTGTTTTTTCCTCTTGAGGTATGGAACCCTTATAGGATCACTCGTGTGTCTGTCTGTGACGCGTGACGCAAATCGCATCGCAAGTCGCATCGCTCGCGGTCGTGAACAGGGCCATAAGGAACCTCTTATTATGGTACTTCAGCTATTAAAGTCCTTCAGTAGCACTCCCACGAAACTGCCCTACCCACTGACAGGCTAATATTCTCATAAGTTTGAGTTTGTTAGCTTTAAAGGAAAATTAACATTTTCGTTGAAGAAGAGAGTTTCAATTAGAGATGACTTTAGGAGCTAGACATTTAAAGCATGGCTATAAATTGTGGTGAAAGCTTGGCATTCCATGTTCCTTGCCATTTCTCGCCATGTGACATTACACGGTGCTGCGTGCTGACAAAGTCAGTGAAATTAATTATTTATTAAATGGACTACCAACTTAATGTAAAGATAGAAAGAAAATACGTTTATTAGCGGCAAACATGACGCAGAGACAGAACACAAACACGAAAATAACAACTTGGGGGAAATATGCGCCACATCCACGCAAAACGGCCATCGCTCAGCATAATGCTGCGACCCTATGTGAGACAGAGCCCCAGCGCTGCCGCGCTGACGTCACCCGGTGCAGCATAAATAATGAGACAAAAATAAGAAATAAAATAAATACAATACTTCTAAAAGTTTAAAATAAATATAATATTTAAAATGGCAACATTCCATGCCGTCGGTAACGACTGACTGAACAACTCTTGCGACGCTGGTATATTAAAAAAATAAATGTCAATCTTTGACAGTGTTGTCAGAAATGACTACAACACGACACATTGTTTCAGTCCAGTACTAACACCACAAGATCCCCTCTTATCTTAAAGAACGTTTCAAGTTCCTTCATGACACACATAATAGATATCTGAGGTCATCGGAAAGCTTGAGACCAGAGATGCCAATGCATTCCACTAGTTTTTATGACAAGTCTTTTACAGTTCAAGCAGTACGGTTATGGAATGCCTTGCCCGTCTCGATAAGGCGTGCTCAATCTTTGTCCACTTTTAAAATTTTGGTTAAAAATCACTTCCTCTCTCCTTAAACATCATCATTACTTAAAGTTCCGTGCTCTTGTATCATGTTTATTATTGTGTGTGTATATATATACATATATATATATTTATATGGATAAGTATCTATATGCTTTGTGTATATGTATTTATTGTATATATGTAAGTGGTACACCACTAAATACCTGCAGTATTGTCTCTCCTTCTACTTTTTGATCCATCCAAAGGTTGTCTGTAAAAGATCGCTTTTAGCGATAAGACCGCCCATTGTGACACCCTATGTAACAGTTCTACACTTATATCTGTAATTTTTATGGTGTACATAATAAAGAGTATTCTATTCTATTCTATTCTATACTATTATGTTAAACTACGGAAAGTTTTATCGTTTTTTTTTTAATTTATTTTTATTTATATCAATGCACACTCACTTTAGACATTGGCAGAATGATCGACATCGCCTTTGCTTGCTATAATAAAAAATAGAATAGAAAAGACAAAGAAATTGAAGTAGTGCGTCAATATTTTTTTTTTTAATAATTGTCATTGTACATGACATTTATTATTATTAATATTTATTTTTCGAAAAAACTTAGCCTATTTTATTTACATTTGCTTTAGCCACACAACGAAAACCTCTTATGATAGAATGGAATTGATTTCTTTACCTGACTCATTACTTACTGTAGCTACCATACCGTTGGGTATTGTCGTTGCGTGTGGTCCCAGGTTCAACCGCACACCACAATGTATGAGACATTGACTTGGACAACAGACCAACATTGTGTAGGTAGTTTTTTTTTTTTTTTAGATTTTCAAAAATGTACTGGGAAGGCACAGTCATAACATTAATTTCCTTAAATTTCTCTCTGAAAGAGTGTCTCGAACTTAATTTATAAATTGATCGAACAGCTCTTTTCTGCAAAATAAAAATAGACTGAATGTCGGTGGCATTTACCCACAACAGAATACCGTACGACATTACACTATGAAAATAACTAAAGTACACTAAACGGGCTGTCTCTATGTCAGTTAAATTACGAATTTTTCTAACAGCGTATGCGGCGGAGCTCAGCTTCTTAGACAATTTATCTATATCTGGGCCCCACTGAAGCTTAGCATCCAAAGTTAAGCCCAAGAATACTGTGGTATCTTCAGGATTCAATTCTTCGCCCTTTATCAACACATTAGTTTTCACCTGCCTAATGTGAGGTAGCGTAAACTTAATGCATTTGTTTTTTTTTTTTTTCCTTAATCAGTAAATTATTAACATTGAACCAATGTTACGATCTAAACTACTTTTGAGATCGCGCTATTTACATCGTCAGTAACCAGCTCCTGACGTTTAAGTTTAAACAAAAGTGAATTGACATCCGCAAACAACACTAGTTCATGATTATCCTTTATGAGGTCATTAATATAAAAGAAGAAACAAAAAAGGACCAAGAATTGAGCCCTGTGGGACTCCGATTGTTACTAAAGATCCGGGAGATCTTTTCCCATTAACGTCAACGCTCTGAAACCTATTAAGGCTCGTACAGATTCGCGCGATATCGCAGGCGCGACAGGCACCGACAAAGAAATTGTGCTACTAGTGTCGCGTCGCGCCCGCGATATCGCACTAGTCTGTACGAGCCTTTACTCAAGTATGAAGCAAGAAGATCCAGAGCGGTGTTCCGGATCCCGTAGTGGCGCAGTTTCCTGATTAACGTTTCATGAAGAACACAATCGAATGCCTTGGACAAATCACAAAAGATGCCCAAGGCATCACATTTATCTTCCCATGCATTATAAATACGTCCTAAAAGTTCAACACTCACAAGATCAGTAGTTGAACGACCCCTTGTAAAACCGAACTGTTTACTGTGTAATAATTTATTTTTATTAAAAAATCTTTGCAATTGGTCTAAAATTAATTTCCCAAAAATTTTACCAAAGGTAGGAAGTACTGAAATAGGTCTATAATTTGTGGGGTCTCATGTACTACCTGATTTAATTTTAGTTGCTTCGTGTCTCAATATGAAACTTTATAAAAGGTATTATAAAATTCTAGACACACTTACCGAGGCAGCTGATTGAGCCGTTTTTCATAATTCCTTGTCAGTCACGAGATAATATTTTTTTAAAGGAGTGGCGCTAGTGAACCCGAGGCGACTATGAAGCATATTAAAATAAATAATTCAGATGAAAATGGTACCATCGAACTGATCTGAAGATGAAGCCGGAAAGTATGCGCCGGAACTCCGTAATAAGACAATGTTTTCTAGCCGTGTTTGGGCATATTGGAATTGTCATGAAATGCACTCGGGCTATAAATGGTTATTAACCGATTTTTATTAACTTTGCTTGGGTAGTTTTTGAGTTAGCTTTGATAATACGTATTTAATCTACTTTGTATATCTTGAGTCACTGTTGTTTGTGCGGTGTAGCAAGTAGTGTTACTTAATCGAATTGTTGTGGGGTAGGTACCATAACTAAAAAGTGAAAAAAAAAAAAAAAAATATTTCTTAACAAAAAAAAAAAAAGTATTCCGAATAAACACTACAAAGTGAAAAATTACTTTAATTTCGGAAGTCGGGGGCAAAAAACTAAAATACAAATCCAAAGACACGGACTTCCGAAATTAAAGTTATTTTTCACTTTGTAGTGTTTTATTTGGAAGTCGGTTTTTGTTTTTTTTTTGTTCTAGATTATAGGGTTCTCTGCCTTTTCGCCGAAAATTGTTTGCCAGATTTTCACTTGCTAACTAACGTTTCGCAGAATTTTATTTCGCCGAATAATCATTTGCCAACTTATCATATAATTTTGTTTTATTTCCCAACCTCACAGTTACCAACTGCACGTTTGGTCTGCTTTTCATAATGACACTTTTTAAAATGCCAACTTTCAAGTAGCAGAATGTTTTAGTTTGTTCCTTTTACAAAAGCGATTCGCTCTAACTCTAACCTAACCAAACCTATCGTAATATGGCTCTGCATTGCTGCCAATTTAAAGGTTTAACGCTATTTTGAGATTCTTAAATAAAATAAAAAGTGTCAAAATTACACTGTCAAAACGTCATTCGTCTAATAGTTGTGTGGCCTAGTGAAATGTTTGACAAATGATAAATGTCCCAAACGTTTTGTGTCATTATAATAATCAGCTTAACAATAATTCTACCAAATGAAACGTTGTCATACAAAAATTTGCTAATCGTTAGCTGTCAAAGTGAAACATCGGCGAAACGTTGGTTGGCAAGTGATAATTTGCCAAACAATTTTCGGCGAAAAGGCAGGATACCAGATTATAGATATAGAGGAAGAAATAAAATGGCATCCATGAAAGACACGACAGACTATAGCGTAACATTTATTCGGTTGTCAACCATTTTATTTATTTTCTCCGTCAGATAAGACGGTAGAAGGTGCTTTTATTCAAATGAGTGCCGATATCAGCGACTGACTGTGAATTTGCATTCGTGAAGCGTTGAGACAGACACTCGAGCGACTAATTGGCATGGCAAGTGTAGCGATTGAGATAGGCGCAGGCGCAGCCGCCTGTGACGTCAGCGTTCGTGCTTTTATGGTGTTACTAGGTATTTAGTAGCTTAAAGGCGGAGACTGACTCGCAACGTTTGTTCGTAATGTATCGAGTTATTGTAACGCGTTACAGTAGGTAGTCAGTGCAGCGAGCCGAGCCGCTCGATGCGAGCATTGCGAGCGCATGTTTGCCAACAAGCCAGTGCAGTCGTTTTGTTTTTTTCTTCTTCTAATAAAAATAACTAAATAAAATTAATGAAGCACACGCAACCTCTACGTCCGCCATTCTGAATAAAAATGGAGCGCGCTTGAGCCATGTGCTCGAAGCGAGCGTTTGCCGCGTCTTATGTATCGCCGTTTTGTAACCAAGCTCGCCTCCAATGATACATTAACAAACAAACGTTGTAAGTCAGTCTCCGTCTTATAGTTCTGTAGTTACTTTTCTTTACATACTTTTATTCTTCTGATCAGAAATGTGGAAACTTGCAATCCAACCCTAACCCGCGATCCCTAGCGTCATACTTCGGAACACAGCTTGCAAAAACGTTTGAAAGTGATTTTCTCTTGATATGAAAACATTGTTGGAGTTAAATTTTCACAAAAAGTCATTTCGATTAGAGCAAGTATGAGATAGTACGACGTTTAGTGTAGTACACTTAAGTAGTAGTGTGGTAGTTAGACTTTTAAGTAACAATAATTTATGAAAACAAAATAATAATATCATATATCAATTTATTACAATAAAAACTAGTTAGGGAGTCCGAGCTTTTCGATTACTTCAATTACACCTTCTATTTCAAAGAGCGGTGAAATGGATGGACTTTACTAAAACATGCGCAGGAGTAGCTTTGAGCGCGCCGCGACGCGACGCCTGCGCCTGCGCACGCATACACTACCTTTACTGCGTATGCTATTGTTTCACAGATTTATGGCTCGTTATTAATTCTCACATTCATGGATAGGCACGAACAGTAATTATACTTTAGATCATAATGTTGTTTTCGATGGGGAAATGCGCTGTACTTCCTTCGAATACGATCATTCGTGACGATACATGTTTCGCGCGTATTTTCTACACATACGTTCACAGTACCAAATAGTCAGAAATCAACAAACAAAGAACGACAGGAGTTATCAATGAACAAAAAAAAATACATAAAATGTAACAAAAAGTTCTCCTCTATAAGGATAGTTATCCCCGAAAAAGGAGTGCAATGTAAAAAGGCGGCTGGTCCGTGGGAGCGCGATGTCCTCCGGCCCTCTGAGGTCCATTGAGCTCATTAGACCTCTCCAAATATGGGCAGGAGACGCGTTTTTGTGGGGACACTCCAGACGGACTGATGTGGACTGCCGATGTTGAAACGGTACGATAGAATGCAGATGTATTAAGTTGTTTAGCGAAATCCCGAGGTACTGCTGTCTGTTAGGGTGTGTGATTGTTCCGTGTCTATTATTCATGATAGTTTTACTTCGTAACCTATGAAGCGTTGACTAATGATCTATTGTTTAAGACCGCCGGGGTATAAAATGCAGAAAAGGATAAGGAAAAGGTTCTACACATATTTTTCGAAATTGCAGCGACGTGACATCGTCTGTAATGATGATCACTCTTATTTCTGGCGTCCATTTTAGCTTTTACTGTTACGCTATGCTGATGAAATATAAATTGCAGCATCATAATATCTTTATATTATAAACTAGCTGCACCCTGCGGTTTCACCCGCGTAAGTTTCTATTCCGTGGGTAAATACCCTTGATGATAAAACTATTTATTTGAATAAGAATTAATACCACGATACGAATGTAACCAACTTTTTTTTAAATGTAATAACACTGCGTTATGAATCATATTTTAATCAACATGCAACCTGACATTATCCTAAAATTGCAATAACCTAAGAATATTAGAATTTGGCGGGCTACTCGTATCTTAGCGCTACCCTTAAGTGATTACCGCCGCCTGTGGACATCAGCAATACCAGAGATATTGCAAATGCTTTTTCCAGTTACAGTTACTGCTGTAATGTACACCTTGACTAAATCATTGACATCGTGGACCTAGATCAGTCCACGATGATATCACAGGTTAACGTTTCAGCACACATCGACCGTGAAGTCCATTGCACGTAGGGTTCCCACCTGTCTGTTTGTGTCCGGAATTTGTCCAGCCTTGGATGTCAAAGAAAATTAAAATTAAAACTGACAAAAGAATGATTAAAAAGTCAAATATCCGGTTTTTGGTCAGGACCTTTCAAATTTCGAAATGGTAACCCTGATTGCACGGGGAATGCAATGGACGACGCTGCTGGAAGGAATGCCCCGACTCCCGACGGATGGTGAGCAGGGCTGTCGGTTGCAAATTATTATAATCGTCTGTCTGCATCGGACGTTCGACTTGTTGATTTCTAGTATGATTGTACTATTTACTTATGTACTCGTATCTAAGGATCGTAGCAGGTGGCGTTCTGTAGTTTCTGGCTACCTCCATGGGATGAAGGTGTGAGTTTATGCATGTATGTATGATAAGTACTTAAAGGTGTACATGTGTCTATTAAATGCTCCGACATAACGATGTATATTATTTTTATTTTTTTTGAACTTCTTTGACTTAATCTTTTCATTATTTGACATTATTTACCTACAAATCGAATTCCAATTCTTTATTAGTGGCTTTTGTGGACAAGATATTTATTCAGATTTCTTACAGTAGTTGTAATGGCAATCATGTAATTTGTTTTAAATAGGTTTTCATTTTTTTTTTTTTATCTTTTATATACCTAGTTTATTTTCAATTTTGTGAATGTGAGAACGTTGTAGGCCTAGTAGAGTTAGTAATCTGTGGTAGAGTGTAGATTTGTTGGCACTTTTCTATTTTCTTAAGTACCTGGTAATTGTTGAAAGGCCTACACTGTCCTCCCATACCTATTAACACTGTTATTTGATAATATTGTAAAGCCAATTATTTTTAAAAGAGTAAAGGCTCGTACAGACTCGCGCGATATCGCGGGCGCGACAGGCACCGACAAAGAAATTGTGCTACTAGTGTCGGGTCGCGCCTGCGATATCGCACTAGTCTGTACGAGTCTTAACCGTGGAGTTTCTTGCTGGCTCTTCTCCATAGGAATCGACTAATTGGAACCGTTCACCTAGCTTCTGACTTTTCATAAGTGCACATGTAGGTTTATGTGAAATAAAATATTATTGAAGGATTTTTTGTATATGTTTGCGTCAATTATTAAGATTTTTGTTGATATGATAATGAACCACTTGAAGCTTATGTTAGAAAAGTTATACATGTTTCTGCTTACGTCAGAAAAATAAATTGATAATAACATATTTTAAAACAGTAATCAAATCTACGTATGGTCACAGCCCTACATACGAAGGATCAACGGCTTCCCGTTATCCTGTTTTAGATCCAATTCCATACAAGCAGTGGACTCCTGCGCATCTATTCACTCGTATAAGGTTAGCCACTCAGGTGATAACTCACGCCCAATGAGGTTATTCATGTCCGGGTTCTAATTGAATTATATCCAGGGTAATGTGAGGTTAACTCACTGAAAGAGCGAATTAAAATAACCCAAGAGAAAGTTCTTTCTCTTGGGTTATTTTAATCCGCTCTTTAACCTGACTAAGTAGTAGTAGTAAGTTGGAAACGTGACCCAAATCTGCGGGTTGGTCGATTGGTGCCGATTCTTATTCCCTGTGGTCATTCTTCGGATGGGTCGCAATTTCCAAATATCGTGACGTCCTCGTTCTAGCTTGATGAAAAATGATAGTAGAATGGAGAACACAAAAAGAAGGTCGAAATGGTCAAAATGACCCAAAGTCGCGTTACGTGTGTCTGTGTGGCCGCCTTTGATCAATAATGAGCTATTATTGATCGAAGGTGGCCGCGTTGTTCTTCTAAACTACGCAAAGGATTTTGATGTGGTTTTCACTACGATTGAGAGAATTTATTCCGGAAGCTTTATGAGTACAATAAATTAATAAAGTAACATTTTTATGTCAAGTCGTAAAAGCCGTGCAAAGTAGTGGCAGGTCGCTAGACTCGCTAGTATCCATTATATCTTAACCTCGAGTCTCGAGAGACCAAAGAAGTCTCATCCGACTCATCTTATTATAAGCTAAATAATAAAATAGTGAATCAGCCAAGATAATTGGCGTGGAACACGTTAGCGGAGGATCGTCGTACGCAGACGTCAGTGTGACCATCTGACCATGCGTTCGATGGAGCGTAACAAATGACTGCTCCTAAGGTCGGAGCTGCACTCGGGTACACATTGTATTTTTTGTTATTTTTTTACTGCTCGAACAATGAAAGCCATTGGTAACCGTTTAACATTGAAAGCGTGTTTATTTCGCAAGCTGTAAGGACGGTCGTATGTCTACCCTCTTTTATCTGTTCTGTGTACCTACCTACCAAAATATGAATTCTACAAATTCCAGAATTCAATTGGCTTTTAATCTAGAGCCTAAAATTGGAGCAGTCTTTCTTCATCTTAAGTTTGACCATCAGCTAATCCCCTCCATTTTGTAACAACGAAAATTTCACCACCTCGCCTGGCATCAGCAAGATTTTCTTTTCACGCATTATACAGAAATCGAAATTAGTTGCACCTAGCTTCTGAATTTTTATAAATGTGCCCATATAGGTTTATGTGAACTAAAATAATTTGACTTGGCAGACTTAAACAGATAAAAAAAAAAACGTACCAAGTGCGTGTCGACCCCGCACTATAAAGGGTTCCGTAGTTGGGATGAAGTTATCCCAAGAACAAACTTAACATTATAGTTGAAAGACTATTGTAACTTGTAAAGCCTACATAGCTGTGATAGTTTTCTTTTAACTTCGTTATATTATATACTTACTACTGCTGTGAATTTTTTCACACATCGAAATACAACCATTTAGCTGGCAGGGCGGGACACTTGATTCTAACAAAAATTAGCACTTTAAAGCTTATTTTTTCGCAAACGGATACCTGAATCGAAAATGGTTTCTACAAACCCGCAATATTTTTGAACGGCCTAAGCAACGGTACCCCACACCATGGGATAGCAGAGAAAAGAAAATTACATCCCCACTTCACATATAGGGGAGGTAAACTTATTTATTTCATAATTACATACATAAAATCACGCTTTCTTCCCATGGGGGCAGGCAGAAACTATAGAACGCCACTTGCTACGCTCCTTACATACTCCTTTTGCTTCGTTTACATTCATACACCTGCATGCCGGTTGCGAGTGCTACGCACCTGACATATTATTATTTATTTCAAGATTTTATTATACCACTTTGTCGGTGTAATTAATATCGACATGCCAAATTACAGCTTTCTAGTACTAAGAGTCTTTGAGCTACGCAGCGGACAAAAACGGACATGGAGAAAATATAAAAGGGTTCTTTGTTGACTAAGGAACCCTAAAAAGGGCTGCAAGAGCGTGCGAAGTGAGCTCGAAAATTCTAGCACCCGCCTCGAATAGGTTAGATTTGATTTTGAGCCTTCATTCAGAACTTACAACATATACTTACATTGCTTGATGCGTGAGAAAATTTTGCTGGACATAGTAAATAACGCAATGAATATAGTAGAGTTTTGAAAATGTAATTCTGAGGTAGAAAAGCAACCTCCAGAAGGCGTCTGTAGAACACTGTAAAGATTTTAAACTCATTTCTTTAGTTGATTTTAATGAATTGCCCGTTCCGAATTACCATACAGCCGAAAAACATGCAAAGGTTGAAGGCATGATTATCCACGGCACATACTACGCCAACTCAAACAATAGTTCGGACGCCGCCACTCTCAGTGTGTGTCCGGCCTTACCTGCGCATGCGCAGCGCCGAGAGCGCCGGCGCCGGCGGCGGCGACCTCTACTGACAAGGGTGAAATTGAACAAAGGGATGGTACTATTACTGAATCAATGTTTTTTTAGGTTTTCAATGTGCGATGAGATAAAGCAAAGCAGTGTAAGATAACGTTTTTTAGGGTTCCGTAGTCAACAAGGAACCCTTATAGTTTCGCCATGTCCGTCTGTCTGTCTGTCCGCGGCTTAGCTCAGAGACCCTTAGTACTAGAAAGCTGTAATTTGTCATGGGTATACTTATTAATGAAGAAATAAAAGGTTCTTTTATTTTATTATACACTAGCTGATGCCCGCGTGGATGTCGGTTAACGCGACCAAAAGTAATCATAAAATTTCCGCAACCCATGGGTACCTATTCCAGGAATAAAAAGTAGCCTATGTCTTTTCCAGGCTATAATCTATCCCTGTACTAAATTTCAGCCAGATCCGTTCCAGACGGCTTATTTTTTTCCGACACCTCCAACCAATATGATTATATTTTAGCCAATGTATACAAAAACTTGACAATTTATATACTAAAACCTTCCTCGAGAATCACTCTATCCATAGGTCAAACAGCATGAAAATCGGTGCGAACAGACAGCCGCGACGGAGGACTTTGTTTTATAATATGTAGTGATATTAATCACGTCGACAAAGTGGTAAAAGAAAATCTTTAGAAAAAAAAATTGTAGGTTACCTCCCCTTGCACGTAAAGTGGGGATGTAATTTTTTTCTCGTCTTTCCCATGGTATGGAATATCGCTGGATAGGTCGTTCAAAAACATTGCGGGTCTGTGAAAGCCATTTTTTTATTCACAGATCCATTTGTGTAATATTAAGCTTTTAAGTGCAAATTTTTGTTAATGTGTGTGGTTATTTTTGGTTATGTGAACAAATTCAAATCAGGGAAAGGCTAGGCAGATTGATAGATATTGCTGAGAAACAGTGTTTTCAACATTTGTGTCTATCAACATTCGTTGCTGACCGTACCTAATCGTTTTTAACCGACTTCAAAAAAAAGGAGGAGGTTATGTATACCGTATAACACATACGCATGCATGCATGTATACTGCAACTTTGCCAGCTAAGCCCAGGGCACCTCAGAGTGTAACCACTAAGGTTCCGACTCTTTAACCGGACTTTCCTGTGGCTGCCTTAAGCTCCTAACGAAACTTAATGCCTCCAGCCAGGGCGTAAAAACTATAAACTAAACGACTGCTGCTCGCTAAGGGCACCCCCTGTGGGGTACGAACCTCGGCTTAGGGCAGCTGAGTCGGAGGGAGGGTGGCAAGGGACCAACGGTGGCTGGATAAAATCAGTGTTTTGATTATTATCGTGGGGAGTTTGGATTACTCGCTGCTCAGCTAAAACGCGTGCTGGCGCTTCACTTACAGTCAAGGGTCGGGGAGGAACATATTTTATAATGATAAATCCATTTTTATAATGATAAATCCATTAAATACTGTCTGTTGTGCGACAATCACAAAACCCGGTGCGAGAAGTTGAAATTTAATTGTATGTAATATCTGTATTTTTTTTTGGATCAAACGTAATGTCTACTTTATTTTTGTATGGAAAGTTTGTGGTACCTGCTACAATTTTGCCTATGAACTGTGAAAAACAAAAAATGTTATGTTATTAAGAAGTCTCATGCACACGGAAAAAAAATACTAAAAGATCAACATTATATTTATTGAGATATCCTTCTAGGCAAAGTTGTGTCTTTTAACTACGAGTACAACTTTGTCTGCGACATTGGGTGCTTTTCATTCGGAAAACCAACATAATTTTTTAAGATTGGGTTCTACCTGACACTTTCAATTTAAAACTCATAAAAAGCTATAATTATAAATAGGTTCAGAGATACAAACAAAACACGTCAAAATCCAGGCAATATTGCAGCATTTTAGGGTGTCGTTTAAAAAAAACTAAATCTATTAAAATCTTTATTGCTGCACAATTACTTTCGTCGCAAGATGTTGTGTGACGTTGATTTGTTTTTTTTATTTAAGTAATACCTATTTTCTATGACGGTTAAAATGATTTAAAAAAACCGGCGAAGTACGAGTCGAACTCGCACACGAAGGGTACCGTACCGTATTTAAAAAAACGCCGAAAAAAAAAAACGTTTTGTATCCGACCCCCTTTAATAATTCAATTATTTTAATTTTTATTATGTTTTGTTATAGCGATAATAGAAATACACAATCTGTGAAAATTTCAACTGTCTACCTATTAAGGCTCGTACAGACTAGTGCGATATTTTACTACGCGATACTTGAAGCACAATTTCTTTGTCGGTGCCTGTCGCGCCCGCGATATCGCACTAGTCTGTACGAGCCTTTACTGTTCATGAGATACAGGCCAGCCCGCTGACAGACAGAAGGACGGACGGACAGCGGAGGCTTAGTAATAGGGTTCCGTTTGGCACCCTTTGGCTACAGAACCCAAAAAACGACGTAAAATGTAGGTATCTTTTATTTTCGGACAAAAAAAATGTTTCTACTTCACGTGGAGTATTCAAGTATCATTCACTATAGCAAATACTTGCGGTGTGTCGGTCGGGGCACTCGGGGCAAGTCTGGGTAATACCCCGCCGCGTTTGGGCAATAAATGTGTCTTTAAATGACACTTCATTAAAATTACACAACTGCTTTTGTTGCCCCGTGACAAACGTACAACTCCTTAAATTATTTCTGATTTCTAAAGGTTCTTAACACAGGACCGTTACCGCGTTTTCTGGTTTTAAATCTTTGTCTGAAAATAATATTATTTTACTCGGATTCTGTATTATGCATGAATTTATTATACATACATAAGTAAATGAGTTCTATTGTGACCCTAGAATAGAAGTTTAGTAGACCAATGAACATGTAAAGGTGCCCGGTGTGACAGACAGACACAGACGGCGCGCGGCGCGGCGTAGCCTTAGTACCTAATAGACACTTTTTGGGACGGAACAGTAGCGGTTTTACCAGCAGGCTGAGTAGGCTTGAGCCTAGGTCCCACATTTGCCTTGCAAAAAGAAGTCTACATCTTTCCGATGATTTTTCTCTCTTTCCTTTCATTGTACATTGAACGGTACCGCAAACTTCTATATTCTATAGTAAAACATCCAGTTCGCAACCCCCAACCAATAGATAAATGATGAAACACCCGATGAAATAATGAGAATGACCACGAGTGATACTTTCTTACACTGGTGCGATATCGCGGGCGCGGCAAGGGTCGCGCTGCCTGTCGCACCCGCGTTTCGCGCCAGTCTGCACGAAGTTTTTGTACAAACCTACTTACAGAAAAAAAAACATTTATCATTTAGTAATTTTCCCTGCACTGAGACAATTTAAAGCCTTACCCTTTGACTATGAACACCACTTATAGTGATAAAATATATCGTTCCCGAGTGTGGACGGCGGGACGAACAAAGCATCATTTATTGATACTGCGGGCAACCCAATCGCTGTGAAGTCACTTGAAATGTCGCGTCGAGCTCATGTTGACTGTAGCGTGAGAACTTCTCACTCCAGTAACTTATTATTATAATGATGTCGGCTTTATTGCTTATGGCTAAGTAATAACAGCTGCATGGGTCGATCGATAAGGTTAAGCTACGCTTGCCGCGGTCGGTCCGTGGATGGGTGACCATCTTTAGATACCAAAGACCCCTCCGTGTCTCGGAAAACATGTTAAGCCGTTGGTCCCGGCTGTTATTCGTGGATCTTTGACTTCGTTACTAGAGATGGGCTGAGTGATGATTTTTCTGTATCAATGACAGCATGACAGTGACAAAAAAATATCGATCACGGGAACAATGACAAAATTAGCAATGATTTTTACTTGAGTATGTTGTACGTCACTTCAATTACAAGTGCTGAAATGATTGCGGAACCAGATAGAGGTAGATATACCAGAGACAATTTTTATTTTTGTTTAAATTCCTGATGGAGCTTAATTTTCAGACCACTGTGCGCCGGCTGACAAACAACGTGACGACTAAAGGCTCCTACTAACAGGCACGACACGCGACGCGACACAAAGACACCGCGTGCCGCGCGACGAGCGGTCTATTTGTGTCGCGTCGCGTGTCGCGTTTGTTTGTAGGAGCCTTCACGGTACGTGTGGTCGTCGTAAAGGCTTTTAAGCAACTTAAGATCAATATTACCGAAGATCTGTGGGGCATGTCTACTAAAGTTTGTCAATCCATTATTGAGACAATTGCACCCTATTTAGCCTTAATATTTAATTTGTGTGTAGATCAAGGGGTATTCCCGGTTTTAATGAAATACAGTAAAATTATTCCACTTTTCAAATCCGGGGACAGCTAAGACACTAATAATTATAGACCCGTTTCGATTTTGCCAGTTTTCAGTAAGGTGTTTGAAAAAGTAATGTTAAATCAAATGCTCAATCACTTTAATTGTAATAATATCCTACACGATCAACAGTATGGTTTCACCAAATTAAAACACATCTATAAGGCATGGGAAGATGCACAAGATGCAATAGGCATCTTTTCCGACTTATCAAAGGCATTTGATTGCGTGAATCACGAAACACTGCTCTTGAAACTTGAACATTACGGCCTGGGTAAACTTGCGCTTAGCTTAGTAAAATCATATTTGAATAATAGATTGCAGCAAGTTCAAATAAACGGTGTTAATTCATTGGGTTTAAAAGTCAAAATGGGTGTACCGCAGGGCTCAATACTGGGTCCGTTCCTCTTTTTAGTATATATAAATGACTAGCTTTTGCCCGCGGCTCCGCCCGCGTAGATGTCGGTTATCGCATAAAAAAGTAGCCTATGTCCTTCTCCATATCCCAAGCTATATCTCTGCCAAATTTCATGATGATCGGTTCAGCGGTTTAGGCGTGAAAACGTAACATACAGACAGACATACAGACAGACAGATAGACAGACAGACAGATAGACAGACAGACAGAGTTACTTTCATTTTTATAATATTAGTAAGGATTTACCGTATTTACTGAAAAACCGACCCCAAATGGTGTTATTTGCTGATGACACATCACTGATTTTTAAAGTAAACAGACATGCCCAGGACCTTGACGACGTAAATAACGCTATGCTTAAGGTCCATAATTGGTTTACTGTAAATAATTTGGTATTAAATGAAAAGAAAACTAAATGCATAAGATTCGCTTTACCGAACGTTAGAAGTAGTGAATGTCACGTTGTATTGTATAAGGAGATACTAGAATTCGTCGAAAAGACGGTTGTCCTGGGGATTACGCTTGACTCAAAACTACAGTGGGGTCCTCACTTAACATCACTTGCAGGGCGGCTAAGTTCAGCCGCTTACGCTGTTTGGAAAATCCGCCAATTAACAGACGTGGTTACCGCGAGACTGGTCTATTTTAGTTACTTCCATAGCATAATGTGTTACGGTATTTTGCTGTGGGGACGAGCTGCAGATGTTGATTCCATCTTTATTCTGCAAAAGAGGGCTGTCAGAGCTATCTACAACCTCCGCAGACGCGAATCTCTGAGAGAGCTGTTTAAAAAAATTAACATGACGGTACCTTGTCAATATATATATGAAAATATTATGTATGTTCGAAAAAATCTACATCTTTTTAGTAAAATAAGTGACAGGCATAATTTTAACACTAGAAATAGGAACAAATTAGATCAACCACGCTTCAGATTGTCTAAAGTACACACTTCTTTTATGGGGTACTGTGTAAAATGTTATAATAAAATACCACTCGATATTCTTCAACTAAATGAGAAGAAATTTAAAACATGCATTAAACGCACACTATGTAGACAAGCATATTGTAAGTTGGATGATTATATCGTTGATAAAAATGCTTGGCTAAATGCTGGTCCTGCTCCACTGCCACTTGGACTCACTAGATAAAATTTTAATACTTGGAAGTGCTTCCCCCTTTTTTATTTTATTTTATTTTCTGACATTACGAACTTAATGTTTATTTTGTTTTTATTTAAGCATGTTTTTATTGTTGAATACTCCAATAGATAATAATTATTTTCTTTCTTTTTTGGTAGTAAATTTTCATTCATCTCTCAAATACATTGCAAACTATAGTTCTGTATAATTTAGCAGCATTTTAATGTGAATACCAAGGAGCCGTTTACTATGTTATTATGATTTATGTTGACTTAAAAGAACATGGCAGTTGAGAGTATGTCATGCTCACTTAAATGTCTCACTGATGGTGGCGCGTGTGTTGGATCATTCGGTTCCCTACAAAATGGTTGAGCTGGATGGTGCTGATCCATGCGTCATGTTCGTGAACGGGCGCCGTCAGTTGGGACTGGTCATATCTTGACTGCCAGGGCTTATTTTTAATTTTTAATTTTATATTTTGAACTGTTTTATTCGTTTTTACATTGTCTCACATATACATAGAAGCAACAAGAATAATGTATTCTTGATTTAAATTAAAAGAGTGTCCTTGGAGTTTCTTGTCCGTTCTTCTCCATAGTGATCTATGTATTGGAATGGGCATCTAGCTTCAACTTTCTGACTAACTGACCGTCTCTTTGACAATTCAAAAGTGCCTGTAAATGGTTTAATTGAAATAAATGCTTTGAGTGAGTTTTGAGTTTGAGTACGCACGTAGTGCATCGGTCCTACTCGTAACATAGGACAGGTAATGAAAAAAAAATAATCTAGTGGTAGTTATATTCGAAATCCGGGACTATAAAGTGTAAAAAACGGGACAAGACACGTAATTCCGGGAAAATCCCGGATTTCCTGGCCATCTGGCAACCCTAGCTCCAGCCGATCGGTGACGCTGAATCGGATATACTCAGCTCCAGCCGGTGGTGACGTTGGGTCGGGAATACTCAACTCCAGCCGGTCGGTGACGATGAATCGGGAATACTCATCTTCAGCCGGTCGGTGACGCTGAATCGAGAATTCACAGCTCCAGCCGGTCGGTGACGCTGAATTCCGTATACTCCGTGGACCACCTCGCTCCCCGTAAGTGTGACGTAATTTATGGATGAAGGACGAAGATAATACACATGCTATCAAATCGTGAAAATGAAAGTGTCAAAATATCATGATTCATGTCCTAGTCACGTGCATAGTGGGGCCTTGTCTATGTCCACTCGAGATAATATTATTATAGGTAGGTAGGCACCCATGGTAGGAAGTTGCATCATGTCCTAGTCACAAGCATACTGTGGGGCCTTGTCTATGTCCACTTGAGATAATATTATAGGTAAGTAGGCACTCATGGGCTGCAGGTGAAAATCCGTCAGGTGGTATATACCTCGTGTTATCATGTGGAATTATGCTGAGCTGAGGCCCTGTTGAATGACAATCATTGTTTTCTGTTTTTTATAGTTTTAAGGTGTTTTTTATTGTTGTGTTAATCGCCAATATACACATTTTTCTTTTATTTCTTTCTTTAGGTGGAAGGTAGCAAGACAATTATACTTACCAAAATCAAAATATTTTATTTCACAAAAGCCTACATGGGCACTTATGAAACGTCAGAAGCTAAGTGCACGGTTCCAATTGGTCGTTTCCTATGGAGAAGAGCCGGCAAGAAACGCCACTAATAAAATAGGAACTGGTCAACAAATCAGTCTCTCTGATGAATCAATATCTATCGTGATCTTCAACAGGTTGCAATAACGAAAAACCATACATAGTTTATTGTTTGTGTTCATAAGGAGAGATATTAGGGAAAGGGTAATGACCGCTATTGCCATGCTAAAACGCGACAACTATAGCACAGTATAAATAAGTAACAGTAGTACGTCTCGGCAGTGACCTTGAAATAATTACGGCCGCTCGGTAGATAAACCTTCCCCGTCCGTGCGTAACTGCCGCGCACTCGAGGCTGTTACGTACACACTGTGTATACACTGAGATTTCGAAGCGCGTCGTTTCAGCCGTTTTCTATGAAGACGTAATACTGTTACTTTATTATACTGTGACTATAGTTACCGTCCTTTTCTACCGCCACTGCCGCCGACAACAGAGTTCGGCAACAATAACTTTATTCCTACATCTGTATATGGTATCCTACACGTAAGGGTTTCCTTTTGTGAACTCTTCTCATTATAAGTTCCAAACTGGTGCTGATCAATGCACGGTAATGCGCAACCCTTTCATGTGCGGCGACCCTAGAGCCGTTTTACACCGTACGATAAGAAAACTGACTAATGAGATACTGATTAACTTACTTTCTCTAATCTATTTATTTGTCTATTATAGGTACATTATCATTAAGTGAGCGACTACCGAGATGACGATTAAAGGCTTGTACAGACTAGTACGATATCGCGGGCGCGACGCAACACTAGTAGCACTAGAAGAAGAAGAAGAACAAAGTTTTTTTTTCACAGGTCAGCTTATGCTTCTGAATTAAGAAACAATAAATAAAAGTAACTTACACAATTTTTATCAATATTAAAGGGTTCATTATACTCATCATTATGAACAACTTTCACTTTGGGACCAAACCTGAAATCTCGAAAAAAGAATCAGCTGTTCCCTACATTTATGTTTGCATAGCTCGTCAAAATGTATATTTTATTTATTATAATTATTATTATATATTTATTTCGGACTATACACATTCAAGTACACAGTCCATATGGTATTAGTACTCGTAACAATGAGTTAAAACCATGTTAGTAAACTCTTACAAACAACTAATAATTACGTGGCCCAACGCACGTTGGCACGTCTTGCCTCCGTTACCAGTGCCTTATGAACGGACTGTCCACCTTGTCTAATAATGTTTTTAGGACGCTGTTGGAGCTTCCGCGCATCTACCCATTATTGACGCTGTTCTCTTCCTCTGGCATGGCATCCAATGGCATGAAAATCGTCATCACGGGCTTCCGTGAACATCTTCGAAGCGCTGCAGTAGCGCGGAAGCCCCATCAACATCCTAAATCCATTATTATATTGTACGCGCAGGACGTTGTAGGCTCTTTGCGTATATTTCACCCACAAGCTGCACGTGAGGTCTGACAGTATGCCTAGAAAAGCGATACTTTAACCCCCTTACTACAATGCGCAAACCTGCGGGCTACCATATTACATCGAACCGCCAACGCCCTTCGCTCCCTCTCTTTATCAGCATCGTCAGATAAGTCCTCAGTGACTACATGCCCTAAGTATTTAAACTGTGTGACTCTCTGTAGTGGCTTTCCGTTTAAAGTCACTGGAGGAACATTATCCAACGAGCTCTACTTAGCTTTAAAAAAACCGGTCAAGGAGCGAGTTGAACTCGCGCACCGAGGGTTCCGTACCAGCCCAGAAAAACTACAACTGTGCTTCACCCAAAGCATACATAATAAATATAATACTACGTACAGATACCCAATTCCATACAAAGAAATGACACCTCCCTAAGGCTGGCTATTTTTTTTCCTTGATTTTTTAACACATGACAGCATCAGCGGCTCACAGTTGCCAGAGATTGTAGTTTTACAACGCCATCTAGGAGTCGGCCTAGATACTAGGTGTCATTCTCGTGATTTATGAGTGTAAATAGATAAATCAACATTAAACAAGGAAGTTTTGATTTTTACTAACGTTACTTCAACCAAAATTGGCCCTATACCACTTTTTATTGATTGTTAATTTCATAATTGTTACCTATGCCATCTGTGATTTTTTTTAAAGACTCATTATAATTTGTTCGAGTTGAGACCCCATGCACAAAGCAACCTGCTACCTGCTAATATGTAGGAAGGAGGACATTTTGGTTGTGAAATGTGAAATGTTTTTAAATTTTCATCAGCGAGTAAAATAATTAAAAAACAATTTAAAAATAGAATAAAAAGAGAAAAAAACACAGAAAGAGAAAAGAGAGATAGAGAATTTTAACACTGCGGTGTAGAATATTGCAGTTTTAGGTCATCGTCATCTCTTGACAAATAAAGGAACTAATGTAATTTTTGTTGATTTCTGAAAAAGTGTACTATTTAGAGACATAATTTTGTTTTTCCTGTAATCTTTACATAAGCTTCTATCACATAGAATAATTTCAGATTTTTCTCTATGCAAACTTCGGAGATAAGGGGGGCGAACGGTATTTTTTTTTACATATTCATCAAAAGTCGAAAACTATGCGGGCGTAAAGAAAAAAGAAAAAATGTTTGAGAATGTGCAAACAGCGCTCTTTCATATGATACCCTACATGCCCTAGTAGCCGCATTTCGAATTTTTAAGACCTTTCTTTCAGTCCCTGTTGCAAAAAAAAAAAAAACTTTTTTGTTTCTTTCTTATTTGCAAAATAGTTGGGCAAACGTCATCTAAAACTATTCTAAATTTCAAGTTGATAGCATCAGTAGTTCTTGAGATATTCAGCTGTGACAGACAGACAGACAGCCATTTTGGTACGGAACCCTAAAACCAAAAGCTCACTCTTCCTAACATTATAATGTGTGTCCATGTGACGCAGCATAGGACTCACAAACAGCCAACAACTTCCTGAGCGCACTGATTGATGGACTCAGCAAGACCATGTCGTCTGCGTAGCTGAGATTATTGACCATAGTCCTATCAATCGAGCAACCGACGTTGGTCTCGCTGAGCTCACCAATCAACTGATTCATATACACATTAAACAGGGCCGGGGACGTAAGTACACCCTGTCTAACACCACACTCCAGGACGTACCTATCAGAGTGAGCATCCGCCCATCTAATACTGTTAGTCTGCGAGCTATACCAAGACTTCAGTACATTAACAAACTCCTCAGGTACCTCTAGAAGTTTAAGCATCGACCAAAGCTTGTCGTAACAGACCAAGTCAAAAGCCTTGGAGAGGTCGAGAAAAGCAGCATACACTAGCGTTTTCTTACCTGTGTAATACCTGAATTATAGACAAGGAGTTAAAAAAAAAATTAAAATTAATGATTTATTGTAAGGACTTATATTTTATAAATTAATTTTCGAATAAATTTATTTAAGCAAATAGATGAAAATTGACCCTTACCATTATCTTCCCCCTTATCTCTACGCGAACCATCATAAGTTCATAACACGTCAACAGTAAATTACTGTATATTTACTTCACACTTCGAAACAAAAAACTAACCACTTAATTCTTTTAAACAAAAACATCGTGCGGTGTAAATAGCGCTCCTGCGCCTGCGCCGGCACCAAATATGGCGGCGGTAACGAGCGGCCCATACACGGCAAAGACCTGCCGTCTCACTTATATGCTCACCGTTGAATCATTCTAGTTAAAATAGAATTTTCGTAACAATTTAGGTAAAAAATCTACTAATACTGTGATTGTTACATGTTGTAGTTGCCTTGTGAATAAATAAATAAATACGAATTTGACGTTTATGGTTAGATTCAAGGCTAGATCTGGATTGTACAGTACCGCATGTCGGTGGTAGCACTTTGACCTGGACTTATTTATTTATAGCGGTATGAGGAACAGGGTGTAAAGTTCACTCATCCTCTATAGAAATGGGAGGATCCTCCGACCAGACGGTTGTCGTGTCTGGTGGGCAACCGCCCGAGGATTAATGTCAGAATGTTGTATTGTATTATGCCAGTTACGCGGTAAACTCTGCTTGCGCGATGCAGGATTTGTGTGACGTCAGGTTTTTGATGCGTAGTTCGCATGTGGCGTTGTAGATGTCGCCACCTATTCATTAAAGGATTACCAACAATAATAAAACCAGTTTAATAAACATTATCCTGTAATGCACTCACAATTACAGGTAACAGCTTACACATTATCGAGTACTGTACATGCTCTGAATACATAATTAAATTAAGAATACATAAAACAATATACATGCTATTATAAAAGATTAGAATTACAATAATACAATAAAAAACTTGTCTTGATTTTCAATATTATGTCAGAATGAAATCATATTAAATTAAAATAAATGTAGGAATAAAAAAGGACGGTTTAAAAACTTACTTTTATAAATTAAATATTTAACAAAAAAAAATAAGTGATAAATTATTTGTTATTGTTAAGCTACCATAGTCGTGTGGCTTTCTATACCCGTTCTTTTTTACATTGTGATCGAAAAGTAAAACATACTCTAAAGATCGTGAAGACTGTCAGTCATCCGGAGCCAGGAACCAATATTAAACAGGGAAGACTGGCGTACTTAAGACATGACCTTCAGTACACACTGCCCCGGGCTGTTGTGTGAGTATCTTGCCATCAGTGTTCTTGAGCTTGGTGTGCTCACAACTATTAACCACCACACGCCAGTTTTATAATACTGTGAAATTCTGGGAGGTATGTACTATCGCGGACATCCGAATCGGACCACCTTAAGGACTATTCTTGCTTGCAGCGCTCGGCCGCTATCGTAACGCTTACCTACGCTCATCACCCAATAGCATCTCAGCATCAGATTTTAGTTGTTGTTTTTGTAAGTAAATAAAAAAAGCTCTTAAAAAACCAGACGAGATCGCCAGACATCTGTGATCAATTGATCATCATTGTATAAAGCCTGAGAAATGTATTTGAACAAAAGTTTTTTATTTTTAATATTGGTCGTCGTAAAAAAGGGTGGTAAACAGATGTGGACATCCATGAGCACGGGATTTTGTTTTGAAAGTGTGTCGATTTGGATGTCCCCCATAGTACCTTTCAGTATCTACTCACTTACGAGGTAGCCGAGCTCAGCTCAGTTACGTGATAGATCACTGGTTAAAATAAGTCTACATGCGATATTTATAGAGATAATTCGTTTATTTCACTTCATAAACAGTACAGTTACACTTCTACTGATCCCAATCAATACAATAAGGGATAGACCAACTTTTCAACAAGAAGATGCGAACAAGACTGACGCGACAAGCAATAATATTTGAATTTCTAACAATAATGAAATGGAAATAACACAAATACTTCAGTTCAAAATTCTAAAAATCTAAATCACTTTTTACACGGTGCAAGTTTATTTCCTGTGAAATCGAAGCAACAGTTGACTGGCACCGTCTAAACAACACGTACAATTGTTGCACGATAAGTTAATTGCCGTTCAAAACTGGTATAGGTACTGGTAAACAGCACGTACAATAAAATTGCACGTGCAATAAAATCGCATACAAGTACGAACGAATTAAACAAGTTTAAAAAAATCTTGAGAAGTTTAATAAAATTGTAATTAAATATTTGGCAGCGAAAATACGGCAATACTTGAATCGATTGTTCCAGGACGTGCAACTCTGTGTTAACACGACTTAACACGAGGCAAAACAGGCATGCAATAATCGCCTTACAAGAAAATTGCCTTGGTGTAAGTCACCTGCAATTTTATTGAACGGCACAACTTGCATTCAATTATTGTATGCCATTTTATGTAAATTGCACGCGTGTAAAAACTTCCATGCAATTCTTGAATGAAAATAATTGAACGTGCTTTATGGCTTGCGATTAATGCTCTTGAACGTTCCAGAAACTTTTTTAACTTTTTTAAATCGGAAATCGAACTTACTACGTCATACTTAGCAGACATAACCCTGTGAGGAAATTTAAAAGTAAATCCACTTAACACCATTTAAAAAAAGGTCATTAACCAAGCAGCTTTTGATCCCACGGGATGAAAGAAAAAAAAACCGGGTGCGTATGAAATGGATTTCATAAAGAGACGCGTTGACGGACAGCCCTTGTGGTGGCTGCTCTTGCCATTCATTTCCCACACTATAGAACTTATTATAATTATACGCATAAGTAAGATACGCCATCTGTGTTTCTGTTCAATGAAGGATGTGTAGAAACGCTGTTTAGTGTTAGCGATACGGTTACGTTACGACTTAAACCAGTTTTTGAAGTGAAAACTTCTTTAGACGTAATTTGCACTCTTTCTGATCGGTGAACGAAACTGAACCGTAACGCTCGGGTCGGTGACGCTGAATCGGGTATATTCGGCTCCAGTCGGCGGTGATGCTGAATCGCATACATAAATTCGCGTCTACAAAAGTAAAATACATGGAGCCATAACCGTATCCGTGTCGTCTCATGTAAGCGTCAGACTCAATCGTCGGGCCTTTTATAAAAGAGCGGGAATATTGTACGTCTTCATACCCAACGAACTACCAGTTTTAAATAATTAAAAAACGTTTGCGGTCGGGGGACCCCCGTCATAAACGAAGTTCAGTTCAGCATTGTGGTTGTACAACCGGCCGCGCACAATGCTCGTCTGCTCGAATCTTTATACTCGCACGCACACATAGTCATATATAAAAGAAAGAGACAGAGAGAGAAAAAGTCGTCTTACGCTTTTTCCTTACGTGACGATTTCTAACAGTTAACTCCAACCGCAAGCCGCGTTAAGGAACTTCGTTTCAAAAACTATCTCCTTTTCTTTGGCGCCATCTTGAATTTTTATTTAAACCCCATCATCGTTGTCAGCGTCCTCGAAAACCATGAAAACGACACCAAAAAAATCAATCTGCCTAGTCTTATCCCAACTATGTTGGGTCGGCTTCCAGTCTAACCAGATGCAGCTGAATACCATTATTTTACATGCTGTGACTGGGTTGTGGAGGTCAGATAGACCTCCACAACCCAGTTACTGGGTAAAACAATACCCCTCGGTAAGACTGGTTGTCAGACTTTCGGGCTTCTAACGACCGGTAACGACTGTCAAAGAGAAATGTAATGACAGCCGGGACCAACGGCTTACGTAGTTTCCGAGGCACGGAGGGGTCTTGGTATGTAAAGATGGTCACCCATCCACGGACCAACCGCGGCAAACGTAGCTTAACCTGATCGATCTACCCGTGCGGCTGTTATTACTTAGCCACAAGCCCCTCAATATTTTTATGTTAATTGTTACTTTAAAGAACCGAATCGGCTGATGACATCTTGGTATTTTTACACCCCGTATAAATGTCGATACATTATTAACAAACAAGTATTTTGGGGTGGCAACACACAACATACTCAAGCAGCTCTACTCTGCGGTGAACACAGTTCTTTGTCCGACTTTTACGATTCTTTTACGATCGGTCGTGTAAAAGCACCGACTGACTAACTAATATTCTGTGGGGTATATAAATCAATGGGTTTGGGGGTCGTAAATAATAATGTTTGGATGTTGAAAGCCCATTTAGGCGCTGTTGTAGAAGCTTTAGTGTTACAAAGCTACGCTTCTGGATTGTGGTTGCTAGATGAGCCACTTTAGGCACACTCATTCTGAAAAATAGGTACTATACCCGAATTGCTTTAGCGTGGCAATAGCGGTCATTTCCCATTCCCTAATATATCTCTCAGTAGGAACCCAAACAATAAACTACTATGATTTTTCGGTATTGGAACATGTTGAAGATCACGATAGATATTGCTTATTTCGGTTTATGAAATAAATAATGCTAGAAAATTGAGGTGGGTCAATGACTACTATTGCCAAGTTAAAGCGATTCGGTTATATCCGCTAAATCTCGGACTTAGTCTATTGTCCTTGGTTGTACTTAGATGCGATTGAGAGTAATGTGATTTTTTTGGCTCCTGTCTGCAAGGAATTATTCTAGTAAGTGACTAGATACCTGAAAGCCAATTCCCGTAATTAAAAACGTTCAAATTCTAGTCGCAATCTCGTCTCAGCAAAAACTTATCAAAACTGTTGAGAAATCAACGATATTTGTGACAGATTGAGACTAAGATATGAATACGACCGTTCTTAAACTTACGGAAATTCGGGCCCCTCTGTTTTACCATTCTGTCAGTATCTTTGTTTTCTTTCCAAGAAGACCAGCCTGGTTGTGAACTGCAGAGGCCTATTTGGAAAGCACTGAATCGATTGCGTACACAAGTAGGCCGCTGCAAACATTATCTCCAGAAATGGGGCATTATCGATTCATCCAACATCCAGTGCAAGTGCGGTGCTCCTGAACAGATTATGTCCCATCTGCTAGTGTCCTAAATGTCCGTTCTCCTGCACCCTTGTTGATCTGAACAACGCCCGTGACGCGATGACGCCACAATAAACGTGGCCACCTACTGGGCCCAAACGGTATAAGCAACAAAGATGTACCGTCGAAACGTCGATCTTTGATAAGTAGGTAACCGTTTCTTTACAAATTAAAACTAATGAGAAGAAAGTAGGAATCCATGTCAGTCATTAAAATGTTTCTGGAGACATTCTTGTCAGCCCCATACCACTCCCCGACTCATTTTATAAGAAAACTGTGATTCATGCGTAACCAAACAAAACCTAACGATTTTCAACTTTATTTCGAAACCATTAAAGGTTGATCCAATGAGGAAACGAGTGATCGAGGTATTTTCAAGAATATCTAAAAGGAGAAATTTATGACATTGCTTTGTGGTGTCGTAAAATAAGATTTGGTTAAGGTGTGGTCCTTATACCCGTGATTTAAAAAAACACAAAAGAATACCCCTGTGATAGGTGGACAAAAAAGTGATCTAATAGTGTCCGTTTTCCTTAAACATTAAGTTAACTGTTATTGGAATGTCCTTCTGGTATAAAAACCAGAAGAACTTTGTAAATTAGGGGAATGTCTTGTCGAATAAGTATGCACTGGAGTGTGGTGTGAGACAGGGAGGCCTGTCCTCTCCAAGACCATTAAATTTAACTTGTACGTTGATCAGCTGTTTTATCAGCTCAGTAACTGTCATGTTGGTTGCCATATACAAGAAAATGTCTGTGTTAATAACATTAGTTACGCTGACGTCATGGTGTTGCTGAGCCCATCGCTCAGTGGTTTAAGAAAACTGCTTATGGAGCAGTTTTCTTCTGTGAGTTATATTATGCTATGGCTCACGGTCTGAGGTACAACGAGAAGAAGAGTGTGTGTGTGTGGCCATAAGTGGTGGGAATAAACAACCGGATTATACCACCTAGGCCGGACGGAATGCCTTTAGAACGTGTCGCTCAGTTTCAAGTACCTAGAGCACATTGTGACAGAAACCCTGAATGACGATGCGGATATCAAGTGGGAGCGAAGAGAGTTGTCAGTAGGGCTTTCAGTCTCGCTGCATTTCTGAGTCCCGGGAAAAAATAATCGAGACTCGGTGCGGTCTCGAAATTCCCGGGAATAACGAGACTTCCGAGACTATTGTAAAAGTAGGTTTCCTACTTATAGGCTAAGCTTTTAAGCAGTCATAAAAGGATATTTCAATCAAGTACTTTATTACACATAGCAGTTACAAACTCATTATAAAACCAAAAACTATTTATGAGAGTTTTATATTTTTATAGTGGGTACGTAAGAAACAAAGCGCATCAGAGAGAACCTGAATTTATTAATAATAAAGGTACCTAACCTGCGTTAGAAAAAGCTCTCTCTGCTTCTACGCTAGTGGGAGCGATAGATAGTAATTATTACAATGGTTTTGATATTTCCCTAAGCCATTGGACAAGTCTCAAAAGTCTCGTTATTCCCGAGACTGAAAGTATCAGTCTCGAGTCTCGAAAATACCAAAAAATCGTCAAGACTCTCGAAATTTTCGAGACCGAGATTCCCGGGATGAAAGCCCTAGTTGTCAGTGCGTGCTAAGATGTTGGTTCACAGATTCGCAAGGTGTACAGTAGAAGAGTTCAACTACACCCAGCGGGACAACAACGCTTTTCGCATACAATACAATAACGCCTTTAGGATTCTGGTGAGGCTCCCTCGGCATGTTTGCTGACGCAAGAGTCGATGACTTTTATCCCATTATGCGTAAGAAAACAGCTTCTCTGATCTGCAGTGCTGGGGAGATTCATTAACTTCATGTAACGAGATGATATTAAGATTTTATGACATCAATAACAATTTATTATTTGAATTTTGAATTTTACGAATGTTGTAATATTTAAGAATCACTACATATTATAAAACAAAGTCCTCCGCCGCGTCTTCTGTCTGTCTGTCTGTTCGCGATAAACTCAAAAACTACTGCACTGATTCACGCTGTTTTCACCAATGGATAGCTTGGTTCTCGAGGAAGGTTTTAGTATATAATTTGTTAAGTTTTTGTATGCATTTTTGTATGAATTAACGATATTTGTTGGAGGTGTCGGAAAAAAATAAGCCGTCTGGGAGCTTTCAACGAAAACGCTGTCTAAACCCTTTGAGATATAACAAAATAATGTATGGTGGAATTATGTATCTTATAAAGGTCTTCAAAAAAGTCCGCGATGGCATATGTCTATCTCTTAAGGATAACATACTATATCCATTTTATTGTCTTTTTGTAGGTATTTGTTTGCCGAATTTTACTCTTGGAAATACGATTACGATAACAATACGCTATAATATCAGTAACTATTAGCCAAATTATGTTCGTAGATAAATAAGCTAGCTACTTATGTGTATTTCAAACAGTATACAAGAATATTTATCATAAAAACATTACTAAACACGGCGGCCTTATGATCAAAATTTGTACATTCCAAAACTTTCGTTACTTTTTCACTGACATATTTATCACTTTTCGATAAACTAACACTCAATACGAAATCTACACTTATTTCTCAGTAATTCTGTATAAGATTCTTCTAATATTAAACCGTTTTCTCATTGAATCCATTACTTTACGCACGTATAACCTTGATGAATGTTTACATTAAGCACCGCGCCACACCGCCACACGACCACACAGTACAGACGTATTTTTTTTTCGTTCGTTTAGTGGTGTTCCCGCTAAAATGTCAACCGGTCAAGTATTAGTCGATTAATCGAATTCTACAGCCAAATCGTGTTGCAAGTACAAAATAAATGCCAAATATTTATTTCGTTTTCACATTGTTGGTACTTACGTGAATTATTTTAAAATTATTATTAGTGTCGCACTTTTATTTCGTGTTGTTATTTGGTACCATTGATTGCTTTAAGAATTTGAGTGAAATTTTGTATTTTGATTTTGTGTTTGTTATCTTCTAAGTAAAGACTCATGCACGTTCAGAACATAAGTACTTTTATTATATTAAATCATTTGTTTCGGTTTCTATTCACATAGTGAATCACATTGAAATTAATATTAAGTTAGAATTTTGAGATATAGCCTGGGATATGGAGAAGGACATAGGGTACTTTTTACGCGATAACCGACATCCATGCGGGTGAAGCCGCGGGCAAAAGCTAGTATTTAATAAACTCGGAAATGAAATTCGAGAAAAAAAAAATAACAAAAAGAAATGTCATTGGTGCCGATTTCCTTGTTCACAAACTAAACTAAATTTAAGTTCAGTGCATCTTTTTCTTTCATTTCATTAAGAAAAGGACAGAAGACAAATTTTAGTTTAGTCCTGTCAAATTAATCAACTACTCATTAAGTAATGTGATTGAATGACAATTTCATGAAATCATGACTTTTATTACCCTGACGCTTCCCCCTTTACCGCAGGTAATATTGAAATTGTAAGGCATCCATACACACCGCAGTCTGCATACGACGCAGTACATACTAATCCTCTAAGCGGGTACTTGAAAACCCCCTGAAGTGGAACCTTGATATGTATGATATCATCGTTAAAACTGGTCATTACTTAAAATCGTTTTGTAGGTTAAATGTTAACCCAATGATGTCTGTCTAGTTGGTGTAGTGGTCGTAAGCGCTACGGCTGAGCACGTCCTGGGTTCGATTTCCAAGACAGGCTAAGTGTTTTTGGGTTTTTCTATCAGGAATTTGTTAGTAGCAGCCCGGAGTCTGGAGTTGTGCCCAGTGGATGGCAATAGGCTCGCCCTATGACATGGGACTTGAAAATAACGGGATAAATGTGGGTGTAGGTACTATGTAAAGAAAGAAAGAAAAATGCGTTTATTGGCATTACAGCAAAAAAATACACCTTAAAACTATTAAAAAAATAAAAAAAAACAATGATTATACGAGTAATGCCAAAAGGGCCTCAGCTCAGCATAATGTTAGATGACACACAAGGTGTACCACCTGACGCTGATTTTCAGCTGCGACCCACGAGTGCCATACGCTAGAATAATAAACACATAGGTGTGTCCGTTTTAATACATAAAAAATTAAAGGTGATAAACTGATAACATAAAAAGCTCATACGAAATCAAATGAAAAGTAGGTACACTTCTGTCTAACCCTTCGAGGAAAACACGCGTGATGTATTGTTATGATAAGTGGTAAACCCCCTTTTTGCAGAACGCCATTCCATGCTAGGAATTTCAGTTGTGCAATACCATGTTAGTTGTTTTGATTGGTTTACCGAAATAACAGCATTCATAAGAATTCGAAGTTTGGTTCTCACGTCGCATCCCATATTGGGCAATATCGCAGGAAACACACCACTTCCCCGTTGTCAAACGCAGTCGGTTCACTCACTGCATGCATACAAAGTTGATGAGTGGCACAAATAATAAGCTTCAGCGAGTTGATGCTTGTACGATACGAAAAAAACCGGCCAAGTGCGTGTCGAAGCACGCACATTGAAGAGTTCCGTAGTTGGGAAGAGTTTATTCCAAGAACTTTGTTAACATCGTATTTGAAAAACAAGTTCTCCCCTAAAATCCAACCGAAAATACTCAATACAATACTCAATACCTACTTTTATTGCATTCCACATGTAGGTAAAAAAAAGTTTAAACTCAATATTGTTATTGAGAGATTTGCCGTGTAATATTAAGACCACAGACTTCTTATAGGTTTTCCTGTAATCTATAAGTAAAGAATAATTTTTTGTATTTTTTTTTTCAAATTTTATTTTCGTAAATAGCTTTTAAACGGTTTTAAAATTATTAAAAAAAAAAAAAACTGAAATCCCCTTGAGCCCTTTTATTTGATACGTCACAAGGCACAGTAGGTACGCAAAACTTTTGTCTTTAATATTCTTTACCCCATATTCAGAATGGGTTTTTTTTTTTTTTGAGGAATGCTAAGAAGAAAAAAGAAAATACGTTTATTTGCGGTAAACGGTAAACATCACGCAAAGAAAGAACGCAAATACAAAAAAGAACAAGTTGGTGGAAAATATGTGTCACATCCACGCAAAACGACCATCGCTCAGCATAATGCTGCGAACCTATTCAAGCCAGAGCCCCAGCGCTCAGAAACCAATTCTCGTCCAGTCAAAGTCCATGGCGCACGTCCATGGTACTTGGTTAAAAACGCCACCGCTTATAACTCAGAGCATACGTTACTAACCGGCTAGTGTTTGTAAGGTAAATAGAGGTCCGATGCTTTCGTGACGGTATCGACGCCTGCACTTTACTAATTAACGATGCGTGTGGCCAGACCTGGCTCTAATACCATAATATTATGGTGCTTCCCATAGTCTCTCATACAAAAATAGAAATAGATCCCGCTCGCTCAAATTCTTCACTATAAAATTTAAAAGTCAGGGTTTCCGAGAGCTTTCAGAATGTGCATAAAAAATCTAACATCGAAAAAGTCTACAAATTTAGAGTTAGGTGTAGAGCCTGCAAGTCCGCAACCGTCTGCTTGCGCTAAACTAGTTGCTCACCACTATCATACCCAACATCTTTGCCAAGATATGCACTTATTGGTTTTCCCTGTTATCCAGAGAATTAACAAATAAAAACTAGGCAGGCAAGTCCTAAACCTAAAGTATCTTAGAACTTAGACATTCAAGGAATCTCTAATGTCTCCAAAGCACACACGGAAAGAAACGCGCGCGTAAAAAACTCTGTAATGTGCCATATTCTTTACACAAAAATCACACCGTATAGGCAGTTGGAAAACGGTGACCTAACATTGGCAGTCCAACAGTACAGAATCAAGACACTGTGTGCAACTCCCGGTCAAAAATTACTCAATAACGTTCACACGGCGACTGTAAATGGAAAACGAAGACCTCGCAGTAGCGAACTAATCAACCCTTCTAAAGTACCAACACAGTGTCGTCTCCCAAACGAACTATGTTCTAAGAAGTGACACAGTGTTCCTACATGGAATACGTCGAGTTCAACAGCAGTCCAATTAGTATTGGGAGGGAAGAGGTAATTGGGGTAGAACCGGTTCTAAGATCGTTTTACTCGCCGGTCCGGGTTCAGCTTGTGCTCGTACACTCGGGTACTTCTCAATGGAATTTGTATGTATAATTGAGTGTTAATAGGAAAGTTCTGTAATGTGAGATAGGCGTGTTCGGGATACGAGTATGTGTTCACAAGTGTTACCACTTTTTCTCTTGAGAACTCTGAAGTAATCGTGTCCATTACTGTGAATACTGTGATGATCATACATATCTACGTAAGTACTCATATTAAAAGTTTGTTGTACGTATTTGTTATTTTTTGTGTCTGGTCATTGGTGTAGCGGCAAAACACTTGGCTTACTTGTTAGGTCCCCGATACCAGACAATTCGTCGCGTAAGAATCAATATCGTTTCAAGTCTGTGGTCAATGCCCCACTGTCAGAACGATATGGAAAGCAGATTAGCTATCGTCTGTATTCTACGTCCACAGTCGCTAGTCAAAATCAAAGGTCATTTATTAGAATTAGGCCAAGAATCAGCACTTTTTGAACGCCAAAACAACACACATAAGTCAACAACAACACAACAACATTAACATAAGACTGAAGAAAAACACTCGCCCTTCTCAGTGCTTTAGCTGGGAAGACAAAGTGACGCAACAACTCTCCAGCAGCGTCAGTCGAACAGTCCTCACTTTGACCAATACTTGACCCTTTTAAGAGCAGCCCCAACTCCCGATCACAGCTGAAGCCGACAATGATGTACACTTAGTCACATTCGCGTGGTGACAGTGACTCATATTGCCCCGGTTCCCGATATATTTAGATTGGCACACGACCGCGAGACGAACTGTCGCGTGCGTACCAAAATATACGTACGTTCAGTTGTTTGTCCACCGAGGAAACGTCACGGACAATCATGGTGTGTTGTACTAGGGCATAATATGGTAACTCGAGTGTTAGACCGATAAGACCGCCCGGCCTGCCCATCGAGTCATTTATTCAAATTAGGCTGAGAATCAGCGCTAAATAGAACTTGGCAAAATGGATTATAGATCCGTCCGACACCCAATGTGACTGTGGTGTTGTCCAGAAAATGACTCATTTGCTGGAATGTCCCAAGTGTATGCTCCTGTACTTTTGAGGATCTAATGAACGCCACTGACGCTGCCACCTTACTTACCCTCGGCTAGGGATGCAAGAAGTGCCAAAAAGTATCGAAATAAATCCTATAGATAATTAAAAAAATATATATAGAATTCAATATACTTATCGAAAAAAAAAAAACATCGATTTATCGGTGGAATTTTCTGAAAAATATTTGTACTCTGTGGAATTCTATTGTGTTTGTTTTTGATTCAAATAAATAACAAACTAGGAACATCATTTCTGATGTAAAATCTTAAAATAATAAAACATTGTTAGTAATAATTCTACTTTTTTACCTCCAGTGGTTTTAGTCAGTGGCGACAACGGTGTTGCTATTAGAAATATATCAATGATACAATATCGATACTTGACATTTTATATCAATATATCGATGTATCAAAATAATAGATATCTTCAAAAAATATCGATATAAAATGTCAAGTATCGAAAATTTATCATAATATAATATGCGATATATTCGATATATCGAACAAAAAAATATAACCTACTTTTAGTTAAAGATTTTTGTTTCTTGATCAGAAAGATCAGGAAAGCCTAATGGATCTTTTTTGCATATCAATCATTTGTAATACCGAATCACTGAACATGAAATTCGTAATAGACCACTGACAATGCATATTAAGGAACAATGCCATAATCACGACCAGCGAATAAATTGAGTCGACTGTAAACTGCGTTCGATCTGCATCTGCATTTAACAATCGCTCGAAATCAAACTGTTCATTTATTGATAGGTTTCTTGATAGTTGATTGATTAGGTAATGATTGATACTCGAACATGATTACATGATGTAACACAAACAGATTTCAAAATTCTGTGAATGTGATGTTTCAGTTTGCAATTTGCATTATTTGCTCCATCGACGCAAACATTTACATTTATAGAGCTTTTGTATTTGATGTGCCATCCGGGCAGTTTCCAAAAATAGTATGATCCAGCAGGAGCATGCTGAATGATCACTGCAGAAATACATGTGTAAATTATTGTAGCTTTATGTTTTATAGCTTAAAACCAAGGCCCAACGCAGATGAAAGTGAAAAATGGTTTATTATTTTAACAAGTACTTAAATAAGTGAATCGAGCCTATTTTTAAGCAAATAAGCTTGTGTTAGGAGACTCCGCTCTTCCATAACTTAAATAAGTAAGATTAAGTATTTGCAGATGACCGATTGTAATCGGTCACCGAACTACAGCAGATAGATGTCGGTGTCCAACTTTAATTCGACTCAAGGCCTCCTACGAGTACACCTGCCAACTGTGTAACTGCGGAATTGTTGTGAGGAACACGTTTTGGAATGGAAGAGTAACGAAGCGCATGTTTTCCAGCAGCTTTCAAATAGTTATTGGTATTGTTCAGCCTTAGTTTCAGACAAGGATGTCGAATGAAAACTGACTGAGAAATAACGTCAAAAGGACAGACGGATTCGCAGATTCGTATACTAACAACAAAATCCCTTCAAGTGATCACTACCTTAGTCCACATGATATCAAGCATAGAACAACGATCGTTCGTGCAAACGTTCAAAAGCCGATGTTCAATAGACGTATGTATGTAGTAACATATCTCTTAGGCCCATAAACAGAACCTCACTCAAAACTCAAGCATTACTTAAAACTTGTTTAAATCCATTTGTTTGGTTGAATCTAGTTTTAAGTAATGCTTGAGTCTTGAGTAAAGTTCTGTAAATCCTTCTACAAACAGGCGCGACACGCGACGCGATACAGACGCACCGCTCGTCGCGCGACACGCTGTGCTTTGTGTCGCGTCGCGTGTCGCGCCTGTTTGTAGGAGCCTTAATACGGGCCTTAGAAGCATAATATAATAGGACAGGTATGCGAGAACATGAGACGTGAATGTGACGGCCCTGGAACGTAGATCGTTCAGACGTAGTTATACCTGAGTTATGATTTCCACGCAGATTTGCTCAATGGGCCGCTAAAACTAGGGGCGCAGAATAAATAGTACGCAAAGACATGAGAGGGGGGAACTCACTACCGATATAGACTTTCTGACCCATCACCAAAACATCCTACTTCACACATCACGTCAATAATTGTCAACTTTAGCTATTTCGAAATAGGATTCAAATTCATTTGGCAGAATATTGTGACTTATGACGGGGTTCTAAGCAGTCCGAGCTGAATCATCGGTCACTTACCCCCGCGTAGTTAGAAAATAAATTTTCTAGATAAAACTGTTTTGTAGTGACATTGTTTATGTTTCCGATTTGTGATATTGTATTTTATTTTGGTACATTGTGCTTGCAGAACAGTTGGCAACGGATGGGAAATCCCACGAAGATCTGCTACTAGATTTTGCCAAATGTACGACTGATCATTTCATGACAGGTAAAATTGGCTCAAAATTACCTTGAGAGCTGACTTCACCGATGTGACGTGTAATACTGCAGCATGGTCTTCTTCTGTACGTTTCAATAGATCAACTCATATTTTGGCCAACCAAAATGTAACGACCTGGAAAGCACTGACGTTTGCCTCATTTAAATCCTGGAGGAGATCCAGATCGTGCAAGACGGGCAGGAAAAAAAAACCATCCACACTTCATCACTCCAGCAGATCAACTGCCCCTAGACACGAACTGCATTGGCTAATCTGGAAATGTGTATCTAATCTGACTAAATGGAGTAAAATCGATCCGTCCCAAACAGGAAAGATTTTATTATGGTGGATTCTCTTCACAGAATATGTCGCATCTTCTTTCCTGCAGCGTGGTTAAAACCATCAACCACCAAGTTATTTATACCGAGAAACTTTCGGCTGTTAGTAAAATAAATAAATTCTTTATTTCACCAAAAAGCCATTATAACAATTACAAATTACAATAACCAAAGAGAGCATATAAGGCTTATAACTAGGTCACAATAATTACTCTGACTCCTAAACTAGGTGTCTTAGGAGTCAGGAAAATACCTAATCATCCATCTCTTTCTCGTATTACCTGGAAGATGGGCATGCAACCAGAGACAACAAAATCGGTCCCATCGACATCGTTCTGTTCTTGGGTAATCAGTGGTGATCGTGACAATTCTTGTTTATTGATTCTTATATCTTTGTCGAGTTGTGGGCGTGCTTGTCCGCCATGGCACGGTTTAGTGATTTAGACTACAAATAAACAATTTGTTCGGCTTAAGTAACATTATAGCTAAGGCTTTTAAGCACTTAAGCAGACGTTTATTTCAATGATGTTAGCGAGATCAGTCTGGTTTGGTCGCATTTTTGCTGTCAAATGGGAATCTAAAGCATTTCTCGATATTTCCAGGTTCAGGCGGTGTGAAATCGGGCGGTGGTAACAAGATGAGGATTGGCTTTTGTTATAACTAGATTGGTTCTCTTTAGTCAAAAATGTTATCAACAGAAACAATTAAGAACCACTTCAGTTGAGCTTCCAAAAGGACTTCGTGGCACGGTAGGTAAATAATTACCGGCTTGGCTAGTCGGCCACATAATAGGGCCTAATCACACAAGACAATAGCCCTTCCCCGAAGGGCCTACCTGCTCTGCTCACCCAACAATGCGTTTGACTAGTCACGCATACAACGAAGTGTGAAATACCGTAAAAAACTTTTAGTTTTTGGAGTATGGTGTTAAAATTATGGACTTTGAAGATTTGTTTGTGTTTATTTTGTCACCATTTTACAATAACGTTCCTTTGATTCATGCGTTACCAATCCAATACATTGAACACACTTTGTGATCTCTTCTCTGTATGAGACCTACATAAAGTGTCAAAGTGTGTCCCTTGGCTTCGGCCTGGTATTATTATAAATAAGAAGTAATATATATTACCAACAAAAAATAAGCTTCTGGCTACGCAACCCTCACTTAACACATGGACATACTCTTGACATTTGATTAGCTCCCGGAGTCGCGGCTCAAGGCTGCAGCAATGAATGAGTTGCTTTTCAACGCGGAAGTGTAAGAAAATTATTCATATTTTGTCAATATTGCACGTCGGAGCAGTTAATTTAATTAATTAGGTCATAAACTGGAGACGCTCCACTCGTTCATGTCAGTGGGCGAGTCTGCGCGCGCGCATATTAATAGCGCGGGAGATAGTGATGCGGCAATGTGACCATAAAGTAATAATCAAGTATAGTGTACGGACAGACAGCATTATGTTGTATAGGTTGCAACTAGTGATAAGATACGGCCGATGTAGCTGGTGCAGAGACAGTGATGTTGGTTGTGGATTTGACTCCTGCCTGTGCAAACAATCTGAGTGAGATTATATCACGTCTGTACTCCCCGAAAGATTAGGGCAGAGGTGTGTTTTGCACCCCAAATTTCGTCAGTCCCATGAGTATGTCTTCTTCTTTTCATGTGGTTAGTGACCAATCTGGTGTCAGAGTTTTTATTCCGCCCATTGGCTTCTGACTTGGCTACACATGCCGTCGTGAAATATCTCTCAAGCATGCCGGTTTCTTCACGATGTTTTCTTTCACCGTTTTTAAGCAAGGGAAAAGTATACAATACGCACATGAATCCAAAAAGTCAGAGGTGCGTGCCTTATGGGTTCGAACTCTTAAACCTATGGCTTGGCAATCCGACGATCACACCACTAGGCTATCATTGCTATGCTATGTACGTAACTATGTAACAATGGACAAGCCGATGAATAAGCCGGGACCAGATCCGGGGTGCTTCTGAGAAATTGGAGAAACAAACCTGGTGATCAAACCCAGAACCTCACGCTTAGCAGTCGCACTTGCGACCACAAGACCAATAACGAATGAGGCAATTTGTAAGTTATTAAATATAAATATTAGGAGAGATCACAGATAAAAGTTTATCTAAGGGATAGTTTGAATTCATGCTGTTCTTTCGAAGTATAGTAACCCAGTAGTATGGGAACGGAATTCATGGCTCATCTCTTTGAAAGTGGTAACCAGCACCGTCTGTGTGTACACTTATACTTATATTTATATGGGTACAGCATCTTAACAATTTCATATTATGATTAAATCGCTGGTATGTTAGAACGTACTATATATAGTGGGGTGTACCCTGCCAACCTGTTTGGCCGACAGGGTTCTGTTCGCGTGGTTATGACATGATCTTGTCGTTACGTTGCCTCACCAAGCTGCTAATGATTTATAGTTTTATAGCCGTTGCTACAGGTAGCACTTTGTGGAAGTGTGTGATGAATTTTGTGAAAAGTATAGATATTCTTTTCTCTATCCATCATTCTCCTGTCCTTATCCCAATTTATTTGGGGTCACAACATGTCTTAGAACCTCCATGACATCTCTATTAGCCTATTAGCCATCATCTCAGTTGTCGACCCCTTCCTGGCCATACATTCCATCCTTCGTTAAAACTTTCTTCACGAGATGTTCCTCATACTTCCGCATCACATCCATACCATGCCAATTTGCCAACCGATTTCAACACAATTAACTTATCGGTCACCGACGCCACTTCCTCCAAGCTCCTACCAATGTGACGAACAAGATTTTAACTTGACGGAGCTCGCTGAAGCGTATCGATGCGTATAAAGAGAATTACTCCAGAATTTACGATGTCAGATAAAATCTAAAGTAGGCACATGTTCCATAGAAATAATCAAAGTCAATAGAGTGCAACTCTCTTCGGACAGCGCCTGTTCAGTTCAACCACACAAAGGCCAATCTTTTATGGAGTTTATTTTATTACCTCCGAGGAACCGACAGAGACAACCACTTTCTTTGTCATTTGTACATCGTGAAGTAGCTATTACGTTGCCTAGTTTAATTCTGGCAAGCTAGAAAAAGCCATCAGAACGAATCTGTACTAACGTTTTACACGAGTCGTGGAATGTTCTCTTACGTAGGGGTTACGTCCATGGTGGAACATCCAGTGAGTGATACAAAAAAATCTAGAAACAAGAGATTCATTTCGTGTCTGCACAATTCCAATGTTGGGTATAGCCCTGTTGCTATACGGGGGCGGGCTGTAAATCAGCGTTGCGCCTATGCTGCACACTGCTCACCTTTTTCTGAGCCACTGTAACTAGTAGGTACTTAGGTAAAAAAATATTGCGAAATTTCAGTGTGGCTAAAGGAGCGTGTCCTTTAGCCACACTGAAATTTCGCAATATTTTTTTACCTAAGTACCTACTAGTTACAGTGGCCAGCACATCAAGCTAAACGAAACTGTCAAAGGACAATGCTCATCCATGTATGGAATCCCGTACCAAAATGCATCAAAATCAAACTTTGTGTTTTATAGACTACACAGAGCATATTAACTCCTACAAAAGTTCTTTATGACAAAACAACCCGGGTTTCGGGGTTATTTTATAAAATCGAAACTAACCTAAAAACTAGGTCTATTTTGTTCGACGCTACCAACGACGTATTTTATATAAGTAGACACGTTAGGTACACAAGCAAGAACATTATTGCTTTAAAAACAGCGTAATCCACTAATATTAATAAGAATTACGAGTTACAGCAACGTATAGTCGCGCCACAAGATGCGTGACTGAAACTTGGAGATTTGCCCGACCTTTATATTGCCAATACTGTGAGCAGGTAATATATCATTAGACGCCACCGCGATCACACTACCACACCAATACCAATAAAACATTATCATAAGGATGCCCAGTCAGACTGAAAAAAAAAGCGTCTTGAACAATAACCCTTTGCTTTTAATAATCTTAAAAAATACTATTCTTATCAGACACTATTGCTCATGCTCATGTTGTGTCGTTGTAAATCGACTAGGTAAGTGTTAGAAAAAATAAAACAAACAAGTCCATTTGGGTTTTTAATAGCGATTCAAAGTCAAAAATGTTTATATAAAATACTTAAATCATTCATCATAAAACTGATCTGAGTTCATGCCAAGCCAAAAGTGACACAAATATGTAGGCATAATTAAAATATTAGAGAAATCTATATGGTAATTGGCAGCTCGCTGATTATATTTATAATTATTTCAAATTGACTACCAGTAAAATCTCTTAGCTGGGAAGTTAATTCACTCCAACAGCCATGATCCAGGTGGTGATGACAGATTCGTATTGCACGTGGCACACAGAATTTATAATTAAGTAATAACAGATCCTTTAAAGATGAGGGTACCGTAAACGTTCTGTTTCAAAACAATTAACAAATATACAGTGAAGATGGGGCGGCTTAGGAATATTGAGATACCCGCTTGATTCAACATCTGGCAAAATAGCGTCTGACAGACCAGGGTGATTGGAGTCGTGCTGATCACGACGTTGCACTTCTCTTGTAGCTGACCTACAGCAAGCAGCACGTCATACTCTATCCAATCTTGAGATCTAAAAAAAATAACATGATTAAACATGTAATAAACAACATTTTGCAATGGGTAAAAGAAATAAAGACTAGATAAAAGTATGTAATGCAATGTGATGTAACTGTTAGGAATACATGATAATGATCAGGCAGTAATTGTAATACCTACATTATTTATTTGTGAAACCATCACTTATTGGAACTTAATATTATAAACACATAATAATCACTATCAACTATAGAAGACTGTAGAAAAGAAGAACATTAATAAGAAGTTGAATGAGGTTTTTTTTTAAATATTGCGACATAAATAAAAATATTTACCAGATGCAGCGGAACATGTCTATCTAAAATATTTCTCTCTTGTCGATCTTGTCTTACAGGATATGTTCTAGTTGCACGTAGAATAGAATTGCCGCAAGAAAAATATAATCTTCTATGACCAAAAGCAGGCAAAGATAAACTTACTTCACTGATTGTGTTTGCTCAATCTTGAAACTGTGTCCAACATTCCGTACAAAGCACACATTCTGAAGACAACTGCAATAAAAACCCTTAATGAAAAAGAGTGTTTTTAAGCTTTATGGCGTTATCTTCTGTAACATTAGTATGCACCAAGTTACGCCCTATAAGTGATCAAGAGTACAATAAAGCCTTTTTTGGCCCAAATCAGGTGTTTTTTTGTTTTGTTTTTATTTGTTATTTCCTGTGATACAATAAATGTTTTCTTTCATTCTATAAAAATAATGTTCTGTAAGATGGTACGTCGGTGGAAATGGTAGTCATTAAAAGTTTAGTCAGGAAATAGAAGGTGTCTGTCATTCTTCGGTATAAATTCAAAGAGTAAAATAAGATCTACTTACCTGAGTAGGAGTTATCCAAATTCAAATCTTTATTGCATATGCACGACTGTAACAAGTTAATCATTGGAGTAGACGCTTGTTATATTATATATTAGTGTAGTTATGTTTTTGGGTATCCAAAATGAACAGCGTGACTGACGGTGTCAATCAGTCGACCGACCCCACGACTCGACATATTTTCACAATTAAATACACAGAGAAAAAAGTTCACAAAATACAAAAATAAGTTTTACTTCTCAACAATCTCGACTCTCAAAGACACAGACGGCGGTCTTTTAAGTCATAAACATAATCGCTAACTCAAACAAAGATAATACTTTTTTTTGACGTTTAATATCAACTTAGACACTTAGCTTTTCAGGTTTTTCGCTAATTTATTGTAAGGGGAATCTTAGACGACAACTTACAATTTCTTAAATTAAAAAAAAATGGTTTATAACAAATGACTTTGAACATCTTCAAGTTTAGATTATACACATATATATAAATCTTCTAGACTTGCTAATTTACTTACTTGACTTAGTGTTTGGACTTTAATTTCTACACCCTGAATCTGTGAACATAAGAACCCTAAGTAAACGTGACAATACGTGGTATCTGTCTCAGTATTTCTTACCACTAAATTCACTACGTCACAGTGACAGTATTTTTTCTAATATTCGTTCCTGACGGAACAGGCTAAGGTCTGAGACCATGCTGCCTAGTCTAGTAGTACAAAGATAATACGCTCGCTAATAGAGAATACGTCAGTACAAACGTCAAATGCATAGTTAATGGCCGCGGTCCGAATTGCACACACACATGAGTCATATAGAATCAAAAACAGCAATCTGACATTTGACATATTAACGGTAATTAGGAAAAGTAGTTTCATTCTTACAAAAAGTCGTATGCAGATTGCTGTATTTGATACCAATATGGGTTTTACATTCAGGTTTTTGGTGGAATATTGCTGTTTTTGATACGTTGTGACTAAATAAGTAAAAAATATTTTAAAAAGACAGTGTTACCATATTCATAACTCGAATTGCGTAAAACTGACACATTGCTGTTTTTGATTCTATACGACTCACATATCCTATAGTCATAATCGTGATATTCTAAATCGGAACGTAAATGATTGATGTGAGCGCTATGAGCGATTATGGCCTTATTCGGAATGCAGGGTTAGGCTGCCTTCCGTATTGAACTGTAATCGATTTGAGCGTGCTTATACGCGTACTGAATTGGCGTGAGCGCGATAACGATGTGAGGCGCGACATGCACCATCTTGCGATAACGCCGACCATATCCTTTATTATTATCACCGTGAGCGCTGTCAAACAACTCTCAGCTGTCATAATCGTGATATTCTAAATCGGAACGCAAATTATATTGATGTTTGTGAGTGCTATGAGCGATTACGGTCTAACTCTGAATGTAGCCATAGTCGGTAGGAGTGGGCGTTGCGACGATGAACCGTTTTCCAAGACCTTTTTGTGTTCTGCGACGATGAAACCGTTTTACGCCCTGGATTCAAACAGTCTTTGTTGCACAAACCAGTCTTCGAATTATTTAGTGCGATTTTTAATTTTATATCTATGAAAATACAGTCGAGAACGCAATGAGTCACCTATCTCGTCCGTCGCGTCGTCGTCCGTAACGATACGCGTTCATTTATAAAACAGTCCTTAAAATAGAAAGTAAACTTTTTGTCAATGAAATACAATCGATAATGTACTACCCACCAGTTGTCAATGCTGTTGTTTATGATGCGACGATCAAACCCGTTGATAGTTGTAAGAAACTGCATCTATTTCACTCGACGAAAACGTAATTCTATTCCATGTTGGATAAGTTTCGTCCTTTAAGCCGTCTTCAAACCAGTTGCAACGACGACCGTTTTTTGCAACCGTTTGTCGTCGGGAAAACGGTTGTGTTTCGTCCGTCACAAATTCGACAACGACCAATCACAAATTCGACAAAGACATGGGTCGTACCTACTTGCAAAATTGAGTACCAGGGCTTCTAAGTACGTCCACCTCTAGACACCAGCGCCAAAAACCAGGGCTCGAGATACTTTCAAGTATTTTTTTTCTGCATCGAAAATTGATCCGTAAAGTCATACAAATAAAGAGTACAATCGCGTATTCAAAAAATAATACTTCCAAGCCTTGTTGAGTTGTTGGAAGAAAAATACTTGCATAGAACATTGATCCATAACTTTATATTAATAAAGAGCACAATCGCGTTAGCAAAAAAAAAAAATACTTCCAAACCTTTATAATGAAAATAGCAAGTATTTTCATTATAAAGGTTTGGAAGTATTTTTTTTTGAAACAGCGTCGAGCGGTACGAGCGTGGGTCGATAGAGCGAGTAGTCGAGTAAAATACTTTGAAGTCTCCAAGCCTTGTTGGATGAAAAAATACTTGCATAGAACATTGACCGTAACGTAAAGTTAATAAGGAGCAGAATCGCGTTCACAAAAAAAATACTTCCATAACTTTAAAGTAAAAATACTTGCATAGAACATTAATCCGTAACGGAATATAAATAAGGAGTAGAATCGCGTCGAGCGTTGACGGACCGAGCGATTAGCAGAGCCGAGTAAAATACTTTGAAGTCTTGCGAGTATTTTGGGTCGGCGTACTTGTAAGTAAATACCTGGTATAAAAACCTGGTTGCGTAAATACGCATCTTCCCTACCACTAACAGTCGGAGGTTGGATGTGTCGGCCGGGATTTAGGGTTGTATCGACAAAACAAAATCTTTAGGGTAATAAAATCGATTTTGTGTCAGTTAGCAATAAACCAAACTAAATCGATTTCATGTACTGCTTTTAATTAATTGTTGCTGTTATTCAACGAAAGCAAAGCAAATACATTTATAATTCGTTTTGATTACACAAAAGAAACGTTATCTGGTTCGTTATCCATCCGACTTTGCCTAATTTTGTTTTGTTACCTGTCAATACTGATGAATTGAACTGGATCTACCTTATTCAAGAAAAAATCTAACTGTTGACTAGGCAGCATGGTCTCAGACCTTAGCCTGTTCCGTCAGGAACTAAAAAAAAAATTGCCACCTGTCAAAATCCATAATAGTTTACGATAAAAAAGTAAACAAGTATAATACCTATCCAAAATAATGAAATACTCTAAATATGACGCATTGTTGTGCTCCAGACTGCAAAAATCAAGGGAGCCATATATTTCCAAAGGATCCAAAACGTAGAAAATCCTGGGAAAAAGCGTTGAGAATCAAAAACTTCAAAGCAACCAAGCACTCTGTATTGTGCTCTGCTCATTTTGTAGCTGATGATTATTTTGGCCAAAGTAAATATACAGCTAAGTGTGATTGATTCATAATAAATCGTGGTTTATCATTTTGGTTAGAAAATAATGATATTTATGTTATTTATTTCAGTGTATGAGCCTAAGGCTAAATTCTTAAAAAAAACTGCAGTGCCTTCAATATTTTCTACAAAATTAGAGTCAACATCCGCAAAACAGCGTTTAGAACGCTTAGTAAAAAGGTCTCGGAGGAAATTAATGCTTGATGTTCCAACAACTCTCACTAGAAAGAAGCCCCCAAGAAAGCAATGAAACATGTTTATCCAATTTTCCTATGGAAATAGAATCATGCAATGAAGTGGAGATAAGTGCAAGAAAGTGAGGAGATATGTACACAAGTGGATATTGAACACATGTTTGGAACAATTCATAGATATAAAACTGATGATAAAGCTATTCAATTTTACACAGGATTTGAATCCTCTATGAAATTCTATTTTGTGTATTCTACCTTGAGCCCAGTAGCTCATAAAATAAACTATTTTGGAAGCAAAGTTATCAACCTTAGTACAGATCAGTTCTTTTTAACGTTAATGAAATTAAGGCAAAACAAGTGTATATTTGAATTGAGTAGATTTTTTAACATAAGCACCACAACTGTATCAAATATATTTATTACTTGGATTAATTTTATATATCAACTTTGGTCAGAAATCAATATATGGCCAGATACAGATTTAGTTCAGTATTATATGCCAGATCATTAAAAAAAATACAATATTAATGTTAGGGTAATTTTAGATGGTACAGAAATTCATGTACAGAAACCAAAACATCCTACTGCTCAGCAGGCATCATGGAGTAGCTACAAGCACAGAAACACACAAAAGTTGTTGGTGCTACTCCAGGAGGCCTTTTGTCCTATTGCTCTCCTGCACATGCAGGATCTGTAAGTGACAGACAAACTGTGGAAAGAAGTGACCTAATACAAAAGTTTGGAAGTGGTGATGTTATTCTGGCAGATCGTGGATTCAATATTCAAGATATGTTTGCTGAAAGTAATGTTACTGTTAATATTCCAACATGTTTAAAAGGTCAGACCCAATTACCAGGCTTAACAGTATTAAAGGATAGAAGTTTAGCAAGTAAAAGAGTACATATTGAACGGTTGATTGGTCTTACTAAAACCTATAAAATGCTTAAAAGTGAATTAGATCACAATTATATTCCTAAAGCAAGTAAAATATTTTTTTCTTTGTGTCATGTGTTGTACTTTAAGAGAGAGTATAATGAATAAAAGACAAGGAATATTCTACCATGGTTTTATTAAATAATCATAATTTTTATAAATATATTTGTTAATTATTTCTGGTTTTAATTCTTATTCATAGAAATTAACAAGTCCTCGTATCATCTCCTTTATATATATATCATGTCTTTTAATAAAACAAACTGGATTTCTTTAAAAGTATAAATAATAAAATTACAGTATTTTCTTTCTATATAGGCATTTTTGTGTCTCCAAAGTTTATAGCTAAATTGCGAACATAATCATTGTAGTTTTCTTTTCTGTCCTCCTTTGGCAATGGATCAAAGTTAACATTGACTCTTCTTTTTTTTTTCTTACTGATGGCAAATGTTGAGCTTGAATGGGTGATTTGTAAAACACCTTGCTTGGTTTTTTGAAAGTCATTATCGTTTGAGTACAAACCTGATGCAGGATAATAGTTTTGGAATAGACCATATTTTCTATTGCACAAAGTAGCACTGAAATATGTTTGCAGTGTGCTTCAATACCGCCGCCTGCCGCACATTCACAATGACATTGTTCAATGTTGCCTTCATTGTTGAGCAGAACATTTACTATGTAGACAACTTTTTTCATTTGTGCCTTGCATTGGCCCTGTATGTATGTGTTTGCACCTTCAAGGAAATACTGTGCAGTCAACAAATACCTAGCTTTATACATAGCCTTTCCTTTTGGCTGAGCATTGACTCTGAAAGAAATAAAATTGCAATTTAGGCAATTTGGTAAGTCATGTAACATAGGAGGAGGTACCTACTTCAATATTAGTCCTAACATCTAAATATAAAGGTATCACTAAAGACATGTCACAAGAGATTTTATAAATGAACTCACCTTTCGAAGTACGACTGTATTTCTTGCCTATTGAGAGCATGAATCGGCGAATCGGTATTGATGTCTTTGAAAGAAGAAGTTGGTAGGCACCGATATTGTGGGTCACTGAGAGATGTACTAGGCCCTGGGTTGGCATTAAAATTAAAGTTTCAGTCGTATGCTTCTTATCTGAAAGTCAAAAACATACAGCTTATTAGATTTGAAAAGAATTATTTATCAATATAACCTTAACATTATTTATTGCTTACCGCTCAATCAAAACTGGTTTCTTCCCTGTTGTTGATGCATTTCTAGTACGTAACTCCGCTTTTAATTGTGAAACAGTCCAAAAAGTATACTTTATAGACAAAATTATTCGAAAACAGTATTAGCAAATCACATAAACGTCAAAACAAACTACAAGGCAGAGTCGATGCTAGCAACATCTACGTCGACCTTTGAGTTTTTCTCCCCAATAATCGTTTAAATTATGATTCTATTCTATTATAATCAAGTTTTTTTTTTTATTAATGTAGAATCGGCAAATTATCAATTATTTCACTGTGATCATGACACTTTCAAACATCGAGATTATGTTAATCTTATCATGTGAAACGAAACGTCATTTAAAGGGAGTAAAACAATATGCATACTTTTAAGCTCAAAAGTAAATTCCCGATTCAAAAATCAAATCCCCAACGTGTAATGTCGTAAAAAATTATGAAATGAATTACTATAAACTTTTGGTCTTGATGCGCGAGACTTTTTGGTACCAACCTTGGTCATTCTCCTTTCTCCAAACGGTTTTAAACTTTGAAATGTTGGTGATTAAGTTGAAAATCGAACGAGAAAATCTGACAGTTTGTAGTAACTTGATGCGCAGGCCACCGTACCTATATATTTTATGAGATGACAATATTTTTTTCATTCTTTTCTGAAATATACGGATAGTTTCCGTTATATTATAATTACATGATTAATCTGGCGGTAAGGCCACGGATTGAACTGATGGCAGATTGACCATCTATTGGACACCTCAAAGAGCCACGCGAGTACCTATAGAACTGCGGCTACCACAGTGGCTACTAATGCAGAGAGATAGGCATCGTTTCCGAGAAGGGATCGCTCGCATTCCCGGGCTGACGGTAAAACTTACGCTGCTGACAGCAGCCCTAATTAATTGAACTTCTAATTAGTGAACATCGGACGTTTACCAGAATCAGTCATCATTTAATTGGTTAGAATTTAGGATTGTGTTTTACGCCAGTAGGTAAGCTACTCGTACCTGCATAGTAGATTGTGGAGACCGGGCAGTAAGGGCAGGTACTTACCTACCTTAACAGTTATAGGTAGCTACAGGAAAACGTTATTAAGAGATTGTCCATAACTTTTTGTGTAGCTACAGGTACCTTATTGATGCCTAACTGAATTCAATATTATCTCGTGACTGAGAAGGAAAATATGAAAAACGGCTCAATCAGCAACCTCGGTAAGTGTCTAGGATAGACTTGCAATGAATAGTATATTCGGCAGTATACCAAATACCGAATATTCGGCGAGCCCCTGACCGAATAGCCGAATATTAGGCAAATTATTCGGCCGGATTTTTGCGCCAAAACTTGTACAGACGTGATTGTTTCGCGCTCGTTTGTTCTAATGTACTCACCGCCCGCGCGCCCACAGTTGCTCTGCGAGAAATGAGAACCTTACCCTTCAAAATTTTGATTACGACAATAATTCAAATACATAGAATCCTTAACTTTTCTAATTCAGAAGATGATTATGTACCTGTTATTTACCAAAGACTACTTAAATGGTTATAAAAGAAATGAAAATATGAATCTAAACGTAATGAATCTTTTTTTTTTTTTTTCATTTTAACAATTATCTCCCTATAAAAAAATATATTACTTGTATTCGGTATTCGGCCGAATAATATGTAGATATTCGGTATTCGGCCGAATAATATGTAAATATTCGGTATTCGGCCGAATATAATAAAAGCAGCCGAATAGGCCGACTACCGAATAGTAACCGAATATTCGTTGCAAGTCTAGTCTAGAATTTTGTAATGCCTTATATAAAGTTTCATATTGAGACACGAAGCAACAAAATACGATCTAGCCGTTTCGTTTCGTGTGGCGATGTAGCCGTTTTTATTTAGATCGAATTTTGTTGCTTCGTGTCTCAATATGAAACTTTATAAGAGGTATTAGAAAATTCTACACCGAGGTTCCTGATTGAGCCGTTTTTCATAATTGCTTCTCAGACCGAGATATTTTTTTTTTATAAAGGAGTGGCGCTATTGGTCCAGTGAGCGCCCTCTTAAGAGACCTTTCTTAACTTTTAGAGTAATGGATGGCTTATTCACAAATTTTGGAAAAATTTAATGTAAATAGGTAAGGTGTGGGTTGCAGCTGAAAATCAGCGTCAGGTGGTACACCTTGTGTGTCATCAGACATTATGCTGAGTTGAGGCCCTTTTGGCATTATAATCATTGTTTTCTGTTTTTTATTTATTTATTCATTTATTTTATTATTTATGTACACACAGTTACATAGATATATTATGTATGTATATATATATATATATATATATATGTATACATAAAATACTCACAGTTGAGAGGAACGGTAATGCTCTTTTACTCGATATTTGAATAGAGATACAGTTTTTAAATTGCGAATGCTAGGCGGAAGCGAGTTCCATTATCTTACAGCATGGACAGAGAAGGAATAAGAATAGGTAGCTAGTTTTTTTAGTATTTTTATAATTCTAAGGTGTATTTTTTGCTGTAATGCCAATAAACGCATTTTTCTTTCTTTCTTTCTAGGTACCGACCGACAGCTAGTCAGAAAAACGTTAATAGTCGCGTTTTATTTGTATAGCATAATCAGCCTACTTATAATGTTCCCACTGCTGGGACACAGGCCTCCTCCCGGTGAGAGTTTTGAGAGCTGCTCTCAAAATTATTTCATCACAACTGCTGCAGTGGTGATGATATAATTTACACAAAGTAAAGCGCCTGGTATCGAACCTACGACCTACAACTCGTACGTCGTGCCCGTTACCACTGGGCTACCACAATAAACTTTTGTATGAACTGTAGTCATAAAAGCCACAAATTACAAAAATCTTCTCCTATTTTCACATTGTCGCGGAATACCTAATTACCTACTCGGATTAATAAATACTTAATTCCTTGCTTGAACCACGCTAATTCTTCACAACTTGTTTGAAAATATTTGAAATGAACACGACTTACCAGGTTTATGAAGCCGATGTCTCTTCCCTTTGGCGGCGACAGCCGTCACCAGCAGCGCCAACCAGAGCCAACCCCACCGCATCCTAAGTACCTAACATCACACTACACAATCCAAACTCGAAGCTTTTGTTTCAAACAACAACTTTTTATCTAAAATTCACGATCAAGCACTCATTTCTTCTCACTCTTAATTAAAAACACACTGGTTTGTCAAATTCTACATACTAAGCAACGTTTCATTCAGTTAGTCTGTTCTTAAAACATGTTTTGTAGAAAAGCACCAAAGTTTTTAAGCTTACGCACGAAATAAAATACGAGAGGATGCAAATAACCTTACGCATTTAACCACAGCCACCGAAAGCTAGTGGTCGACTGACGAGAGAAGACAAGACGAGACGGCCGACCGAACCGAGTTCGACTTCTTGACACGAACCGGTCACAGGCGGCAGGCCGAAGAACCCATGAAAACATTGAACACACAACAACAATAAGCTTTTAGATGCTAAATAACTGCTACAAAATTCATCAATCAAATTGAGTCAGAATTAATTTACTGTAACTCACGTTACGCTAGTTTTAATTAATCAATTTGTAAAATAATGGTAGCGAGCTTTTCCAAAAATATTTTGCCCGAAGTTCAAAGCTCTTGCGGAACAGAAATATCAGACGTAGTGTCGCTACTCGACGTAAGATGGCGCTGATACAAATAATCAAGTAATTCCATTCTATAAATTTAGTGATTGAGTGAAAATAGTCCAAGTCATGTTCTTTGGATATTTTTAAGTAATTGTTATTATAAATTATTATTGAGGCAGTTAAGTTATACAAAATAAGCGCCATCTTCAAAGATGAGCTGGCGCGGGCGGGTCTTTTGCTGGAGGAGTTACTTTAGAATATATTCAACAGATGGCGCTCTAAGTCACTATTTTATTCTTTTGTGACGTGATGCCACACTCGTTGGATCTTCTAAGTAATAGGATAAAAAATCTGGCCAAGTGCGAGACTGACTCGCGCACTAAAGATTCCGTACCACCAAAGCTTTTATAATAATAATTTCAGCTGGCTACGGATAATATCATAATAATAAGGCACAGCTGTCATAGACAGACAGCTACACGGATGGTGCGGCAGCATAGACATAAATCTGCTTCGTAGTGCGGTCACATTTTTTTCGCCATTTCGGTACGAAACCCTTAAAAGGTCCTGTAGATTTGTAATAAACATAACCTGGCTAGTTTCAAGTATTTCTTTAGCTACGTAACTAAGTTATCATAGGGCACAGCTAATAGACTCTATACATTTAATAAAGTCAAAACTGTACATTGAATATTGTCTGTACCCCTACAGATACAGACAATATTCAATGTACAGTTTTGACTTTATTAAACACTTCGTGTAGCAGACACGAAACTGTCAAATTTCTCCAAACGATTTTAAACTTTAAAATAAAATCGAACGAGAAAATTTTACAGTTTGTGGTAGGTAACTTGATGTGCTGGCCACCGTAAGTACATTGAATATTGTATAGGTCTAGGAACGATTCTAATGCAGAAGATATAGTTTTTAGAATTTTTGTCTGTTTGTTAAATAGGTATACATATATATTCCAGTATCACGTGAATACTACCGGATAGATTTTGTTCTTTTACATAGATATTCTCATAAGTCTGGTCAGTCTGTATAGGTAGGGTTACCAGGCCTACAAATTAAAAAACCTGCCTGCCAAGTCTAAAAATCCAGATTTTGAAAAAAAATCCGGTCTTGTATAAAATAAATATCAAATTATTTAATAATGTTTTTATTCATATTATTTATTCTTATATTTTTGGTTGCTAGCAACTGCTTTCAAAAAGTTGGCTTTTCCAGCTATTTCACTGTAAAATTGTTCGCACGTCACATGTTTAAAGTTGTAATGCGTAAGCAATAGATATGGCTCTTACTGACTCCACTGAAAGTCTATTTCTTTGGTCCACTGTGCAGTCATAAGAGAAAATACTCGCTCTACATTTGCGTTGCGTGGCAAAATGCTAAAGAAATACTGACAAATCGTCAAAAATTCTGCAACTCTTAAACTGTTAACTCGTTAATTGTATTCAAGAAAATACACCATTGCTTTTCAGCAAGCTCTTCATAAAAATCGCTCTGCTTTGTGTTCAGAAAATTCTTCAGCAGACAGAACTCTTCAAATAGTTTGACGTCATCTATACAAATTCCTCTGTCCCTCAAAAACTGTCCGGTGCTGCGCCCGTCGCTCGAGCACGTGTATGTAAAAAATCCGGTCTGACGTAAAATCCGGGCGGAGTCCGGTCTAATACCTAAAAATCCGGTCAAGACCGGCTTTATCCGGTCAGATGGTAACCCTATGTATAGGCTATAAATGACCACGCTATTTTCTATAGAGGTTGAGCAATATTGCATTATGTTCGTATTCATCTAAGATAGTTTACCGCAAATTATAAAAAGACCAGCGCACGCGTATACGTCATAAATGGCGCTAACTATCGTCAAACCAAAAAAAGCGTTGTTTCACAAAATTATGCCCTTAACGTTCGTTAAAAAATAACGATTACAGTAACCCACTGGTTAACGTCATTTTATTATTTTACATTTGAACTCGATTCGAATTCGAAGATCGGTTTTTTATGCAGTGAAACAACGCTTTTTATATATTAACGAACGTTAAACATCAATCATATAAGTAATCGTTATTATTTGACGTACGTATGTTACGTTAACCAACCGTTTTCAAACAACCGGCCCTTACCCTTAGGTCTGTGTTCACCAACATTCAAACCACCGGTTAGGTATTTAAACAGTTGGTTTATGTCAAATTTCCTAAGAAATTTTGAGTAAACAATTTAACTGATTAAATATCTAAACAGTTGATTTAAATGTTGGTGAACACAGGCCTTAGATGATTATGATCACGCTATACCACTATGGAGCTAAGCAGTAAATCATGACTGGATGGCTTTTTGAGATGGGGCAATAAGGGCAGGGCACCTTTACCATTGTCGCTACAAGATAATTTTCTCAAGACACTGTCCTTAAATTTTTGAAACATTTTAGTCTGCATTCTCAGAACTCGAAAAAAAATACAGTCGGCAAGAAAATGGGCAGTTTTCTTAAAAACTTTGTTAGATGCCGATTGATCCTGATCCTAGTGCATCCTGCACAATTTACAGTGTAGTTGGCCCCGCTATTAAGTACCACCTTGAATATGACTGATGATGATAACGAGGTATTGTTTTATTCAGGGTGTAAAAAGACCCATCCGATAGCCGTTCAATTATCTACGCATTCTGTACATACAAGTAACATTGAGCTAATATTATTGCTGGACAACGACTTTTATTTTTCGTGTGAAAAATCGTTGTTCACGGCAGCGTGCAAGGTTCACGCATTGTGCTTGGGTGCATGCAACGGTATAGGAGTTTTGGGGGTACTTGAAGTTAAGGTATTACTTTGACCATAGCTCCTAAACCAGAATGTTCCCAGGTATGATCACAATGATGGGAGTAAGAGTTTTATATGGTGGTGTGACACCACCATATAAAACTCTGTCTCTAACTACGGAACCATGTAAAGCCGTTGGACCTGCGTTTGGTCTCTCTCGTGTCGTGTACTCGTGTCAGATTGTAGTCTCACCCATCCGACTTAAGAGAGAGCAGAGAGAGAGTGGGCGGTGCCGCGGTGGTTCGACCGCCGCAACCGAAATTCGGTCTGGAGGATTTATTTTTTTCACTGGTGTTAAGTTCAGAAAGCCTAGCACAAACGCGCGAAGTATGTATTATAGTTTCATATATAATATTCATTCAGTTTTAAGACTTCATTTATGTGTTTAGGTGTAATTGAGCTATTAGGATGTTGTAAGGTACCTACTCGTAGTTATATTTACAATTAAAAAATCGTTTGAATTTCTGTAACGTTTACTTCGCGCGTTCGTGCTAGGCCCTCAGGACTTCTTCATAAGAGTCTACAGCTTAAGGTGCAATTCTTGCAGCAAGTCTCCCTGGTCTGCACACCAGGGCAGAAGTTGAGAAGTGAATGGGGTGTCGGTCTGATATAAGCCATCATGGTGGTAAGGCGTGGCCTCTGTGATAATATCTACACGACTAAGAAGGGTAGGAATAACATCAATTTTCAAAACTCATACCAAAAAACTTATTTATTTGACGATTACAATTATTCTATAATATCTATGAATAGTCGCAGAATTACAACGTGTATACAAACAAAGGATGAGGATTCGGGTCGGCGAATTCGACCCAATAACATACGAACGATAAGCCAAAAATGTTTAATGTCATATCGATAAATTTACATCGCGTAACACTGGCCGGGGGCGGGCGGGCCCCCCCCTGCGGGCCCCGGGCCGCTAGACGAACCACTCGTCCTTGTGCGGCACGGCGCTCAGGCCGCCCGCCGCAGGCGGCCCGCCCGCGCCGCCCCGCACGGGCCCGCAGGGGGCTGCGGGTTTCCCGGCAGCCGTGTCGCGCCCACCTCGCCGCCCGCGCACCCGCCGCCGCCATTACTGCTCGCCAACTCTTGCACTGCGCGCAGACAATAAACATAATTGTGATATTACATCCATTGGAGCAATGGCGAATATGACACATTTCAGCTTTGTTTCTGGGATGGCAGCGGATTTTTGAGCGATGCTTCTGGATTACGTAGGTCAATAGACGGCGGTGACAACTTAACATAACGTGGTCCATTGGCCTGTTTGCCATCAAATAACATTTAAAAAAACCCTAACTTCGTGTCCAAAGAAGCATTCAAGGAATCATAACAAGGGGATGAGCAATAGTATTCTATTCTTAACTGTTTTAATCTTGTAGAGATATTATAAACTGTTGATCTGAGTTGATCAGAAAGCAACAGAGTAAGCGTTTACACACTGCAAACGATGCAAATCCGAGAAATGTCGATCCTAAGTAACCGTAATCAGTACTATTAATTTGTATACAAGCGTTGTATGCATTAATACATCCAAGTTTTCTATATAGGTACCTAATAATCGGTCCAAGTTTTCTTGATACTTATTTTCTAGGATTCGAATCGGACGCAATGCTTACACGCACTAAAATTGCAAGGGGCTGAACCATGAACTGACGGGAGAAAGGAGACGGTAAACTCACTATGTAGCCGTGTGCGCTGGTTGGCGGCGCGGCGGCGGCAGGCGCAGAATGTGATGGCAGCAACCACTGTCGCCACCAGCGCCGCGGCGCCCGCGCATCCCACCACCCACGCGCCTCCCGCGCCCGTGCCGCCGCTCTCTGACAAATTACCATCGACCTCTTTATTCATCGCGTACGCACATGATACACATTTTAGTATTTCAAATAAATAAATAAAAAAACATTTAAAAATATACCTAGCAGTGGTATCGGGAGCAGGGTCCAAGCTACTGGCGGTGAGGGCTCCAGACAGAGATGAATCTCCTTAAAAAAACGCACCTTGTCCAGGAGCACCGGTTTCTGAATCAAGCCCGTGACCCGACTGTCTAACGAGAGCCTCCTGAGGTGTTAGTCGAGGTTCTTGGCTATAATGCCATAGGCTACAACGACCACAGGCAAAATGATGAAAATAAAACATAAAATAAAACAAAAAATAAGAAAGAAAATATGTTTAATTATGCCAAAAAGCAAGAAAAGATACATAAAACACAAAAAAGATAGCTTTCTAATCTACAAAATCTACATGAACGGTGCAGTCCAGTGCTGGAGACAAACCATCCACTACCACCAAGTGTATTTCAAAAGGCATAATGTTATCAAGTGTAATGAATATGGCAATAGTTTGAATCCATTGTTGTGTAGTGTTATTGAATCCATTGTATGCCGATCGTAGTGCAGTGCTGGTGTTCCATTTGTGGTATTTAGGAATGGGCTGTCATTCTGGGCCTGACCTGGGCAAAGCGCGGCGGTGTCCTCGTCAGAGCCGTCAGCGCAGTGATCCACGCCGTCGCACATTAGGTCTGCGCTGACGCAGAACTCGCGCTGCTTACAGCGGAACTCTTTGCACCCATGTTCTGGAACAACGGTGCGAAAAGACATCAAAAATAGAGTGAACTCGTTGGATGTGCAGGTGATACGAAATATAGCTTAACAGAAAGTATGGTTGATGGTTAACACAACTTTATTCCGTGTTTATTTGTAAGGCCCCATATGATTAAAACAATAATAAAATATACATAGGTATAATAGTTTTATTTTTCAGATTCACTTATTATACGAGCTATAAACGTTTGCTGCTTAGAATGAAATCAAATTAAGAGAAGTAAAGAAAGAGAAACATATGGTTTTCTAAGCTCAATCACTCACTTCTATAATACCATACCAGTAAACAAGCAGGATTTCATTGATCGAATTACCGCCTAAGATAAAACAATGATCCATATTTGTTTAGTCATCAAACACAGGAAGCCAGAAATCCGTGTAATATTTTATAAAGAGGGAAAAAATACATCTGTATTTCTTTGTAACCGATAAAATACAAGGAGCCCGTACTCCGCTGCCTGCCAACCAAGCGAACTGACCCGAAATCTTTGCTCTGATTGAAAAAGGAAAACATATTTATAAATGGCGGTATGCCTTCAGAAAATTGTACCCATACGTACAGAGTCGGTAGATTATATCTAGAATATGATTGACGCTAGGATTCGTTCTTTAAAAGCATCAAGTTAAGACGCAGATATATGCCAGTGACCTCGAGTGGTTATATAGCTTGCGTGTTCTGTACTGAGCTCACGAAACGCGTTGTACGTCCAGCTAGTAATAGGACTCGCCCATCCAGGAGCGCTGTCCTAAATAAGACGCATTATTAATTTATTATACATAAAACAATAGGTATTTTAATAAAACGTATACTAAAAGAAAACGTATATCAACAATAAAATTATATTTTTAAAGGAAAAAAAAAAGAAAAAGAAAAAAAAAAGGATGATCTTTCCTTTTTTTTTTCTTTTTTTTTCCTTTAAAAATATACCTAATTTAAAATTTATATATATTTTTTTTATAATTTTCCTAGAAAAATACGCTCGATAGATTTTGCGTGATTCTCAGTTTTTTATCCACGTTAGACATAACTTACAAATTACAAATGAATTTCACTATTTAAACATAATCTAAAATATTCACATATTCAGTTATTAAAAAAATGCTCTAATTTAACATATATTTTTTCCAAATCATTTGCATTTCTCGTTCAGACGTGATCTTCTGTATAAAATTATTAAAAGTCGGTTATCGTCGCTTTAAAAGGAACAAAGTTTCGGATAGTATGTAGGTACGTACGTAATAACAGAAACCAAAAAGACATCATCGTCAATTTATTCGATCATCGGTACACTCACTCATCATCATTTCAGCCGACAGGCGTCCACTGCTGGACATAAACCTGGGGGTTACCATAATCGTCATGGTTGGCAGGCTGGTTCACGACCGCAGTATGGTGTTAAAAATGCATAGAGAACGCTGCTGCCCATTCTCTAGTAAGTCCCTTAGTCGCCTTTTACTAACACCCACGGGAAGAAATAGGGTGATGATATTCTTTACGTCCGGCACCACACGGCATTCATGCTGTATTTAATTTATTACGGATTTTGAAGTATTGATTGAATAGAATTAATATAATATAATAATAAATATAATAATTAATATAATAATTAATATAATCCACAAGATTGCATTGCACTAGCTAGAGTCTACATCTTGTTTTGCTGTAAAATGACATAAGGCCAAACCCAACCAATTGGCGTCCAGAAAATAAGAGAACAAGATTACAGATATAAATTAACAAGACAACAAGACAAAATCAAACAACAAGATCTGTTATTTACATCCAAAGGAGAAAATAATAAAAATTAAGAAAAACAGCATACTTTTTCAAAACATATATCATACAAAATTCTAACCCAATCCTTTTTCTAGAAAAAAACATCTAACTAACCGTTACGTGTCCTCTCTAAAGTTAAAAACAAAAACATTATAGAACCGTAACATTAAAAAAACATCCCTTATTATCAATTGAAAACCGTCACAACCGGACAATCAAACCGCTGACGTCGCGTCATGCGCCCGGAAAATTGGGCATTCATCGTCGAAAAAATCCATCCAAAGGACTCGAACAATACCCCCGGCTTAACGAGCTGCCAACCTGATACGCAACGATAATATGGTTAACGCTAATCACCCATCAGAACCAGCCTTTAATTGTGTTCTTTATAAAACAGCTGAAAAATTCTTTAAAGCCAAGCAAAACAAACTCCTCACCGAAACACTGCTTTTGATCTCCAAAGGGGAATTGTTTCTCCCTGCCGCATATACTCCGCGCACCGTACACTGTACAGGTAGGTGATAAGGGGGTGGCGCTCGCGTAGAGCGCGGCATGTATGAAATGCATTGTTTAAAATGTTATTCCGGCGTCTCAGGCGGTGTCGCCGAGCGCGTTTTTGTTGCATAATTCAATGGCATGAGCGCTTAACATATCCTGCTTTGTGAGACCAGTCAGTTGCGTTCACTGGAATTTTAAAACTCCCAGTATAATTTCAAACGCATTGTTTGCGAGTTAAAGATGATATTTAATGAAGAATTTGAGTAGGAATAGCGTTTTGTGGGCACAAAGGGGGGATAACTGCTCAAACAGTAAGGATTGTTGAAATTTTAAATATTTGGAATGAACTTTTCAATGTTTTAAAATTGGTAAGTATAATCTTGGTCAAGCAAAGCTTTGCTTGACCAAGCTTTGCTTATTCTTTTTATACAAATAAAAGGAATATCTAGATTCTATTCAGATCTAGCTAGATCTGAATAGAATCTAGATATTCCTTTTATTTGTATAATTTTATCTAACGACACAGCTGGTTGATGAAAGACCTGTACTTAGTAAAGAATCCATAAATAAGCCAATAATCGTAACAAAACCCATCTCGGGAGATTTTAATACAACTACCTACCAAATCGCACTTAAAACTTTCCCAAAGAGTCTAGTCGAGTAATCTTTGGAAGTATGCAAGTTGAGGTGCAAAGTCGCCCAGCCGTTGTCCAGAGGGGTCCCCAGGGGTCGCTTACCGACTATGTCTTAATGGGGTAAAGTTGGGAAGTTCCCACACTTCATTATCGAGCGACGAGCGATATGAACTAAGTTGCATCGGTAGTCGACACATTTGCACGACAACTTTCAGTGTGTCGGTATCTTTTGGCATTAAAGAACTGAGCTGCTATTTCCGTTTTTAAGTTTGCAATATTTTTTTCACTCAAAACGTATTTTTTTTTATTTTACTATGGGTTTGCTCTTGACTTTGGTCTAGGTCTGGGTGACAGAGACAAAGTGTACGATGGAGTGAGCTTACTCAGAAGAAGCCTGTTCACTCTCACTTTGAATAGATTAGGGTTGTATGCGTTCGGAAACACAGACGTTTTTTAAATCGCACGGAAACATACAGGTACATACGAGTGGACTGTAGCGATAAATTATAAAAATTCAATATATTGGCCTTAGCCCGTGCTAGTGCCAGCCAGAAATATAAATCGCGGCTATCGTCGGAAAGAGGGAGTTATGAGCCACGCATAGGTTCCCCAATGGCACCGAGCGAGCGACACGGTTTCGAGAGCGTCTCAAAGCTGCAGGAACGCAAATGACACCGACTCTGCCAGCATCCCTACTGCTACCGCCTACTCCGCCAACACCTCTACCTCTGCCGCTGACCCCGCGAACAGCTCTACCACTGCCCACCGCTGACCTGAGGTAACCGCTGCTACCTGCACCAATCGACATAACGAGTGAAGATACCACCCATACATGAAGATACAACCACAAGAAAAACAACGATAAGTCACAATAGTAACGGCTTGTGTATGTAGCGTTGAGTAGTGTCACATCAATTGACGGGCTGTATCTCATCAACGATACAGACAATTTTAAATTTTATCACGGTTGCCCGTGAAAATTTTTCAGCATGGCCCGATCGGTGAAAGATATACGTGACAAGTACAATCGGATGCCCAAACATCGGCGTCCCACGCTGTCAATGCAAGCAAGAGTCCTAGTCGAATGCGATGAAGACAGGGGCGGCGACCTACCTCGACGACAGCAACTAGTTTTGATCGTGTCTGCTTTCAATGCACAAAGTTTGGTGGCACAAGCGGGTCATATTGAGAATGATAATAATATTGAAAAACTATATGGCAAGTAGCGAGACTTGAATGGATTGCACTGTGAAGCTCAATGAATTCGAACTAAAAGCAAGCAATACGAGTAATTGGCGGAGCCTCTGCAACCAGACGTTCTGTAATCTACAGAAATCTACAGAGCTCCACGAACTGCAGCAAGATCATTGTCAATGCTATCAGGCCATGCGGAAATTAACATAATGTCGGCGAAATATCGTGGACGTGAAACTCGCAGATCGGATCGTTTGTCCTCGGTGCCATAAATATACATCACGAGGCATTGGCCGATGATCACTCCTGCCATATTCAACGAACTTGATAAAACTATTACAAGGCTCTCAACTAGACTAGAGAATACGATCGTTCTATGCGGCGATAACGATCCGCGACGCAACAGCTATCTCGTTGACTTCATGAAGAATGAATTCGGCCTCAACTACGTGTTCATAACACCGATAACACTGGGCAAAACAACTATAGATTGTACGTTCACCAGAAATATTAATATTGACATTATGGCTTGTTTCTTATTTCTCAAACACAGACCAATCAATCTGCCTTTTCCCAACTATGTTGGGGTCAACTTCCAGTCTAACCAGATGCAGGTGAATACCAGTATTTTACATGGAGCGACTGCCTATCTGATCTCCACAACCGAAACTGGGTAACACGATACCCCTTTGGTAAGACTGGTTGTCAGACTTTTGGGCTTCTTACTACTCGTAACGATTTTCATAGATCTACGAATGGCAGTCGGGAGCAACGGCTTAAAGTGTTTTCCGTGGTACTGAGGGGTCTCGATATGTAATGATGGTCACCCATCCACAAACCGACCAAGCAAGCGTAGCTTACTTATCCTTCGATCGACCCGGGTGGCTGTTATCACTTTGCCACGAGCCCCTCTACCAACACACACAACCAAACACACACCAATGTTAAACAAAACTGCTGTCGAATATTAAGCGAAATAAGTTTTTATGGTAAGTTTGGTATGTACTACCTGTTCAGTGTCAGTATTTTATACAAGTATTTAGAACGAAGACTTAGACGTTTCACGTTAATACCAACGGCCGTGTGACCCTGACCTGACACACTCCCACCCGATTTTTTCTTCTACAGATTTATCAAAAGCTTTAATCAATTTTGCAACTGTCAACTACCTCATCGATTCTATAAGCCCCTAACGGATTCACGTCACCCTTGTATTAATGGCCTATAAAATTTTTAAGTGCTAGGACTTTTTCAATGTTCGTGCAGAAGGCTCTGTGGGCTTCAGATTTAATGTCTGTGACATAAAAATGATACGAGATCTCATCCACGACGGATCAGCTTAATGGTGCCACTTTATAGCTTTGATAACTGCCACTCAATACAGTCATATTGTTTGTAATGTTTCTGATGATTAATGCAAGTCAGACTTCTAAGAGAGACCTTGGTATGCTTCAAAGCTCTTTTAGTGTTGGTTAAGTTTAGCACACAAAATTCACATTAAGCAACAAACAGCTATTGCTAAGTATTGACAACACCAGATGGTTCAAAACGGGTCCGGCATTTTTTTTTTTTTTTGTAGACTCCAGAACTTTCGCTGCTTAAAAAATTCTAATGAAAATATTTTTCGAAAAGGAAAGCTTGAATGCAGTTTCACTAATTGATATCCTGACAATATTAACTTATTTGGTTCAATATCCCCATTGTTACCGTGTTTACAGAAGATCGGACAACAAGTATATATACTCAGTCTGACATTCCTAGAGATAGAGAATACGCTGGACAAAGGAAAATTATTTTGCACCTACGTAACCATTAATTGCGTCTCTTGCAGGTTCTCGATCGATCTAAGTATTATTAAATATCATAGATATAGAGCACGTAGACACTTGAAATAAACAATATAATTAAAGTATCTTATTTAATGTAATGACGAAACTGTGGGTTTAATTACTTACCAATAAGTGTTTAATTAAACTCTCAGTCCTAGTATAAAATGAATACTCGTACAGCACACGCTACATAGTTGAATGAACAATGGAATGCCCCAGAGAGCTATAATTGGATCACTTTCGTTACGATCACCAATAATAAAACTTGATTAACAAAATAACTATTTATACAAAGGCATACACACTATCACCTCTCATCAAACGACTAACCTTTCCTTATTTATAGGACTACAAAGACTCTCATTCATCCAGCGAATCGCCCAAAAAATTTCGACAAGCAATAAAATTCCCATTAAAATTCTATCGTGACGTATTTGCGACTCCTGTTCGCAGTTTCTTTCTCTGATCCTTCCAAGTCCCCGTCGTGTGTACCTAAATCCTTTGGAGTATGTTTTTCCACGCGGCCAAGCGGAAAATCTAATTGGTGTTATGTACGGCTCAAAGGTGAAGACGAAACAAACGCTTCTGCTCCAGTAATGTTTTTGGACAATTTAATTGCTTCCTTTGTGCGCCTCATTGTAATTTCATATGCATACTTGAGTGAAAGAGATGCGTCCTTAGATATAATTATATTGTGAGGCTTTGCGACTTCTGCCTCAAACGTTAGTATGACAACAATGTTTGTTATTGTTTTGCTTGGTGTATGAGGCAAATTAGAATACCTATAAGTCGTGTTTAAAGTTAGATTGTTATGATTAAACGTATATATATAACACATATATACCTAGTTTTGTTTAATTGAAATGATCATAACATATTATATGTTCTCTAAAAACCCATTAAGTGATAGATGAAAAACTGAACCAAATGGTTTTTAAGATCGTAAGTCAAATTGAAAAGCAATAATGAAGATTACAACCGTTAGAGAGGCAAAACAAAGTAATGATAATGAAAAAATCGGCTTAGCCGTACGACCATACATGAGTGTGAGCATTTGTGGGTCATTATGAGACACTTAATGACCTGGACGATCGTTTATGAGGTAAAAAGTGACCAAATAAAATAAAGTTATTGAGGTTATAAAAGAGTGACAGTGTTAAATAAGGGATTACTTAAAACTGTGCACTTTCATACCCTCAATAACTTAATTTTATTCATTTATCAGTGATTATCACAGCAGAATTAAATCATTTCTACATTTTCAGAAAGAAATGAAGCTAAAGTACTTGCTGGTGGCGATAAAAATAAACAGCAAAGCAACAGGTCAACATTGTCAACAGAAGTACAGACGGACCTAGAAACCTCAGGGAACACAATAAAAATATCAATACACATATAAAAGAGGAGGAATGTGTAAACGAACTGCCCTGTCGACTGTTTGTTCGAATAAATAAACATTTGGTGAAATTAAAGAGGGTGGCGACGGAGGGTCGTGGGCGTGCTTCGAGTTTTTATATAAAATCGCTCAGATACTTGTATTTATTGGGACAAGTAGATGGTTATTGCTTCATTCCCGGTCTAGTTAGATCCTTTATTTACTTTCTATTGGATTAACTATAATATGATTGAAAAAAGACTTATTGTGACAAAACCTTGGAATGAAAAGTGATTACATATTGCAGCTATACTTTGTTTTTTTATTTATTCGTTTAACATTTGGTGGCCTATTTCTGTTACCAGTATAAATAACTCTTCGTTACTTTTCTGTCGAATTCGAAGAATATACCTGAAGATGATTGTGTGATGAATGTGGTGATGTATATAGGTAAGTTTCAAAGTACAACAGTTATCAATAAGATGAGTATACTCACTGGGGTCTTTGACGGAGGTGATGACGAGCCGGAACCCGTTGGCGTCGGTGCCCCAGTTGTCGGTGACGTACTTGAGCGTCACGAAGTTGCTGCGCGTGAACAGCGCGCCGACCTGCTGCTTGGTGTTCCGGCAGGAGAGGTCGGCCTGAAAGAAGAATAGTACAAGATTTAAATTCAAGTGTCTAAATAATGATGTCGTAATTACAACGGTGGCTTACAGAAGGATCGGCGGAAATATGGAAAAACAGCTGATACCCGCGGTTTCATTCTCATGTATGTAGTTAAAGTGATTACAAATTTGTGCAGGAATTTGTCTATTTGTGTCTCTTCATCCAAATCCGTTCAGGCCGTAAAATTTGATGGAGTATCAAATCAATAATTTAAAACATTCCATGTAATAAATTCGTAGGATTGATAATTAATTTACCATGAAGTAACAATTAAGTCATGGCTTTTTATTTTCACAAATGTCATATTAAATAGGTAATACAGTCTTCTTATTAAGTATCAAACCCAGATCCACTACATTCTAAAAAATATCCAAATGTAATCTGAAAAGGCTAGGTCCGTATAGATGAAGTAACATAATAAGCACGAAGCTTCCGGATCGGAAACAGTAATAACCACAACTAGCCCAAAATAAGCAGATGTCTAAACAATCGCTTCTAATCAGAAGCGGCTGTTTAGACATCTGCTGACTAAATCGTTGCTCCATTTGTCACTCGACGTGAACTATTGTCGAGACACTACACACTACACTCATATGTCGAGAGCTAGACACAGTGACACTACTACTGATACACTACAATGGCCCAATAGTTGAGACACTTGCTAGATTAGATCTGATTGGGATTGCACCGTCAGCTGTGTTTAATACTAACATAACAAGTGCTGTAGGCAGCGGTGTTGATGGCACATGGAGTTATAGAAATGCTGGGCTTTGTAGAGTTACGTCTCTATCATTCATACTTGTGTGACAGTCTCTTTCTAAAGAACAATTATGTCATAATAATTTAAAGTGCCATCGAGTATTCTTTTTTTTTTAACGAAGTTCTTTCTCGTGGCTTGCGGTAGGAGTTCACCGGTAGAAATCGTCACGTCAAAGTCACATGGAGATAACGCTACTAACGGGATAACGCTTTTTGCGTTACGCGCTCCATGTGACTTTTTGTGAATTTAATACGCGTTTTTAATACAGAGCTATCCAGTATCCGTTTTTAGAAGCTTTCATAAAGTTACCTAAGTTAAGTTATACAGATGGCTCTGTATTGAGAACGCGTCTGTGGGTGGGTAAAACAGTTTATGCGAGTAAAAGAAAATTCGAAAAAGTTTCAAGGACTTAAGTTTCAAGTATCAAAAGTTTTTTTTTGTTTTAAATCATATGTCTCGGGTCTCAGGTTCGTATCAGGCCTCTCCACTACTAATCATCTGCATGCAATAGACCAAATAATTGAAAAATATCATGAGTTCAACATACCGATATACTGCGGCCATCACCTACTCGAAAGCTTTGGATAGTCAATACTCAATCATTTATTGCATTCCACAATGTATATGCTTAGGTGGTAAATAAACATTTGTTGTAACAATCGTGGACCCTGTCGGGCACAGCAAAGGAAAAAATTTAAGGAAGAGGACATGCAAACTAACTTATTCTAAGTAAAAAATTAAGGTAACATTTTATTAATTATTATTTTAATCTAAATTTATTATGAATTTATATTATTATGTCTATTCTATGGATTTGTCAATTAATTATTCATTTATGCTATAATAACATTTATTTTGTAATATATTTTTAATTTATTTGTAAAAATAGCAATCTTTTTCTCATTTCTGAGTACCTCGGGTAGTTTGTTACATATTTTTATCGACATAACTAAAATAGTCTGACGCGTGACGCTATATTTGACGCTCAGAACAACCAAGAAATTGATACCACCTGCATCATCCTACTTCGCAACGAACATCTGAACAGCATTGCTTCAATTAAATTACAAACAGCCGGACCATCATTTTGTATAGAAAAAAGCATAAAGCAAGGAGACCCGCTTTTACCCAAACATTTTAATAACGCTCTTGAAGAAGTATTTAAAAAGCTAGCGGCAAGTTGGGAGGGATGGGGCATTGAATTCGGTGGGGTGCGGTTAACAAACCTCCGTTTCGCTGACGACATTGTCGTATTTCTCCTTCACGGTGGCAGAACTAGAGCGAATGTTAAACCAACTCAGTGATGCAAGCCGTGAGGTTGGACTGGCGAAGAACATGTCGAAGACTAAGCTGATGTCAAACACCACTAAACATAGGATCAGAGTGAATGGTGAGGAATTGCAATATGTCCATGAATGCATCTTCTTGGGCCAGATAGTCTTTTTCTAGTCCAGATAAGACAAGGAAAGAAGAAAGAAATAGAAAGAAAAAACGTTTATTTGCGGTAAACATGACGCAAAAAAAAGAACACAAACAAAAAATAAAAATAAGTTGGCGGAAAATATGCGTCACATCCACACAAAACGGCGAAAAAACAAAAAGTAAAGAAAAAAAAAGATAAAGTCTTAAGAGCGTTGTCACCGGTCCACTGGCGCCACTCCTTTAAAAACATATTATCTCGTGACTGAGAAGGAATTATGAAAAACGGCTCAATCAACTATATCGGTAAGTGTGTCTAGAATTTTCTAATACCTTTAATAAAGTTTCATATTGAGACACGAAGCAACAAAATACGATCTAGAGGAATGTGGCCGTTTTTATTTAGATCGAATTTTGTTGCTTCGTGCCTCCAACATTGGAAAAAAAAAATTTTGTTCGTGTACTAACACTAGCTTAAATACCAAATTTCAGCTTTCCAGGACTTCAGGAAGTACCCTAAGAATTTTGATGATCATCAGTGAGTGAGCGAGTCAGTGAAGAAATTGTTTTTTTAGATATCAATTAAATCAAAAGCATAATAGCTATGCAATTGAAACTTTATATGTTTAATAAGTCCACTATTGACATCATATCCCGAGAATTTTGTTTATCTGGTATAATCCAATCCCAAATTATGAAGGTTCAGAAAAATGACGAAGCGCTTCGAGAAAACTCAGACTCAGAACATTTATTTCAATTAATCCCTTTACAGGCACTTTTGAATTGTCAAAGAGATGGTCGTCAGCTAGTCAGAAAGTTGAAGCTAGTTGCCCATTCCAATACGTAGATCTCTATGGAGTAGAACGGGCAAGAAACTCCAAGGACACTCTTTTAAGACATTACAAAATCCTGGGTACGTTATTCATGTTGCTTCTATATTCACATATAGAAGCAACATGAATAACGTACCCAGGATTTTGGATTTTTGTTTTTTTTGTTTTTTGTCTCACGACAATGTAAAAAACAAATAATTATTCAAAATATAAAATTAAAAATAAGCCGTTAAGAGATGACCAGTCTCAAATGACGGCACCCGTTCACGAACATGATGCGTGGATCAGCACCATCCAGCTCAACCATTTTGTAGGGAACCGAATAATCCAGCACACGCGCCACTATCAGTGAGATATTTAAGTGAGCATGCAACTCTCCACTGCCATGCTCTTTCACGTCGACATACATCATAATAACATAGTAAACGGCTCAATGGTACTCACATTTACAAAATTGAAAAATGCTTCCAAATTATACAAAACTTTATTTTGCAATGTATTTGAATGATGAATAAAAATGTACTACCAAAAAGGAATTATATGTATTGGAGTATTCAACAATTAAAACATGTTTAAATAAAAAATAAACATTAAGTCCGTAATGTCAGAAAATAAAATAATAAAGGGGAAGCAACTTCCGAGTTTTGAGATTTTATCCAGTGAGCCCAAGTGGCTGAGGTGGAGCAGGACCAGCATTCAGCTAAGCATTTTGATCTACGATATAATCATCCAACTTATAATATGCTTGTCTACATAGTGTGCGTTTAATGCATGTTTTAAATTTCTTCTCATTTAGTTGAAGAATATCGAGTGGTATTTTATTATAACATTTTCAGTACCCCCAGTATAAAAGAAGTGTATACTTGAGACAATCTGAAGCGTGGTTGATTTAATTTGTTCCTATTTCTAGCGTTAAAATTATGCCTGTCGCTGATTTTACTAACACGCTGTAGATTTTTTCGAACATACATAATGTTTTCAAGGTATCGTCATAATGTATTTTTTGTTTAAACAGCTGTCTCAGAGATTCGTGTCTGTGGAGGTTGTAGATGGCTCTGGCAGAAAAAGGTAGCTAGTGCCCTAACGATTCGCTTGGCTGGCTCGTCTTGGCGGGGCACTGCCGTGCCCCCAGATTTGATAATTTTGTAGAATCATGATTGTGTTAAAGTCACTACCTAATTTACTACTTATAAATTATCTTTTTTGCTTAGCCTATGCTATCCTAAAAAGTATCTTATAGTACAATATTTCCACAGTCCCTTACCAAGCTGACCATGCACGATAAAATAATCAATTAATGAATTAACTAAATAATTATACTTTCAAAACTGAAAGCATTAGCTTAGGAGTATTTTTTATCTATAATAATTACGATGGAATGAAAAATGGAACCAAAAATTCCGAAGCAATTAATAAAACATTACCATCAATTTACTTGAATGGTATGCTTAATGCGTATTACCGTTTCATAAATGTCATAAATCTAATCAATCGATCTAAACAAAAACAGTGACTAATATGTACGTAAAATGTCTAAGGGATGTTAATCAGACAAAAGTAATAAGTAGGTACTACAGATTACACACAATAATTATGTACATTACTGTTAAGTCACTGGTTATGATGGCATTTGCATATTCCAATATTTTCTTTTTGTAGTCACTAAGAAACATTCACAATTATGTTTCTTAGTTTAATTTCTCGTAATATTAAATATGTTTTGTTATGTTTATTTGTAGGACGTTAAATTGTTAATAAACTAGTAAGTCATCCAGGTACTAAATTTACAAAGTTATTCAAACTTCTTCTTCTATAATTAAATATGTCAAATGAATAATGAATACTTATATTATTACAAATGGTTGCTTTTCAAACACGATCCGTTAAATCTATATTTAAGTTGACGCGTCGATAAACACATGATAATATCCCGAAGTGTATTCCAGTCATACATTTTATCCCACGACGGCAATACGAATATAGCATCGAACAACAGTTTCCACGGTGTTCAATCATAGCTTACGGAGAGTCTATATAAATCGGCGGCAGTCGCTTGATCGCTCATGCGCCGGCAATATTTTCTTCATCGAGCCGGGCTTACTGACGATGTCCGGGCTATATCGCTGTCATATTTCAAGGAGAACGATAGCGAAGACGTGACGACCCCCGGATTTGAACAGCCCCCTCCTCCCCCATACATCACGTCTCGCCGGACACCCAGACACCCTCCCCCTTGCATTTCAAAGGCACTAGTGGACTTGCATTTATTCTTATATACTGCGTTTAATAAAGCTCTCGGGTTGATATTAAAAATTCTTCCTTAGCTCCAGATTACGGCGAGGAATGAATTAAGAAGGGTTTTGTTATGCTAACTATGCCTCGGGTGGCTGTATTAAAGACTTTAATAGCTATAGATCGCCTAAAACATGGTTTTAATTAGTCAGCCTGAAGAGAATCAGTTGGAACACTTGGAAGTTTGCACAAAATGAGTTAACGAGTTCTCTTTCTGCTTAACTATGAAGTTTGCAACGGTTCTTGTTTGTGATTGTCTTGTTAGTTTTACAATCACAGAGCGCTCTCAATTGGATTTTTTACATAGATCTGGCAGTTTCCGTGTAAATCGGGAAAAGAATATGGTGTTTATTTTACTGACATTATGGGAGTGAGCTGAAAATGTTGTAACTCAAAAGCACAATAAACATCCGAATTACATATAATTATTATAATATTCATTGCTACACGCAGTGATGTTCTGAGCAACACCAATAAAAGTTTTATTTTTATTTTTTATATTTATATTATACTATCTACAATCAGCCCTTGGGCTATAATCAGATTGGTTGTTTCTTCACTGGCAATTCGAGACTGTTCAAATCCTGCAATGCGTCATCTCGTTAGTAGATGTAATAGTGTTGGTTAGATTGACGCTATTCGTTCTCTTTTAAATCTGTAGGTAGAGTCTGAGGACTTTAGAAGTGTCACAGCGAGTTCATTTCTATATCGTTGGAGTCTTTCCTTATAATTTTTGTAGGATCTTTTTACAACCTCCTTGATAGTTGGGAGTTGTAGGTACTCATGTACTTCAGTGTTTTTAGTGAACCAGGGTGCACCACTTAAGGTTTTTAGTGCTTTATTTTGGAAGCGCTGTATTATCTCAATATTTGAGTGGCTTGCCGATCCCCAGAGCTCTATACCATACGTCCATACAGGTTTAAGGATGTACTTGTAGATAAGAAGTTTGTTTTCTAAGCTCAGGTTTGACTGTCTGCCTATGAGCCAGTGAATATCTCGTAGTTTTATGTTTGCATGATCCCTTTTGGTCTTTATATATTCACGACAGGTAAGTCTTCTGTCGATGTGCATATCTAGGTATTTGGCAGTGCTTTACTGTGGCAGAACGTCTTCACCGAGTTTCACTTGTGGGCAGTCCCCTCTTCTTAGGGCGAAGGTAATATGGCAGACTTAGCAGCACTAGCCTTGATTCTCCACTTTTTCAGCCATGATCCAATCTTGTCTAGGTGTTCTTAAAGTTTCGTGGATGCTTTAATCTGGTCTTTATCGCAGGATAGAACTGCGGTGTCATCAGCATAGGTTGCAGTAACAATTACCTTTGAGGTGGGTAGGTCAGAAGTGTAAACTGTGTACAGAACAAGGCCCAGCACAGAGCCCTGGTACCAATAAAAGTAAGAAGTAATATTTTACAATCAGAGTTTTTCTTAAATGCCTCCCAATGTCCAATGTTTTCCTTTTCAGTTTATTTAACCAAACCATATAATGCCTAGCTTGTATGTTATGGATTATAGAGCAAAATCCTATTCATAATTACATATATGACAATCACAAGCTACCTCTTTATTACGCCCACGTTCGTTAACAAAAGAGGTACAAAACTAGTATTCTTAGCACACAATGCAGTGAAGATTGCACCTACTTGCTATTCAGAGGTCGCGTGACTGAGCCTCGTTCTGACAGAGACGGTAACTTTAAAACGTGATGCAGCTTCCAGGACTTACAGCTCACTCACTCTGAGTTAAACAGGGGGCTTTAAAGTAGTTAGTGTGAGTTATGTTGAAGAATCTGTGACTATGAAGCTTCTTTTTTTACTAGTTTTGTTTTTGAAATTGCATTGTTGTTGGTAATAATAGGAATTTAGAGCATCCAAACAGCGGGTTTTTTAATTTTTCATTGTGATACTTTTTTTAAATGTATATATTTATTTATTTTAATTTAGATTTTTTGTGATATTTGTAATTCTAAAGATAATTCTATATTTTGATGAAACATAAACATAAATCACAAGCTGCGATCAACATGACCACCTACTGGGTCAAAGTAATTTACTATACGAACGTTGTATCATCGATTCGAAAAGAAGAAGATTCTTAATGAACTTCGAGTATAATTTAGTAAAAGACCAAACAACGGAATAAGCCCAGCTCTGAAACAAGCATACACTAGGAGCCATTAATAACAATAATGTGCTAAAAGCCTGCAATATCGTTTAAGTATTGATAGATTGTTCTCCCATCGTCCTCGAGAACATTAGTAATTTATTTCTCTAAATCGTTTCAGTCTACGTGCCACGAAATATAAGCAGTGCCACTATATTTTGTATCATTCTCAAATCAGAAACTGTAGCTCTAATATTATTAGAAAGTACTTCATATATTTCGATCAAAGCCATGTGAAAGATGATTTAATTTTGGTGTAAATACTCTCAGGTTCGTTGGAGTTTCATTGGATGATATGAAACATTGTAATGATGGTGAGAATGTTAGCCAGTTTTTTTTTTACCAACTATCTACTTATTAACGCAAACAAATGTTTTTATCTACTGGTATATTTAGGAAGTTTTAGAATGTTGTTAAACTAATCTAAACTTCAATTCCTTTCAACACAACGTACACAATATCGGTCACAGGAGCATGTCGACACCCGCATAGCTGCGAAACTATTCTAAACATGGCTGGCCATCATCAAAGTGTTTGTTACTTATTGTCTCAAACTGTCGCAGATAGTTGCCAACTCCACACAGGTGGTGAGGTGGCCTAGCTCATCCTTTGTGCGTAATATATCCACAAATAGTTCCACCGACCAACGAACAAATTTATTCCATTTAAGTTCAGCCATGTTACGTTTCGTATTGTTTCGTGGCTTCGCGTGAATTTTTACGAAATATTCCGAACGGAATGTTGAAGGTTGGCCAGCGTTTCAAATGTTTCATCTGATGTGGTGTTTGTTGTAATATATTATGGGTAATTTTTGCAAACCGTTTCGGAATTTACGTTTTGTTTATTTTTTTCTATTTAGGTAAATATATAGTTTTGTTTTTTCGTCATTAACATAGCTTTGGTGGAATGTTTATAATTTAACAATAGAGGTACCTGTACCCATAGAACCGTATACCTAAATGTTCGTATAATCTGAATCCTACATCTGAATTCAAATGTTAATAAACATATTGCAAAACCTCAATGTCAACTAACAGTTAGCACTTTCCGAGCATTTCCATTCCTGCTTTATATTTAAATTCCATTAACCGCTGTTTACATTCCACTTAGCATTTAATTACACACGTCGCAGCCTATCACGGCTTCATATCCGCAGTAGCAGTTTCCTCATTAAAACTTCCATTTGAATGTAACCATCAAAGTTTCTGTGACAAGCACATATTGCTAAGAATAGCACTAGCCGCTGCAGGTTAGTGCCCAGAAGTTGGAGCCTGGTAATCCAAGTTGGGGAGGTCCTAACTTCGGCTTTTGTCAAATGTCCAACAACTGAATACGGTATATATATATTTTACATATGAAAGTTGGGATTGCAAAGTTTGAATGTCAGAAATTGCTTCGCTAAAATATGATAGGATGATCGCAGTTTGAACGTTTTTATTTTGGCCGCTCTTTTGACAATGCCGCGGAAAAATATAACTTTAATATTGGCACAAATGAAAAATGCGAATTAACAATTAATGAAGGAGTTTATCTAAAAACTAGCTTCTGCCCGCGTGAAATTTCTTGTTTTAACATATAATATATTCTAAGACACTCGGCATTACTGTAGCTTCCCATTAGTGAAACAGTTTTCCGAATCGGAGCAGTAGTTTCGTAGATTACCCCCTACATACAAACTCAGTAACCTCTTTATAATATAGTATTTACACTTTTACATTCATGGATTTTGAATGGCGTTTTTTTAACGATTCCATGACTTAGGATATTATTACATGCTTTATTTATGAAAATAAAAAGGTAGGTACTTAGAGTTATTTAGAACAGCTGACTAATAATAATATGCGCCAATAATATTAATTCACAATCCCCACAAAGTATAAACACCCCAAGCAGAACAAAATAAACATCTTGGCACAAAACTTGGCAAGTCTACAATGGGAGCTAAAACTTGGCCGTCCTTTGTTCCAAGAGTCGTTGCCAGGCAAACTTGGTGAATTTAAATTTAAAATTGACAAAAGTTGCATTACAATTCGTTTGTTAATTATTTGGGTTATCATTCAACACCTGGCGTCTTTAGTATTTTTAGATTTCAATATGAATTAATTGTTGCTAAGTTTGAGGAATTTGTTATTTAGACCCAGATATCTCTATTATTGCAATATAAATGAAAACTTGAATACAGAAACTCACAAACTCTAAGAAGAATAAGAAGAAGAATAATATTTATTTGTTTAAAAACATGGTATAAAAAGATGGTAAAATTACAAAATAACAAGAGCATACATGTTTTTAACATTTATTGTCAAAGAAGTCTTTGACACTATAAAAACTATGACTACACAACCATTCATGCAATTTATTTTTGAATAATCTCCTAACTATTTAAAGTCTTGAGATTACTTATCTTATTATATACGTACACACATAGATACACAACTTTTATTATATTTGGCTAGTCTCGGAAGGACGTCCAGTACGAGCCTGTGGGGGTCTCGTCGGTTACGAGGATTTATAAATCATCTGCATTACTAAATAATTCCTTATGCTTCCTCACAAACATACATGCTTCATATAAGTAAAGAGATTCATCAGGTCGAAGGCTACTATGTTGAATGCGCTTTTTACAATGTGGAGACGACAATAAATCAAAACAATTTGCACTACTACTCATATATTGGAGTATTTTGAAACAACAGAAATAAAAAATAAAAAATTCAACCAAACCAAACGGTTGTTCTGGGCCGACCATGGGTTTTGCCGATCAGCCGAGAAGATACACTTAGTGACAAAACTGTTACACACTCGCTCACTCTCACTTATTTGATTGATTTTTTATATGCAAACTGGGAACGTCATATGAAGTTTAATTTATTGTCCACATTGTATAGTCTAACCACGCACTGACTTATGAATTGTTAAAATTTTAGAAAAATCTACTTTAACAATGATTGTAAATATGTGAGCACCATGAGATGAGATCACTTAATAATAATTAATTTATCTGTCATTCATTACTTCATTTTTTATTCTTTTTACTTAATGTGGTATAGTAATTTTATTCTAGGTACATCGTCTTCACATATAATATAATTATATAATTAATGTACCTATACAAAATATTGTTAACATTAAAAAAAAGTAAGTGTGGAGTTTCTTGTCCATTCTTCTCCATTCATAACCACCTTTTGGAGAAGGCATCTAGAATCAATTAATATATTTTTGTTTGTAAATGTTGACGTTCAAAAGTGCCTTTTATGTGCCGATTTGAAATAAATGATATGACTTTGACCACAAATTATGAGGCCATCTAAAAACCATATCCATTTTCAATAACAATATTCTTATAATCATTACAGTTTTCATAGCATATTAAAAAACTTATTAAAAGGTATTGAATCGTCAAGGAATGCAGGGACTGAGCAAATTGGCGTTCCATTTAAAGCCACCTTGGCGGCGGGACATAGCATGAATCTATAATGACTTCGGAGACTGACTGAAATTATACTAATTACTTTGATCGTGACTGCTGAATATCTAAGAAATGGAAAAATATGGAGATGTGACATGGCACAATATTGGCTGAAAGATAATGCCGTATGACATTAACTAAGTCCGCTATAATTAGATACCGTCATTGTGCAAAGATTAATAAATATTAGTAACACCAACATTATTTTATGTTTTTAGGCATCACAGAGGGCCTTATCAGAATGCCTATCAGCGCTGTGGTAATTATTTTTTAAATATCGCAGCATTATACTTAGATAGGAGCCTTTATGGCCTAGCGCAAATCTTTTTTATTTTTTGTTTAATTGTAAATAAAAATAAAAAAAACTTCAATTTGTTAGTTTTACACGGTCCTTTTTGACTACAAACAGTCAAAAAGGACCGTGTAAAACACGTGTCCTGTGCGTGTCCTAAATCAAATCGACTCCCATGTGTGCATGTATGGGTGTATATTCCATTACACTTTCTTCTTTTTTGCTTTGTGTTTCAAATGAGAAGACCATATAATATACTATATTCTGACAAATAAACGATTATTATTATGAAGTCATAATGACCGAGGGCCAACGCAGTCTAGTACCCACACTCTTCACACATATCAATGATACTTAGGGTAAGAAATATGCTTGGTGGTAGACGTGCATATTCCATAGACGAACTTTTATTCTAAAAAATACTGCAACTCACTAAATTAGAAACGTAAAGAGGACAAAATAAACTTGAGCTCCGTCTAAAAGGTTTCGATTAAGTGAAGCAAGCGCATATTAGCAGTAAGTTAATCGTCTGAGCGTTTTGCCTGGCATCCATTTCCATTCAGTGGAGGCATCAATAAGTGATGCGGATTGTGCGATAGCGCTAGAGCGAGATGGAAGATATTTTTAAAATAGAGGGATCTTTTAAATTTATAAACGTTTAATACTAGGAAATGTATGCTCTGTAATATATCTATGATGCGAAAATGATCGAGTGAATGGAATAGATACTTTGAGGAAGTGTTAATAAAATGTTAATGTTTTGAAATGTTCCCTTCAAAACCTCCAAGACATCCCATCACCAGTTTGTTTCATATTCCTTTCCGCAAATCCAATCTTGGTCTCAACGCTCCCATGCTCCGAATTTGCAGAAATTACAACAGTTTTTGCAAATCATCTGAAATTGACTTACACGGTGTATCACTTAACAAGTTTAGAAGATTTGTCTCTGATAAACGGGAGTACATTTATACTAACCAACACTTTTTTATTTTTTGTAAATACATGTTCATAATCATATTTAATCATATTTCATCTTAGATATCATTATTACACACACCCTTTTTCACCTTCCACCTTTCGTGATTTCATTTAAATATTTTTATTTATATAGTATAATTCAATTATCCACTTATTTTAATTTTGTTTTCTTATTCCAATTGTATTTTTTAATTATCTTCATTATTATTATTATAGGCATACATACTAGTACTTTTATTATTTTATTGTTCTTTTTTTAATCTTTTGTATGTACTGCTGTTGGTGTACCAAATAAATAAATAAATCCCAAGTGTTATTTACTGTCCTCATTAGCATAATCAGTATACTCGTATAATGTTTCCCCTGCAGGGACTCACCTCTCCTCTCTGTGAGAGCGAGTGGACCATACAATACGTGGCCCTAATGCAGGTTGGTGGATGTCGATGCATTTTTGGTGCTAATACACGCAGGTTATTCCTCATCAGAAACAGGCGTATATAATGACAGCTGTACTATTTACACGTCTGCTCAACCCTTCGGAAATTTCAGGCGTGAATTTACAACAAACAGTCCTTACCTTCGGTGGCGCCGTAGCATGTGCTCCATCATACACATACAGATGATCGTTGCAGTCAAGCTGCAGCAGGTCAAAGTGCAGCATAAACCGCTGCAGGATGCTGTGCGTCTGAAACGTCACCGTGCAGTCCAGGTTACGTTCGTTGCGGGACCAGAGCACGCCTCCGTCAACCTTGCGGTACTGCCGCTGTAAGAAGTGGTCCTTGCATAGGGAATCCATGTAATCTGGGGACAAGAAAAATTAAAATTAGCAAAGAATGTTTAAAAGACGATGTTTTTGAAGAAGAAGCTAAAGAAATTGGGACACATTATATAAGTATTCATCCTCCATCTAGTGTGTATGTTAAGAAAGACACTGCAATTGACGACGAATAACTCATTAATCCACTTAATAAATTTGATGATACAGCAAGCTCTGAGCATCGATCGATACACAAAGTCTTGAGACGAGGATAAATTATTGCCCTGCCAAACTGAACGAAGTGGATACGACGCAAGACAAACATTCACCTTTAGTTCTCAATGACGGACATTCGATTAACTTTACCCTCCGGAGGGTGAGAAGGGACCCCAAGACTTAATATACCATGTATTTGTAAAGTAAATTACGAAGCATCCTACCTATCTTATGGTTAGACAAAATAAAAAAAGACAAAAGAGTGAAAGACGATATTAAATATTTGTTATTAAATAATGTATTTGAAAACAAAACACTGATGGTGAAGTAAAAACTATAAAGCATTTTCATCGGCTTACTTAATGTATCACGTAAAAAAATCGGGAAGGTAATCAAAGAAAAGGCATTGGAGACTTACGAGTATAACATTGCTTCTGGAATAAAACTCTTGAATGGAACTGCACTCTATCTACTACAGTGACTAATATAAAAGAAATTGATAAACAACTAGATTATAATTGAGTTGTATTTCTTATTTCCTCTGCCAAATTATTACTCAATGAATCTTCATCATCCATATCAGGAAGTATCGCATTCCTTTTATTTATCGGATAGTATGTCAGAGTTAAAATACTTTCACACTTTTTTCCTTCATTCCCAATCTATATTAAACTCTCTACTTCATGTTTAAGGTTCGAACTCGTGTTGATCTTGTTTCAGATATTGATGAGATAAAGATTAGATATCTGAGGCAGGTTATCTGTTGATTTCGTGCCAGTCCTCAGGAAGCTACCAAGCGTACAGAACAAGTGCTAGTCGCAGACTTTTGTCTGCATCTTTAGATTATTATGTGAGTTAATGCTGCTGTTTCTTGTTTATTGTTCTATTTTTTAACTCATTTTATTTTTGTTATATTTATGGATTTCAAACTTTATTCCTCGTTGTCATTTCCGACAAAAAAATTACTTTGGCATATAACTTTTATACCAGGAAGTCATTATCAAATCGCCACAAATCATCAACATTCCAATTGTACTCAATTTTGATATAAATGTAAATTGCAGGTCCAACTGCAGTATAGTTCTGATGCTGGTGATCCTGGTGGCTGGTACATCATCAGCACCAGCCTCCCGACTCCTTAGGACCATGGTCTCAGGTGTGACCACTGGCCTGGAGGTTCCTACTGACGCCATAGCTGGGACTGGAGTGGGAACTGGCTCTGTGCAGCTCGTAATAAATGTACATACAGACAGCAATGGGAATATAGAAGTGTATACGAATTAAAATGGTGGAATTAAGTTGAAGAATTGTGTTTTGTGCGAGTGTGTGAGTGCAATTAAGTGTATAAAGAAACTTTTATGTTCAAAACTTCAAGGTTCTTTAAAATGAGTGGGAGATAGGATATTTGATTCAAGATAATGATTACCTATAAGAGAATAGGCTACCGAAATCAACGCACCTTAATTTGCAATGACAAAGATACAGGAAATGAAGAAGAAGAAAGTAAGAAATAAAGATTATAAAAGCCAGGACAGGAATCACTAGGTATTCAACTCCATTTTGGAGATAACCGAGATATAATTCCGTGAGATCACAACGAAAACGTGTGAAAGATAAAAGACGAGATAAGAGAATCGTAAACGTCAGTTTTATTTTATAGTTATCATACTATACAATATACAAATAATACTATTAATTTAATGAATACTTGTGGGAAGAAACGGTCGGAGCGCTCTGACAGAAATAATAACATAAATAGGAATCCTTTGAGTGTAAAAAAGCTTTTGAGAACGGTCCTTGTTTTGTTCCAGTTCAAATATATATATTTTTTTTTAATTATATCATTATTACGAAGACTTACAAACAAATGTGTATGAAGTAAATTTTCGGTTTATCGAATCAAACAAGACCTGTATAAAGAAAATACCAATCAAATCTGCACTAAAATAGCAAGTTACATACTGAGATTTCAGCAAGTAAGTATTTAATAGTGACGTTGTTTTCACTGAAGGAATTCAGCTCAAAGGAATAGCATTCAAACAGATCCAGCGTCTTGAATTTGAGAACATCAAATAAGATAAACAGCACGAAACTCAGGAATCCGGCTTTTAAGCAAATATTGAAGTATTTTACTCTGACAGATATCGTTTTATCGTAAAGATAAATAAAATACTAAGTAAGTATAACCATACGTTTAAGCTGTGACGCGGATTGTAAGGAGTCTCTGAAAACTCGGTATTCTAGTATTGACAGATGAATTTGTGAATAAACTGGACGATGATAAACACAGAGCATAATGTATTAGGGCATGAATCTGTCTTTGTAAAATGTGAGAATTTTCCGAATGTGAAAAGGTTAGAGATTTTATCTGGGAGACATTTAAGCTTAACTCTGCTACTCTTCTGCTAGAAAGAAGAAGCAGCATGGAAAGGCAATTAAGTAATAATTGACAAGCACAAGTCTGTAAGTCAAACTCAGTTCGCAAAATGTAAGCGAATTTTGTATTGAAAAACGACGTGCTTGAACCAGTCACTAATTGTGACTTTGATTTAAAACTCTATTTGAACAGTGAACAGTCTGTAACGAAATTTTTTGGAAACTACTTAATTGACAAGGATAAAAATAGGTTTCCTAAATACAACGATTGATTGAAAAAGTTATTCGTTTCACACGGTGAGGACGCACGTATGAAGCGAATAATAGAATCAGAATATTACTAACCGCTTTTAAGGCTATGCATTTATTCTATTGCTTTCAAAATATTGTTTGCCTGGTACCCCTATATGGGCACAGTTCTAAAGAACAGTAAAAGAAATTGTAAACATGCAGTTGACAAATAAATAGCGCAATCCGACAGAGATAGGGGTTGAACCGTCGTTTATACCATGTTATACTATTGTTTATTGTCTCTATATGATAGCAATATCGTAGCGCCAATGTCATTTTTGTTTGTAAACACTTGTACCATCCGTTTGAACGTATTTTTGTTGTTAAAATACACTTATCTGTGTGTAAATGATTGTTATATCTTTTTATATTTTTTATTAAAAATAATAATTATAAAATTAAACGTTCCATATTTTTTATTTGTATATATACGGAATGTAGAACCATGAAATGACAAACGTGGTCTTACTATACAGTCCTTTCACAGTTATTTTCAGCAGCAACCCAACAATAACCTTATTGTAATGGAAATAAAGATCACATTGATTTTAATAGTGATTTAAGATCAGAAGTAAAATAAATGTGAAAGGACTGTAATATGTACAATGACCATAACACAAGAGAGCCGAGCCCTTCTAAACTAATAAGGATGGTAATACTGCGTGGATCAATCGACACTAGTCCGACCTGAGTATGGCGATATTACCCGATAACTGCAGTGGTAGAATGTCAATAATATTGATATTTAACTACATTAGGATATAATAGAATAGAATAGAAAACTCTTAATTATATATATACTATACTATTCGAATTACAGCATAAGTTTAGAAATTTTACATAATTTTACAATAGGCGGTCTGATCGCTAAAACCGAACTTTTAAAGGAAGACAAACTATCCCCAAACATATGATGATCTAGTCCAAGCAAATAATAACGGGAACAATGAACACCATCCCTTCCTACCTAATACTCTTTTATTAGAAACCGAAGATTAACGAAATCAGCCGACGTCAGCCGAAGCGGTCACGTAGAATGGTGGATTGGCGAGGCTGATGAGTAACCACTAGGCACTGTCACTATTACAAATCAACGGTAATGTTGGTTTAGGAGGAAAAACATAAAAGCAAACTCATTGGTAAGGTAGCCATGGTCTGTGGTTTTTATTTATTTCTGTTACTAGCTTTTGTATACAGGTTGACAAATATAATATTATTTTTTTCATTAAAATTTATTTTAAATATTGTCATTTTAAACTTCCGCGTTCGTTTAATGCGTATCCTGAGTTTTGTCATTCAAAACCAATATTTCAAAGAGTATTCAAGACACAACATACGTCTTTCTTCTCATACAGTGTGAGTCTTTATAAGGTGCACATATCGAAATGATGGAATCTATGCTTAATTTTATCTACGGAAAAATACAAAAAAAAAAATATAAATTTATTTTAAATTTTTTTATTTTTGTTTCAAAATTTCTCAATAAGACGCCCCCTTATTGAGAAATTTTACAATTATTGTAATAAATTATGGAAAAAAAAATAGATTTTTGCTAAAAAAACATGTTTCTTTTTAATTGAGGGTAGTTTTTTCCCCAATTATATGAGCACGCCTAATTTCTTCCAATCATTATGGAGTTTGTTTTATCGTGATAGATCATTTAGTTTAAAAGTTACACCGTTTTGTTTACACTAGAAACAATTTTTTTTAATTCCATAAAAATAAAATAAAATATTTTTATATTTTTTTTCCGAAGATAAAATTAAGCATACATTCCCTCATTTCGATATGTGCGCATTATAAAGACTCACTCTGTATAAGAACATCGGTTCTTATACAGTGTGAGTGTGCCGAGGAACTGACTGTGTCCATCAGGTGGGCAATAAACGCTACAAGTAGTAATAACCACCAAGCAGACATAACATCACGTAATATTTACCGCCCCATCCCTTCATCCCTCGCGTTAAATTATAATGAGGCTATCCCACGACTGATATGCAGTTGTGGGATGACCTTATAATAATTTCATTTGCCTTAGGATGTGTGTTTATGGTGGTAGTTTAAATAAATTTGAATTATTGTATATTATACATACAAAACATCACGCCTTGTTTCCCGAAGAGTTAGGCAGAGGGTTGGGGAGGGGTTTCGGGTGTACACTCACCTGCAAAATTGCATGGATACCTTAGTCTCTATTTTCCAGTGAATGTTTGAGTTCAAATTTTCGAAAATAGAACTAGCTTTCGCTTTTCGTTTCACACGATTCTGTTTCTGTACTGTCCATGGATTTTTGCAGTCGACCGTACTATAGGTGGTATTAAAAAAAAAAACAATTCTAATCTTTCCTCTACTATATAATAGTAATAATAAATAAAATAATGAAATCAAATTAAATAAATAAAATAAAATAAAAATCTTTATTGATACAAAAACAGTATTGGCTTTCTTGTAGTGTTATCATGAAGCATAAAATAATGATTTCATGTTTTAAATACATATTTTTAGAATATAGAATATAAGTTATCAGCACAAAACAAAGAAAGTAAAGGTAAAGATTACAATTTGTCATGCAATATTGTTTGCTTTAATTATTAATTTAATGTTCCTACAAAAAAGCCAAAATATCGGTCAGCGGATTTTTTTCACCCTGTATAGCATAGCCATCCACTAACTAAACTTATGGGAAGCGGCGTATTTGACATATATCTGCGTCTCATTTCTAAGATCAAAGGGACCTTTCTACCTACGTATACCTACCTTCCCTACATTAATCCATGTAATAAGCGTGGGCCACAATCATGGGGTTCGCCCGTGTACCATGCATCGTGGTTAACACATAGACATGACCCACATACGAGAGCAGACGGGCGTTTGGATTACATTGCTCGCTCGGTCGCACTACTCGCCCCCAAACGCCTTTTCGAGTAAGCGATAGAAGGAGAACAATTAGTCGACCATTTCAGACACAGATCTACATGGCCCTCACATGATCTGAACAAGATTATGTCTGGACTTTAAAAGAGACTTTGATGCTTGAGTTTGTTTCGACAAGATAGGAAACTATCTGAATAGCCCTCGTATACAGATAGGAAATGTCGACTCCATCTAGCTTATCTATACATGTATGCAAATAAATAAAATTGAAGTGTCTGTTTGTAATGTCAAAACAGCTTTTTACTAAATGCCTATAAATCAATAAAAGTATTACTTATAACAAAAAAACCGGCCAAGTGTGTGTCAGAACACGCACAATCAAGGGTTCCGTAGTTGGGATGAATATATCCCAAGAACAAAGTGTTTTACCAATAACCCTGTATTCTACTGCTGTGAATTTTTTCACACATCCAAATACAACCCTTAAGCTGGCTGGGGAGGACACACACTTGACTCTAACAAAAATTAGCACTTTAAAGCTTAATATTACGCAAACGGGTCCCTGAACCTAAAAATGGTTTTCACAAACCCGTAATATTTTTGAACGGCCTATCCAACGATACCTCACACCATGGGAAAGATGAAAAAATATCATCCTCACTTTGTAGGAAAGGTAGGTGGTACCCTAAAAAAAAGGATTTTATTTTACTCATACCAAATTACAACTTTCTAGTACTAAGAGTCTCTGAGCTAAGCCGTGGACAGACAGACATACGCACATGGCGAAACTATAGTTGACTACGAAACCCAACAAAGCTATTTTGAAAAATTTTGTCTATCTGTTTGTTCCGACTTATCTCCGAAACGGCTGGACCGACTTTGACGAGACTTTCACTGGCAGATATCTGATGTTTTAAGGAGTAGGCTACTTTTATTAAGAATAAGAGAAGCCGCAGGCAGAAGCTAGTTTTTTAATATGACGTGTATAAAAGTGATTCCGATATCTTATTTACAAAATAAACGATTTCATTTAATTTAACAGCTAGTAGAATGATGTGTAGTTTAATTGGAACAATTATATGTACTGTTATGATTCTTCCATGACGTAACCTGACACCTGTTTTTCCCGAAGGTTTAGGTAAAGGTGTGTTTTCATAGGTTAGCCATTCTCAAACTCTGGGGCCCTGTTAGCCATTATTGTTCCAGGTCGGAAAAAGGATGACGCTATACGTCCTGCATGACTCCACCTCTTTCTCGCGGCGGGTGTTGTGGATTTGTATTTGTAAACCTTTTTGCAACCGTAGGAAAAATATTAGCAATATATCATTACATGTGTGTGCTTCAGCGATAATCATTTTACCAATCCGTATGCGCCAAAGCCCAAAAGGACGAAAGTTTTTGCTTTGGTATACCTATATGGACAATCGCGTAGTAACACAAGAACCGCAGTGAATAATAAAATGACTAGCGACCCGCGACTTCACAAAACATAAAGATTTATTTATTATATGTAAGTTGTATATAAATGTATTATGCACATAAACCTTCCAGAATCCTAACTAATATTATAATTGCGAAAATAGTTTGTTTGTTTGTTACGTTTTCGCGCCTAAACCACTAAACCAATCATACTGAAATTTTGCATTATACGTTGTAAGGTGTACAGAAACTGTTCCCGAAGGAAACAACAATAACGTTCTTATGATAACAGATGGCGCTACGTGTCTTTCGAATCATGATTGAATTATATTATTATAGAATACGAATTGATTGTCAAATTCTAAATGAACGCGAGCGAAGCTACGGGCAAATGCTAGTAAATTCTATAAATGATTGTGAAAACCGCATCTTAATCCGTTGCGTAGTTTGGAAGAACAACACGCACACACAGACAGACACGAAAAGTGTGTGAGTGTGTGTTAGATTAGACACAGTTTTTAAACAAATGCCATTACTAATACGACTCTATAATATATAGTTAACAAACAGATACTTCAATTTTATTTACCTATTTGTATAAATGCCTGCTTTTAAAAGAAATGCTTTTTCTTTTTGTTAGGGAGAATGTTCAGTGAGTTGTTCTTATTGTTTTCCCCTGTATCTTAGATAGTTATTGTTATAAATGTCAAATTTTTGTAGTTTTTCATTTTAAAAACACACAGTATACTTAATAATTATGTGTAATATGTCGAATTTTAATGAACATTCTCCCTAACAAACGTCTACAAGCAACTCGAAGCTATTCAACAAACCTCACTAAATATTACATTATATAATAACAAAAAGCCTGCTACCCAACTCTAGCGCGTGGCTCTAATTTGCTCAGGCTTTTTGTCTAACCCTGCAGCGTCGGTAATAACCCAGTTTTTACACAAGTCCACCTTTATGCCGTAGCGGCGCGGCGCGGCGGACGAAAGGGTTATTTGCCGACTTCTCTTTGAATGATGTGAAAATATAATGAAGTCGAAAATTGGTCTTATATTTAAAAGGGTCTGGTATGTGGTATGTATACGTGCTTATGGTGTCTGTAGGTATGTGTAAGTGAAGGATTTAAGAGCAGACATATCGCAGGTACGGGCTAAGTGTAAGTGGGGCGGTGAATATATGAGGGCCACTTGACGGAATTATACGTTGCGACACGATTTTATACATCTTTTACGTTGACAATGATATTTTGACTACTGACTTTGACACTTTCAGATTATATATATATCCATATCTTTATGTGCATTCCATAATGTTTAAAGGTGTTACAATGGCTCTTACAGTTATGGACCCTATACGGCACAGCAGTAAGTATAAAATGAATTATTCATATTAAAACAAAATTAGGAAACAAATTAACAATCAATAAATTAATAAAATGTAATATGTTATTAACATTAAATAATTAAATATTACATTATTTTATTGAGATCAGTTAAACATATAATTATCAGAAGGTCAATTAAACTGCTGGGGAGTTTGTTGCGCCACTTCTTCTTCCCAGCTAAAGCACTAAGAAGTGGTGAAGGGCGGGCGTTTTGTGGGACTGTCTTATGTAATTTTGACGTTCGAAAAGTGTTGATTCTCATCCTAATTTGAATAAATGACTTTTGATTTTAATAATAATAATAATAACCTTTATTTATACAAAACAGATTGTAGTACATGTAACAGTTATCAAAAAGCGAATCTCTGACAATCAAGTGGGTGACGTGCTGCTCTCCTTGCTAGGCTATGAAATAGCGTGTATTAAGGAGTAACAGTGCCGATCCCCTCTAATTGTATTAGTACAATTTTATATTATTTTTACAAGTATTTTTTATACATTTGTTTTCTATGTATGTATGCATGTGTATGTATCTATTAGACTAGTTAGTCTAATAGACACATACACATGCATACAAAAAAAAAGTGTTTCACCCAAACAGACACCATACACAGTTGTGTATGGTGTCTGTTTGGGTGAAACACTTTTTTTGTCATGCATGTATTCGTTTATTGTGTATTATCTTTTTTTAATTAATAATTGTTAGAACTTTTATTGCATCTGGTAGTTTATTAAATATTTTTATGGATATACTATTGGAATGTAGTTTCATGCGTAAAGAAGGAATATTTATTTATTTTTTCATGCATATCACACATTTTACTATATATTACTGTCGGTTTTCGTACATGAACCCTGTCAATAACTCGTGCCCATCGTTTAGAGGAAAGGGGACCATCCAAATCAGAACATAGCAATATTGCTTGGGGGCAGAAATAGGAAGTACCTACGTACCTATAGTGGGAGAACGTTCCCGACTAAGCATTTTCACAAACTCTTCTAGTACTTAAAAGATGTAAATCAGTCTAGATGCCCTCTTCCTCGCCAGCTCGTATAATACAAGGCCTGTTCGAATTATGATTACGGCCCGTGAACCAGCGTCCCTCGTAAATAACGTTTAATAGAGAATTTTTAATTTAACAAAGTAAGGTTGCCTACTGTTTTCCTTTTATTATAATCTATTACTCTCTGAGCCTGTGGCGATGGAGTTTATTAAGTTTATTTTTAATTTATGCTTTTGTCTCTTGAATTCAGTCTTTAAGTACTTTAGCAATTAACAAAGAATTAAGGTTTTTCTTTTCTTTCTTCAAACACGTATTGGGTGTAGGGATCCCATTATCTTACACAAAGCGTGACATGGTTTCTAAAGTCCTTGAAAAACTCATTATAGTCTCAGTCGAGAAAGTTATCAAATTAACATTTTACCACAATTTCTTCCTTAACTGAGTGATCAGAAATAAGATATCTAAAAAATACCACTATCGAGGAGAGGTTTCTTAAAGCTTTAAGAAACCTTAGAAACGGTAAGTTAATCTTCCTACTTATTTCTGTATTCAAATCTTGTTATCTCCTAACTAAAAATAATTATCGTAAGTTACCGAACACACTTCATATCGAGTAAATTACGCGTAAGACTCGTTGACGTGTAAAATGTGCAGTGTCACCGCAACCCACGCGAATGTGAAGACGCGTAAAGCTGCGGTCCCACGGCCCGTTAACTGACAGGCCGCGCCAGACATTCCCACGGCGTGTGTCTACCTAGTACGGCCTGTTGGCCGCTATTCCAACATGTCACGTGCGATGGAGCGAATAGCTCCGTCTGCAGCCACTGTGGTATTATTCAGTGGTCAACATTTGATAAACAAACCAAAAAGAAACGCATTTGTACAGGCCACGACAGGCACTCTCGCGCAGCATCACGCCACGCCTTTGTACGATGGCGATGACAGGCCACCGGAGGCCTCATCGGCTGTAATAGTTCCCACGGCCTTTCGGTCTGGCTTGGCGTGATCTGGCCTGTGAGAAAGCGAACCGTGGGTCCGCAGCTTAACACGTACATACGCGTTACATGATAAGGCACATTAATGCTGACTCCATTTATTCCCAAATGCGACGTTTTATGAGGAAAATAAGTGAAATGTCGATGCCAAAAGTCCAATCGCCTATTCTAGAGTTCCGTACAGAAAGGGACCCTATTACTAAGCTTACGCCATCTTCCTGACTGAATGTCACGGGGTTGTATCCTAAGAACCGGTAACCATTTGAATGAATACTTAATTGTGTTACCTCTATCGTCGCAAATAAATAATATACAAAAGGCAAACAGCAAGAGTTCTAGAGGTACGGAATCCTGAGTGCGCGAGTCCGACTCGCAATTAGCCGGTTCTTTTTTTGGGACAAGCCCGCGATAAATTCCCAACCACAGCAAGCCAGAATCTACAGTGGCAACAATCTAGAAAATTGTAGAGAACAACGGGTCCTAGAGAAATGATAAAATGTTGGGAGGTATAGTTGTTTATCCCTACCAACATTTTAACTTAACTCAAAATTAATTATCATTTCCATAATTGCTACTAAACGTAAGCTGTTCAAATACGGGCCAAATATATCCCAATTAATTTATTATGTCCCAATCCCAAATGTAATAAAAACAGGGTGGGATATAAAGCAAGGTACATAAACATCACACATAAAAACAAACACGTCGCCACTAAATCGCTTCAAAAAACTCGTGTGTACGCCCCTTAACACTACAGACAACACTTGAAACTAAAACTCTCGAGGAGGGAAAGAGTGCGCGATACATAAGTGCCTAAGTTAGAGCAGATAAAAAAGTTTCAAACTTGCAATAATGCACTAAGTTGTTGTGGGCCGCTACCGACTACTATTACACTGTTCTACTAGTTTGAGTTTGCTGAGATGTCTCTCAGCATACTTATAGATATAGAAGGTAGTTTTTTTGTTGTTTTAGGAATTAATTGTTACATTTTTATTATTTTTTCCCAGTTTAATTTCGATTGTTACGATTTAAGTCCACTTGACGTAAATGTATGATACTCAAGAGTTTTGTAAGATAATATGTTTAAGGTTTTATATGAAACCTTTTAGTCTATCGGATAATGGTCTGGAAAGCACTTCACTCATCCTAAACGAAGTCGGGAGTACACCCTCTTTAGAAGTAGGGGGTGAGGCGAGGGTGGAGAGCGGAGGGTATCGACCCGCGCCATCATACCGCTGGGTCGTTCACCCCGCGCCCCGCGTAGCCGTTCCGTAGGCGGCTACGGCGTAGCCTCGTAGCGTCGTAGCTACCAAAGGCATTTTTTCTTTTTTCCTCTGTTTTGCTCCAATATTGAGGCTGTTTGTTATTTGTTTTTAGGAAAATGTAAGTATTAGAGAAGAACGTTTGCCATTATGGGTCTCGTTACAAATTCAACAGGGCTTAGTATTGCGGACGAGAATGTTTTTATGGCACTTTGATGAGTGCCGCCGCTTACTGGGAAATGTGAATGGAAGGTAAGATATACGCTATTCTAATGATATTTATATGCATTTATTAGAAGATATTAGAGGATTAATAAGCAGGTATTTTAATTCAATTATTTATATTATTCAAATGGGTAAATAAGAACTCTTATTTATCGATGATCTTGCACACCGTTGTTTCTCTAACTACAGGCAGGTTTCTTCCCCATAGCAGAAATCCAATCAGCGTAGACAGCCAGGGTACTGGATGCGGTACCCCTGTACCCAGTTACTCACACTTCATCAATCTCAACGTTGGACCCGTTTGAGAAAGTCATTCTATATTTATCGCACCCGATTGATACGGTTTGATACTTTTAATGAACAAAATTACGGATATTCCTAAAATCTATAGTAAAACAATGTATTTTTAAATGTTGCCCCACACTAGGAATTTCTCCTGTACTGTGGGTGCGTTTACAAACATTTAAACTCACATACACAAACAGTCAGACCCGGAACAACTACTTGTAGGTCATACAAATATTTGTTCCGTGCGGGAATCAAACCTGCGACACGCAGCGCAGCAGTCAATAGCTTAACCACTGCGCCAACCATGCCTTCAAAGTTACCTCTAGGACACAATTGTAGTAGCCAGGCACTATATTAACTATTCTGTGACATAATGTTGACTATAGAGCAGGCCCATTAGGCAATAAAAAATAAAGACAACATCCTAATGATGTCTATATTTTTTAACGTTTGATTATATTCATGTTAGGAGTAGGGACCTATACTTCTATCATCAAAACTTATTTCATGAAAGCCGTGTATTGGTACGACATGATTTTGTTTTAATGATTCTCCCATGCCTACAGATAAGATCCGGTCTAGCGGTTGGCAAAATTTCATCAAAATGCGGTTTTGTAAAAAGTAACAAATCTATAAAATAAAACTAGAAAATAGCGACAATACCAGCTACCTATATCTATGAAGTCTGGGAAATTAATTGTTAAACAAACTGGCTGTGTACCAATTTAAATTGGCAGTATATTCAAGTTACCTAAAAATTTTTAAGTTTACTTACTAGAATCAAGTTTTCCTAACTGAACAGACTGCTGCTGAGCCACTTTTTCCCAGCTAAAGCAATAGGAAGTGATGAAGAGGACTGTCTTATGTAATTTTGGCGTTCGAAAGTGCTGATTCTCAGCCTAATAAATTACTTTTGATTTTGATTTTAGTTAATATCCCTGACTCTATTCGACAAGTAAGTATGCTGATTATACCAAATATTCCCGTCAATCATAGAGGCCCGATAAGGCCACTTCCAGCAGTGGACGTATAAGTCCGGTCGAGAACAAAAGTGTCCGCGGGACATCGCTGGTCCCATGTCCGTGACGTCATTAAATGGGCGAGGACACGGGCCGCGCCTGTAAACACCACGTTAGTGCACTATTCAGCGTTTTATGTCCTCACTGAATTGCGAACAGTGACCATTTCACTGGGGAATAGAATAGAACATGTTTTGTGTGCTATTTTAGAACTTACTTGAATCAATGAGTGTGTGGGTCTTGCCTCAAAAGACAACTTCAGACACTAATCTACATGATCCTCATATGATCTGACCAAGATTATGTCTGGAGTTTAAAAGAGACTGTGACATCTGAATTTGTTTCGGTTTTATTTTTCACTCCTTTTGAAAGGGGCAACTATGTAGAATCAATAAACTATTTTTGTAATTTTTGACGTTCAAAAGTGCCTTTTAAGTGCCTATTTGACATAAATGATTTGACTTTTTGACTTTGGCACAGTAATTGGATAGGAAACACCGAGCTCATCGAGTTATCAAAACATTATTGACGTGTAAAAGTGTTTGTATAAACCTACTTGCAGAAATAAAGGTCATTTATCATAATGGATTTTATTAACTATATCCACAGCAGCTGAAGACAGACCTACCATATAGCTACGATTAAAATAATCGTTATGCTTAGACGGATGGACGGTATACGGCAGACGGAACGGCACCCAGTAGACCAGACCAATCGGCACCTTGCCATCCAGACGGTTCGGCGCGAATAATTCGCAAACATTTGTTACTACGAGTATACTTATCATCGCAGACAGACAGGTACTACTGCCAATCACTTTACATCTACGACTGGGTAAAACAAGGACCAATAATATGTAACCCATAAACATAACGTAACCACACGCCTATGTCCCTCAGAGTTAGACAGAGACCACCAACAAAACACCCATACTTCGCCAGTTATATTTAAGTCCCATGACAGCTGGTGACGAGCCTGCAATATGTCACATCTAAGTAGGTACCCATATTTTAATATACATATCTAAAAACTAAATTGCTGAGCGAAACTTAAAGCGAGATCTTACAAATTCAACCTAACCCTCCCCCACTTAGGGCGCCTGGGGTGTCCAATAATACGCCAATAATGTACCAGGACGCGCGTATTGCGTATTTTGAGCACGTTCCTATATTACTGAACGGTATTTATAATATACGTGCGGCTTTGGGATGTCTATCAAGACCATTATGAGCAGGAAATAATAAGCTATTATTATAAATTTACATTCATCATATTTCTAAAAACCGAGCAAGGGATGATGAGTTTTCTCTAGATATAGGTATAAAATAAATATTTTTTAGGGTTCGGTACGTATTCCGTACGTATTCAAATGAAGCGCCAGCACGCGCTTTAGCTGAGCAGCATATAGCTTTAAATCCCCCTGATAATAATAATCAAAACCCTGATGTTATCCAGCCACTGACGGTCGCATGCCATCCTCCTTCCGACGCTGCCCTAAGCCGAGGTCCGTACCCCACAGGGGGTGCCCTTGGCGAGCAGTCATTTAGCTTATAAGTTTTTACGCCCTAGCTGGAGGCCTTACATTTATATTAGGAGCTTAAGGACCACAGGATAGCCCGGTTAAAGAGTCTCAACCCCTCGTGGTTAACTCTGACATGCTATTTAGGAAGAAAAAAAAAAGGTTCGGTTCGTCCGTTCGTCCATCTGTCTGTCAAGACTCTTTGTCTCAGGAACGCGTAGAAGGTAGTTGAAATTAATTTCAAATACGTAGGCTGAGGCTACAGTAGGATTTGCGATGCGACTGGAAGAGCGAAACGAGATAAACATGGTATGGCTACATTATAAGCGAAAATACACTATAAAAAGGATAGTGTAGCCGCATGAATCGCTACGCATAATGTAGCCACACGTATATTTAGTAGCACTATTGAACTAGTCGTGCAAGTGAGAAATTTTCTAATAAATTCTCTTAATTTCGCTGATACGAGTATATTGATGTAGCCAATGCCGTGATTACAGTAATGTTGTTCCTATCGCGGTGTAGCCATATACATACGTGAGCATTCATTTATTTGTTTTAATTGCTCACGTGTCGCAGGTCGCGTCGCGGCCTAATGTAGCCTCAGCCGTAGGTATACGGTCCCTTGGAGCTTAAAAAAATCAAAGTTCTGAAATAAAAACCTATATGTACTTCCCGTTCTTTTCCTGATTGACAAACATGATTCTAGGTAATCATGAAATTCGTGAAGAACAAGGAAAAAGTCCGAAATTCGTTAATTTGTAGTTTTATCACATTTTTTTTTCGATTACTAATTTTAATTTGCAGTTGGAGAATTTTCCGTGACATAAATGTATGGGAAAACATTTTAGTACCTACAAAGTTAAGTTTGGTCTTGCAATTTATTCGTCCCACATACGGAACACTTCATTGTGCGTGGTCCGACACGCACTTGTTTAAAATGTATTAAGCTCTAGGATAAAACCTACGCAACCTCAAAGGGTTCCCTAAAAATCGGTAATAGTAAATTATTTTTGTTAAGTTTGTATTAAAAACGAAGCCAAATTTTTTTTTTTCATACGTTTCCTACTCCGCACCTGCTCATTGGGCATTTCTATAAGTAGCCCAAGATTTGAGGTTTTGGCTAAAGCAAGACAATAGGCACTGACGTTTTACTCTGTTTATTGCCATTCATTGACACTACCGATATTTGGTATTTGTATGAATACCACGTTACGAATTGTTTTCTGGAGACACTATTGGTTTTCATTTTAATATACCGAACCCATAGTATCCTACACAATTTGGATCCACAGACTGCTACGAAAAGTATCCTCTGAAATAATAATCGGGAACAGATTTGTTGCCCTTGGTGTTCAAGGGAACGCGTAAGAGGAACGAAGGCTTACGTAAGAGGAACCTGAAAACTTATGGTACATTTTGTCATAAACTTACAGTTAGTACTGATCAATGCGTACCAACCAGAGGTTGTCAACCCCTGGTTCGATAGGTTTTTCTTTCTTTTTTTAATAACGTTGCCCCGCACTAGTTATTTCTCCTGTATTGTGGGTGCGTTTACAAACATTTAAACTCACATAAACAAACAGCCAGACCCGGAACAACTACTTGTAGGTCATACAAATATTTTTTCCGTGCGGGAGTCGAACCCGCGACACGCAGCGCAGCAGTCAATCGCTTAACCACTGCGCCAACCGCCGTTTTTGCCGTTTTTGTCAGCTGTACGAGACAGCCAGCGAACTTAATAAAGTTGTAGATGACGACAACACTGATCAAACAATCCTATAAATGACGCAAGCAAAGTTTGATGAGGATTCTGCATATTAGGTAATAGATTCTCGACTACAAACATTGGGCAATGGCACGCCAAATAATATCACCCGTCTGGCTGGAGAAGCCGCCTTTTTGCAATAGAGAAACTTCCTACTTTATCCTCCGTTCGCAAAATCAAATTATATGCATTTAGCAATGCTTACAAAGAATTAGATATTAAGATTTCAGCCGATAGACGTCCACTGCTGGACATAAGCCTCCCCCAATTGGGGGGTTTTGCCATAATCGCCTCGCTTGGCAGGCGGGTTAGCGATCGCAGTATGGTGTTAAAAAATGCATAGAGAACGCTGCTGCCCATTCGCTAGTCCCTTAGTTGCCTTATATGACACGGTCTACGGGAGGAAATGGGATTATGCTATTCTTTACGTCCGGCACCACACGGTACCATTATAAATATTACGCCGATTAAATATCTGCCACGGATTGTCGGTCATCAAAGCCTACCTACAGTTGCGTACCCCTGGTTTGCAGATCTTATCGTATATTGGCAGTTAAAGGAAGCTGCCAGCTATAATTTTCCCCAACTGCTGTATTGCGTATTGCGCGCACGTAGCCCGCGTATCGTGCGTATTTACATTTTACTGTGACACAGCCCTAATCCCGCAGTTGTACTCAGTCAACGAAAGTGGACACTCTTCGAAGATGCCGAGCACTTTGAAACCATTGTTGGATAAGTATTACGTGTAAGTAAGATAAGTTTAACGTAATTTTGAAGCTCTCCAGACGTGAATTACTACGTAATGCGATAGTTTTCATAATACATCCAGAATATTATTTATACAACGTGCAAGACACACATATTATTTGTTCACTATCAGAAATTCATTGAGGGTCAATGAGAACGAGAGCAGGTGACCCTTTCCCTCAAAATAAGATTTACACAGTAGGTACACACGGCTACATATCAAGCTATAATTCCAGAATAAGCTGACCTCTCATTGTACGGAAATCCTATACAATGCGAGATCAGCGTATACTGGAAATAATAACTTGATATGTGTATAAATGCGTTTCGTTGATATCATGAAATATCATCTCACAAAATAAAATCTATCCAACAAAATCGATGTCGAAAGACGAGGCGAGTCTATGAATAGAAAACTACATAAGAAACGGTCTAAATTCAGGCAACGACTGGGTCAAAAGCTAGTGCGGGGTACTTCGGGGTATTTTATATTCGGTGCGGACCGCGGAGGGGTGAGAGTGGTATCGACAGCCATCTTTTTGCCCCAACGAGATTAATTACGAATGTCCCACCGTGATTAATGTTCCTCGCTAAAAATGTTTGGAAACTGAAATCAATTTTGTCTTGAAAACATCGTCGGTATGTTAGATTTGTTGTTGAGAGTGGGGTGTTACATTAAAATCTATACAAATAAATAAAGAAGTGTCTGTTTGTAGTCTCAAAATAACAGCTTTTTACTAAATATAGAGTATACACGGTACTTACGAGTATAACAAAATGTGATTGATCCTTGACTGAATAGTGCATAGTTGATAGTTTTAAGGTTGAGTTTGATAGATTTTGTGCACCTATACCTGTTAACAAGCGCTTCTCGCCATCAAATATAAACAACAAATATAAACAATAAATAATGTACATAAAAACAAAAAAAATAAAAAAAAGACAATTAAAAAAAAAAACTGTCCGTCTGTTTGTTCCAGCTGATCTCCGAAACGGCTGGACCGATTTTACGGGACTTTCACTGGCAGATAGGTGATGTTATATAAGGAGTAATTTATTTTATAAAAAGCCACGCGGGCGATGCCGCGGGTAGCAGCTAGTCTTTTAAATAAGGACTTGAGCTCTCATTCAAGTTACGGGTCAGATACAAGTCCTAAGTTTGCTTACACAGCACCCTAACTGCGAAACGCTTTGAATCATAGTCCAAGGGTTTTTTATTTTTGTATACTTCCTTGACATAAATGTCTTCATTAATTGACATATACCTACGATTCTAATTTCAACTCTTTATTAGTGGCCCGTGGGCGGTAAAAACTCTGACACCAGATTAGTCACTAGCCACAAAGAAAAAGAGTGGCTTTTGTGGACATGATATTTATTCAGATTTGTTACTGTAGCTGTAATTACAATCATGTAATTTGGTTTAAATAGGTTTTCATCTTTATTTTTTTTAATCTTTTATAAAGGTACTTAGATTCTATTCTATTTTGTAAATGGGAGAACCTGTGTCTGTAAATTTGTTGACCCTTTTCTATTTTGTTAAGTACCTAGTACTTGTTGAAAGGCCTACACTGTCCTCCCATACCTGTTAACACTGTTATTTGAAAATATTGTAAAAGCCAATTATTTTTAAAAGAGTAACCGTGGAGTTTCTTGCCGACTCTTCTCCATAGGAAAAGACCAATTGGAACCGTACACCTAGCTTCTGACGTTTCATAAACACCCATGTAGGTTTATGTGAAATAAAATTTTATGATTTTTGTACCGAGTTGGCATGACTGCGGGTATGATATTTGTATGGTGGTGGGTAGATTGATAATTTATATAATAAATTAGTGTGTCGCTAACCCTCGCCTTTCATTGACGCTGCATTGTCGACGAGTCCGGGATCATCAAATATTTTTTGTTTTCATTAAGCGCGTGCAGTATCGACATTACAGTTATTAAGATGCCAATCGGAAAGTTAGAACCGTTCAATATCAGTTCAAAACAATGGCCGGCTTACATACGCCGAGTAAATCAGTACATTTTACTAAACGACATCAAAGATAACCTAAAAGTGTCGATGTTAATAACAATCGTAGGCGAAGCCAATTATTCGTTGATGTGTGATCTGTGTTCCCCTGACTTTCCCGAGAACAAATCTTACGAGACATTGGTGAAGCTAGTTACCGATCATTTGGAACCGCAGCGATCTGGGATCGCCGAGCGCCACGTGTTACGGCTGCGGCGACAACGGACCGGCGAACCCTTGATGGAATATTTACAGGCTCTAAAACATTTGGCAACAACTTGTAACTTTGTAACTTGTATTTGTGAGAAGTCACAGGCCTGAAACTGCGTTAAGCGGGCTTCCGCGACGGGCACCCGTTGCGTGTGTACACGTGTGTATACGCTGGGGGGCTCTGTCGGCAATTAAATACGGCGTAGTTTAATTTTAACGGTGTGCATGTACAGTTGTGTCGATGGAGAACTTAGCAAAACGATGACTAGCATAAATAAAATGACAGCCAGTAAGCTGGCGCTACCAGGCCCAGCGCGTGCCTCCGCGACTTACGCCCGCGCTTGTCCCTGCGACGGAGCACTTTTGTATGGAACCGCGCGGGTGTCCGCATAACGCAGTTTCAGGCCACAGACCACTGGTTCTGAAGCGGCATCGAGGCCGGAGACTCCACCACCACCGTCAAGTGCGTCTGCTCGTGCTTTGCGGGCTTATAATCGGGCTCGCCCATGAGTCACTAAATATCATGATTTGTAAAATGTTTGTTTTATAGATTATGCTTTAGCTTAAAGGGGAGAAATGTATCGAGTTGGCATGACTGCGGGTATGATATTTGTATGGTGGTGGGTAGATTGATAATTTATATAATAAATTAGTGTGTCGCTAACCCTCGCTTTTCATTGACGCTGCAATTTTGATTTTGAATGGAATTCCTCAACGAAAATAACGCAATCAACGTGATTCCTTTCGTATTAGAAATTTCTATACACACTTAGCGAGGTCGCTGATTAAGCCGTTTTTCATAATTCCTTCTCAAACACGAGATAATATTTGTTTAAAGGAGTGGCGCTAGTGGACCGTAGTTTGCTCTCTTAAGTACGGTAGCCAGCACATCAAGCTACCACAAAGCGGATAAATAAGCGAATAAATTAAACTATTTCAACTAAAGGCGACTTGTGTTCGTCCTTGCAGGCATCCTTAAATACTACCACAAATAAGCACCAATTTCCCTGACCTGACCCTGACGCACACGCATAAAGGCATAATATCGGTCATTACGTCGCTCCATTCTCGTTTAAACTACTCATTCTATGACTGAAGAGCAAAGTGTACTGTTGACAAGTGATTCGATTTTCAAATCAGGTTTTTTATTCGAGTAAAGTTTGTTTTGAACCAGGAAAACATTTTTGCATTGCACATTTTTATTTAAAAAAGTGATCTGTCACAAGTTTGAAATGGACGGTGTTAGTGGCCAGTTTTAAATTATTTTTAACTATTTATCTAAAATGTAATAATTACCTAATCAACTTGATTTAACTGTTTGTGTGAACAGTAACTGGTCCAGATTACTTTTTAAGTCTAATGAACATAATTATTTTAATTATTATAATTTGTATACTGCGCGCGAGTGTTTAATACTTGACTGCACTTTCCTCAAATAATAGATGAACTTGTATTCGTAATTTTTCTAAAGATTCCCTATATTAATGATGAAAGGTAAGTGATTTTTATATTTAAATATCTTTTAATGAATGATTATATATATCAAAATTGCAACTCATATGTTTTACACTCATCGTGCACAAATACATGAGTGCGATAGATCGCCTGGCAATACTCATCTACGAGTCTCGTATGGATTTCATTATCACCTTTCGACGGTCGATAAAAACTCTCCTTGTGTAATGTAACGAGGCTTAAGTCCTAAGTGTAATCATAAAGTATCATTATGAGCCTCCTGTTTGCTCCGACAAAAAACGATCACCCGCGTGTGGGTCAGGCGTGGTGATTATGGTAATACTTATGTACATATGTCCTTTGATCATATTACCTTTAAGAGTATTCCTAATAACCCTCTAAGATCCATCTGCCTTTGATATGCTCAATACTCATTTCATTTTATTTATTTGCATACGATAACTATAGGTACAGTTTCATAGCTAAAGTACAGCTAAGGATCCTGTTAGATACAGCAACATAGAATTAAATTAGAATTAAAATTAAAATATAATGACTTTTTTTTTACAATTCTTATATGTGAACTTATAAATTACGTATTAATAGTTATAGTTCTTTTGATAATGTTATTGTTAGTGTTGATAATATTATTAAAATTAAATTAACTAAATTAAAAGTAAGTAGAAGAGATAAAGTAAAAAATTGGAATAATAAAAGTAAGAATAATATTAAAATCATAATCAGTCATGTCTAGTTACAATTTTATGTAATGATATAATTATTTTGTAATCTTAGTTTATCATTTAAGTAGTCATCTATGTTATAGTCGTTTTTGCTTATATAAATAGTTTTCATGTATTAATAAAACTATTATATTTATTTATGTTCCTAATTTGTTTCGGTAGCTTATTATATAATTTTATTGACATTACATAAAAAAAAAAACATTTATTTCAGGTTCTTGACCCATATTAAATTCAAAAACAATACACAATTTTGTCAATTTTATAAGTAATACCTAATTGTTATAAAAAGTTAATTTTAAGACGCAAAAATGTGAGTTGGTAACAAATAAATTTCAGATCATTTCAATTAATGACAAAACTACAAAGCAAAATATAAATTAATTAAATAGGACAATGAATTAAATTAAGTAAATGAAGTTATGTCAGAAGCAAATATTATAATAATTATCCATAAGGCTAAATTATTATCCACACGCAGGAATGCATTTTTAATCGTGATGTTGGAATGTTTAGTCTGTTTTTGTGTCTTAGTATATTTTTATTTTGTATGTCTTCTCTTTTTGTAGATAGGTATATAATTCTGGGTATCTCCGTAAATATTTACAAGTTTCAAAAATATAAAGGCAGTGAAAGGTTAAAGTAAACACGCGGCACGGTTGGCGCAGTGGTTAAGCGATTGACTGCTGCGCTGCGTGTCGCGGGTTCGATTCCCGGTCGGTTTGTATGACCTACAAGTAGTTGTTCCGGGTCTGGCTGTTTGAATATGTGAGTTTTAAATGTTTGTTAACTCACCCACAATACCGGAGAAATTCCTAGTGTGGGACAAGGTTTTTTTTTTTTAAGTTTTCAGATCTTGGAAGTGGGGTTTACATCTATTTTAACTAAAGTCCTAATAAGTTTTGTCTGTAGGGTAAATAATATGGGCGCGTCTGTACTATTACCACATAAAATGATACCATTGAGCCATGCATAGGCATACGCGTTATACGTGACTAACGCAGTTTATAGGTTTGTTGTTTTTAGGGTTCCGTACCTCAAAAGGAAAAAACGGAACCTTTATAGGATCACTCGTGTGTCTGTCTGTCTGTCTGTCTGTTCGTCTGTCACAGCCAATTTGCTCCGAATGTAATGGACCGAATAAGTTGAAATTTGGTACACATATCAATTTGAGTGACCCAAACACGGAAGTGAGCCGTAAATATATTAATTTAGAATATTGGGGTCAGTTTTGGGGGGCAAACACGAAAATTAAAAAAAAAGTTTTGCAAACTGTACCGTGTGACATATCAAATGAAAGGGCTTTTTGTAAGGGTCTCAAATATATTTTTTTGTAATTTGAAAATAAACTGTTTTAAAGTTATAATTGAAAATAGACGAAATTTGACCATTCCCCCCCCTTATCTCCGAAACTACTGAACCTAAAATTATGAAAAAAATACAGGAAATAGTTCTATACTTATAAATTACAAGAAAATCTATAAGAAGTCTATGGTCTTAAAATAACATTGTAAATCTCTCGATATTGTGCGTAAAAACTTACATTTGCAGTTGGAATGTATGGGAGATTATGTTTACCAACTACAATGTTAAGTTTGTTCTTAGGATAAATTCTTTCCAAGTGCGGAACCTCATTTGTGCGTGTTCCGACACGCACTTGGCCAGTTTTTTGATTTCGCGGAGGACATACGAACATTTAGACAACTTCGTTCTTAATTTTTGGATGTGACTTCCAATTAACGTGCGAGTCTATGTCTAGGCCTAATAAAGTGAACTTAATACTACTATATTACTATATTATTACTTCTAGTTTGGAGTCTTTGAAGCTAAAATTTATATCTATTGGTGTTTGTTGGCGGGGTTGAAACGTCATTATTTTGGTCTTAGTAAAGTTTATTTTCTGTCATCCAGTTTTTTGTAGCTTTAAGTATTGAGTTCAATTTATTATTTATGTTAAGGCTGCTCTTTCGAAAAAAGTATGCAGATGAAGCAACTTTTCGTCGGCATTTACAGAGAAATTACATCTGCAGAAATTGTTAGTCATCTACATGATTTATGATACGTAATTTAGTTCAACCATAATTTTTCTAACGGTATCACATAATAAGCAAAAAAAAAAAACACCAAATCACCTCCAAATCATTGAGATGAAACCAAACTCCTTCATTTTTATCAAAATAGTTTTTTTTTTGTTTGTAATCTATTGCTTTCCAATGAAAATAAAATCAATGGATTTGTTAATTTTTTAAAATATGTATTATTTTTATTATAATAAATTAATAATGCGTCTTATTTGGGACAGCGCTCCTGGATGGGCAAGTCCTATTACTGGCTGGACGTACGACGCGTTGCGTAAGCTCAGTACAGAACACGCAAGTTAACCACTAAAGACTCAAGGTTAATGGCATATATCCTTAAGGTTAGAACCACATCCGCAAACAAGACATTTATATGATAAAGGAAGGTCGTTTATGTAAACAAGGAATAAAAAACAGCCTATCTTCCTTGTGGAATTGAAGCTTTGGTTGTTATTTTTTCGGACCTGAGAGTTCAATTTTTTTTTTGTGTTTATAATATTCTATTTCTACTAGTTGTTCCAAGACAAGCGTTATGGGCACTTTTGCGCCGGGAACAGCTAGGGGCGGGTTATTTGACTAAGTGTTTGACTGTAACTTTTATTATAATGTAAATAATGTATGACCTAATTATATTTTATTTTTTATTTTTTCATTTGATATTTTAAAATGTATGACCTAAATTAGAATGGATATTAAAACTAAAGGATTTTATCTTGTATTTTCTGTATATTTTAGTTGATAAACAAGTCTAAAGTCTGCCATGCATAGGTTAGCGGCGGAACCAGTTCGTTTGAAGGATAGACCAGATGGATTCAAAGAGCAATGATTTTTAAGGTTCCGTACCCCAAAAGGATAAAACGGAACCCTTGTAGGATCACTCGTGTGTCTGTCTGTCTGTCTGTCGAAGCCGATTTGCTCCGAATCTACTGGATCGATTAAGTTGTAATTTGTACACATATGAATTTCTGTGACCCAAACACGGACGTGTAACGAAAATAAATGAATTTTTAATATGGGGTTAATTTTTTGGGGGAAATTAGAATTAAAAAAATAAATTGAATTTTAAAATACTTAATTAGTTTTAAAGTTATTAAAGAAAATAGATGAAAATTGGGTTGGAGTGCACGCAACGGAGCACAGAGGATAAAATATATTTTTTTGTATTGATTTTTTTGCGAATCTTTTATTTTCTCGATTTTATCGTATATAATACCTAAATATAAGGCTAAAAGCATCTTGGTGTTTTGTCTCCGACGAGCCGTTTGTCGTAAAAATAATATCGAAGGGATCGGTAAAATATGCAATATTACTGTTCGCTCGCTCTTGAATCCTAAATTCTCCTTACAAGAATTTAGGATTCAAGAGCGGGCGAAGCAAGCTCGAGACTTGGGGCACCCCGATTCGGTGACCCGTGATTATTTATTTTAAACCAGCCAGAAGACTACGCCTTATTATTATTGCCACTTCCAAGGTCACTTGACCATGACCTCCAATGTCACTAGACCTTGATCTCCAAGGTACCATGACCTCCAGGATTACTGCACCTTAACCTCCAAGGATTCACTAACCATGAATTTTAAATTCAAATTATGACCTCATTTAAATTTTAACCTCAAGGTCAATGACCCTGAGGTCAAAGTTAATGCTCTTGAGGTGTCCTATGACGTTCCCTACTACTCTCACATCCCACCGGGTCCCGAAGGCTTGATTAGGCGATGGTTTTTGGTGAAATTCTAAGTCTTTTTTTCATAGTGCCTCGTTTCGTATCCACTAACCGAAAATTGACCATTTACGAAACTACTGAGCCTAAAATAAAAAATAAAAAATACAGTGTATAAGTTCTATACTTATAGATTACAGGAAAACCTATAAGAAGTCTATTGTCATAAAATAAAATGGTAAATCACTCAATATTGTGAGTACAAACTTACATTTGCAGTTTAATTGTATGGGGACCATGTTTTTCAACTACATTCTTAAGTTTATTTTTGGGACAAATTCATCCCAACTACGGAACCCTTCATTGTACGTGGTCCAACACGCACTTGGCCGGTTTGCCTTACGAAGTAGTATGTGATCCACATGATGCGTATGACGACTGCAATACTTTGAAGGTCACTTCCAAACATGACGAACTCTTTGTCTCTTTAGAGCCTCTATTTATGTTTTTTTTCCTTTACCTACCTAATTTAAAAACTAAAACTACTTGAAAACAAGTGACTTAAGTAGTTGTATTTTATAGTTTTATTTCATAACGATATTTAGGCCCGTATTACAGAACGTTACTCAATACTCAAGCATTACTTAAAACTAGTTTCAACCAGTCAAATGACTTGAATCTAGTCTTAAGTAACGCTTGAGTATTGAGTGACGTTCTATAATACGGGCCTTAGATATTAATTTTATTTGTACTTATCTGTCAGTCGAATTCGATATTTAGTGCGCGATGAATCTGTTTGTGAGTGGTGTCTTTTAATAAATTACGATTTGGTACACATAAGACATAGTAACAAAAAAACATCGGTTTCTGTTTTCGTATAAGTCACACGTAATCTGTATGATTTATGCCTTCATTACATGACATATTTAAAGTCATTACGTGTAACCCTCCTTTGGATTTGCCGAAGTCTGGTAAATATGGGGTCACCCCGCATGAAAAATTTATCCCAGGTACGGTCAACTACAAAAGTCAATTAACATGGCTAATTTTATATTTTTACAAATCATCTAAAACTAAATTGACACAAAATTAATCTATACATTGGATTTCAGTATCCTTACAGAGTCAATATTCTTTTGATTTTACTTCTACTCGGATTTTAGTTGAATATTTAGGGGTTTATTTATAAACGCTGCTTAAAGTTAAGTTATAATTAGCGACTGTTTAACCATACATTTTTGTCGTTTGAACGTCACTTAACTTTAAGCAACGTTTACGAATAAACCCCTTTAAATTTAACATTTTGTTTTTTTTTGCCCCACACTAGGAATTTCTCCTGTATCGTGGGTGCGTTTACAAACATTTAAATACACATACCTACACAAACAGCCAGACCCGGAACAACTACTTGTAGGTCATACAAATATTTGTTCCGTGCGGGAATCGAATCCGCGACACGCAGCGCAGCAGTCAATCGCTTAACCACTGCGCCAACCGTGTCGTCATTAGATTTGAGAAGATTTGATTTCTAATTAAGAAGAGAGCAGTGGTGGCCCAGTGGTAAAGGCCGCTACTTACGAGCTGTGGGTCGAAGGTTCAAACCCAGGCAGGCGCTTTTCTTTGTGTAAATTATTTCATCACTGCTGCTCTCAAAATGGTGAAGGAAAACATCGTGAGGAAACCAGCTAGAACTAAATAGTTCGAAGACATGTGACATCTACCAACCCGCGCTGGGCCCGTGTGGTGGATTGCTGCCTCCACTCGCCTTGCCACTTGCACGCATTGCCACTCCCTCTCACTGAGAGAAGGCCTGTGTCCCAACAGTGAGAATATTATAGACTGATTGTGATGAATTAGATTTAAAAAACTGAAATGTTTTTCGATTTTTGTAGCCAACGTAATCCTTTGGTTCAATTTATTTAATGAGCACCTACTTTTTGATTATACGAGTGTTTTGTATTTTTGCTTTCACGCTTTATTTTTAGAAAAGTCATGGTAAGTCTACAAAATCCGAAAACTATTTTAATTTGCCATTTTCGTGACTTTTTTATTTCACATGTATTGTATTATATAAACTCACTAGCTTTTCCATATTAATATTATAAATGTGAAAGTATCTCTGTTTGTCTGTCTGTTTGTCTGTATGTTACGTTTTCACGCCTAAACCGCTGAACCGATCGTCATGAAATTTGGCAGAGATATAGCCTGAGATATGGAGAAGGACATAGGAAAACGTAACATACAGACAGACAGAGTTACTTTCACATTTATAATATTAGTATGGATCTGATAATTTTCACTCGATAATCATTAATTAACAAGTAATTACAAGTCGTGATATCGGCCACACAGCATATAAGCGTTGTAATTATCATAATCAATATGTTTGACAGACAGCACAAAACGATAATCTTTTAAACACAAGAAAAGTATCAATTTTCGTGCGACCTATCGTTTTATATCGAACTTAGATCGCCTCGATCTTAAGACCCCATGCTTACCTAGTCGATATCAGTTTGATAAAAACCGGCTAAGTGTAAGTTGTACCTGCGCAACTACTGTTCCGTACAAAAACCAAGACATAAATAACACAACTTCACTGCATCACGCCTGTAATCGCCAGTGTTAGGCAGAGGTGTACATCCACATTTCAACAGTTATGTTGAAGTCCCATGTAATAAGGGGCGAGCCCATTGCGACCAACCCGGCACAAATCCAGACTCTGGGCTGCTGCTGAGAAAGTCCTCATGGAAAAACCCAATGATACGTTGCCTGACCTGGTAACCGAACGCAGGACCTCATGCTCAGCATTATCGTTAGCGAGCACTAGACCAACGAGACAGTAAAAACCAAAACATCTGTAAATAATACCAACCGCAAAAAATAGTTTTAGTTTTTTTTATTCGAATTATAAAATCTTAGTCCAATCTATATCTTAGTCATAATGTTCACGAATTTCTACAGATTATTATGTGCTATGCTTTTGGAGACAGCGGCAACATTGAGGTCCTTTAAGGGGAATGCACTAAGGCAGCCCGCTAAATTCAAATTTTCTTACGTTATTTTGCAATTTACTGGTCGGTGCCAGGTTGTATGTTGATTAGTATATGATTTGCGACCGTAACAAATATGGCTTTACAGAATTATAATCATTAGAATCAGCAATACCTACAACTCTTAAGTTAGAATTGTCCTAAAATGTCATGATTTCATGAAATAGTCATTCAATAGGATTATTATGAACTTAGAGTTGTATTAATGATTTTTATGATTATAATTTTATTAATAAATATTTGATACGGCCGCGAATCATATTTAAATTAACATATAACCTGATACTACCCTTCAAATTGCAAAAAACGTAAGAAAACTTGAATTTCGCCGGCTCTCCTGACGCTTTCGCCTTAACGACAGTTATTATAAAAGTGTTTGAAAAAAAAAACTTTACACATAATAATGTAGCGTGTTAAATATTTTAATCAAAATCTAAGTTTGAAAACTACTTTTATGTAGCCTCCATAACTTTTTGTCTTCTCCTGCTTAGTCAAAAAGTTTCGGAGAACATTGTGATAGACAGACATCGAGGTGACTTCACAAATGATTCGTTTTCGAAATCTGTTAAGGAACGCTTAAATTAGTACATAAATATCGCTGATGTAGATACGCTGTACATTAATCCTAGATAACGCTACAGGTGATCAGCAGTTGAGCAGTGCAGCCCTGAACATGAAGACGTTGTATATAATCTTACTGACCGTGGGGTCAGTGGCCTTGCTGGGTGCAGTTGGAGGTATTTTTTTATTTATTCTGTTGTCCCATTTTTATAAAAAAGTATATTCCGAGATTTTTTTATTTAATTCACAGAAAAACTAAAATATTTATGGTTGGATGTGGGTTATTGTAAACACTGTTTCCTGAATTTTCAGTTTTACAGTGAGTATGGAACTACCCTAGAAGAGAGCAGAAGCTCATCATCACCTTGCCTTGCAAAGATCCACCTCAGAACTTGGGCGTTCAAACGACAGTTAGAATCAGTCGTACGATATTCACACAAGCACTAAACTTGGCAGATGTATCTATCACACTTACTTCAACTAAATAAGCTAAATAAATTACGACACAAAATTGGAAACTACGTGCAACTAAAACACAGTTAATATCCATTTAACAGTCTAGATCCAAATGACCTAGTTATTTCAATTAACTACCTATTACTATTAATCTGTGCTATTACTGCTGCATTTCATATTATGCTTCTACCGCTCTGCAACTAAGTAAACGTTACGCAAGCATTTCGCCGACTCCTTAACAATTCTAAAGTGCCTATAAACGAGTTAATTGATATAAATGCATCACGCAGTTTGAGTTTGAAACTTTGATGATCAATCTAGAAGTATTCAAGAATAGGTCCAACTGTCAATATCCCTGTATTTATTTAGCTTCCGTAATACAGAACTGTGTAAGCAGCAAGATTAGAGGAATTGCCCATTAATAGTGGCATGTCAGTTATAGCTATGGAAGGCGATCCCAAGATAGTTAGCTATGACGGATAGTGACTGACCAACACCTCATCATATTCTAACTTTCAGGTCTAATTGCTTGGGGCGTGATAGCCTCCAATAATTGCTTGGTGCCCGAAGTAACCACCGAGCTCCCGCCGACAATGCCCGTGGTGACCTCGCCAACTACTGAGCAATCTACGGATGACACAGAGCCCACAGTGACCGTGCCGTTTCCACAGACTCAGCCGCCTGTGGAGACAGAGTCCACAGTGACCGTGCCGTTTCCACAGACTCAGCCGCCTGTGGAGACAGAGCCCACAGTGACCGTGCCGTTTCCTCAGACCCAACCGACTACGGAACCCGCGCCAACCGAGCCTGCGCCCCCAGTACTGACCAACTTGGACTGGTGGGAGCACTGCGCGTTATACCAGATCTATCCGCGATCTTTCAAAGACAGCGATGCGGACGGTATTGGCGATTTGAAGGGTACGTTTTTGTATTTATACTGTTTTTAAATAGGTCACTTCACCACCTAATACTTCAACAACATTCAACTTTGAGACGTTCTTAAAAGTGATTCTTTCCTTCAAGTGAAAATACGCGACATTTTGGGGTCGGGTATTTGGCCGCTAGTAGGTATGGCAGATCACTTGGGGCACTGCTTGGGGTTACAAGACCACCATTGGCCATTGCAATGATGTATAACCAACCCGTATTCTAGAAAGATATTCAGTCATTTATCTCGATTTTAAACCACATTTGAGTTGAACTAGTAACTATGAATAAGAATAATTTGTAACCTTTAGAAAATTTATTCGTTTGTCAACGACCTATTGAATCGGATTAGATTTATAAAAACCGACCAAGTGCGAGTCGGACTCGCGCACGAAGGGTTCCGTACCATTGTCTATAAAAACGGCAAAACAATCACGTTTGTTGTATGGGAGCCCCCCTTAAATATTTGTTTTATTTTTATTTAATTATTTATTTTTGAAGTGAATATATAACTAAATATTCTGTGAATATTTCAAGCGTCTACCTGTTGCCGTTATCAATATCGAGCAAAAACGAGCAAAAAATCACGTTTTTTGTATGGGAGCCCCTTAAATATTTATTTTATTCTGTTTTTTTGTATTTGTTGTTATAGCGGCAATAGAAATATATCATCTGTGAAAATTTCAACTGTCTAACTATGACGGTTCATGAGATACAGCTTGGTGACAGACGGACGGACAGACAGCGGAGTCTTAGTAATACACATACATAGGTACATACATAAACTCACGCCTTTTTCCCATGGGGGTAGGCAGAAACTATAGAGCGCCACCTGCTACACTCCTTTCATACTCCTTTTGCTTCCTTTTGCTTTTGTTTCTTAGTAATAGGGTCCCGTTTTACCTTTTGGGTACGGAGCCCTTAAAATGACTCCAACTAGTATGCTTCTTTTGGCCAGTTATATTGTTGTTGTACCTAAAAATCTATTTCAACAATAATTATAGCTTTTGCAATAATCGTTATATAATCACGACTTTAATACTGGCATTAGAGCAATTACCGAATAATGATCGACGATGTCAAATGTGGGTATTTATGTGTGCAGCTGATGTGTGTATGAATACATTATTATGGTTATTTAATGGGATAAACTTGTAGCTACTATAAGAACGGCGTGGTGGCTATTATTATCTGGAAATATAACCATAGCATTGTTAGGTAATGGTGACTCTGAAAATATTGTTTCCTGTTTCCGTTGCAGTTAAAAAAATGCCCAAAATTGGTTGTCTGTAAAGTTGGTTTACAGACGATAGTTTAACGTGACAACGTCATAACAAAATATTGATGCGGCGCAAGCGTACAATGAGCGTAACGGGACAATAAGCGTAACGGGACGATGAGCGTAACGGGACAATGAGTCATCCTTTTTCATGCATGCAGCCGGCGTTCATCGATTTTTTAGACGTTGTCACGTCAAAAAGTATAACGTTTATTTGATACTTATATTTCAAACTACAGCACTGTTCTAGATAATATTTGAATGTCCCTGCGTAGTTCTCATTCGCAGCAGTCTCGGGGTTACGATCGTTCAATCATGGTTCAACCCCAAGACTTTGATTTTAACTAATTTGGTAGAACTGTATTCTTTTGGTTACTGACTTTCTCTAATACTGGTTTAGTATAATCTTGGTTATTCGAGTAGCTTAAGAGTAAAAAGAAAACTTTGTCTTGTTAGTCTGAAACCAACATAGAGAAAGCTTGATAAATTCTAGTCCGTTCACTGTCTGAGAAGACGCATTTGTCTCAGGACAAATACACTCAGTTAAATTTAAGTAAATTTTTTGAGTTAAAACTTTTGGCTAATGATCTTAAGGGCGACTTCTGGGTGTAGATAGGGCCCTAAGTTTGATCCCCAGGTTGGGCAAACTGTTATAGGGTTTCAATAGCCGCTTGGGTTCTGGTAATGCGCCATGTTGATGGTAACAGGTTCGGCCCTATTACATGGGACTGACAACGGTTGTGTGTAGGTACCTACTATAGGACCTCGTCTACCCTACTATCTATCTCTGACAGTCTCTGTTACCTATACTTATAGGGTGTTACCCTCTTTTCAGGTATACTGGACCACTTGGAGCACTTCAAGGACGCTGGAGTAGACGCGATATGGATGTCTCCCATCTTCGAGTCCCCCATGATTGACTTCGGGTACGACATCAGCAACTTCTACGACATTCACTATGAATACGGCACCATGGAGGACTTTGAAAACCTGCTGAACAGAGCACATGAAATTGGTAAGACTCTTACTTTTCTGGGATACTCTACACAACTATATTCATTATGAGTAGAGATCGGATGATATTTACCTAAAGGTAACTTTGCTATGAAATTGTCGAAGCAGCTTCTTAAATATTTTTTTGTTAATATACATCCCGAGATTCCAGAAATTCCGGGAATGCACAACTAATCGGATACATGGTATGGAAACGACTTCTTAAATATGTGGTATTATTTAACTTTACACCATTCGATTCTATAGTCAAAAAGTAGTAAATTCATCAATTCCGGAAACGCGAGATTTTTACGTTCGATACAAAAGTGCATTCCATATTAGCTAACACCTAAACGTAACTAAATATACATTCGATTCTATAATCAGAACTCTAAATTCGTCGATCCCGGAATCGCGGGATTTTTTCGATAGTGAAGTGGATTCCATAATAGCCAACATCTCAAGTTTAAGTAAATATGCATTCGATTATCCGATCTGTAATTATGAGCCAGCAATGGTCCTACTGCCGGGACTCAGTCCTCTTTTCTGCGAGAGAGTTACCATGCTTGCTCCCTGGGCTCCCGTGGTTGCACCCGACCCACTCCCTTTCTTGAGTCCCAGCATTGGAAATATTGGATTTGGCCTATGTTGTTGTTGAATGCTTTTATTGATCAGAACGGCTTTCATTTTATGCATAAGCGGAATGAGCCCTAATATTTCAACAAATTTTCTAAAATGGTTTTGCATAATATGTATTCAATGACCGATTCGTTCTTAAAAAACCTTTAAAACGTGCAAAATTGTTTTTAGTCCTCTCAAAGTCAGGCTATAATAATATGTTTGGGCACGCCACAATTGTGGCGATAAGTCCCCTCTTTGAGGAGTGGCTAGAGAGGCGCCACGGCGTCCTCACCTTTCGCCTGACACAGGTCCTCACTGGACACGGGTGTTTCGGGAGGTTCCTGTTTCGGATTAGGCGGGAGGAAACGCCCGGGTGTTACCACTGTGTGGATCGCCCGGAGGACACGGTGGAGCATACGGTGGAGGTCTGCCCGGCTTGGGCAGAGCACCACCGTGTCCTCACGGAGGCGATTGGCGGCGGCGATCTCTCGCGTCCGGCCCTGGTCCAGGCCATGATCCGGAGCGAGAGTGCATGGGAAGCAGTCACCTCCTTCTGCGAAGTAGTAATGCTCGCGAAGGAGGAGGCGGAACGCGTGAGGGAGCGGCAGTCTGTGCGCCCTCACGCCCCTAGTCGCCGCAGGAGACGCCCTGGGCGGCGGGAATCGGTAGCCGATTCCCGGCCACCGTAGGCGCGGGCTTGCGGACGGCGAGCTATGGGCAGTTCGCCGTCCGATAAGGACCAGGCCCGGGTCGATGGCGCGTTGTGTTCCACGCGCGCCTCAAAGAGATGTCAGCCTTCACTGACGGGGTCCGCTAGGACCGGTGCCTGCCAGGGTTGCGGGTTTGTCCGAAAGGGATACCGTGGCCCTGGCACACAGGCAACTGAAGGAACACGGGTGGGTTTTAGTCAGTAAAAGTCTGACACGCCCTCCCGCTCCACCCAGAGCGGGAGAAGTTATTTGATAATTTCGAACCCAAAAAAAAAAAAAGGCTATAATAATATGTTAAACGTTTTGACGTGTAAAAGTGTTTGTACAGTCCTACTTACAGAAATAAAATCATTCATCATTTTAAAAAAGATCAAATCGCTTCGTTTAACACTTTATAATATCTAAGTAGGTAATTAAATAGGTATGTACCTACGAGTATTTTTAAATAAACAGAATACAAAGTTATCTCAACGTACATTTGTAATTAAGAGATTAACACAATAATTTATACGTGATCGTATATGGTAGGTAATTTTATCAGATTAGTGATTATAATCGGAAATTAGTGTTATTTTATCAAAATAGGGAGTGCCTCTGCAGAACCATGATGGCGCCGTCTCCCAAAAAAGAACTCCACTGGGAGCAGGACGTTATAATTATCATAATGAAGGTTGTCTGCAAAAGGGAACCTTACGTCATGCAGGCTGGTAGAAAAATGACTCATCCGATCACTCAAGCTGCAAACTAATTCTAAAGAATTAGTTTCAAAATTGAATAGGCTGCCATTGTGATCATAAGACAACAGTTATGTGGTAGGCGCTTAAAAAATGAACACGTCCTCTTGAAATAAATATTATATCAGTATTGCTTCTTCTTTTCTTACGTACTATCGGGGACATCCGAATCGGACCACCGTAAGGACTATTTCTGTTTGCAGCGCTCGGCCGCTAGAGTAACGTTTACATAATTTCATCAACCTGGTGGTCTTTTATTGTTATATTCTTATTGCTTGAAAAAGGATGGTCAGACATCTGTAATCATTGTAACAGAGCCTGATAAATTTATTTAAACAAAATATTCCTATGTATTTTTATTTTATCGGTCGATGCAAAAAGGGGCGGTAAACAGGTGTGGACACCGTGAGCACGGGATTTTGTTTTGAAAGTGTACCGATTCGGATGTCCGTGATAGTACCTACATCTTAAGGATTCCGGTTCACTTGATCCTAAGAAATTTCCGAAAATAGCTAAGATATATTCTCCGTGATTGCTGGGTTTGAGTTTTACATGTCATTTATGCACCTAAGTTAGGTACTTAAGTGGGTATGGATCTGTATAACCGTAGAACCGATGACCATTGGGGTAGACGTGTTCTCGAGTGGAGACCCCGAATCGACAAACGTTAGGAAGTACGCCCTCAGGCCAGATGGAGCGACGATCGTCGCAGGGTAGCTGGTAGCAGCTAGATGAGGATTGCCGAAACTTGGACAGAATGGCGTGCAAATGGAAAGGCCTATGTTTACCAGTGAACTGCTGTAAGTTGATGATGACCTCCTTAAGCAGTTCCTATGTGTAGCTATGTAGTACGGAGGCGGACAATTAGCCAGTGCTCCCGTAAAATACTAGACCATCTCACGTGTAAAATACGCCGTAGGTAATACACGAAATCTTGCTGATCGCAATCAGCGTAGCGTAGTGTATCTGATAGCAAATAACAAGCCCTACAGTGACTCGTGCGCAAGTTTTAAGGGGCGATAATCAATTTTAGCGTCGAAGTTTTCTTTTGAGCAATTTACGTTTCAGTATTATTTTGTCGCTGACATAATTACGTGTTGTTTGTCATAGTCAATTAGAGGTCTTAGATTCTTTCTTCCATCGCGACCTCATGGTTTTCAGGAGCACTTCGAAGAACGATGCTCATGAATCTCTTTTCAAAGTAATTCATAACTGATCATCAAAATCAAAACTCTAAAGTGAATTATTCAAATTACGCTAAAAATCAACGCTTTTTGAACGTCAAAATTATATAAGACTATCTCCTAAAACGCCCGCCCTTCACCACTTCTTAGTGCTATTCGGTGGGGAGAAGAAGTGGCGCAAAACTCCCCATAGCAGCACAGCTGTCTGTTCAGTTAGAAGAACTTCTATACAATATAATGTATCGTTCCTGACGTGCCTGTTAACGTTAGGTAATTATGGCTTTCCGAACGACAATAATGTATTGACTTAAAAATACAGACCATTTGTAGCAACGCACCCTTCGTTTCAGTCAAGCCCTCGTCGTTACGCTGTCCTTACGCGCACAGTGCACTTATGCACGATTTCCCCAAAACCATCTCAGTGCACGTCATTTATTATCAGTGAAGACAGTACTTACTAGAAAGCTCTCACCACCTTTCCCCGGGGATTCACTGGCTTGGTGATTAATGTAGATCTTTCTCAGATTAGATAAGCCTCAACCGGAAAAAACATATTATTTTAATGATACAATCAATAGATTGTCTTTTTTTTTCAACGTACCGATAATATCCGGCTACTGAGGAAGATAATCCTCTTAGATAACATGATTACATATTTGTTAATTTACTATGATTTACGCAGAAATGTTTTTGAACATTTTGTAGATAATGATGTGACTAAATAACAGTTCATGGCGCCAGTATTACAGAAAATAATATTGTGCAATTTTCAATTTTTCAGTCAGCACTTACGTACATTATTTTAAGCTAAGCTAAGTAATAACAGCCGCATGGGTCGATCGATCAGGTTAAGCTACGCTTGCCGCGGTTGGTTCGTGGATGGGTGATCATCTTTACGTACCAAGACTCCTCCGTGCCTCGAAAAGCACGTTAACCAGTCTCACAAAAAGGAATCGTATTACCCAGTTACAGGGTTTTAGAGGTCAGATAGGCAGTCGCTCCATAGTTAGACTGGAATCCGACTCCAACATAGTTGGGATAAGGCTAGGCAGATGATGATGATGTAAGTTAAATAATTTTATTAACACGAACGGGATATTTACCATGTTTATTATTTGTAATGAGTTCCCGATATTTCGGCGCTGTTGCAAGCACCATGATCACGGATAAACTAAAGTCATTGCGGGTGGGTGTTTATGAGCAGACAAAACGGTCTACCCTCTTTCTTATTCTTTTATATTAGTGACCATGACAGTTTAAAAACTTATAAATAATTTTAATTTTCGGTTTCAGGAATCAAAGTGTTGCTCGACTTCGTGCCGAACCACGCAAGTACAGAGTCTGAGTACTTTAAGAAGTCAGAGGAAGGTGACCCTCAATATAAAGACTTCTTCGTTTGGGCTGATGGGTTCCCGGACCCTACCGACCCTACCAAAAGGTTACCGCCTTCAAACTGGGTGAGTAAGATAATCTTAAGGAGGAAGCGTCAGGGTAGCCCTCAAAATTCATATTTTCTTACGTTTTCTCAGGTTTTATGTTGATTTAAATACTAAATGCATGAAAGTACTTAAATTTTATACATAAAACAAACATTTGTTTCCGCCATTTAGCCGGCAGGGAGGGGGACACACACACACTTGACTCTAACAAAAACTAGCACTTTAAAGCTTAAATATTACGCAAACGGATCCTTGAATCGAAAAATGGTTTTCACAAACCAGAATATTTTTAAACGACCGGATCCAATAATACCACACACCATGGGATAGACGAGAAAAAAAATATCATCCTTCTTTTACGTGTACGTAACCTGGTAACCTGAAAAAAGTTTTTTTCATTATTTTATTTTACTACTTGGCCGGCGTGATTAATATGTATACCCATACCAAATTACAGCTTACTAGTAGTCTCTTGAGCTAAACAGACAGTCGAACATGGCGAAACAAAAAAACTAAAAAGCAACTCGGGCGAAGCCGCGGGCAGCAATAAGGAATAAGTTTTTATTTATGTACATTTCATTATAATTCTAAATAAACCCATTCGTTAAGGAAATAAGGTGCGACTATATAATATTGACTAGAAAACATTTGGCAAAAGTTTTAGACTTCATTAAAATGACTACCATGAATTAGGTTCGCATCCAATTTGGTTGGTTAGGCTTTAAATTAGCAAGCGCTCGATTGCGCCACGGCGTAACTACAGTTTAAACTGCAGTTTCCATTATTTACCGCTTGCTAGTCCAAACTATTTACGGATTGGCTATATTTGTAGACAGTGCACTTGTTTATCTTTTAATGAAATATTAGTTAGCACATTAGTGCCGAAAGAGTTAGGTTTCATTTCTAAATAAATGAATGCTGCAATGCAAAAACGCAAAGCTAATGCAAAGCAAAGCAAAATACCGGTCGAATGTATGGTAAATCTTTTGAGAATGAACGAACTTAAATGGACTGAACGTTGCAATATTTTTACGTTTGTAAGTTAAGTCGCATAGATGTCGATAACTTCCCCCAAGTCATTATTTAAGTTATTAAAGTATGAAAAAAGAAAAGATACTGCCATAAACATCAGCGGTTTATTACTTTTATCAAAACTTCGATTCTTTTTGAATGCGTAATGAGGATATTCCATTAACATAACATTTACTTTGAGATGTTTCAGTCCTTAAAAGATGTTCTGCGCAGTTAGTTACAATTGACGGTTGTTTGATACACGATGGTATAGTCACGGAGAGCACTGGTGGCTCAGTGATAACGGCCGCGACTTACGAGCTGTAGATCGTAGGTTCGAACTCAGACAAGCGCTTTACTTCGTGTAAGTTTTTTCATGAACACTACTCTCAAAACGGTGAAGGAAACCATTGCGAGGAAACCTGTATGTCCTAGAACCAAAGATTCGTAGACATGTGACATCTACCAACCTGCACTGGACCCGCGTGGTGGATTACGGGCTTACGACCCTCTCCCTCTCACAGAGAGGAGGCTGTGTCCCAGCAGTGGGAACATTGTAGGTTGATGATGCTATGTATAGTCGACGACGTCGTAATCAATATACCAATCTTAGGTTGAATGTCTCATACACGTCTAATAACATCGAGGTCTGCATACACACGATACGACGTCGCATCGTGGCACGTTGCGATCGACGTTGTTACACACATGTTTAGATAACTATTTTTTATTGATAACTATCTACTATTTCCGTTTACCATTACCACCTAAAACAAGTTGTAAAGTCTAGTTATCAATAAAAAAACTATATTTAAACATATCTGTAACAACTACGTCGATCGCAACGTGCCTCGAAGCGACGCGACGTCCTATCGTGTGTATGCAGACCTCGACGTTATAAGACGTGTATGTGACGTTCAACCTAAGATTGGTATAGTAATTACGACGACTATACCATCATGTGACAAACAACCGTCAAGTGTAACTAACTGCGCAGAACATCTTTTAAGGTCTTAAACATCTTAAAGTACGCAACGTGCCACAAGCGACGTCGTATCGTGTGTATGTGTGTTGTGTTAAGAAAATAAAAATATTTTATTTCACATAAACCTACATAGGCACTTATGAAACGTCAGAAGCTAGGTGCCCGGTTCCAATTGGTCGTTTCCTATGGAGAAGAGCCGCCAAGTAACTCCACGGTTACTCTTTTAAAAAGAATTAGTTTTTACAATATTTTCAAATAACAGTGTTAATGTATGGGAGGAAGGTGTAAGCCTTTCAACAATTACCAGGTACTAACAAAATAGAAAATGGTCAACAAATCTAGTCTACTAGGCCTTCAACATTCTCACACTCGCAAAATAGAAAATATTCTATACATCGAAAAAAAATAATATAAACCAAATGACAACTACAGTAACAAATCATGTCCACATAAGCAACTAATAAAGAGTTGAAATTACAATTGTAGGTATAAAATGTCAAATAATGACATGATTATTTGATTATGTCAAGGAAGAATATACAACATAAAACATTAGAATACATTTGGGAGCAGTTAATAGACACTTACATAGATAGGCCGTTAATGAGTTACCAGGGAAGCCACATGTGCAGAAGGAATTATTGCCAAACTTCCTTGTCTTCAACGTAGTCTTTAATCTTATAATATATTTTTTTGATAAGGACACGTTTGATGTGATGATGGTTTCGTGTGATGTGTGTTTTAAGCCCTTAAGCTTAAAACAATGTGACAGTTAAGAGGCACTGGGAAGGCGGTGTGAAGCATAAATCGACGAGCTTATTTTCTGCATTTTCATTCTAAAATAAAATAAATCACCGAAATAACGATGAGGGCGCCACTGTGCGCTCGGTAGCCTCTTAAGTAGTTTCTACGATAGTGAAGTTCCTATTGACTGGGAATTTAAGTCATACGCGGTAAAGCAATTGTGATGTTGACTATACATATCCAAAACTGAGTATCTGACTATCAGACACATGAGAGCAGCAAGTTGTGGGTATCTGACCCATGTATAATTTCAAAGTGGTTGTTGCCATGAGTTCAGATAAACACCCAATTTCTATACAACCAAAATGCTAGGCTCATTAATAATACCCTATTCCACTTTAAAATCCTTGTTGCCAATTGATGTTACTTCCACTTAAATGAATATCAACTTTATAACTGAATAAATGAAGTTGATTTTAGAATGACAAATACTATTGAAAGTCATAAAAAAGGTTTGGAGTTGTAGCGCAAACTGAACTTTATATGTTGAAGTTAAAGTTGTTTTTCCAAAAATACATATTTGTATACATGTTTGGCAATTAAATCGGGAACGCAATAATAGACAAACCATCAACTTTATAATGATGTACCAACCATGTCTTTCTAGTTAAGTCAATTCGGCGGCTCGGCATGGGAATGGAGTGAGAAGAGACAGCAATTCTACCTCCATCAGTTTGCCGTCGAGCAGGCAGACTTCAACTTCAGGAACCCAGCCGTAAAGCAAGAGATGTTCAACATCATGAAATTCTGGCTAGACAAGGGAGCTGATGGCTTCAGGGTCGATGCGTTACCATACATGATGGAGGCAGATCCTAATGACCATGAGGGAAGGTACCCTGACGATCCCCTGAGTGGGATGTCGCAGTACGAATCTCATCAGCTCGGGTACACCATTCCTCTGTACACCAAGGACTTGATAGAACTGTATGATGTTGTGTATGAGTGGAGGGAGTTCATTGACCAGTATAATGAAGAGCACGGAGGTGACACAAGGTTAGTCAAGCATTCCATCTTGACTTGGAAATTCTTCAGTGATTAGTTCAGTAAATGAGATCTTTGTGTTTCAAAATACACAAGTCTTAACAACGCGCCAATAACGGGTTTTAAATTAGTATCAGCTGTTACTAAATCAAGGAAATGGTTTCTTCATTTGTATAATATTCTAAAGGAAACGGATATTCACGGTGATTTGGTCGGATATTTCCAATTGTCCTCTAAGTAACAAAACTCTTTAATAATTCCGATTCTACATAAGTATTCAATCTTCCCCAGCCCCAAATTATTATACTTCAATTAATAACAAATTGGAGATGGAAAACTTTGAAATTTCCCTATTTAATACTTTGTGATTTTCGTATTTCCTTATTACTGCTATTTTAGACAAGGAAAAGTCCGTAATAGGCCTAAGCGTTATTTTTAAACAATTTTCTTTGAGCTTCTCACTAACTGGGTGATGCCTCCCACAAATTCTTGTCTACAATATGCAATTTTGATCACAAGGTAAATTTAAAATTCCTTACTTCTAGGGTCATCTTCTCCGAAGGTTATGCCAACATTACAATGACGATGCTGTACTATGGGAACGAGCAGGGAGCTATCGGTGCGCACTTCCCATTCAACTTCGACTTCATCACCGACGTGTCTGCCAAGTCTAATGCCAGAGACTTCGTGTACACCATCTTGAAGTGGCTGACTTACATGCCGTATGGAGCTGTGGCTAACTGGCAGGTAAACTGAGAACTTGAGATTATTTCCATGTCGACGTAGTGTGACTTTACCACGCTAAGAAATACTCGTATCATAAATTCTTACTTTTCAAATGCAATAAATAGTGGGTATCGAAACTTACAACTTTCAGAAAAAAGTATGGAAACTTTATCAGTGATAAAGTCTAATAATTAGTCACGAGTTAAAAAAAAACAGTTTATTTCCTACTATTAAAGTTAGGAAACTGATATTTCTTTAAAAAAAATATGCTTGGTAAATTCCGACATATATCTCAAAATGCAAAATCTCTAACGAGTCTGAATAAATTGCAGTTCGGCAACCACGACAACAATAGGATGCCGACCCGCTTCCGCCACGACATGGTGGACGGCCTCAACTGCCTGAACATGATGCTGCCCGGCTCGTCGGTCACCTACCAGGGCGAGGAGATCGGCATGCGCGACGGCTACGTCAGCTGGGAGGACACCGTCGACGTGGAGGCCTGCAACCGAGGCGACGAGGACACGTACCACCTGTACTCGCGCGACCCCGCGAGGACTCCCTACCACTGGGACGACTCGACCAGCGCGGGCTTCTCGACCAGTGAGCACACCTGGCTCCCAGTCGCTGAAGACTATAAGGAAATTAATCTGGCTAAACAGAAGGCCGACGAGAAGAGTCATTTTAAGGTTAGCTATACAATCATAGATTTTTACTGAATTCTGATGACTGTCATTAGACACTAAATCGATTCGAGCTTTGAACAAATACAATTCGTAGGGTTCTCTAGATGCTTTAAATTTGAGATTTATGACTGTTAAACATGATACACAAGAATCGCCATTGGAGTCAACTTTATCAACGGCTGTCTGATATGCTTTATGCCCACTAACTCAATAACTTTTTTTTTGCAGGTATACCAAGCCCTCACAGCCATTCGTAAGGAAAAAACACTCTCACATGGAGAATACGACATCAGGGCACTATCCGACAGTTCCTTCTACCTGGTCAGGAGCCTGAGGACGTATGACACCCTGGTGCTCCTGTTCAATGTTGGAGAGGCTCCAGACACGATCGTTCTGAGCAGGGTGCCGCATTTGACGACACCAGCTACAGTCTACGTTTCGAGCATTCACTCTAGCAGGGTCGCTGGGTAAGAACTCTTTTGGAGTATTATGTAGTTTATTTTGACTGTCACTCGATTCTGGAGCCCCTGACTTGTCTCAGCTGCCTAGAAGTCGACTTTCCAAATAAATGTGACTTACGATATACTATATAGGTAGGTATATGTTGGAAGATATTCAAGCTTCTGGGTACTTCAAGATCTCTTGTCAGGCATAGGCCTGACAAGAGATCTTGAATAGGTATAGCGGCATGTCCGTGATTCCTATGAATCATGGACATGCCGCTATACCTATTCAATTTGAGTAGATAATAAAAGTCATCTATCCGCTAACTTCTGACCACTGACATTTACGAAAAGTGGAGTCACACTAACCCCCAATGAGTTTAGAACTGTGAACTGTCAATCATTAGTAGAAATTAGGTTTCTATGTTTCTGAACCTCATCACGGTAATAATTGTTTTTCAGAGATGTCATCGACAGTGCACAACTGACCTTGGCCGCAGGAGAAGCGTTGCTTCTACGGGCACCACCAGTTTGATAACTATCATTATTAAATTTATCATGTACATAGACAATTATTTATTCATAAGTTTTAAATGATAAAATTAATTAAAACATAAATTATTTTTATTGTGTTGTTTTTATTGCATTTTGCTGTGTTATATCAGTTGTATGGCATGAGAACAATATGCAATGAAACGTCTAATAATTTCGATACCAGAAGGTCCTTTAGGTCAAAGCCAAGTGAAATTTCAGCAGGATATTCCCTGAACAATATAATTATTATAATTTAAAAAAAAAAACTACGTAGTGCTTGTTTCTTTTTTAATCGGTCGATAAATTAATTGGTAAAAAGATACTCAGGATGCGGCGAGATATCAAGCTGGATAAAACTTTGAAATTAAATATTCTTTGATGGAAAACTGTTACGGTAGCGTTAAAAAATGGCGAGATAAAAAAAAAACACCGGTCAAGGGCGAGTCGGACTCGCGCACCGAGGGTTCCGTACCATCATAATTATATAGCTCCTTATGCTTCATTCGTATAAGTAGGACCTAAATAGTTATGTGCCCAGAATAAACTACAACTGTGCTTCACCCAAAGCAACCTGCGAGTAGGTAGGAAGGAGGATATTTTAGTTGTGAACCGCGAAATGTTTTTAAATTTTCATCGGCGAGGCCTTTATTCGTCAGTTAATTTTAACACTGCGGTGTAGAATATATTGCAGTTTTAGGTCAGCGCCATCTATTGACAGATAAAGGAACTAATGTAATTTTTGTTGATTTCTGAAAAAGTGTGCTATTTAGAGACAGTTTTATTTTTCCTGTAATCTTTACATAACGTTCTATCACATAGAATAATTTCAGATTTTTCTCTATGCAAACTTCGGAGATAAGGGGGGGAACGGTATTTTTTTTTAAATTTTTCATCAAAAGTCGAAAACTATGCGGCTTAAAGAAAAAAGAAAAAATGTTTGAGAACGTGCGCTCTTTCATATGATACCCCACATGCCCTAGTAGCGGCATTTCGAATTTTTAAGAACACCTTTCAGTCCCTGTTGCAAAAAAAAAAACTTTTTGTTTCTTTCTTATTTGCAAAATATTTGGGCAAACGTCATCTAAAACTATTCTAAATTTCAAGTTGATAGCATCAGTAGTTCTTGAGATATTCAGCTGTGACAGACAGACAGACAGACAGACAGACTGAGTCACACCATAAGGGTTCCTTTTTACCATTTTGGTACGGAACCCTAAAAACGATTCACAATTTCCAGATAAGCACAGGAGCAGAAGAATCGGTGAGAAACGTCATCATATTTACCTATTTTTGCTTTTTAGTTCGGTCGATTCGATTTTTTTATTATTATTTATTTATTAATTTAACATGGTAAGTACTTAACTCATAAACTTAGCCCCACAAAACCATTGCAATGGTTATGATGATAGGTTACTTTGACGAGTATTTAAACCACATCGACATCTTCAGACTCAGCAAGGGCACTAAAGAAGAAACTGACTAGCGCAGCAGCATAAATAAGGACTGCATAAATTAACGGTATACTCGTACCAGTGAAGTTTCTTGTCCATTGGAGGACATAATGTATAACTTAAATCTGAAATGAGTAAGGAAATCTGAAAGTGGGACCGGTGACTGAAAAGTTGTGTGGAATTCCGTTGTCATGGTATCGGCGGAGGAGTGCGGCATATCACGTGAGGAGAATTTGAGTATGAATGGGAAGATCAAAGATACGATAACTGCGCTGTGTGAAAGATGCCATGGTTAGAAAGGGCATGGTAACCGAGATGACGACTCTGGAAGAAAAAGACATGTTGGGTCGACCCCAAATATTTTGGGATAAGGACAGGAGAATGATGATGGAGGATATAACTTAAAAGTAAAGTAAAAGTGTTTTATTTGGAACATACAACAAATTGGCATAATATCTAATAGGTTTTACAATAATCCTAAACGACCTGCAAAAGAAAGGCGGCCCATCTTTAGGCCTTTTAAATAATTATAAGATCATATTTAAGCCGAAACTTTATAGACTTTAAAATATAACTAGCAAAACCTACTATTTAAGTTTAGTTTTAAAAATAAATCTAACCTTTTGTCCTTCAAAAGTACCTCTGAATAAATGATCCTCATTGATTATGTGACGATGTTTCGAGACGCTTGTATTGTTCCAAAGATATTGATTTTCGCTAGCCCTGGGTTTCTTGTGACCAATTATTTTGCTCTAATCTAAACAAGTAAATATAATTGAAGTGTCTGTTTGTAATGCTTTTTACTAAATGGTTCTAGTAATTTTTTTTTTTCTAATTGTCGGTCTGTCTGTCTGTTTGTTCCGGCTAATCTCCGAAACAGCTGGACCGATTTCGACAAGACTTTTACTAGCAGAGAGTTGATGTTATATAAGGAGTAACTTATTTTAGAAAAATCCTTGCGGGCGAATCCGCGAGCTGCAGTTAGTAATAGAATTAAATGTAGTTTCACTAATTTTCACGGAAAGATGAAAAAACCGGCGCAAAGCGTGTCGGACCCCGCACAATGAAGAGTTCCGTAGTTGGGATGAATTTGTCCCAAGAACAAACTTAACATTGTAATTGCAAATGTAAGTTGGTCGACTATTACTCGGTAACTTGTAAAGCCTTCTTAGCTGTGATAGTTTACCTTTTAACTTCGTTATACGCTACTGCTGTGATTTTTTTCGCATATCCAAAAACAATCACACTTGACTCTAACAAAAATTAGCACTTTAAAGCTTAATATTACGCAAACGGATCCCTTAATCGAAAAATTGTTTCCACAAACCCGCAATATTTTTGAACGGCCTATCCAACGATACCACACACCATGAGATAGACGAGAAAAAAAATATCATCCCCACTTTACAAATAGCGGAGGTACTTGTAAAGTCGGCGTGATTAATATGTATAACCATGCCAAATCATAGCTTTCAGTACTAAGAGTCTCTGAGTTCATCCACGGACAGACAGACAGACAAACGGACATGGCGAAACTATAAGGATTCCTTGTTTACTATGGAACCCTAAAAACTGGGCACATGTAACTGTAACCTGTTAAAGTGGGGCTACCTCGACGGAACGGCAGCAGGTGTGGATGAGGAGCTGTGTCGCAAACTATGCTCCACCTACTGCCCTCTGTGTCCAAAAAAAATCTGTCAAAGTGACCTCTGCGCTCCACTGACGACGCCGCAAAATGATGACGATGATTTTTCATCATGAGATAACTACCATAGCAGTAGATCAAGTCACTACCAAAAGAATCTGGAACGTCATCTTTAGAACTATGCGACGATAAAAAATCAGTAGTTCTTTCCTCAACGACCGACAGAATCAAACGTATAACATTTATATTCAGATTCAATTTGGAATCGTCACGGAACAAACAATGATGCACTTGTTATAGATAATTGCATGGTACTCTCAAATAACGGTAGGAATGGACTGTAATTTGCAGATAGGCGGCTGGTCTGTTCGACCGTGGGTAATTGTTAGCTCTACATCCGCTGGGCCTAGTGATGTAGTGTGTAGCTACTAAGGTAGGTTTCTATTTTTCTATTATCTTAAACCAGTTGAACCCTTAATCATGCATGTACAGCCAGGGAAGGGGTGTCAATTTGCTTTACAATTAATTATTGTTAAGCAAAAGCAGCAGCCTGGGAGAGGCCCGTGTCCAGCTGTGGACTGCGATAGACTGAGCTGATTTATTGAAGCAAATTGACACCCTACGTCAATGTTCGTTGTTACGTGCTTCTGTCCGCGACTTCGTCCGCGTAAAATTTCGGCCCCAACCTACGCCATCGCATCGCTTGCCCGCGCAATTACTTCGTTTCCGCATAGCGTTCTTTCTGACTTTTGGCCGATTTTCTCGGCTCCTTAGAGTCGTAGCGTGATGTCAAATAGCCTATTACCTTCCTAAAGACTTGGCCTACTTCTGGTTCAACTCGAAACAAAAATTCCTGAGATTAGCGCGTTCAATCAAACAAAAACACAAACTCTTCAGCTTTATAATATTAGTATAGATGATTTATGTTAATGATTGTATTGAATTTTAATGTATTTTATTTTAATATTGTAGTGAATTTAATGAATGTTATATATTTGTGATTTGTATATCGGGACTTGGTGCCTTAGTAAATAAATAAATAAATAATAATAATAGCCATTTCATACAACTATAAAAAAAACCCGTTCTTATTTAAATAAACGAACTGATGAATTTATTGCTGAACAATTAATTTTCCTGATTTTACCTACGATACGTCCTTCCCAGGATTATAATGGGGCGGTGGTGCCCCAGTGGTAACGGCCCCGAATTACGAGTTCTAGGTCGTGGGTTCGAACCCAGGCAGGCGCATTTGTGTAATTTATTTCATCAGCACTGCTCTCAAAACGGTGAAGGAAAACATCGTGAGGAAACAGGCATGTCCTAGAACCAAAAATTCGCAGACGTGACATCTACCAACCCGGACTGGGACTGGTAGTGGATTATAGACCACTCCCTCTTACAGAGAGGAGGCCTGTGTCCCAACAGTGGGAAAATTGTAGGCTGATTATGAGGATTATATTATGGAAAAGGGTCATCTTCACATGTCATTAATTTTTAACTGACAAACCATCATTTCAGCCGAAAAACGGCTATACATAAACCTCCCCCAATTGGGGGGGTTTGCCATAATCGCCACGCTTGGCAGGCGGGTTGGCGATCGCAGTATGGTGTTAAAATGCATAGAGAACGCTGCTGCCCATTCTCTAGTAAGTCCCTTAGTCACCTTTTACGACACCCACGGGAGGAAATGGGGTGGTGCTATTCTTTACGTCCGGCATCACACGGACAAACCATGGAAATATATAATTACTAGCTTTTGCCCGCGGCTTCGCCCGCGTGGATGTCGGTTATCGCATAAAAAATACCCTATGTCCTTCTCCATATCCCAGGCTATATCTCAAAATCCTAACTTAATATTAATTTTAATGTGATTCACTATGTGAATAGAAACCGAAACAAATGATTTAATATAATAAAAGTACTTATGTTCTGAACGTGAATGAGTCTTTACCTAAAGATAACAAACACAAAATCAAAATACGAAATTTCACTCAAATTCTTAAAGCAATCAATTGTAAAAACCATCCGAAATGTCGCATGATACACCGTTTGTGCTGATAAAACGCTCGAAATATCTAATGAACACCATTGGTGCATAACTTTTCTCAGGGTCACGTTCGCAATTGGACGAAATATTTGACATTTATTTTGTACTTGCAACACGATCTGGCTGTAGATTCGATTAATCGACTAATACATGACCGATTGACATTTTAGCGGGAACACCACTAAACGAACGAAAAAAAAGAAAACAAAATACGTCTGTACTCTGTGGTCGTGTGGCGGTGCTTAATGTAAACATTCATCAAGGTTGTACGTGCGTAAAGTAATGGATTCAATGTGAAAACGGTTTAATCTTAGAAGAATCTTATACAGAATTACTGAGAAATAAGTGTAGATTTCGTATTGAGTCTTAGTTTATCAAAAAGTGATAAATATGTCAGTGAAAAAGTAACGAAAGTTTTGGAATGCACAAATTTTGATCATAAGGCCGCCGTGTTTAGTAATGTTTTTATGATAAATATTCTTGTATACTGTTTGAAATACACATAAGTAGCTAGCTTATTTATCTACGAACATAATTTGGCTAATAGCTACTGATATTACAGCGTATTGTTATCGTAATCGTATTTCCAAGAGTAAAATTCGGCAAACAAATACCTACAAAAAGACAATAAAATGGATATAGTATGTTATCCTTAAGAGATAGACATATGCCATCGCGGACTTTTTTGAAGACCTTTATAAGATACATAATTCCACCATACATTATTTTGTTATATCTCAAAGGGTTTAGACAGCGTTTTCGTTGAAAGCTCCCAGACGGCTTATTTTTTTCCGACACCTCCAACAAATATCGTTAATTCATACAGAAATGCATACAAAAAGTTAACAAATTATATACTAAAACCTTCCTCGAGAACCAAGCTATCCATTGGTGAAAACAGCATGAGAATCGGTGCAGTAGTTTTTGAGTTTATCGCGAACAGACAGACAGACAGACAGACGCGGCGGAGGACTTTGTTTTATAATATGTAGTGATAGTGATTTCCAAAGACACAAAAACCAAGAGAAAAACGTGCAACATTTAACCGCTGATATTGACAATGGAAATGCATGGCGGTGAAATATTGTAACAGTTGATATCATATTCATGATGCACAATGAACATAATAACCAAAGACATTAAATTATACGTAACAATAGACGGGACATTGCGAACAAAATCGTAATCCGATACTTGTCCTAGTGGTCATAAGTCGATCAGTCTAGTGCGGTACGCCTGCGCGTCAAGTCGCATTCGTGTTCACCAAATCATTGACATAAATATTAAAGAAAAATATTTTTTATGGAAGTATTAAGAGTTGCGCATTACGTTACTGTAAATCTCGTTATGGAAAAACGACTGGACCTAACTTCGGCTTATTTTCGTATGAATTGTTTATATTTATTCAGTAATTAGAATTAAATAATTTTTATAAATAGATCTAGAACATTTGCAAATTTTGTAATAAACGCCCTCTTTTGCTGAGTAGCTTTACTTTGCAGAGATGTGATGTTATTTATCGAATTTGTTATCGATAATATTTATTAAGGTAAAAATAACACTTAAAATATAATACTGTTCGAACATAATCATGTCATTTTATTTAAATGTCAATAAATGAACCAGTACTATTCATTCATGTAGGTTTCTGTTACTAGGTTTCCCAATGTTAATAATCTAGAACGTGAAAAGTGGATACGGTTTGTTCAAATAAACCGTAGAGAAGAAAATTGGCTTCCATCTGCTTCATCACAATTATGCTTAAATCAGTTAAATCACGATTTTATCAAGTGTCTGCTTCAGAGCTAAGCTTCTTTGACAATCTATACTAATACTAAAGATGAAGAGTTCGTTAGCTTGTTTGTTTGAACGCGCTAATCTCTAGAACTATCAGTCGGATTTGAACATTTATTTGCATAAATTCATCACATACATATTTGTGTCCTGTAGGAATCGAACCCATGTCTAATAACGATAATTTAGTAATTTGTATGTAAAAAGAATTTTGTAAATAAATAACTTGCAAACATTGAAACTACTTGTCAAATATTGCTTTTCAATTTTTTGGGCACTTGTTTCAATCTATTTAAATGCGAAAAAAAATAATCTTAGTAGGTAGGTACCTAACTTTTTTCAATATTATCGATACCTTTATATCTATATGGTGAAATCCCTACCATAGGTTTTATAGTTTCTGTTTCTACTTGACGTCACCCGGCATTGCCAGACCTACGAATTTATCCATAGATCTACGGATTTTGGACCTCTCCTCGGACATACGACACTTTGTGATATAATTTGGAGGCAAACGAACGAAACGGCAACGAAGCACGTTAAAAATTATTTTATTTAAAAATGTACATCAAAACACACTGAAACTGATACTTAGTCACATTAGTCATAGATGGTGACACGAACAATGAGTAGCGAATAAAATTCTAAAATATTTTTTCTGAAACAAGTTTTGCTTAAGTTTGTTTAGTTTTCGACATTTAGTTAGTTTTCGACATTTATTTACCTGATTTGAACTATAATAGGTTTTTCTGGCTTAATCCACCGATTGAAAATCGGATCTGGCAACACTGGCCACACTGGCCACCTACCGAGCGATAGCTGAATAAATAAATTAATGTTTGCTGTTTTTTGTGTTATGATGTTTCCAATTGCCGCTCTAATTTTGCTATATTATGCTAGATGGCGTCACTGAGACATGGGATCACAGTTTTTGTATGACATTTCTTTGCTTAGCCTCTCTATTGTATCATAAATCTCTTTGTTAATAACTATGTACTTGCATCAGTGGCTTGCACGTGTTTTGAGATTTAAATTCTGCATGATTAATTATAATCAGATCATAGGTAAAATATATCCTAATATCAGCAATATCAAATAACAATCAAATGATAAATATCAGTTTAGATTATGGTTTATTATAGGATTCGTTAAGGAGTCTTTAAATTGAGGTCCCATAATTTAGATTATGGGACCTCAATCTATAGACTCCATATCGAATCCTGTCCCAGTAAAGCCATCATGTCGTGGAAACAGACTGTGGGGGTAGCGATATTAATCGCTGTGGTGGTGGGGGTGGTCGTGGGAGTGGTGACGTGGGTGGTGATGAGAGAAGATAAGGTAGCACCACCAGAGCTAAGGGAACTGGACTGGTGGGAGCACACGGTGATATACCAGATCTATCCCAGGTCATTCAAAGATGACGATGGTGACGGTATTGGAGATCTAAAAGGTAGGTAGGTTCTTATAAATGTATTCGCTTTTTTCAATTATTTTATGTTATTCTGACTAAAGCTTTTCAATTATTCACATGTCCTTCTAAAACAGTTTTCAAAGGTAAATTAAAACCTTTTTGCGAACCCAAAAAGATCGTTAATTTATTTTATATTTGGCCTAAAAGGGATGACATTTGTGAAAGACGAGACAACCAGACTATTTAATCCTGTCTGAATTAGATTTAAGATCCACTTAAAAGTATTTTAACTTAGGTAGTAATTTACGAGTATTGTTACTGGTGAGGTTTAGACTTTAGAATTTAGAAGAAAAAATCGGATTAACCTGCGATTTAATTATGCAGTGATCGACAGGTGTCTGCGCTACAAATGATGCAAGCAATACACAAAATCTAATATTAATCATTAAATATTTACTAAGAGCATGGGACTGGGAACTACATTGATTATTATGATTTTAACCCTTACACACATTTTAACCCAGCCATGTTGTAAACCTCTCCAGCACCTAGTGAATTATTTTTCCTCCCTTTATTTTAAGTCCGGGCGATATTATTTTAGCTTTGCAGGTGTCTTTAGGTAATCCTTGAAGAATTAGAAGTAAGAAAGAAGTAGGAATATTTCTCATAAATAAATAGCTTTGTGACCTGATAATTACACCATTCAGATTTTTGGCATCACTTAACTCTGTAAAAGGCTTATCCTTAATTTATGTTTCACCCACTGTTTTTCTAAATAATTCCTATCAGAAGGAGTGAACGGATAAAAAACCCAATCGATTAATTTATACTTATTACTTTATTCTTTTTTCAGGTATCACCAGTAAACTAGAGCATCTAATCGATGCTGGTGTTGATGCTCTCTGGATGTCTCCCATCTTTCAGTCTCCTATGATAGACTTCGGGTATGATGTCAGTGACTTTTACGAAATACATGACGAGTACGGAACCATGGAAGATTTTGATGACCTGGTGAATAAGGCTCGCGAGTTCGGTAAGGGATATGAAGTTGAAGTGAATTAACTAACTTTTTTGAATTTGGTGATATTTCCACAAAAATTCTAGTAGTAACTTAAGAATTTCCAGGGACTTAGAAACCAGCTGCAAGTATATAAATATTTTTCTTTCATATTTTAGGTTTAAAAGTCATATTAGATTACGTGCCAAACCATGCAAGTACATTTTCCGATTACTTCATCAAATCGGAAGCCCGGGACCCAGAATATGAAGACTTCTTCGTGTGGGCTGATCCAAGAATAGATCCTGAAAACCCCCAGTCAATATTACCTTCTAACTGGGTAAGTCCGTTACATCTCTTCAGAATTATAGAAGTCGGATTTAGTCTTTATTTACCTTTTTTTGTAACTCTGAAAACTTTTGGTATAGATCAGTCAATTTGGTGGCTCAGTCTGGGAATGGAGCAACATACGCCAGCAGTATTACCTGCACCAGTTCGCAATCGAGCAAGCCGACTTCAACTTCCGAGAGCAGGCAGTCAAAGACGAAATGGTCAAAATCATGCTGTTCTGGATAGCTAGAGGAGCTGATGGCTTCAGGGTGGACGCCATCCCTCATTTATTCGAAACAGCTCCTGATGCTAACGGGAACTACCCCGATGAACCTTTATCTGGTAATATGTTTTTAAGCCCGGACCAGGCTGGATATACGACGCAGATCCATGTGAAGGACTTGATAGAGCTGTATGATGTTGTGTATGATTGGAGAAGAGCTTTGGACGAGTGGGCGGTAGAGAATAACGCAGAGACTAAGTAAGCCGTCAAAAGATTTTTTTTTAAATTTTGTCGATTTATAACAATTCGCAGCAAAATATTATTCATCACTATTTAAGTAGAAGTTTAATGTTATAACTTTTGTGTTCATCCAGGGTACTGTTGGCAGAAGCGTATGCTAACATCAGCATGACGATGTTATACTACGGAAGCGAGAGTGGAAGGATCGGTGCTCACTTTCCCTTCAACTTTGACTTCATAACTACCTTGTCTGCTAAGTCTACTGCCAGGGACTTCGCCTACGTCATACGGCACTGGCTCACCTACATGCCTCAAGGGAATGTCGCTGACTGGATGGTAAGTTCGTATAAAAAATTACAAATTACTATCGGAATTGATCTGAAGATAATATCATACTTCATATATTTCTAGTTCGGAAACCACGACCAGAGCCGCATGCCGTCCAGGTTCAGAGGTGACATGGTGGATGGTTTGAACGGCCTCAACATGTTACTACCAGGAGTAGCTATCACCTACCAAGGCGAGGAGATTGGAATGAAAGATGGCTTCGTCAGCTGGGAAGACACCGTCGACGTAGCAGCCATAAACCAAGGCAACGAATCGAACTATTTGGAGTTCTCCAGGGATCCCTGTAGGACACCGTACCACTGGGACAATACGACTAGCGCTGGGTTTTCGACGAATCTTACTACTTGGCTACCTATAGCTGAAGATTACATGGAAATCAATCTTCAGGCTCAGAAAGATGTGTCTAAAAGTCATTTTAAGGTGAGCTACCAAACCATCCTATTTGAGAATGAAAGTAATAGCCATAAACTGCTAAATATTTAAGGTAACAACTGTCAACTGCAATCTTTAAAGCTACATAATTTTTTCCTTTCCAGATATACCAATCTTTAACCAGACTCCGCAAGGAGGTGGCCCTCTCACACGGCGAGTATGACGTGCAAGCCCTGACAGAGAACACTCTGATCTTGATCAGGTACCTCGGGACGTATGACACATATGCCCTGGTATTCAACGTCGGCGCCATAGCGGACACAGTCAATCTCAGTGGAATATCGCTGCTGTCGGAACCTTTGACAGTTTATACAGCCAGCGTGCATAGCAGCCGGGTCACGGGGTAAGGAACTTTAGATTAATGTCATTCTATGCTTTAGCTTTTTAGGTTTTTCAATAATGTTGTGTGGAAGTGGATCAGTGAATAAAATTTGGATTTTTTAATCAGCTTACCGGATTGCTGACCACCGCTTAGTAAACACATTCAATCAATTTAGCCTTTTACTATCAACAGCTAGCAGCTTATTTCGACTTCTGCATCCCGGTCTATTCCCGTTGTCTATGTCTGATGAAGTCGCAGTTTTTAATTCTTTAGATATTTTTTAGATTTCAGCTAGATTTCTTTTCTATGCTACCAGCTAGAGACATTGAGGCAAAGTAATAATGTGCTGTAGCGGCTATAGGACGTCGATTCACAAGTTTGGAATTAATTATTTGACTTACAGTGACCTTGATTGTCAAAAATCTTAAATATATTCTTTTTTTTTTTTTTGATACAACAAAAATAAGTATAATATTATCAAGGCCAGATATGTATAACCGTCGAAGCCGTTGCTTGCCCATAACATTCCTAGGTAGCACATGATCTATTGTCACATCACGCGACTTCATTCATTCTTAGGTGTCACGACAAACTCTTTTCGAGACATTTTTCAACATAGGCATACGCAACGCAGTGCTTATGCACCAAAACAACACATTCGTCGATGTTGAACTTCTGTGGCCGTATTTGTCGTATCCAAAAAATTAAAAATATATGTAATATGGTAGTACGGCTGTAGACGGTATGATAAAATGTATGGCATTTTGAAGTGTCATATCATGATATTTGCAAAAAGTCAAGTGTCCCGGAACATGTTAAGAGTTTTGGAGAGGCTTGATTAAATATCTTCTTATTTGTCAATAGGGAAAAAGGCGAACAAAAATGCGTATTATTTTTTCTTGTTTTAGAAGATATTCTCCCACACATTATACACTTTGATAACCCATTATTATTACCTTACTACTACCAAACAAAATATTCTCGTAATTTAATTTTATTGAATTTGTGGCTGCATATTGATCGGAAATTAAATAGTTAATCATTAACGGGTTTCGGCGTCTAAAAGACTACTTTTTATACGTAGGTATAGATAATCCTGCGGGGTAATTGCGTAACATATAACAGTAGCAATGGCTTTCATTTTGACATTTTAATCAACAATATTCATTGCGTTATTTCCGTTGTTGAGCAAACGGTTTTTTTGAACATATTGTGCAATGAATTAGCAATATCCTTAGAAACCATTCAGATTGTGATAGATACTGTGTTACCCAACCAGGGTGCTAATGGTAACAAAATTCTAATAAAGCACTTCAGTGATTTCTTGGACACTTTTTCACAAATACTAGGTAATATTCACGTACTAATAATCAATTTCTACGTTTTCTTTTTCAGGACTGAGGTGCCCATAGATAACTTAGCACTCCAGCCTGGTGAAGCGATCGTACTACGTGCACCCCCAACATGATAACAACACAGATTATTAACACAAGTTTTGTATTAAATTTTTAGGTTAAGTATTTTTCTATGGGCTTGTGTTGCCTGAAATGAATGGTATAATTTTTTTTGTGTTTTTTTTTTTTTAATGTGTTTCTTGTCTCGGGACCCTGGGGTCTCGGACCTTTGGAAGGCGTACGCCCGTGAGACGCTTTTAATGAATTGAGGCACCAACCGACGATTATCCCTGTACGCACAATACAAGTGCACCCAAGGACAACCCCCGGTTGGTATAGGACTATTGCAGGATATGGAAACAAAGATATTGGACTATGGGTTTGGGTGGTTAAAATGGACTGGTTACCTAAAACTATGGAAGGACTATGGCCTCTTACTGATCAATGTTTTATTGTACACCATCGATTTAGAATATCGTATTTTCGGTAAGTACTAGATATTAGTTTTATAATGTAGTGAATTTGTGGCAAAATACGCCTTCAAGCTCATTAAAAACATTTTTTTATTTTTATTTATTTCAATACGTCTCTTCATTTGACGCTCCGCAGTTGGCTTTTTCCCTCGCGCAGCACTTGTATTAAGTGGAAAGGAGATGGAAGATGTATAAAGTGGAACATAGTCAAATATTAAATGAATACAGTCGCTTATTGTTTTTTTATTTCTGCGGTATGTCAATAATATGGAATTAACATAGAATAACTATAGCCTGTCCGGAGATGAGCAAAATTTATTTGAATGGTGATTGGTGTTTTTTATATTATAGTTATTATTAATTGAAAGGGAAAAATGGCGAAAAATTATAGCTAATGAGAGGAGTGAAGATTTTTTTAAGCCAAATGATTCTATAAAAAAAAAAATGTGTGGTTCGCTCTTGTCACTTCTCAGAAAATGACATGAATTATACGAAGAAAGGCTTTCGGAAAGTAAAGAAAGGGGTTATTCCATGTATTGCAGTAAGTTTTTACATAAAATATTGTGACTACTGAGTAAATGTGCTGAGTTAATGGTGCCGATTCTCTTGTACACCGAACTAAACTAACTAAACTATCACTAAAATTCCTTACTTTTGGCTATGAGAATCTTAAAGCTATTCTGCAAACAAAATTCTCTAAATTTAAAAATAAGTTTGACACAACTAAATCGTATTTGACAATCGTGACTCCACGTGGTATTTTTTTTATGGCTTCGCAACGTTGTACTTGTTTGCCTATGATTTTTTTTAGAGCTGGAGACGCGCATAGGGGGGCAGCCGCGACGTGTTTTTTATGGAATTTTTCACTTTTTGTGTGGAAAATAAAAAAAAGATTACCTACATGTAGAGTAATAGCGGTTTAAGGCTCTCTAAAAGGGGGTCGAAATTTTCATTTTTTTTGCGATAGGACGCACCATTTTGGAGATATAAGCAAAAGAAAAGAAAAAAAAATTATTGGGATAAACACGAAATATTTTAAGTGATACACCTATAGGTATATAGGTGGTAAAGAAGCCATGGAAATGATTTTTTTTTTATTCTGAGTATATTATAAAAAATAAAAAAAAATGACTTGATATGATGATTAATTATCAAAATTCACCGCGCTCGTGCCGCCACCCCACCGTACCGTTCGGCGTCACCGCGTCGAGGCGGGTCATTCATAGAATTAGTAAATAAAGGATTTTTTCGCAAAATGTCTCAAGCAATTTTAAAATTATAATAATTATGTAGAAATATAAAACACTTAGATTTTAAAAAAAATATTTCGCTGTTGTGGCTTTTTTACGACTTAAAGATGTTTCTCTTAAAATATTTCGTGTATGAATAGATACACCTTATATACCGCACTCTAATTTCCTTAACGTCACTAAAAAAAATATACACATTTTCAGTACAAGCGTTTAAAGTTTTAATTATTTTGGAAAGGGTATAAATAAAAGTAGAGTAATTATGTCGGTCATATCTTTTGTTTTTATTATGGAATAAAAGTAGCAGTACTCATTACAAAAATCGTAAGCGTTACTTAGCTCAAAATTGATAATTTATGTTTAATGACGTTAAGGAAATTAATGTGCGATACAGTACTGGTTTTGCACCAGAAGTCGTGAGAGTCGGTGATTGGTGTGAATTTTAGTTCATGAAAACTAATTTTATTCCACACCTTTTTAATCGCGATTATAAAATTTATAATCGCGATTAAAAAGGTGTGGAATAAAATTAGATAAAATTTAGATTTTCTAACTAAATCTGATATATTTAATATATGAGATTTAGTTAGAAAATCTAAATTTTAATTTAAAAACGTCAAATTCAGAATAGTAAAATTGCCATTTTCACTAAATTATAAACTCAGTACCATCTTAAAGCTGTCAAACTAAATTATAGTTAAGTTGTGTCACTTTCGTCAATTTAGAATAGGAAATGGTCGTTTGACAGGAATAAACTAAATTTAGGTGATTTTTAGTCTTAGTTTAGAGAATTTTGTGACAAGAGAATCGGCACCATTATCTATCAATCTTTTTAAATTGTCTTAATAAATAAAATAAAAATAAGTTAATTTTAACCACCTCAACCTGTTTTATTTAAGCACATAGTACTGAGTAAAATTTCAAGACCACTCCATTATCCTTCTGTTCCAAAGCAAAATTTTTTTACGATTGTCACGCGGCGTATACTGAATTTGACTTAATAAGCATTTGCTTAAGGAATAGTATCGTTTAAAATTATCTTACCTACAGCTGAGATCAATAAAATTTTACGACTTGCGCGATGGTCTAATTTTGAAATGTCATAACCGCCCATCGCGCGCACTCGAAACCACACCTTAATTCCATTCACATAAGGTTGTATGTAAGGAAAATTGAAATGTTCTTAAGTACATTATGTGTTTTAGATTTGCCTTAGTAGACGCACACACTTGTAACTTAGCGATGGGACACTTTTGCGACTTGGATTTGTAGGTGATAGTGTATCTAGGGTATTCTAAATCGATGTTGTATACGGACAAAATGTTATTTTAATGAATTAGTGGTCTAAGACTTGAAGACTATGCACATGAAGTTTTAATACATGCATCTCATAATAGTGCGGACTGCAATTCCGCAATGACTGTGTAGCCGGTCTATTTTGTTAGAAACTCACCGTGAAAACTTAGGTGCAGTGAGTTAAAACTGAGCTGAGTGTGATGATCAGTGGCGAGGCTTGAAATTTCGTAAGGAAGTCGGTGAAGAAAATGTTCAGTTCTATAAAGTCACACAATTACGTCAAAATTAATTTATCTACGCAGAAATAAAATCATTCAATAATTCTTTTACTTTATTGAATTAAACACTATCTGTCGTCAAGTAGTAGAACCAAAGTGACGCTATCAATACACAATAGGAACTTTCGATGTTGTACAGAAATAAGCGTAACTTTTAATTTTACTAATAATATTTCATAATAATTATTGGAATATAACGAATCGAATAAATTGCAATCGAACAGGTGAAAATAAAATAAAAAGCGTAATATTCCTCGATCGAATAATCGAAGTTTGCTCCGATCGACGATTGTTCAAAGGGAAACCGGTGGACATGGAGTTGTTAGAGCGCTACGCCACTGCTAGAGATGGACACTATTGACTTTACCTAAGTTTTCACACTGAGATTTTTTTCAGAATCGATCGACAGGATGCTAGGGATTGACAGCTCACTTCAAACTCACTTCACTTAAGGTGACGATTCAAACTCACTTCACGTAAGGTGACAGCGTCAGGGTAGCCCGCGAAATTCAAATTTTCATACATTTTTTGCAATTACCAGGTCTGTATCAGGTTGTATGTTGATCTAATTATGATTCGCGGCCGTAACAAATATGTATTAACAGAATTATAATCATAAAAATCATCAATACAACTCGCTAAGTTCATATAATCCTATTGGATGACTATTTCATGAAATCATGACTTTTAGGATTATACTAACTTATGGAGCTGTACACTACTGATTCTAATGATTATAATTCTGTAAATACCTACATATTTGTTAGTTTCGCGAATCATACCACGCTGACAATGAGCCGCAAATTGCACAAATCATAAGAAAATTTGAATTTCCCAAGCTACCTTAGCGCTTCCTCTTTAAGTTTTCACAGTGAAATTTTCACAGAATAGCATTTGTGCTTGTTCACGTAGGAACGCGCGGGCGCGGGCGCGGCGGCGCGGCGGGTTCGGGCACCGCTAGTTCGACGTGAACACACACAAACATCTCAAGCGTTTGATATTGCCGCGAGCGCACCGCGCGCGCCAGTCGCTAGCTTGCCCGCTACTTAGACCGCACGTGCGTTTCGTACGTGAACACTTGGATATTAGGCCATAATATGTTTGATATTTCGTGACCGCGCCCGCCACCGCGCCCGCGAGTCAACGTGAATGAGCACTTACAGTAAGTGGCCGTAAATATGGCAGTTCGAGCGTTAGAAGGACGACGTAACGCGACGCTCTACATACTAAAAACTGACTTTCTGTAAGACTAGAGTGCAATATTAGCGAACGGTTAGGCACTGTACTTCTTCAATTTATTTAGGCGCGCGATCGTTTCGACATGACAAACGGCTGTGTGCATAGGCTTTTGTACCTGTACCTATTGATATTGTTATACTAATTATTAAACAAACAAATAAACATTGCGTAACTATTACTTGTTTTAATTACACATAAATGCCTTGCCTTGCCTGCCTTGTTTAGTCAAGAAGCTTCTTTGTTAGAAGATTTTGGTTGTGGTTCTGCATGGTGTGATGCGTTGAAATAACCTTAAAAATAGGTATATCTAACAATTTTTCTTTATTCTTTATCATAAATGCATAAAATTAAACTAATCAAATAACCCACACCAGAATAAAACATTGGCGCACAACACAGCTGGTTTAATAGGTGGGTTTGTTTCATCAGCGAAATTAAAATATCACCACTTTATGTGGCCTATGTTGCTTCTCAGTTAAATCATTATTTTAAACTGTCATGGTCACTAATATTATTATTAACACGAACGGAATATTTACCATTATTATTATTTGTTGTGAGTTCCCGATATTTCGGCGATGTTGCAAGCACCATGATCACGGATAAATTTATTCGCTATTACATAATTTCCTTTTCTTCATCTCTTCATGAAAAAACATTTAAATAACACACTTTCAACTCAGCACCTACCTTACCGGACCTTTGAGCTTATAACCGAAACAAATCAATACACAACATTAATAATTCCCGTGAGACTTGTGAACTATAAACCCTTTAAATCCATTAAAACCGAACTTGGTCCAAACTCCAAAATTCTTAAACCTACGTACAGATTTAAACCTGAAACGTACGGACTTAAACTCTACTTTGACTTTAATTATATCTTTATAATTTGTAACTATACATTCGTTTATTTTATGCAGAATAGGTTTTACCTGAAAAACATGTTTTTTTTTTGACCTGGTATCGAATTAAACCTAGTATAAATAATGTCTCATCACTAGTCGACAAGGTCGATCGTAATTAGATGATGGTATGTTTATTTGTGTCCACGATGTGGTGGGTGTTCGTCGTGTGTTTGGTCTGCAGGGTGGCAGGAGATGTGGCTCCCCCGTGGTGGGATAATGCCGTGTATTACAGAATGCTGGTGGATAGCTTCAGGGATGGAGATGGGGACGGACTGGGTGATTTGAGAGGTGAGGCTATTGAAAAGTACTTTTTAGTCTAGTTCAGTGGGTGGTGTTGAAAGCTGTTAATTGTATAACTGTTGCCGTGACTGTCAATGTGTTAATTATTGTGGAAAAATTGTAAGAGATAAAAAAAAAAAAAAAAATTAAGAAATTAAGGAGCCCTGTTTGATTGAATCGATTGATATCCAAATCTAGTGACACGTGACTCTAATCATGGTAATAAATAAATCTTTAGCAAAATGACTATGTCATCATTTATGTCTATAAATGAGAAGTAGATTCCGATTTCTCAAGTCCTTGGGTTAATATACATATGAAACGCCTGAAAATTAAAATCGACTATTTATACCACTACGTACATACGAGTAATGAAAGCAATATTCTTCCAGGCGCATTAAAACAAATTAGCTACGTGCGTGCTTTGGGATCCGATGCTATTATACTGTCGCCATTAGTGCCCAGGAGTACTGACTGTACCAATCCAGGAACCACGGACTTTAGTGAGATAGACCCGCGGTATGGAACCCCGGACGATTTCGCCAATCTGGTGGCGAAAGCTACAAAATTGGGTATGTAAGATGATCTTGTAACTATAGAGTTTATACAATAGGATATCATTAAATTTAAATTCTAATTTATTTAATTGTACAAGTAGGTATAGTGTTGGATGTTATAATATAAAAAATATTGCGAAAATATTAAAATATTATATAGTAGTAGTAGGTAATAGAAATACCTATAGGTTGTAGGTAGTATAGCTTATATAATTATAAAAATACTGCTAAGTACCTAACAGTTTTAAATCTTTGGTAATAAAATAAACAAAAACATAAACAATATAAAACAAAGATAGGTACTAAACTTATTAACTAAAGTAAATAGGTAGATATTAAATAAATCTGTGAGAAAGTATAACGGATTTTATTTTTCTTCTACATATTCATTTATAATGTAATATGCTTGCTGTTTATGGAACCTATGGAGTGTGATTTGAAAGTATTTAAGTCTTTTGAAGCTTTTATCGGTTTAGGAAGTTTGTTAAATATTTTTGGAGCCATTCCTAGGAAACTTTTTGAGAATAGAATAGGTTTGATGGGTTTTTGACTTAAGAGCACCTGGATGGTGTTTTATGGATGGGGTTTCAAATTGTTTATGGTTTTTTCTTGATAAACATGGCAAATAGGAACGGAAGTGTTAATAATTTCAATTAATAAAAAAAGGTTTGCATGTGTCAGTGTTTTGCATCATGAATACTGCACGGAGACACTTTTTTTTGGGCTTTAAAGGACAATTTCCATCCGTAGAATTAAGTACCCCAAAATATTACGCCGTACCGCAGTGTGGTGGAGACGTATGCGTGGTATGCGGTAAGAACGGTGCTGCGATTGGCGGTTTTGCTTAAATTGTGTAAAGCATAAAAATATTGTATTGTCTATTTTAGCAATTTTATTTTCTTCATATTCAATATTTGTATTAATTGAGTTTGTTCGCTGGTTAAAATTCATGATCTGGATTTTTCAAAAAATATTTTTTAGATTTTTATCGGTTTACCATTGAATAATTAGGCCTAAACTATTATTTATTTCATTTCCATATCTTTCTAAGTTTTTCCTATAAATATTGTAGTACCTACAGTCATAGGAATAACAACGGACCAAGTACCCCGCCTGCGGTACGCCGTAATTTATAAATCTTTGTTTCGATTAATTCATTATATATAATACCAGCCCAATAACAATACAAGAAGTGAAGCCAATTATGACTGACAAGACATGGCCGATGGTTGACTACATAAGTAGGTATATTATTTATAGGTTCGTAAGGTATAATTTTTTCGTCAACGTCAATTGATGTCTACCAGTAAGTTGGTAAATGTAGGCTTATACAACGTTTAATGAAATAATTAAACGCATGGCAGAAATAGAGTGCAAGTAAGAAAACGTATGTTAGGTCATTTGGCGTTTAGCATAGTGTTTGTTAAAATTCTTTAAAACTCATCAGCCACTATTAATAACATGCGAATTTAAAATATTTCTCATAGAGCTGAAAGTCGTGATCACGCTGCCATTACATGCTGTCAGCACGGGCTCTGAGTGGTTCACATCGAGTGCTGATGGAGTCCCGGGATACGGACACAGGATCGTGTGGAAGGATGGAACCATTGATGAAGTACCAGCAGTAAGTATCCCTCCTACGTATTCTTATCATCGAAATTAAGAACTAAGAAGAGCTTCATAAAGAGAATTTTAACGCAATTGGACACTACAGGCTGAGTTTAATGACCATCTAATTGATCTGCTTGCAATTTAAAAGGTTACTCTGAATCTTACCTCTCAAAAATTACGCGACGGAAATTCCGCGTGCTTATGATTACTATGGAAATTAAGACACGTAATTTCAGCCTAATGTATCAGACAATTTAAAAAAATAGCAGGCCGAACATTCTGTCGCGTAGTTTTGGCAGATGTTTTGCCAAAACCCTGAACGCATTAAAAGAAACTCCACTCATATGCATTCTCCTGTCTTCCAGTAACAACACCTGTCAGTCTTCCGAGCAACAAAATTGGCCATATCCAAAACCTCTAATCTCTAATCGGTCATTGGGATGCCCATGTTTTTAGTCTACGAGGACGTTTAAAAGCTAGACCGCTCTTTGATTGTCTTCTAGCCTGAACATGGAATGAAGTGGTCCTGGCACGCGACCCGCTTATCTTACTTCGGCAACTCTAACAACGGAGCAGTCCTGAACCTTTGCTGCAAGAATGTAGCAGCCGCACTGTCAGAAGCCCAATGTGCCTGGCTCAAGCGAGGAGTGGCAGGAGTACTCCTCAATCCTGACTTCCCAAAAGATCTGGTCTGCGGGGAAAAGTTGCTGAAGAAACTGGTTGCAGATGCTATGAGTTGCGCGCGCAGTAGTGGTTTGGATACCCCGTAAGTTAATGACTACCTATACAAATTATAAGCTGAATTCTATGCCGAAACAGTTTAGATTGCTAGCTTATAAGTAAGAAGACGAAGTACTTATGTTCGCTTTTATTTCACCTCTGTCGTATCTTTTAACAGCATAAGGTTCAGGTTCTAGAGCAACTATTTTACACTTAGCAGATGTTACGAGTATATCTGATATCTTGACCATTACTGGGAAATACGACTTAATTAACTGTAGGTGCGAGGCGGTTATAATGACGACAGTTTTTTTATTATTATTAATGTACATAATTTAATACCTTGTTTAATTGCGGAATATAGCCTATGCTTGTGACCTGCAATACCTATTTGAGAGAATAAATGATAAATGATTTTATTTCTGTAAGTAGGTTTTTACAAACACTTTTACACGTCAACTAGATGAGGTCGGCATTTCGTATCTGACTACTCTGAGAATAAAGACCGAAACAAACTCAGAGGTCACAGTCTCTTTTAAAGTCCAGACATAATCTTGGTCAAATCATGTGAAGACCATGTAGACTGGTGTCTGAAATGGTCTTTTGAAGAAAGAACCACACAGATTGAGTAGACCTGTCCATTCAGTGCACGCATTTGTCAGTAATCGTGCAGCTCAACTCAGAACATAAGGAGCTCAACTATTCGACGAACAATACCAAAGAAAGGGCATTTGGGCAGGCCACATAAATTACTCAAACTGCCATACCATGATAAGAAAAAAAAAAAAAAAATCGAGAAGAAAAAAATAATAGAGTAACAAGATGTGAACTCCTAGCGTGGTTTTCGGTGACATTACATTTGAAATGTTTTAAGCAAAGCTAATTTCTGGATATGTACGTTTATTACTCACTTCGGAATAACTGTTGATAGGTATTTCAAGCCTCACACTAATAATTGTCCTTAGGGTTGTCCTTGTAGACTCATCATTAAGACCGGAGCAAGCTGCCATGTACTACGGGGATGGGGGTGTAGGGGCCAACAGCATCCTCAGCAAGGCGCTGACGTCTCCCTCCAGGTCTACTCCTGAGATGGTGTTGGGGTTCCATGCCTCCATAGTCACTGCTCCTATAGACGCCGCTACATGGGTCGTGAGTTCTGATGATCATCTAAAGGCAGCTTAACCCAAACGAGTGAATACACATCCTACCCCCATTCTACCAAATACTATTTGTGATATAAATAGGAATAGAGCATTCTGTCGTTGGTCTATCCATGCATAAATATCTAGAAAATTCCAAAAAAAAAAAGCTTTTTCTATTGTTCTGGTTCTATGTTCGTTTGGTCTAAACCACTGACCTCTAAGTCAGTGGTCTAAATCCACATTAATTACACCTTTTTAGGGTTCCGCACCCAAAGGGTAAAACGGGACCCTATTACTAAGACTCCGCTGTCCGTCCGTCTGTCTGTCCGTCTGTTACTAGGCTGTATCTCATGAACCGTGATAGTTAGACAGTTGAAATTTTCACAGATGATGTATTTCTGTTGCCGCTATAACAACAAATACTAAAAAAGAATACGAAAATAAATATTTAAGGAGCTCCTATGCAACAAACGTGATTTTTGTGCTCGTTTTTGCTCGATATTGATAACGGCAATAGGTAGGCGCTTGAAATATTCACAGAATAGTTACATATTAACTTTAAAAATAAATAATTAAGTTAAAATAAAACAAATATTGAAGGGGAGCTCCCACACAAAAAATGATTTTTTTGCCGTTTTTATAGATAATGGTACGGAACCCTTCGTGCGCGAGTCTGACTCGCACTTGGCCGGTTTTTTGTAACTACTGAGCGGCGACTTATATTGGAGACTCCGTTTCATATTTACTGTTAATTCATGGTCATGAATTGTTTTGATCTATTTTTATCTAGCATTTTATCGTCAGTTGTGTTCATTATTAAACACAATTAATAAAGAGTGCTTTAAAAATAGAATAAATGATGTTTAAGTGACCTAGTTTTTAATTGAGTATTTTTTTTTAATTAAGAGAACTTACATGTTTGCAGCATTGTATCGTCGTTTGTGTTATTCACTTGCAATAGCGACTAACGTAATATATGTCCCTGTTTCATTACAGGGACATATATTACTTTAGTCGCAGACCTTTAAAAAAATCGAGTGTTCAAGCGTATTATCTAGGGACCCTGAGACCTAAGTCGTTTAATGCCTACTTTGGCCATGGTTCAGTCTGTAACTTTATTTATTACCCGTGGGACGTCTCGTATTAGCCGCCCTGAAGAATTTACTTGTGAAAATAGCAAATAAATTGAATTTGGAGAGTATTCAACATTATTGTGCAACAACATTGTTGAATTGCTTAGCTGGCTGGCCATATTGTCTAATTCAATCATTCATCCTTTCCATTTAAATGGTATGCCTTATGTCCTGCGATAGCTTGAAACCCGATTATAAAAGCTACAGTTCCTATTTCATTTTCCAGACAAGTAACTCAGACGATAGTCGTACAGCATCTCGCTACGGCAGCGATATGGTGGACACCGTGAACCTCCTCGCGTTGAACCTGCCAGGGTCGGCAGTCATCCAACAAGGGGATGAACTGGCGGCAGCTGACACCATCCTAGAATGGGTTTCTGGCAACACCTGCTGGCCAAACCAAGGAGTGCCTTGGGCAGCTCCATTCCCGTGGGATGATTCCTCAACAGCTGGGTTTACTACTGGAGAACCCTGGATGCCGTTGGCTCCTAACTTTAGATATGCGAACGCCAAGACTGAGTTCGCGAATGATTTCAGCCATGTGGGTGTTCTGAGGACTGCTGCTGCGCTGAGGAAGTCGCCGGCTTTTGGGCCTCATGTGGAGGTAGATGATGGTTTTTATAATATTTTATTAAAATGCGTTTTACTATATTTAGAGGCAACAAGTTGAAAAGAGACTCAACTCCAACTATGCAAAGGACACGATACGAAAAAAAAAAAATACCACATCACGAATCAATTCAATTTGAACCGATATCAGCGTGATAAAAGTCACTGGATGCGCGTGAAATGACACAACTATTACTGATTTTGAAGCAAACGCCTGCGCAATTCACAAAAAAGCCATTTCCCCGATTGTCAGGCGGGAGATAAGCAGCCATTATGGCGTATATTTCTCCATCGTTCGCGGATGATGTTTATTTTCATGGGGTGATAGAAAAATATGGAGCATAAACGACCGTAATTCATTAAGAATATCCGTATCATATTCGAGATATGACTACATTACTGAATAAGAATTTGTGGTGGATATGGTTCCTTGTAAGCATAATGGCTTTTTTTTTCTACGCCGTATGAGTAATCAATGCACCTTGGTCTGTTATAACATCTATCTCAAAAACCTTTTAAATACTTCGACATTTTAATATAAAGTTTTGCTAAAAACAAATTATTTTAAAGTTTAAAGCTAGCAGTGTTAATGATTTTATTGACCATAAAAACTTCGACACTATAACTTGGGTAGTAAAATTTTTAGCACTAATGAGTTTTTCTAACGCAAGAGTAAAAATGTCAGCACAAATAAATTGTTGTCGGGTTAGCAGAAAGTATTAGCTCGGTAATAAAAAGGGCCAGGGTTATTAACCCTTGTCTCTTTTAAGACTACACGTAGAGATTTAAAAATAATGTCAATCAAAATAATTAATTCTCGACCCTCAATGTGCTTTTTGCAGATAAAACGTCAGAATGGAGCTGTGGTTATCTTGAGGTGGGGTTCGGCAGGATCCCTGCTGCTCATCGCAAATCTAGCTAAAGAACCAACTGAGGTGGAACCTTCCAAGGTTCCTGGAATACCAAATGAGATGACCGTAGCCACCAGTTCCACAGGATCGAACTTTTCTCCTGCTTCTCATTTGCCGATGGATAAAACGATAAAACTTGGACCAGGACAGACGGTGCTTCTAGCTGGGGGTCCCAGACATTGTGGAGGACCAGGTCCAGTGGACAAGATAGCCAACAAACTGTCAGAAGGCTGGCAGAAGATCAACAAGTACTTTAGTCAATAGTTGAATGTTTTTGGAATAGGTATAGAGAAATAATGTTAATATTTTGTAACAAAATCTGGAATGTGCAAAAGTGGCCAAACTCCAAATAATAACATACTTTCAGAAAGATAGGAGTAGTACTGAGATGGGTATTCTTATTTTTCTCAATTTGGTAATAAGTAAATTGTATCAAATGCGTCACTATGTTTACAAGCAGTATTTTTAAGACTAATTATGTTTTGTGCCACAATTGTAGTTACGACCTTTTAAAGAAAATAAGGTTATCGCAAAGTAAATTTTTGTTGTGACTTTATTAAAAACTATTTCTGAAAAAAGCGGGTTTAAATTTGGTACGGATTTGTTGTAAAATTATTTTATATAGATGGTAAGCTTTAGCTTCAATAATGCAGGTACCGTAACGCAGGATAGTGTAAAAGTAAATTCAAACTACTGGCCAGTACAAAAACCGAACCATATCACCTACCCTCAAATAGGAAAAATTTGTGTAACAGGTATGTCACATCCTACAGAGAGCCAACATTTTCCAACTAAACGAAGAGTCACATCCAAATTAAAATCAATAAAGCCGCCATCAAAACACAAAACCTCAACACGAACAATATTAAACAGATTACACATTTATGAAGTATAATTTAGACGTAACGACACGTCGCCGTAACGGCTTAATATCGTTAAGGACACGTACGATATAAAGAAAGCCGTACGCCTAAACTAGAGGTAATGAATCGTCTAGTATATTAGAGACGCACACTGCGAAGCTCGAAGGGACGACGCGCGCCGCTTTTACATTTCAGGGGCTATTGTCTTGGTGACCTATTTCCGGACAATATAAGAGAAACGTAATTTTACATATCTAACCTGAACGGTATTTGGGCAGGAAAGGCTTAACTCCAATTTATTATGTAAGGTTATTGACTTTTTGGCAGTTGTGAGTACTTACTCACGAGTTACCGACGTCGTTGGGTGAGTTGCCGCGAAAGTTCTACTGAAAGATACCCTTATTTAAAATAACTGAAAAACATGCATCAAACATAAATTTATTTTCGCCTGAAATAGGGAAGACGCTGAAACTTGAGACCTAACGCAAGAAATACAAACCGGCGCCAATAACCCGCCGCCCTAATTCAGTTTCACGAAAATTTCAGTTTTCAAAATTTCGAAGGTTAAAAACGAAGTTATATTCAAAAGACTCACAGAATTTGCTCTTCTCGGCATGGCTGTAGGTAGCATAAACCACGAGGAGGAAAAGTAGCGCGCGCGCCCTCATGGCGGGGCGGCGCGGGCTCACTGGGGCCCGGCGCGGCGCGGACTGAGCGCGGACACCTATCGACCCAGCGGCCGCACCGCGCATGCGCCACCCCCCGCACCCCCGCACCCGATAGCCCCGCCCCGCGCTCACTACCAACCCAGGGTTGCTGATCGCGAAAATTGGGAAAACGTGGAAAACTTTGAAGCTGAAAATGAAAATTTGGTCCTATTGAAGGAATTGGTCATAAGCGGTGAAACTGGTGGTGTTGCAGGTCCTTTAGCACAATCTATATAGTAGTCCTTTATACTTCGGATTAGATTGAAGTTTGAGGTATCACTTCAAACTGGAACGGGGCCTTACAATTAGGGACGTTTTGAGTCTTTGTCGAAATCACCAGAGTCATAGTAATCATTGTCAGATCGATCTCGAAGCATTGTTCACGTAATAGACAGCTCTTAAGAGTCGCTCTATGTAAAATTTGTCTCATAGATGAGGCACTTAATGATAATATTGGTCATCAAACAAGTTCCTAGTACTCCGGATACTTCTCTACTTAACAATGAAGACATTTACTACCGATTCCCATTCTGACCTGACCCCCCACAACTAGAACACTTGGCGGAAGCTTTTTCTAAACTTCTCTGTTACGCCCAGCCGCATCCTTCACTCATTCAATAGGTATAAAGATTATCAGTTCAACCCATGCTATCTCCCGCATCTTCTTTCCCTATAAAACAACGACACTAGAGTAGCTAAGGTACACTATAACAAATGCTATCTTCGATGCCTTTTTGCCCACTCATCGCCCTAGCCAAAAATAAGGTATAACTGCCAAAATCACACCTCCAAAGACCTGAACTGGCAACCCTGTCGTGCACAGGCATCGTACGGCGTCCCGCGGGCTCGCGCGCCCAATGACTCACAGAGTGAATGAACGAACAGCACCGATGGCGGAGCGGACGCCACCAATCAATGCTGCATTACTACTCTATTTACTAACACTCACATGGTTTAGGGATTAACAGCCCGTATCTCTAGTAGAGAATCAAAAATGGGAGAAAAAGCCTATGGTGTACTTATGACCTTTTGTGGGAAGGAGAGCTTGCCCATGCGAGATTTTCCCGGGGCAGTGCTTTGACTCTTCTTATTTTAGTTGAAAAGCAGTTCACTGTGGCGTTGTGGTGGCTTCTTCCTATCTGGGGCCCTACTTTAATATTTGCAGTCGATTTGCAGGGCAGGTCACGGTGATTGTTACAGCGCACATTATACAAAATTGCTTGACACTTCTATTGCCAGCGAGTTCGACCGTCCTATATTATACAGGATGGAAGGGTAATCGACGCGAAACCAGTTACCACCGATTCAGTACATGATTTTGAACACAACGGCGTTGAAATTTTTCGTCCGTTATTAAAAAAAAAACAGCCTACAAAGGTGCAATACCTACGAGGTCAAAATGTATGGGACAGCAAATTTTTTTATATTAGAAAAATTTAACAGGCTTCGCGTCAATGTCACTGCCATTCTGTATACGTTGGAATTTCGAAAAATTCCAGCTCTCTAGGGCCAAGGGTTTGGGTTGCGTGTTGATGAGTCAGTCAGTGAGTCTGGACTTTTCATTGTATGTATTGATTGACCACTAAGAGTATATGGTACTTACAACCAAAACCTTCAGGACCCCCCTGAAGGTTTTGGTTGTCGGTCAAATTTCGGAGTAATAACAGGTACACAAGCACTCTTTCAACTTTGTATCTAATGTGAACAGTACAATGCAAACCCCCAGGGGGTAACACAATTAGGTGGGCAGGTGGCCTGAAATATTTACCAAATTCTAAGCCAGGATGTGGGGTCCCCTAGGGGTCCGAGATAATGTGGCGTCCCCTAGGGTTTCGAGATAATGTGGTGTCCCCTAGCGGTCCGAGATAATATTCTAAAGAACCCTAGGGCAAAATAAAAAATATGCCTCATTATTGATTGCCCTTAATTTTTTTACTCTGAGTTCCGTGATCTCCATTTGATAGGTCAAGGTTTCCCATTAAAAAAGATTGTAAAAATCTGGTCTGAGCTAAGGATTCGGGTGTCTCCTCTAGTTGAGTTTGCAACTCTATCATATCCCAATCAACGTTGGCCAAAGTCCTGCACACAATGAACGGTTGAAGGGAAGATTGCACTGCGATTGAATGAACGACGATTGGATGAATTGGTAATGATTCATTACTTGTGAGGAAGTCGTCTTCCTATGCACTGCGACTGCATACCACGACACTCGTGTGAAGATAAGGGATGCCTTTCTACACCAGGAAGGAACTATTCGGAACTCTGGCCCAGCATAGAAGCAAGAATAAAAAAAAACAATAAAAGTCCGATATTATCAAATAATATCCCATGAAAACAAGAAAAAAATATACTCGTAGTGGAACATTAAAGAAGCTATAAATAAAAACAAAATTCTTCCAAAATCTTCGTTTCTCAAACCAAAATTAACAATTCACAAAACAATACAAATCTATAGCAGTGTTTAGCACGCTAAATTACGACATTCATACAACTCACACTGACATAACTTGTCAAAAACCTTCAAAAAAGAAAGACCGAATAGAGATAAGGAGGCCGGAACCCCCTAAAGTTGGTATTAGTCTCGAACCAGCAAGTGTCAGGTCCTTAGACCAACGCCGACTTGTCAAGTTGACGGTAGAAGGGTACCCTTACTGACTGGCCCCCTTCCCCCGCCCCCCGTCTCCTGCGCAGCCACTCCTCATGAGAGCCACTTGAGTCGAGGACCCTCCACACAAAGGTATCTTTTTGACAAGTTTTGAGTATACGGAATCATGAAACCGTGTCAAGATTAGCTTACAAGTAATGTTACGAAATGTGCACCGCTCCTGGTACATTTTCAGTTCCGAATCTGTCTTAAAGATTCATCAGAAAGAGTATAAATACCATATTCAGCGAAAAAACGCCTGCCAATATTGTTAATTCTACACACTTTGCAACATGCGTTTCAAAAGAAGTATAGGCACTCGAATTATATCCATGACTGTTTTATTGTACTTGTAGGTAGATATGTAAATTACTACGAAATTCCTGATAAGCAACCATCGGGTACGCAAACACCGGCAAATAACATCAAACATAATTTAACCATGAGATAGTTTACAATTTAAACGATATATGAAAGAGAATATATGAATATATATGAATTTGGTCCCCAAGTCCAGAAGATATCCCATTACGAGATTTTCAGAAGCAGCCGGAAGTCTGAATTTTGTTCGATATTATGTCAATAGGCTGCCATACCATATGACATGGGACTTTTATGGGAAAGGAAATTGAAAGATACACCTTTTTCCCTTTTGGAAATTCTGATGTGAGATGTCATTTAATGTTCTGCAAGAGCATGACATGATATCACGTGTCTACCAAAATAAAGATGTTATGAAATTTATTCTAAGATTAGCCAAAAAGCATTCAAGTTTCCAATTGTCCTCAGACCAGCGAGCACTAAGACTTGTGCAGTCCTTAATTTTCCCTATCATCGATTATGGTGATGTGTGCTACTATGACCTGAATGCAGATCTCCTCGACAAACTTGACCGTCTTCTCAATAACTGCATTCGATTCGTTTTCAATCTGCGTAAATATGATAATGTCTCTGCGCATCGGTCGCTTCTAAAGTGGTTGCCCATACGCCAGCGCAGAGAGCAAAGGGCGCTGACCACTTGTTTTCATTTCTTGACTCTCTATCTTCCCCTCGTTACCTAGCCCCCCACTTTCAGTACATTTGCGCCAACCACAATAGAAATCTTCGTTCATCTCACAATCGTCTTCTTCAATGTCCCACTCACCGCACAGACTTCATTCACTCCAGTCTATCTCTCTGTGGAATGCGCTCCCCCAGGAAATCAGGATGGCAACCAACCGATTATCTTTTAAAGTTCGTGAGCATATTCGCAAGAAGCTGGCAGTATCATCATAACGGTAATGTTTTCCCATTGTGTGTCTTATTTGTTTTAGTATACATATTTATGTGTATTTATTTGTGCTTATATTTATATATAATAAGATTTATATATTGAATTTATAGTTTGTAATAGGTTTATGTATATCTTTATATTTAAATGAATATTTATTCCTCAATTTTCGCTATTGCACCTACTACTGTATGTCTCTGCATCATCCAAGGGTTGACTGGTAGAAAATGCCTAAGGCATTAAGTCCGCCTCTATCATGTTTTTGTGCTTAAAGTATTAAATAAATAAATAAATATTACTTTTTTTTTTTTTTGCAAATTCCTGATATTAGCTCGTATTATTACGAAAATCATTCTTCGTTTCCAATCTAGTCTTTTGCGAAAATCCCAGAAAGGAGACGTTCAATAAATGTATGGGGCTTGGTACTAAAATAATTGAAAATTGAAACAGCCTTCACAGCTATATAGGCTGAAAGAGGGTAATTATTGTGATGTCTTGGGTATTTTTTTTTTTTACAGCCACCCGTTTTTTTTTAACCAAGTGTTGAAAATTAAAATCTTGGCATCACTAACTACAACCATTATTTATATTTTAGGGCTGGCAGCCCTGTGGCAAATGACGTGACAATGTCAGTGTCATTGTCACTTGTCAGTGAGCAGTACTCGGGTCAGTCTGTCAGACGGCTTACCGACATCGTCGTATTCCTTTGTTTACATTTTTTTATGTATTTCTCTACATAATTATGTATAAAAACACTCCGCCTCGCGAATTACTTGTATCAATACAGGTGTTTTTTTTATTTCAACGTAACCATTCTGACATTTACAGATTTTTGACTTCTTAGCGACACGTTTTGATATTGCGTTGTCATGATATTCAATATTTTTTGTCTCAATTTCATGGAGCTGCAGCTAAAATTATAATAAAATGTCAAAGTATTTAATAGAAACCAAAACTTTAGCCACATTTAAAATAATTATATTGCATAGAAATTAATAAATAAAGGCTATGTGCGTTTTGTTTGTACTGAAACATTTTTCACTTTTTCACAAAAACAGGCGCCTAAAAAAATCATATTTAACTATAATCGAGTAGCTTAATAAATAAGCTTTCTAAAAAGGTGCATCACATTAGCGTTTAAAAATCTTCGGAATATTGTACCAATTTTGGCCTCTCCTTTCGCTTACTTTTTATCAATATTAATTGGTAAGAGTTAATAAAAATATAATAACCTAAACTAAATCGCTAAGATCGCTTTTAGCGATAAGACCGCCCATTGTGACACCCTATATATGTAACAGTTCTACATTTATATCTGTAATTTTTATGGTGTACATAATAAAGAGTATTCTATCTATCTATCTATCTGACGGCGCATTATTTAAATTGGTTGGAATTCATAGATGTCGCTGTTAGTTCAGTGTCTTGGTTGTGCTGTTTAGTGGCGCATGACAGCATGACAGAGACTACGATAACGCTCGAGTGGCGGCAAGTGATCCCCGCACATTCGACAAGTGAAGGTCAACGGTGGCGGTCAAGCAGTGAATACGTCTAGAAACTGTCGCGCGTTCGGTATAGTTGTGTCGTGATATCGTGTACCTGGGCATTTCCGCCAAATCACGCTTTTCGATGGATACGAAAAAAGATTCAGATATTTGTTTAAAAATACGTGTAATGCATTGCCACAGTAATCACAAATATTCTACTTTGCGTGTACACTAATTATGTCAAACGTATCGTTGTTAATTAACGTTTTAAAAAATGGTAAGGACTCAAAAATCCCGGTAAGGACAAAATTATTTAATTATTAAGATTAGATAACTGCAATTAGTAGAAAATCCACAGATAGGTTGTTGTCACTCATATATTTATTTTTAAGGTCTACAAAATATAACTTATTGAATTAACGGTGAGGACATACTTAACACGGTAATGACCGTTGTTGACGAAACAGTTTTAATAATCGAAGATTACGCTAAGCTTGGCGCAGAGGGCGCCACTATCACATAAACAAACCGTCATGGCGCCAAATGTCATTGTGTTAGTTGAGAACTCTCACAGTAACCACTCTGCGAAACTCATCCAAGTTTTATTTTGTTGTTTAACTCACAGTAAATTTTTTAGTAATTTAAAGAATTTACTAATTTTTTTTACACACACATCACTTGTCAAACCTTTGTTTACGGTTTGTGCTACTAGTGCTGCACTCTGGCGTCAGAATATTTCAGTAATATTCCCTATTAGTATTTTATTGCCCCTGATAAAATGACAACATGGAAATAGAAATAAAACAACAAGTTTACGTAATCAACTTTACTATTTTACTGTAAACGTAAATAATTCGTAATAACAAATCACTTTTTAAGTTTAAATCAGTTTTTTTTTTTTTGGTTTGTTTTTGTTTTACTTTTAAGATGCACCGTTAATTTCCTTAACCTGAATAATCGGCTAGTAATTTGAGAGTCTTGATTATCATTCAAATCTAGCAGTGGATCTTTGTCTTGAATTCTGGTACTTGGGTTAACCTCATCTGCTTGCTCCATATTTACTTCTTATATCGCAGAGTTTTCCTGTTTCTTACGTCTATTATTTCTCTTATTAATTCTCCATTGCTTCCTTTTCTCTTTCTGTCATTTCTGTAATGTTTTTAATGTTTTTGGTTTCTCTTCGCTTTTTGTAACGCTCTTTTTCTTTATTTAATAATTCTGCATATTTTTCAGGGTCGTTGAGTTTAATAAATTCATATCGTTTCGATTTACTAACCTTCTTTTTTTCTTTGCTAGCTGACGAACTCACCTTCGACATTTTTGTGTTTGACTGTAAACAAACAGGCAATTATATTTTAAAAAAAATACAAGAACAGGGACAGCAGGACAACGATAGGGAAAAATACAAGGTGTCTTTGACATGGACGCACAAACGAATACCACGGATCTAGTACATGATTCTGGACACCCCAGTGGTGGAATTTTTCGTCGACTTTTTCCTAATTTAAAAAATCTGTGTTTTTAATTTCAAACTGTATAAAATCGTTATTCTAACCAACCCCAATGATATTTATAGAGAAAAAAAAAAACAAAAACATATCTATTTTTTTTTCAATAAAAATAATTCAGTAAAAAGTCTTCGAGGTACCTAAATAAAGATAAAGTCGTTATACTATTCAACCCTGATAACATTTTTAATTTGAAAGTAATTCATTCATTTTTGTTGCTAAAAATGCAAGAATAACGTTTTCATACAGTTTAGTTTAAAAAACGTAAAAAAAATATATATTATAAAATTAGGAAAAGCCGACTAATAATTCCACAACTGGGGGGTCCAGAATCATGTACTGGATCCGTGGTATTCGTTTGTGCGTCGATGTCAAAGACACACTGTATAATTATTTTAAAACAATTGTTTAAAAAAGCAATAAATTCACATCCCAAATTAATTATATATATATTAGTTCAAAAAGCATATTTTTTTACCATAATAAATAACTACTTAATATGTATAAAATGTCATTACCGTCACCTCAATGTCCTTACCGTAGCCTGCAAATTGACACGGTAAGGACAGTAGTGGTAAGGACATTTAGAACATTTTCTATTATTACGTAACTTAATTACGACTTAATTGTTTTCAATCATCATGCCGAGATTAATTGCACCTCTACATATAACTTTCCATGGGAATTAACAAAATAAAGTTATTACTTACCTTAAAATTAAAGCCTTGATGGTAAGGACACTTTTTATATATTCGAGAAAGAACACCTGCCCACCCCGTAATTTGAGTCACAACCACAATTCACGACAATTGACAGCGCACTGCGGAGTGCGCGTCGCGACACGTCATCCTAGATGGCGAACGGGTGCGTTCAGAACATACTAACAAACATTTTATAGTGAATTTGGTAAGGACCGACTTTCGATATCCCTTTATATTACAAGCAAAAGAACACATGTAAATAATATAATTACGTCATTTTTATATCCGGATATTGGCAAGGGTTATAAGAATCGAGAAATATTAAAATAAATTCGATTTATCAGTGAATTTTCTATTAAATTATTATTTAATGCCGAAAACGCAGTTTGTTACACCGCATTTAGCGTCTGCGAAACTGCAAAACTTTTTATTTTGGGCTATTGTTGATCTGTTTGGTTAGCAATAGTTATAATAATCATTAGTAAGATAGTATTTAAGATTGTCAAATTTTTAAACCGCTTAAATAGTTCGAATATTAGCTGCTAGGTAGTTGTTACCAGTTATTTTGCCATTGGCGGAAATACCCACCTACATTAATTACTTTGCATACCCACTACTGTATAGAATCAAGTTCTTCTAACTAAACAGACAGCTGTGCTGCTGGGGAGTTTGTTCTGCCACTTCTTCTTCCCAGCTAAAGCACTAGGAAGTGGTGAAGGGATGGGCGTTTTGGGGAGCTGTCTTCTGTAATTTTGAAGGAATCTCAGCTTAGCTTGAATAAATGGCTGTTGAGTTTAATTCGGTTTTCCTATTGCGCAATAACCAACACTACCCACGGTAAGCCCACAGTGTAGTTTAAAATATGGCTGATGATAACGAGAGAGACCTATCCTTCTCCGACATCAGAAGTGGGATTCGTGTTGGTTCATACGCAAAATGAAATGCTGAAAGTGACAATAATTTTATTGGTTTACAAGATAGTAGCATATGTAACGCCGGGTACAAGGGGAGACAGAATTTTGTTTTTAGTTACATGGCTTTCGTTTACAAGTTTCAGTGTCGAACCAAGCAGCCCCGTAGCTATCAGCGAAGCCCTTCGTGTGCTCCAAGTGTATGGACGATACAGGACACGTTGCATCGTCGAGCCCAGACTGAAAAGGAGGTAGTGGGGTAGCGGTGGCTGCAGCAAAGGAGCAACATCTGCGAAATCAGATCGATAAGGAGTAACCTGACCACGACATTTGCTGAGCTCGTTTCTTTTCTATTTGATAGTGGATCTACTAATCGGTGAGATTAACTTAGCTGTGTGAAGCTAATGGAAGGGACTCGCTCATGCGGGTCGTCGTCATATGGTGTGTGTGGTTGCGCAGTGGACGTTGATTGAGTGATCGGAAGGACACTGATAGGTCGTCCGGTCCACGTTGTCTGGAGAGATAACTGGTCGAAGGGACGCCTATTTCAGTCGTCCGGGTCAGCTCGTAGAGATAAGTGTGGCACTAGTGAGTGATCGGAGGGACACTGATAGGTCGTCCGGTCCACGTTGTCTGGAGAGATAACTGGTCGAAGGAACGCCTAGTTCAGTCGTCCGGGTCAGCTCGTAGTGGTTAAGGTTGTGAGGAGGGACACTGATAGGCCGTCCGGGCCATGTTATCTGGAGAGATAACTGGTCGAAGGGACGCCTAGTTCAGTCGTCCGGGTCAGCTCGTAGTGGTTAAGCTTGTGAGGAGGGGCACTGATAGGCCGTCCGGTCCATGTTATCTGGAGAGATAACTGGTCGAAGGGACGCTTATTCCAGTCGTCCCGGTCAGCTCGTAGTTGTTGAGTTTGTGGGAAGGGACGCTGATGGGTAGTCCGGTCCATGTTATCTGAAGAGATGACAGGTCGAAGGGACGCCTATTTCAGTTGTCCGGGTCAGAACCTACAGGTTGTTTGTGAGTTATAAAACGTTGTAATGTATGTCAGTGATGGACGAGCGTACAATGTATCTACCAGTTTTATTCTCTTTACAGAATAATGGGTTAGCGGTGACTTAAGAGGATGGAGACGCACGAGGACGTGCGAATGTCAGTCTGGCCGTGACGGCGCATTATTTAAATTGGTTGGAATTCATAGATGTCGCTGTTAGTTCAGTGTCTTCGTTGTGCTGTTTAGTGGCGCATGACAGCATGACAGAGACTACGATAACGCTCGAGTGGCGGCAAGTGATCCCCGCACATTCGACAAGTGAAGGTCAACGGTGGCGGTCAAGCAGTGAATACGTCTAGAAACTGTCGCGCGTTCGGTATAGTTGTGTCGTGATATCGTGTACCTACATTAATTACTTTGCATACCCACTACTGTATAGAATCAAGTTCTTCTAACTAAACAGACAGCTGTGCTGCTGGGGAGTTTGTTCTGCCACTTCTTCTTCCCAGCTAAAGCACTAGGAAGTGGTGATGGGATGGGCGTTTTGGGGGAGCTGTCTTCTGTAATTTTGAAGGAATCTCAGCTTAGCTTGAATAAATGGCTGTTGAGTTTAATTCGGTTTTCCTATTGCGCAATAACCAACACTACCCACGGTACGCCCACAGTGTAGTTTAAAATATGGCTGATGATAACGAGAGAGACCTAATTATCCTTCTCCGACATATCTAAATAAAACGAATAACAAAACAAACTCTAATATGGCGTCGCAAAAATCCTCCGCATCACTGTCAACTGGTAATGTACTCACGAGACTGGCTGCATTGCCACGTTGTATGGCAATGCTTAGCCTCTGGCCAGCCCTTGGGTCACGGGAAGAAAAGTTAATGTTAGTTTCTTCCCGTGACCCAAGGGCTGGCTTTTACCTTGGCCAGAGTCTAAGCATTGCCATCCAACTACTTATACTGCGATTCGAACGTAGCAGTTAACCAATCAATGCATCCGTCAGTGCAAAACGTTCATATCAGCCAATCAGTGTTCATACTCATCGTCGTTGCTCGCGAGTAACCTAAAATAAGCTGTTTTTTTTTTCTTGCAAAAAAAAAGAATATTTTTCCTATTATCCTGCAACATACATGCCAAAGCTATTGACAAATACATCTTTGGCAGTGGTCATGATCGTCACTGCATGGTTAGCGGCAGGTTCGACCATCGGTCGCCATTCCTACAGCCCTGGCCTTTCTGGTGTTCAACAGTACAGGAGACCGTTAACTCCAGTAGAAGCCATATGTTAAAAAAAATACTTTAAATTTCCTTAAATCCTGCCTTCAATTCCTCCCTTCTCCTTTTAAAGTCAGTCCTCTAGCATTAACTTTTCTACATTTCTTTATTTGCTCAGCCCAGAAAAATCTAGTTGTTACAACTCATATTGTAAGTTGATGATCCCACGGACACCTTTCATTATCATTCCAACCCAACGATATTGGGGTCGACTTCTAGTCTTACCGGATGCAGCTGAAAACCAGTATTTAACACAGAGCGACTGCCAATCTGACCTTCACAACCCAGTTACTGGGTAACACGATAAGGTCAACCTTCTTCTATCATATTATATATTGCTCTGCTGCCTTTCCCTGGTCTTAAATAAGAGTTTTGTCAAACCTTAATGGTGGTCATAGCATCGCCAGTCTGCAGTAAGTATTTCCTTTACATTTTAAGTAAAAACTTGTACTAATGCATTCTAAATATTGGCCAAATGTGTGTTACTAAATATTTGATATAAGAACTTCATGTACCTACCATATTTGTTGAAATAAATTAATTGAATTGAATTTCTATTAAATTAGATAAGATAAAAGATAACAAAAGATAATCAAATGACTGCCACATTAGTCATTTCTTTATCTTGAAAGCACTATGAACAAGCTAACCGGTAATGGTCATCATAAGGATATGTTATCAAACCGATTCGTTAACAGAAATTGAATGAATACCATTAATGCGTAATTTAATAAATCAGATATTTTCTTAAAAATGTGAAATGTTATGACCAAGTACCTATGTCCGTATTGGTTGGTATCAAAAACTCATTGGGCATACCTAATACTAATCCAGCGGTTTTGTGTCAGAACCTGAAAAACCTAAATTACTCTTAACTGGAATTAAATGAACTACTAACTCTATAGGGTATGAGGAAAGTGTAAAGTTCACTCATTCTCTATAGAAAAACGAGGATCCTCCGACCAGACGGGTGCCGTGTCTGGTGGGCTACTGCCTAACGGTGGATGTCGGGATGTTGTATATATACAATGATCTTATATAGGATCAGCAATGTACGGCACCAACGCATTACTACGTCGTATATATCCACAGGCATATCTGACTTCAGTTGTAACTTGACGTAAAGTGAACGATAGCTTATGGATAAAAAATATAAAAATTGTGAAATGTGCGGTTAAAATTTGCATGTCAAGGTCTGAAAAGATTAATCAAGCAAGTGGTGTTACATTTCACAAGAAGGTTTGCTAAATTTTCTTCAGATTATCCAAAAACAAAACATTAAAAGACGAATTACATTTATCAAACATTTTTTTGCCACCAGGGCTACCAGTAAAAACGATTTTGATTTTGCCAGACTGTTGGGAGTTTAGTGAATGACGAATGTATGTTCCTGTAAGTCTAAATTATTATTATAGTCTGTTTGGTTTAAACATACTGTGCAGTACCCAAACACTTACTAAATAGAAACAACAACAACATTCACACACAACACATTATATAGAACATTCACGTGTATTTCGAAGGTTTTAACTTAATAAATCACCACTTCTTACAAAAAATAATAATTTTATTAGCAATGAATAATCTTAGACGTAAAGTGAGGTTATATTTTTAAATGAAAAATTCTAGATTGTTTATGATCACATTGTGTTAAATAGTGTTGTGCACTGACTGGACAGTTCCACTCAATCTGTGTGGTTCTTTCATCAAAAGCCCATTTCAGACACCAATCTACATGGTCTTCGCATGATCTGACCAAGATTATGTCTGGACTTTAAAAGAGACTGTGACCGCTGAGTCTGTTTCGGCCTTTCATCTCAGAGTAGTCAGATAGGAAACGCCGACCTCATCTATGTAGTTTAAAAAAGATGATTGACGTGAAAAAGTGTTTGTACAAACTTACTAAAAACTACTACTTACAGAATTAAAATCATTTATCATTTGCGGCTCCGCCCGCGTGGATGTCGGTTATCGCGTAAAAGATAACCTACGTCCTACTCCATCCCAGGCTATATCTCTGCCAAATTTCATGACGATCGTTTCTGCGTTACTTTCACATTTATAATATTAGTATGGATAAATGATTGTCATAAACATTGAAATAATATCATTCCATTTTAAACAATAGTTACTTGACACAATATTAATAGTTTGAAATATAATATTTACGTTTACGCACATTTTTTTTTCTTCTATATGTATCAAATTCTTCAATTTCTTTCAAGCTTTAATCTATTGAAAGTTCCTTAATACAATCTTTCATAGTAGGTAATTGATTCAATAAAAAATATATTCATTCTGGGGTAATTACATTGATCGTTGGCAACTCTGGCTGTTTTTCCGATGACAATGTCTTGTCTCGTTCCAACGTAATTAGTTTGACGGAACAAGAAATGAGACAAACATATCATTTTGACATTTTGACATAATTTATGTATCCGTTTCAAAGCTACGTCTTTAACTCGTAAGTGGTTATGTTTTTCCGATTTTTTAAGTAGGACGTTGCGCCTCTAGGTTAATATAACCATAAATAACCTCATTGTATATATACCAGTCGCGCGGTAAACTCTGCTAGCGCGATGCAGGATTTGTGTGACGTCAGTCTTTGATGCGAAGTTCGCATGTGGCGTTGTACATAGATGCCGCCACAGCTCCATACTCAATAATAAATTTGTTGCATTCTACAATGTGAAATTACTTAGGTAACAAAGACATGATCATTGTGGACCCTGTGGGGTACAGCAAAGTAAGAGACAGGAAAAGGGCTTTAGTTTGAAGAGTTAGTTGTTATACCTACTACATATTTTTTAAGTACTCTCCCTATACATAGGTATAACCAACCAAAACATATTTCTGAAATATACCCTTACAGCTTCACAAGGCTCTGTCACAACAACAGAACCTTAGCATTTTAAAAGGATATAATAATTTTTAGTTCAGAAATCCAGTCTTTTAAAATAATCTAAAGCCGAGTTTACACGGGCTGGCAATCACGATAGCCGAAACAGAGTGTCGGGTAGGAAATTACCAACGTTACCAGTGAGATGGTCATATCGCTACAGTTGACGCTTGCGGCTATTCCATCGCGCGATTTCCTGGTCGTGCACACATTCTCTTATTTCGTGTTCGATGTATAACATATATAGCACATGTATGCCAAGCTGAAAAGACACAAAGGCACTCCCGTGTGCGATATAGTCCAATGCTGTTCCAGGTTTGCCAGCCGCCAGTATGCGGCAACTAGCTCTCGACTGTATAATAGAATGAATAAACTTATACACATTTACTCCCTGACTAAACATGAAGTTAAAATCAAACTCTCAAATTGGTTGCAGAAGTTAACGTATGACGAAACCGAGAATCTTATTACTATTGTCTCATAATAGAACAAATACAGTTATTAAATTAAGGCACTATTTTGTATAATTTATGTTGTTGTTTCTTATAAGTACTTGCACGACACTCAATACCAGTTGTTGCTATTACGTGCGCCAAAGGATAACGTACACGCCGAGGGTGCAGTTACTGGAATCGCACCGGAATGTCAACTTCAAGGCGTTCATCGTGCGTGTTCCGAATCTGTATCTGCCCATCATCATGGAAGAAGACTTTTGGCCGCAGTACGTGGTGTTCCGTCGCTTCCGCGGACAAGTTTCACAGGACAGTACAAAGTGCAGCTAGTGCCAAGTGAAGTAATAAGTTTTATATTAAAATATGTATGTTTAGGTTAAGGTATGTTTCTATGGGCCTATGTTGCCTGAAATAAATGGTATTATTATTATTTTTACATTTCTTTGACTTATCTCGGGACCCTGGGGTCCCGGACCTTTGGAAGGCGTACGGGGGGCCGAAGCCAACTCGTAGAGGCCCCTTAGACAATTTTAAATAGAATGAGGCACCAACCGACGATTATCCCTGTACGCACTATGCAAGTGCACCCAAGGACAACCCCCGGTTGGTGTAGGACTATTGTAGGATATGGAAACAAAGATATTGGACTATGGGTTTGGATGGTTAAAATGGACTGGTTACCTAAAACTATGGAAGGACTATGGCCCCTGCCTGATCAATGTTTTATTGTACACGGATAAAATGGCAGGGGGTGACTTGCACACTCATTAATGGGCCCCCGAAAACGGTCGCTAGCACATAGTAACGTAGCGACAAGGGGGCAACATATCCTGAGGTGCTCGAGGAGTGGAGAGGTATTCCACGGCTCTCAGAACAATCCCAGAGCCCGGAAGATGGTCAAGATCCCTACAAGCACTTACTGGAATACTTCCTTCCTCCGAGCACGTTTGCTCTTGCGAATCTCCACTCAAGCCAGCCAATAAAGGCAAGAATGAGGTGGGAGCTCAGTTCCTCGTCAGTGTTCACTCCAGCCGGCCAATAAAGGCAAGCCAGAGATGAGGAACATGACTTCTCCCGGGAGATAGGGTCCGTGGGGTCGCAACTGCCCAACAGCTCGCCACATGCTGCCCTGCGGGTTTTTGTATCTCTCTTGGTCTGGCTCTTCACCCTAGACATGTTCCGGTAAAGTAAACTCTACCGGTACAGACCCAGAGTTCGGAGCGCGCAAGCCCCACCACGACGTCAACGTAGAGATACGGCGGTGGGGTTATTATTATTATTATTATTATATCTGGAGGAACATTGGCTCCTAAAACACAGGCCTTTGGCCTAGTTTAGGAGGCATCAGTTCGCCCTTTAATGTGACTCTATTGTACAACATTTCTTTAATCCTTGTACTTGTGTATGTTTTATTTAAGTGTACTAATAATATATTTTTTTATTCCTAAAAGGTTGGGCAGAAGCTTACTGTATATCCACATTTCGCCATCAACCGGGCACAAATACAGACTTCGGACTGCTTCTGAGAAAACCCAATAACATTTCGCCTAACCTAGAAATCGAACCTAAGAGCTCACGCTCAGCAGTTGCAACCTATAGCGGCCAACGAGGCATTCGAGTCGGCTGTCAAGTTGTTACATGATATTTATTACTCAACTTATGTTTTGACAGTAAGATAGAGCTGTTCAATAAGCAATCGATCAAAATATTTTATTTCACATAAACCTACATGGGCACTTATGAAACATTAGAAGCTAGGTGCACGGTTCCAATTGGTCGTTTCCTATGGAGAAGAGCCGGCAAGAAACTCCACGGTTACTCTTTTAAAAATAATTGGCTTTTACAATATTATTAAATAACAGTGTTAATAGGTATGGGAGGATAGTGTAGGCCTTTTAACAATATAGAAAAGTGCCAACAAATCTACAGTCTACTAGGCCTACAACGTTCTCACATTCACAAAATAGAAAAGAATCTATAAAAAAAAAGATTATAATTAAAATGAAAACCTATTTAAATCAAATGACATGATTGCCATTACAACTACAGTAACAAATCTGAATAAATATCATGTCCACAAAAGCCACTAATAAAGAATTGAAATTCGATTTGTAGGTATATAATGTCATATGTACCTAATAGATCTTCCTCACGGTTAATTATAAAATATTTAGCAGAACAAAAAGTACTCTCGAGTCCCTCGACCTTCATTGTAACTTAACTCCCTGTGTAATGTGTAATCCTTCGGGGTAAAGAGGCATAAGGGTCATGCACGGGAAATATGTTCATAGTCTGTTCCAAAAGTATGCGATGAAAGTGTAAACAAACCAGGTTAAACAAGCAAACCGGTTAAATTCTTACGCAACCACACACTAAGGGGGGAAAGTACCTAACAAATTCATCTGTATTTAGAAAGGGTTCAACTTTATGACTCACCAGTTTATCCTATAAATATTGTTTGAATGAAATTATTAAATTGAAATTGAAAAAATCATCGATGAAAATTGAGGTAATAAAATTTACTCAAATTGTCAACTGAAAAACATATTTACGGTGATTTAAAATTCAAAATTCGGGTTTAAGGGGGAAGCGTCAGGGTAGCCCACTAAATTCAAATCTTTCGTTTTTTGCAGTTTGCAGGTAAGTATCAGTTTGTATGTTGATCTAAATATAATTTGCGGCCGTATCAAATATTTATTTATAGAATTATATATAATAATAAAAATCATCAATACAACTCTCTAAGTTCATATATAATCTGATTGGATGACTACTTTTGAAATAGTCATTCGCGGGCTACCCTGACGCTTCCCGTATGTACGAGCTACGCTGTACATTGAACTTTTTTTTTTTTCAAATCGTTGCCCCACACTAGGAATTTCTCCTGTATTGTGGGTACGTTTACAAACATTTAAACTCACATACACAAACAGCCAGACCCGGAACAACTACTTGTAAGTCAATATTTGAAATATAATAGTTAATATTTATAATTTTAATATTTGCAAATATTTGTTCCGTGCTGGTAATCGAACCCGCGACGGTCAATCGCTTAACCATTACGCCAAATTTGTACGTTATACTCATTTATGCACATCAATATTTTTATTCTTGTTAGGTCGGTTCGTGGATCGGTGACCATCCATTACATATCGAGACACTTGCGTGCCTCGGAAGCCACGTTAAGCCGTTGGTCCCGGCTGTCATTTATAGATCTTTGTCAGTCTTTACGGGAATTTAGAAACCCGAAAATCTGACAACCAGTCTTGCCAAGGGGTATCATATTACCCAGTAACTGAGTTGTGGAGATCAGACAGACAGTCGCTCTATGTAAAATACTGGTATTCAGCTGCATCCTCCTAGTTTGGAAGCTGACCTCAACATAGTCGGGAAAATGCTAGACAGACAATGAATTGTGTAATTATATCCATTAAGGGAATCGTTCGTCTACTCATTGACATAACATAACATAACGTACCAAAAAAGTTTACCTACATAACAAATGAGTATCATTTTCATTGTTGGCCATTACACCTCAACATTTGGTCCTCCGAGCCGGATTTCAATAGTAGCCAGCCTAAGTATGTTTGTTGTGTGATGGGCCTTTTGATGTCATAGCCTTTGATCATTCCTCCTAGCATGATCTGGGAGTAAATGTCTGCTCCAAATAGAAGATCTACTGGTCGGCTACTATTTAATCTTTATAGGCTTCTGCAATTTTTTTTTTGTTTGCCCAATCTACTTCTTCTTCTTCTTCTTCCATCTCTTAATCCCATTTCTATCTGGGTTCAAGTCTTCTTATACTACGGCCCAGGATGCTCTGTCTTGGGTTGTTACCGGTCATAGAAGTTAAAGTTCTGCACTTTCATCTCCTTCTCGATACTGGACCACCATGTAGCGGGGGTCTTCCACTTTCCAGGCGTTTTGTAGCGATATTCAGGACTGTTTTCCCAATCTACGTTCTAAAGTTTTGAATTGGGTAATGGCCATCTATTTGGAAGAGTCCAGCTTGCATTCCCACTTTCCCAGTCGTTTCTCATTAGTAGTTTCATTTCGTATCTTCCATTTTATAAACGTTGTGTGGTGTTAGTGTAGTACTCAACGCATTTCTGGTCTCCCACTGAGAAATCCCAATTGCAAAACTGTATCATATCCTACAGATTGTTCAAAACCACGTTGCATTGCAATTTTGTAGTTTTGACGTATCCGAATTACTAGCCTAAGTATGTTTGTTGTGCGACCGGCTGCGTGACGTCATCGCCTTTGATCATCCCTACTAGCACGATCTGGGAGTAAATGTTTGCTCCAATCAAATCAAAGCAATCAATTTGTAAGTGGCACTATAAATTGGCATCCACGTTCATTTTCTGTTCTATTTATTTACATTCCATCAGATACCTTATGCTTTTTACCTGCAGGGCAAAAGATAGATTTTTATTTAAGCTATAGAACCAGTTTTATGGGGTTGAGTCTTAAGTACAAGTTAGGTTTATTGTAATACTCTTTTTTATTTTTTGTGTTCTTTCTTTGCGTCATGTTTACCGCAAATAAACGTATTTTCTTTTTATTATTTTCCTTTAAAAAAAATATATAATATCGCCAAATTGATCAAATACGATCACTGCCTATTGGCGAAAAAGTAACAGATTCTGATGTGAAAGTGACATTGTCAGGTTTCGAAACGAACCCCCAACTTCAAACTCAAGAAGCGCTAACTGTACCTACCTAAGAATGTAAATATAGGAGGATCACGCACGTTTGCACTTTCCCTTTCCCCAGAAACGATTTTCACACTGATGTATGGCCTGATGACGTAACTGATCGACAGCCAAGTGTCAAGTCTTCTAATTTAAAAACGTTGCAATATTCTCTCCATGTCAAAGACTCACAATGGCGACTCCATTACAACGATTGTAAATAAATAGACCTAGGCCCCTGGCCAGTTTTATATCCCACGCAGCATAGCCTTCAGGCCACAGCCACATTCCAGACAGCAAGAAGTATGTCAACAAACAATACAACGACCTCTGTCTATGCGTCAAGCGCAATTAATAAAAATCACGATACACTATCGTTACACGTACACAAATTATCACAGATAAGCTGCTATCGCCCAAACAATCGCAGATACGTGCTACGCGTAGAAGCAGAGCCTAAATTCGGCGTGCTATTATCATCAGCGGTGGCCTGGGGTACCTAATAGCGGCCTCCTCCTAACCTCGGCCGGTCGGTATTCGAGACCTCTGCTGATCCTGGAAATTGTTGTTTTTTATCTTGTAACCTTTTTTTTACGGATAATCTTGATTGATTCACATAATTAATCGATAGATCGAGGACAGCGGTTTCTTTTTATTTTCCTTTGTTTGGTTTATAATCTTTTTTAGGGGGGATTATGCATGGGTTTATTAATAAAGATACAACGAGAACAAACTATCCAGATCTGGTCCAGCCTGTCCCACCTTGCTGTCCTCCCCCAGCGACGCCCTAAGCCGGGGCTCGTCCCCCACAGAGATGCCCTTAGCGTGCAGTTCCCTTAGTTTCTAAGTAATCCCTGGCTGGAGGCTTTGAATTCGCTTAAGGCAGCCCCAGGAAAGCCCGGTTAAATAGTTACAACCTCTCCAAGTCAACTACGAGAAGCCAGTAAAAAATAAAAAATCTATGTTTTTTTTGGCATATTATAGTTCTATTTTTTTTATTGTTTTAACTGACTTTTCCATATTTCTACCAAAATATCTAGGTGAAGTTTGGCCAGAAATCAATAAACTGCATATTTACTGAAATGAGGTTTATATTTATGTAGTTTTACTGTACCAAAATGAATGGATGGATCCCAAATGGAAGGCAACCGTTTCTCTCTGTCTTCATCACGGTGAAATGCCGCCACGTTTTATATGATCTTCAGCTTCAGAACACAAGTAACTTTCATTAACTGAAATCAGAAATGCCAGAGAGTACATTTGACACATTGCACGGACGAAGCTGCCCAACCATGCGGCAGAACCGAATGTTAAATTGAATCCTCTCATCGTGGAAGTAAGTACTGTAGAGGCTTTAACCTGACTTGGTGTTTGCATGAAACCTCCGTGAATCTCTTATGGTTTCGAAACAAATATTTAATTTTGAATTAGAATAGAAGAAAAGTTGAGAGATTCCGCTCCTCGGGCTGACAACCAGATGTCTAATAACATTTTATATTGAATATTTAAAGATCCCAATAATTACGCTGAATATATAAAATACCATTTTATTTTTTATGGTATCGTTAGCGCTCCCACCCTTTACAGTACTACAACATCTTAGCTACTTCTTCCACTACTGTGTTCCTACTTGAAGAGTATGGCTTACAGGTACAGATTCGAATCGAGGATGGTAACATTGACAACGCATCTGTGGCGGCTCTGGTACCGTACCTACTGCAGAAGTCCTTATACGGCGGCCATCACTTGCAGTCAGATGGACCGTGGCCTTGTTATCCTGTCCATATTAGTTACCCAACTCCCAAGACTACGATGTCAAAGGTAAAAAAAATGATATGAAAACCGGGATACCCATCCAAGGATAAACTTCTGTAAATACATCTTAACCTCAGAGCTTGATCGATTTACGGCTGTAAATTAGTCAAGTGTAAGTAAATTAACAAAAATGTTTAATTACACACGCTCATGAGACTCGGTTGTTATTACATTGCGCACCGTTGTAAATTACAACGGTGCGCAAGCGCAACTACTGGAGCGTTCAACATAAAGAACACCGGCCTCGCCTTCTGTGTACCCTGATTGCTGCACGCACATTAAACATAGTGGTACGAATATCACGCTAGTACTCATTTAAAGGGTTGGTAGAGTAACTACTTTAGAAATAATTTAAATGTGTTGCAAGATTTTCGCAGATTTTAAATCCTCTTATACTAAAATCATCAATTTGATGGTAAAATTTTGATCAGAACCATTTATTGCTTCGTCATAGTCGCCCATAGATTTTATATTTTTATGTAGTCGCCTTTCTTAATCGAGATATCTTATCGCTACCCGTAAAATACGAATTATTGACGACTTCCGGTGGCCATCTGTGATCTTCTTCGTCAGTTCCACTTCACCAAATGATACTTTCAGAATAAAGTCAAAGTCAAAGTCAAATCATTTATTTCAAATAGGCACGAAGGTGCACTTTTGAACGTCAAAAATTACATGAATAGTTAATTGATTCTAGTTGCGCCTTCCAAAAGGCGAGAAACTCCATACTTACTCTTTTAAAATGTTAACAATAGTTTGTATTCATTAATTAATAATTATAGGTGAAGACGATGTACCTAGAATAAAAAATTAAAAAATTACTTACCACAATTGGTAAAAAGAATGAAAAGTGAAGTAATAACAGAAAAATTAATAAATGCGATAGGTACATGGTGCTCACATATTTACAAACATTGTATATGATTTTCCAAAAAAAATTAAACATATAATAAGTCAGTGTGTGAGTTAAATTTATATTAATCACAGAAAATAAAATTAATATCATAAAAATTGTAAATTATACAGTTAAATTAGCAACCAGTTTGATTTTGTCCAGACTCTAAATTGTCCTATGGAACAGGACCAGCATGTTTCCAAGCATTCTTATCTTGGATATAATCCTCTAATTTGTAATATGCTTGTTTACAAAGTGTGCTTTTTATATGAGTTTTAAATTTTCTTTCATTTAATTGTAATATATCAGAAGGTATTTTATTGTAACATTTAACACAGTACCCCATAAAAGATGTATGTATGTACTTTAGATAATCTGAAAAATGGTTGATCTATTTTATCTTTATTTCTAGTATTAAAATTATGCCTATCACTGATTTTATTAAAAAGATGTACACTGATTTTATTAAAACGCCATACGACATAATGCTATGGAAGTAGCTAAAATAAACCAAACGCGCGGTTTCTATATCTGTTAACTGTCTTATTTTTCGAACAGCATACGCGGCCGAGCTTAGCCGCCCCGCAAGTTTTATTTAAATGTCTAATCTTATTTCAAATGGAGTATAGTTATGGTCAAGTATAATACTTTTGCACTTAAAACAAGCACTGGCCAAAAAAGCTAATGCCTTACAATTGAACAAATATTTGTATGACCTACAATACAAGTAGTTGTTCTGGGTCTGGCTGTTTGTGTATGTGAGTTTAAATGTTTGTAAACGCACCCACGATACAGGAGAAATTCCAAGGGTGGGGCAACGTTCGAAAAAAAAAATTACATCGAAGAGAAGAGACACTAGCCATATGTGCCGCATTGGCCCATATGTATAAAGAAACAGGACATTGAAGAAGCTTGGTTGCACTGTTGCACATCATGGAAGCTGTTCCATAGAACGAAACAGTCACAAAATTCAACGACTATTTTGTAGCCCAGTGGTTAGAAAACACTATTATAAAGTTTATTTGGAATGTACTCATGGGGCTCGTCATAGGACAATAAATCTAGCAGAAGCATGGCATAAACAACAAGATGGGTGAAAGAAAACCTAAAATGCTTCAGTTTCTTGATACACTTAAAAATGAGGCTGAACATATAAATTGGAGATTTAATATACCACAAAATTTGAGAACTCGTCGATCTATTGCATTTGACAAAAAATTATAAACTATTTTGGACAATTACGATAACATGTCCATAGTTCTTAAAAATATTTCTGTTATGCAGCATTTTAGACTTTAGAAAAGCTTTTTTAGATCATTTAGCTAGCAGGCGGGGGCCAATTGACTCTAAGAAAAATTATTTATTTAAAGCTTAATATTACGGAAACGGATCCCTGACTCGAAAAATGGTTGGTATCCAACGACTACCCCACACCATGGGACAGACGAAAAAAAAAAATATCATCCCCACTTTACGTGTCCCCTAAGAAAAAAATCATTTTACCACTTTGTCGGCGTGATTAATACGTACATATACGCATGCCAAATTACAGCTTTCTAGTACTAAGACTCTCTGAGCTAAGTTGCCGACAGACAGACAAACGAACAGACAGACGGACATGGCGAAACTATAAGGTGTTGACTACAGAACCCTAAAAAGGGGACGGAGTTATAGGGCATCAAAAAATGTGTCCGCATCTCAGGAAATGCCCAAAAGGCCCAAAAACCAGTTTTATATTAATATAGTTTCAGATTATTGCCTTTTGTGTGATTATTGTAATTTGATAGCCGATCTACATTTTTTTAAGCACATACCGATTGTATATGATATTTTTACTAGGTTAGATTGTAATCTAAAATACTGTTTGTACATTTGTGGGCCAATAATTTTAATTTTTTACATATTGGACGAGCCTCATAAAACATTCCAATAAATGACAAAACCATAATTACCATAATATGGGTAACATTAACCGAACCAGTTTGATATGCAATCTTATTTAAATAAATCATGTCCAATACTTCTGGTATGTGTCCAGTTAGTGGTCCACCCACGACGTGACTGTTTTCTTGACAAAATGTAGTCAAAGATTGTTTGATGTGCTCTTAACCAATATTGATACCTAAAATGAATATCAATTTATTTGACCAGTGGCGGATTTACACGTTTTCCAAGTATAGGCTGTCAAACTTTTGCCGCGCTTACCTCTAAAGTGGTCAGTTTCTAGATATTTTTTACAATCCAACAATTTGGTTGAAATTGCACAAGAAATAGGTTTTGGGTATATTTCTGAGTTAATCAAAGCTCAATCTACGACTAACAAGGCGGCAAAACAAATTAAGGCCGCCACCGGTCTTCCGAGTTTATGTAGGCATTTCTGGTAACATTTGCACACATGCAATTCACTGAAATAATAATAAGTAGGTAATAAAAATTTTGGATCACACTTAAATTTTTCAAAGCGGAAAAATCAAAGAAATAAAAATTACGCTTTTCATGGGCAACGGAACGTCTAGCAAGTTCCTAATTTAAAACTGTTACAAAAGTGAAACAGCGCCACTCGAGTGCTTCGAGAAAACACCGCACATCGCGTCACTACAGCACGGAAAGCGCAGTTTCCAAGTCGCTATTTACTTATAAATGTGAAGTCATATAATATTTTTATGCATAATAGCCCATTTGTAACTTTTTGTGGTGTTTTAAATTTAATTAGTGGTGCGGGTGCTGGGGTGTAGTTGGGTGCTGTCGAGCGATGCGCTAGGTCCGTCCGTCCTTGCGCGTGCGCCCCCGCTCGCGCGCTATCTTTCGTTTGCGCACCGTGGCAGCGAGTCGCGTGCTCAGTGGCCGCGCGCGCGCCGCCCGAGCGCGACATGAACGTGTTCACGCAGACGCCGCGCGAAGAACCGCGTGCCACGCACTACATCGAGATCGTGGAGCCGGACCCCGCCGCCTGCGAGCCCTCCGCATGCCTACCGGAGGGCCACGTACAGCGCAACTACCGGCTGCTTAACGAGAACATCCGTGCCTACAACCCTAACGGCGACTTCCACAGCAAGAGCACACTGCGTTACGACTTGTGCGCCACCATGTCGCCGCCGCGCTCCCGCATCCTGGAGCTGCTGCGTCCCGAGGACCCCGGCCGCGACGCGCTCGACGCCATTGTGCGGCCTGTGCCGCGCCGAGGCCTCACCAGGCCCCTTGACGAAGACACGCGAAGGTTTCTCCAGCGAGCTCTCCAGTCCCCCCATACACTTTACTCCGCATCTGCCACACCAGAGCCTCATCACAGGCCGCCAGAGCCATCAGAATCAAACAAAGATGCAGAGCCAGGGTCACCCGCAGATGAAACTAGTCATAACACAAAGAGTTCTGCCCTGGAGCGGTCTCTGGCGGACGAGCTGCGGGAGGCGGAGGAGGAGGAGCGCGGGGGGGGCGCGCGGCGCGAGCTGCTGCGGGAGTTCCGGCGGGGCGCGGGGGGCGGGGTGCGGGGCGCGGTGGAGCGGGAGCGGCTGGGGCGCCTGGCGCTGGCGGTGGAGGACGACGAGGAGGAGGGCGCGCTGTCGGCCACGGCACGGCGCCTGGACGCGCTGCTGGCGACATCGCGCGACCTGCACGCCGAGCTGGCCGACATCCACGCGGACCTGCAGGTGCTGGCCCGGCGCGTGGCGAGCCGCGACATCTGACGCGTTCGTACCGTTCTGCGCCTGCGCCGCTCTCGCACGCTTCGCACAGACCACTGTTCGCACGTAGCACCGACCTCCATGAAGGAAATGAATTTCCTTTCGTTCAATTATTCCTCGTCGAGTACGTGGCTCGCTCGAGCGGAATATTTGCTGGCTCATGAGCATTTCTCTGTGGATACGGGAGTATCGCAAACGGATGCATCGATATAATGAAATTGGTTGAGTTTAGTTGGTACACATCTTCGTCAGTGGGCTCGTTATCTGCGTGCACTTCAACAAACCGAGCTAGTTTATTAATTACTGCATCATTAAGTAATGCATTATCTTGTGTTTCGTGCTACTTTCACTTTGCTTGTTGTCTCTGTCTATCGCCGCATAACTTGGGTGTTAGTGATACGAAAATCTAATTGTGTACGTCGCTAATTAGGATTTTACACCGAGTTCCGCTGAAGTGAGTTTATTGTGAAAATCCTTACAAACGTTATTGTTGGTGTAAGTTGTAAGTTTTTGAAATCATTTCCTGAGCTGTTCATTTTTGACGGCAGTACGAGTGACCCTTAGTTTTTTTCTTCGTTTCAGTAGAAACATTTAGTTTTCGGAAAGAACAAAATATAAAGTGTATCATCGCGTTATTGATTTCCAGTAGCGACGAAAACTAGTAATCTTGCAGCTACGAGTATAGCTACGAAACGCGATTTCATAATTTTATAATCCTCTTCATCAATGCGGAACGATTCGCTTCACTGGTTACATTAGCACCCAGTATGTGCGAACACTATCATCGCACAACGATACTTGGTTTTGAAGTTTCATGCGCTTGCGATACCCCCAATCAATTAATGGCCGATAGCAAATAATCCAGCGTGTGTCTTGCCTAAACAAAGTGACAATAAATTGCTCTAAAATCGTTTCGTATTTCTACAACGTATTACGACAGAATTGAATACATATAAGCTTTTCGGGAACTTAGTCAGTCTCATACACTTTTTACTTTTCCATAATCTTTATCGCAGCAGTGATGTGACCGTTGAACTGCTAAGTCCATAGGTCTTGAGTTCGAACCCAAGGCACGCACCTCTGACTTTTCGGATTCATGTGGTGCTCTCTGACTCCAGGTTAGGGTTAGTCACTAACCACACGAAAAGAAGAAGATCACTGGTAGACGGTCACTTTGTCTAGGACCTCTGGATTTTGTATAAGCTAGGATGCCCTCAGGCTAGGTAGGGATTATAGAGGCCTTTGTCCAGCGGTGGACTGCTATAGTCCGATGTTGATGATATTATCTGTATGAAGACCACCACACGGTATATTAAAGTTCCCTTCTTAAGTCATTTAATTTTATTGAATTTTAAGAAATAGGTAAATAACGAAGAGTGTGCTATGTTATGCGGTCATCAGAAGGCGTACATATCGTCAAAATTTTAATTAAATTTGAAATGTCATGCACTTTCAAGATGTGGCATAAAATACAAATATAAACATTAAGGGGTTTATTTATAAACGCTGCTTAAAGTTAAGTAATGATTAGCGACTGTTTAGCCATACATTTTTGACGTTTGAACGAACGTTTATGAATAAACCCCGTAATGTTAGAAGATGATAAGCAGAGAAGAGCTAGGTACAGAAAAATGCTAAGTGCTAACAGACATTTTCGGCATAGATTATAATGATCATGTGAAACTCTATTCATTTTGTTAATTACAATAATTATAATCTGTAAATATTTGAGACTCAAACAATAACAAATGATAAGAATCGTCTGACCAAACATCCGAAATACAATATTAATTAAGTGTCTAATCTCTCGTTTTGATATAATTCATAATGTTATTCATATTTAACGTTGACATGACTGTCGGAGAATAATTTTCAAGCGAAAAAATTTCATTGATTCTGCTCAATTCAACTCAACTCAAAGCATTTATTTCATATAAACTAATTACAGGCACTTTTGAATTGACAAGGGGTCGTTCAGTCAGAAAGATGAAGCTAGTAACCCATTAGGTACAAAGTGTAGTAGGTTCCTATGGAGAAGAACGACCAAGTAACTCCACGGAAACTCTATTAAAACAAAATATTGGTTACATCATTTATGTATGTAGAAATTATACATGTAAGAACAATGTAGAAAAATGTGCGAGTTAAAATCATCCGTAATAAAAAGATAAAAACTATTCAAAAATTAAAATACATTAAAATAAGCCGTGGCAACTAAGAGATGACCAGTCCCTACTGACGGGGCCCGTTCACGAACATGACGCGTGGATGAGCACCATTCAGCTCAACCATTTTGAAGGGAATTTAAGGATCCAACACACGCCACCACCAGTGAGACATTTGAGTGATCATAACATACTCTCAGCCGTCAGGGCACATTCAAGTCAAAACCGCTCCCAGTAAATGGAAGCAGTTTACAGTAGGTACTTATTGCTCACACATGTGCTATGCAATACTAAGAAATTGAATTGATACAATGTAAAGATAGGTTTACAATCTTCAGAAGCTCCAACAATTTGTTCGAATGCTAATCAATTAGTTTATGCGCCCTTGTGGAGCAGAACCGGCGTTGCTGCGCTCTACCATAACGACATTTTTTTGGTTATCATAGCCATGGAGCATGGAACTTATAATATGTGTAACAAACACTGCACACTGCGGTTTGTGTTCTCGTTTGGCAAATACAGACGTGATGTTTAACATCAAGACCGAAATGAAATCAATGTGTATCTTCATCTGAATTTTCTTAAAACTGTTCTCTTGTTTCTTTGATAATCGAACTGTCTTGAAATCAGTCGATTTTCATGACTCTCGTCATCACTCTTTGTTTAAATCGATCATCCTGTCCTACATATCCCCTAGAAATACTTTGTCCTCATCCGTTGTTGCTGTTGTAATCATCTTACTCTTTTATCCCAATTTATTTGTGGTGGATGTCAATGGAAACACCGGGAGGGGACGCCCTGGGAGGACATATAGTGACCTAATTGGTGATGTCCTTCAGAAAGATCAGGTGCGTAGTACTCACAACCGACGTGCGTGTATGACCAGATGTATGAACGTAAATGAAACAAAAGGAGTACCTATGTATTTATGGACAAGTTGCGCTGAAGCTGCAGCGCAACTTGTCTTCTTCTTCCATACATCTCTATCATCCGTCACCTTATTAGTCACCCTATTTCTACCGACATCATCTTTAACACAATCTATTCATCGTTCTTTGGTCTTCCACTCTAATAGCCATCTACATTCATCTACTCAATAATGGTTGTTGTTGATATCATCCATTATGAAAATTCAATAAATATTTCAATTCACGACACTTTCCTGTTGTTGTAGTTATTTCTGGTTTATATACGAGGAAATAATTCATTAAGTAATAAATAACAGAACATAATATAATTTGCGTCGTGTTGTTATAACTAGATTAAGTGCTTACTCAAACTTCTTTGTTGTGGATGTTTAAAACATTAGAGACATGCGATCATTTAGACGGGTAGGATTCAACAGTAATGTAATGATTAATGATAATTATTATAATTAGATTATCATTCCCAAGTTCTTCGTTCTCGATATTCCCCATTTGTGTTTTTGTAGTTAGTACACAGTGTTTTGTCCATTTGTTCTTGCAGTTTTGTTGTAGAGCCGAGATTTCTTCAGTTGTACTTTGTTAGGCATTTTTTATAACAAGATTATGCGTGTATATCCCATATTTCAGTCAAGTACGTTCATTGTTGAAAGAGGATAGGAATTTTAGGTTGTCTGTTTAAATTTTTCATCACCCAAAGTGTGCATTTTTGAATATTTTTTTTTAGATTTTTAGAAGAAAATAACAAAGTTAATTTAGTTTAAAGTCGTCTGTTTAATGGGCAACAATTAACGCACACTTGGCTCGTGGGAGGGCTGAAGGCGATAGCGACCTTTTAGGCAGATATAGTTGTGTATCACACAATGTTTGTCTACTGAAAAGCGAACATACGGTGCTGAGAGTGACACAGATACGATACTTAGAGTAAACTTACGCATCGACTTTGGCATAGTTTTGATAGATCGAAGTATAAGTTTAAGCTAAGTTTCGTCTCAAAGAGCCTTAAATTAAAAATCATCCTAACATTGCAGGCGTCATCCGTGCGCGCGCGGCGCTGCACGGCGGCTGCGCGTGCGCTGGGCGCTGAGGCGCGTGCGCTGCGCTACCTCGACGACGTGGTGGCGCTGCTGCGCGGCGACGTGAGCGCCGCCGCCCGCGCGCGTTTTTGGCCCTTTGCCCTCGGCAGACGGCAGCCGGGCAGGAACTATGTTATATGATCTCAGGTAAGACGTGATTTATTTTAGATTTACGGATAGGCCAAAAAAAATCATATGTGCCAACTTCAATGGTGATCGGTGAAACGGTGATGGAGTTTATCAATGTCATATATATACCAACATCCATTTTGATCAGTGCAGAACAGTGGTGGGCCAATTGTATCGGCACGCAGGCATTTTACTTTGTATATTTAATTTCAACACCACTGCTCTCAAAGAGCTATTACGCACTGTCGACTAGTCGCCGGCGACTCGGTCGAAGGCGACTGTGACTTACTATAGCGGTCGCTTGCCTATGTTTTGGTCGCTGAGGGACCGAGTCGCCGGCGACAAGTCGACAGTGCGTAATGAGGAAAACACGCGACTAGCAGAACAATTTCTATGAAAACTTTATGGAAATTACTAGCTTTTGCCCGCGGCTTCGCCCGCGTGGATGTCGGTTATCGCGTAAAAAAGTAGCCTATGTCCTTCTCCATATCCCAGGCTATATCTCTGCCAAATTTCATGATGATCGGTTCAGCGGTTTGGGCGTGAAAACGTAACATACAGACAGACAGACAGATAGAGTTACTTCCACATTTATAATATTAGTATGGATTCTACCATAATCGCGTCGCTCTGTCGCATCGCACCTGTCAGCAGGACCCTCAATAAGTAGGTAGGTACCTACTATATCAGTACTTCACAATTTATTCCTTACCAGCTTTTGCCCGCGGCTTCGCCCGCGTGGATGTCGGATAATATCCCACGGGAACGTACCACCGGGGTTAAAAGTACTGTATGTGTGTAGTCCAGGTTATAAAACTTTATGTGTGCCAAATTTCATCCAAATGCGTTCAGCCGTTTTTGCGCCAACAAGGATCATACTTCCGCACAAACAGACAAAAGAACCAAAAATCTAAAAACTATATTTTCTTTTTCATCAAACTCGTTCCCACACCTCGCAGCAATTACTTTTTTTATTTCAAAAATATTCATTGTACAGTTTTGACTTCATTACTATTTTATTATTATGTCTACAGTACTTATAGATAATTAAATGTATCCCGAATCATATCGAAGTATTTGCAGATAGGTATGCAACTACTCGTTATCAACAAATCTTGTTCCTACTCGATTCTGAAGTGCTGATAATAATTTATTATTAAACAAACATTATTATCAACACGTGACTAATAATTTTAATAATGTTCGGAATCCACAAATCTTGTTTTATTTAAATCTGTATAAATAAATAAAATTGAAGAGTCTTGTTGTAATATCAAAACAACAGCTTTTTAGGGTTCCCTAGTCAACAAGGAACCCGTATAATTTCGCCATGTCCCTCTGTCCGCGGCTTAGCTCAGAGACTCTTAGTACTAGAAAGCTATAATTTGGCAATCACGCCGACAAAGTCGTAAAATAAATTCTATCTAAATTTTTTATAAATTGATCAACATTTTTTTTAGGGTACACGTAACGGTTTTACCTACACGTAAAGTGGGGATGATATTTTTTTTTCTCGTATGTCCCGTGGTGTGGGATATCGTTGGATAGGCTTTTCAAAAATATTACGGGTTTGTGACCAACTTGCATTTACAGTTGGGATGTGTGGCAGAACATGTATTTCAACTACAGTGTAAAGTTTGTTCTTGGGATAAATTCGTCCCAACTACGGAACCCTTCATTATGCGAGGTCCAAACAAGCACTTGGCCGGTTTTATTACTAAATGAGTATGAAAGTATATACGGTACAACAAAAAACATTTTTTTTTAATGTCTGTCTGTTTGTTCCTATGTTATAAGGAGTAACTTAGGCTACTTTTATTTTAAAACAAAGCCACGCGAAGCTGCAGGCAGCAGCTAGTTACCTAAACATAAACCTACATAGTTTTTATTGACACAAAAAAAATGGTTAGGAATCTCATTAAAAATCTAAATTGTATAATGTTGTGTAACATTCATTATTCATTACAAAAATAAAACTAACTTTTTTTCGGTCGGCTCCATTAATGAAAAAAAAACATGTTCTGTGTAAATAAATATCAGATATTATACTAATCGAGTTTGCTCCGTCTGCCTTCGAAGGTGTAAAACTACTGTTTTGGCAAATACCCAAGGAATTATGATGTCATTACCTACACCAGTATATTAATCAACAACACATACACTACTTAAACCTCTTTATGTTAAGGACACAAGCTCTATCTCTATTTAGCCCTTAGGAAAAGGTCTAAAACCCTATTAAAAACCTAAGAACTAAGAAAAAGGTTGGAATGGAGCTCCGAATAAATAACTGCAAAAATCTTGAAAAAACTCGAGCTTCTATGCCCCTGTTAGGTATAAGACAATTTTGAAATCAAAGATGACCTATTTGACCTATATTCCAACTGACCTTGAAAATAATAACATTTATCAATCAATCAAAGATAATTAATACCAAAGTAAATATTGTTGTGACCCAGAGCTGTTAATGCATCATTAACAGCTCGTAAACATCTACTGAGACAGAGTACTAATTACTGTTTGGGGACATAGGATAAACGGGAAAAGATTCACATTTATCCTTATGCCAGACACCACATCGACCGAATAGTTATATGTATATTATAACGAGTATAAAAACCCTTACTCAAAAATAGCGTTCACTACAACAATGCATTCAGGATGTTGTTGGGGCTGCCACGTTTATGTAGTGCCTCGGGTATGTTTGCGGACTCGCAGACTGATGGCTTCGCTGCGATCAGACGCAAACGTGGAGCATTCCTGTTGCGCAGAGTGCGTGCCAGCTCCAACAGTCTCCTAGTTGTCATTGCTAGCAGACTGACATTGACTATTTAAGTCAGGCCTTTTTTTTTTTTTGGGTGGCAAATTATCAAATAACTTCTCCCGCTCTGGGCGGAGCGGGAGAAGTCAGACTTTTACTGACTAAAACCCACCCGTGTTACTTCAGTTGCCTGTGTGCCAGGGCCACGGTATCCCTTTTCGGACAAACCTGCAACCCTGGCAGGCACCGGTTCTAGCGGACCCCGTCAGTGCGTGCTGACATCTCTTTGAGGCGCCCGTGGAACTCAGCGCGCCGTCGACTCAGGCCTGATCCTTACCGGACGACGAGCTACCCATAGCTCGCCGTCCGTAAGGCCGCGCCAACGGTGGCTGGGAATCGGCTACCGATTCCCGCCGCCCAGGACGTCTCCTGCGGCGACTAGGGGTGTGAGGGCGCACAGGCTGCCGCTCCCTCACGCGATCCGCCTCCTCCTTCGCGAGCATTACTGCTTTGCAGACGGAGGTGACTGCCTCCCATGCACTCTCGCTCCGGACCATGGCTTGGCCCAGGGCCGGACGCGAGAGATCGCCGCCGCCGATCGCCTCCGTGAGGACAAGGTGGTGCTCTGCCCAAGCCGGGCAGACCGCCACCGTATTTAAGCCAGGCCTGGTAATAGTAACTTATTTTTTATTTTTTATTGGTACTTGGTTGTCTTTGTTGTATAGTTTTTTATATTGTGTATTATGTTTGTAAATATTACTAACATAGTTTGTAAGTAAGTTGTTACTAACGTTATGAGTCCATGTTACTTTACAAATAAACGTTTATTATTATTACTAGGTGCTGCCCGCGGCTTCTCTCGCGTGGCTTTTCCTAAAATAAAAGTAGCCTAAGTTACTCGTTATAACATCAGCTATCTGCCAGTGAAAGTCCGGTCAAAATCGGTCCAGCCGTTTCGAAGGTTATCCGGAACAAACAGACAGACAGACAACAATTTTAATAATTGTTTTTTGTTATAAGTATCGTATATTTCATATGAATTTAGTAAGAAGGTGTTATTTTGACATTACAAACAGACACTTCAATTTTATTTATTTGTAAAGATTAACGAAGCCGAGTCACTTGTTATTCCCGTTAATATGGTTTTTTTTTGTCTCCTGATTACGGTGATATTGAAGGTCAAAGTTCCAACTTTTTTAGGACTTAAAAAAAACCTGTTTAAAATTGTATAACATACAATACAAGCACAATGCTGTGCGTCACATTGCGCACTATAGTAAACAGCGAATTTTCACACCAAAAACAAAAGTCGTTTCCCATAAATAATTTTTGCAGAAAGTCACTTAGCTTGATGTATAGAATGCGTAGGTGACGGCTTTCAGCTTTGTGAAGGGTCTGATTACTCCCTGTATGAACGTACCTAATCTTCTTCTTCAATCAGTCCCTCATTACTGAGGATCGTGGTCACTGGACCCCTTTAAGCGGACAATCTGTCTCCATCGACTCCGGTCCAACGTTGCCATCACCACCTGCTGAAATTTGCTTGAGGACGTAGCTTCTTTTAATTGGTCGGCTCATCGTGTTGGCGACCCGCCTCGTGCTCTCTTTCCCTCGGTATTGCCAATAATGACCAGCTTTTCAAGGATGCTATCTCCCCTTTGCATTATGTGGCCGAAATAGGTCAAAATATGCTGTAACTGTAGACAATCGGGATTTGAAATCGAATTGGGAAAGAACAGGTACATTTGTGATAGGCACAGTATAATTATATGTTGTGTAGTTGATGCATCAGTCAGTCTTTCGGACAAACGTTCTTTAGACAAATGAACTTCGGTTAAAACATGACGCCCGCGGAGCCCTGAGAGGATGGTCACTCATCAGCAATTCCCCTGGAGTTACAGAATTAAGAGCAGCATGGCTTGCCTTACGTCTGGACACCCATACGTATGCAGCATGCTCGCTTGCCTTTTATAAATATTAAGTTTACATCATTTAGCATCAATCTGAATAATCCATTAATCTATTACCTACTCGATCAGTATCAAATGGACGCGAAATCGATGGTGTGTTAAAAACAGAAGTTCTGTCTTATTTCAATTATAAAATAATCAACATTCTTTAGGTCCCAAATTACTTGCTAAGGTATACGAATCGTGCACAAAGCCAGTTAGAAAAACAAACGAAATTGAAACTTTTTGTGCCTTGAAACGAGAATAGAAGACACGCGAAACTATATTCGACAGGATCGCGGTATTAGCTATGTAACGACTGTGTTGCCAGCTACACGGCGTTTACTGGAGATCGGGCAATGTCGATCCAAAATGTAAATACAACATGACAGGATTTCTTGAATAATATTTTCTAAACATGTTTTCTCTGTAGGGGTAGATAGAGTTGTATAGTACATCCAAGTTAAGTCCCACTTAGGAGGGTTAAATAATTGTTAATTTCATTCAATAGGTATGGGCAACAAGGTAGAGATTGCTAGCACCTCGATGACTGGTTAATATTTTTCACTAAAGCTTGCTTCTACTGGCAACTCGGACCAAGTGTTGTTGGTTTTTTCTATTAGGAATTTGTCAGTAGCAACTTGAAGGCTGTTTCTGCCCATTATTACACAAGCCTAAACATTACTGGCAAATTGTGGCAGTGGTATTCACCTCTGTCTACTCTAAAGAGAAATATTGTAGTTTTATGTGTAAAAACTTATTTTTTTCTTCCCTGGTGGTAAGTCGCTGGTGGTAACTCGCAACCCAGTGTTGAAGCTAATTACCGGCGGCGCGCGGTGCTGGTACCGATCGCGCCGCAACCGAAGCCGTACAGACTACACGTACTTACGTGTAGCAGACATGTTAAGAAAACGGTGGTTGTAACAACTTTACCTAAGAAATATTTCCGGAAACAGACATAGGTTACAAATACAATAAGACAAAGGTTATGCTAAGTCTATATTTTGACATTTTGTTATAACCTTTTTTCTCATGCACGTGGCTTCAAGAGAACGGGCACGTTTTTTTATACAGAGCTACACTGTGTTCCTCATAAACAACTAAGTAGAAGGTTTTACACTTAGAACATAATAAAACCACAATAAGAATAGTATATTTATGTCAGTTAAGTAGTAAATAAAACAGAAAACAACATACTGTGAATACTGTGATTACGCATCACTTCGAAAAGCGTATTATTATCGAAAATCGTCAACTGCTACGTCGCGCGTCGCTACGAAATACAGCCGTAGCCGTAAAAGGAAATCTGAAACCTTACTTACTGCTACGGCTGTTGTTTGTAGCTCGCTGTCGTCATCAGTTAGTTCCTTTGCTGCATAAAGTTTCAATAAAAGTTTGCACCAGATTAAATAAAAAACCAAGGACCACGCACAATGAAGGGTTTTGTAGTTAGAATGAGTTTATTCTAAGAACAAACTTAACATTGTAGTTGAAAAACAAGTTCTCCCATACATTCCAACTGAAAATGTAAGTTTGTACGCACAACATTGAGAGATTTGCCATGTTATATTAAGACCATAGACTTCTTATAGGTTTTCTTGTCAATGTAAGTAATGAGCTATTTTCAGTATTTTTTTTTTTTGGCTCCTTAGTTTCGGATTTAAGGGCAATTTTCATCTATTTTCTTAAATAAATTTAAAAGTATATATTTAAAAATTATAAAAAAATACATTTGAAATTCTTACAATAAGCCTTTTTGTTTGTTATGTCACACGGTACAGTTTACAAAACTTTTTTATTTTTATTTTTCTAGATTGTTCAGATGTGATCAGCCTAGAAAATTCGGAGCAAATTAGCTGTGACAGACAGGCACACGAGTGATCCTTCAAGGGTTCCGTTTTTTTCTTTTTGAGGTACGGAATCCTAAAAAACCCTTTAATTACACTAAATGTGACGCATAAAGAAATATTAAATAAAACTCTGTTTCACTATTCTGCCTGTAACACTTGTACAGTAATACACGATCATGAGTTTATAGTAGGCCACGAACAATGCGATAATTACTCAAATATATAAATTCTCGATTTTGTAAACTGATTTCAAACAAACAGCAATTGGGTAACAATTTGTGCACATGCCATCAACATAAAATGGCTTAAGGGTTTGTTTTGACTGGTTATTAAATGGTAATTAATTTGGTTATAAATTTGGTATTCACATCGGTAAGGGTGTGCAAAGTCCGTAGGGTGTTCAGAGTTAAGACTGCTCCGGTTATCTGCTTAGCAGAGCATCTGATAATAAATAAATAAAATAAAAATAAACTGTCTGTGTCGAACTGTCGTTCAATGTGATGGCTTTTTGTGGGTTGCCTCATTCTTTTTAAAAAGTACCTTAGTATTATGTTTATTTTAACTTTGTTATCTTTAATTAGCCGATAACTTTAACAGCTCTACATTGCACTTAGCTAGCCTACAAAAACGATAATTATTTGTTTTAATTTAAAAGAGTGTCCATGGAGTTTCTTTCCCGTTCTTCTCCATAAGAACCAACTATGCTTTGGAATGGGCAACTAGCTTCATCTTTCTGACTGACCGACCCCTAGACAAGTCAAAAATGCCTGTAATGCTTTGAGTTTGAGTTCGAATAAATAATATTCTTAACCAGTAAAAACAGTTAATCTACCAAAACGGAAGACGAAGCCGTTTCCTCGCATGTTGAAAAACCGCAGCAAGAACCGTAATAATTATGTTGGTATTATTACGATTTAATGACACGAGGCGGCCGCATCGAGTCGAGACCTATTGCATAAGGTCTGCTTACCTTGGACCAGTAGGTGGCGTGCATATGAATGAGTCACTACAAAGGTCATGCACCATTTGTTTTGATAAGTCAAGCGTTCTCTTGTGCAAGTTAAAATGAACTATAACAGTAATTAATCATTTCATAGTTTAGGAATAGGTATATCAGGCAATTAACTAATCAGTCAATTTTACGATAATTAAATCAGTTTATTTAATAGAGGTACATTTTTGTATCATGACATTGAGGGCAAATGCATCGTTATTCGACCATAAACTTGACCATGATTTAACGAAAGGAATCACTTATAATTCCGGCAACTAGTCACTTACTCACACTTACCTACAGTCTACACTTAATTTTGATTGATTTCATGATAATTGATTAGATTTATGCCGATTTTTAATTTCGTTTCGTTATTATTACATATTATTTTATTTTATGCATCTCACGCTGATGATTTTATTTTGCTTTGTTTGATCTCACGCTGCCGTTGATGGCAAAAATACATGTTAAAAAGGTGTTACAGGTAAAGGTACATTGTATTATTATAACCTAATGAGATGTGCAAATTCATATATTAGATACTATACGCAACATTAAGTAAACAAAATACATTTTAAATTGAGTTACTTTAAAAAACAGAAATGCCAAAATAAAAAATACAAAAGTCAAATCAAAATTTCAATAATCATTCTAATGTAAGTGCCATTTCAGATAAAATCAGTCATCTTTAATTTAAATAATCATTAACTGAATAGTTATAATTTGCAACTAGGAATTCGTGCAAACCTAATTTGAATTGGTCTATTTTGTCTAGGTCTGTGTCACTTTTTGGCAGTTTTTTTTTTTTTTTTAGTTTACTTTATGTTTACTAATATGCAATAATCACCATGTACCCTTAACTTTGAAAATGTCGCAATTCCGACACCCAAAATACAGGTAAATTACCTAGTTTGTGGTTCACAGTCCAATTTGTTCTTGTACGCACGGCTACAAAACAAGCTATACATTTCCAGTTTAAGCTGACTTCTCACTGTACGAAAATCCTATACAATGCGAGATCAGCTTATACTGGAAAATGATAGTTTGATTTGAATAGCCTTGTGTACAACCAGATTATTATTAAATAATATTGAAATTTATTTTGAATCAATCTGCCTAGCCTTTTAGCTTTTTCCGAACCATATTGGGGTCGGCTTCCAGTCTAACCAGATGCAGCTGAATACCAGTATTTTACATACAGCGACTGCCTATCTGACCTCCACAACCCAGTAGGTAACTGGGTAACACTATACCCCTTGGTAATACTGGTTGTGACTTTGGAATTTTGATTACTCGCAACGAATGTGAAAGTACGACTAATGGCAGCCGAATTCCGCCAACTATGTGATACATAATAATATATAGGTACCTACACACACTTTGCATTAGCAATTGCAGGGTGAGATTTTATGGACGAAAGACCAAAAAGGAACGAAATATACCTACATACATTAAGCTAGATAAAAATAGTGAAACGAGTTACTAGCTATTTCGGAAAAAAAAAACGAAAAGTGCAATTCTTTTTTTTTTTTTTTTTCCATGATATTTAAAGGAATCTACGTATGTTGTTGAAGAAAGGAAATGGCGTTTTTTGCTTCATTATCAACATCCTTTAACAGAATCAATACTACACATTTTTATCATCTTAACGCCAATCCAAATGTCAATGAATTCCGGTGCCACATGGACACCACTCGTAGTCACAATTATCAATACATTTGAAGCCTAACAACCGCGATCCGATTGCTCCAACCGCAGTGGTATTCGGCATAATTACATCATATTAACAAACAAATACACTAAACTATCACTAATTTAGCCATCGCTGCCAGCCGCGACGGGCCGTCCGCAAACACGGAGCTTAGAAACGAGAGTTGTGCCGAAGGACCAAGTTTTTGTTGCTTCAATATGTCCGAAATAGACCTATGCAGAAGTGTAAGAATTGTTAGTAGCCTAGTCGCTACACACTCAAGAAGTATAGGGTTAATTCGTAAAAAACAAAAAAACTAAGTAACTTGAAAGCGTTCGGTGACGATGACGCGAGTTCCATGATTTTTGTTCACCCAAAAAGCTTCAAAAATTGTCAGCCAGCAGTCAAAAGTCTGAAATTCTTGCATCAAGCGCTAAGTTATCCATCCCGCAAAATCAGGTTTAAACAAATAGAACTTATTGTAACAACAGGTACATGCCCCAGCCTGGCTAGGATCTAGGAAGTTAGAAACTTCCTAAGTTTTCATGGGAAAAAAATATGAGAATAACTTCGAGGCGCCCTTTAAAGTCTTTTTGCCGCTACAATAAACTTCAAAATGACAGCATGAACGCTTTCTCTGACTTTTTTTAAGGCAGCTGAATATCTCCATCCCTTCTATAATCCTTTTCAAACAATATTTAACGATATAAACACGAACGCTCTGATTGTGCTGCCCTCTGTAGGAACAATTGAGAACCACAATGGGCTCGCTACACGTTCTGTTAGGGGCGCCAAATTACGCTATTGTCAATAATTAATACGCTGTGGTTTTCATTAACAATTGTTTTAATTTACTATATTGTTTATTGTGTTCACGCCTATATTTATCAATGGAAAATAATGCCACAAAACGTTATAATCCCAGAGGATAGGGTGCGACCGGAAACCGATTGGTAATTTTAGCAGGCTACTACTAAAACTCTATGAGAACATTCCATGCTGAGAAAGAATCCAAGTCCCTTTAAACAATCAATTCCTTAGGCACCCGAAGCACCCGCTAACTAATCGCAAAATCTATTTTATTTATAAACTCGCTGATGCTCGCGGCTACGCCCGCGTGGCTTTTTCTAAAACAAAATTACTTACTCCTTATAACATGATGCTATGCCTGTGAAAATCCCGTCAAAATCGGTCCTGCCGTTTCGGAGACTAACCGGAACAAACAGACAAACAAAAATTAAAATGAAAAGTTTTTTTTTTTTGTTATTTGTACCGTATACTCTCATATACATTTAGTAAAAAGTTGTTATTTTGACATTACAAACAGACACTTAAATTTTATTTATTTGTATAGATTAACGATGCCGAGTCACTTGTTATTTCCGTTATTATGAAATATTTTTTTGTACTGGACCGAAGTCTTCTGGTTACAGTGATAATGAAGGTCAAAGTTCCAAGTTGTTTGCCTTTTTTTAAAGAAAATCAGTTTCCGATGTTATTACTTAACTTTAAATGCTTATAATATGCATGGGTTACATTACGTGTATTAAGTGTATTCTATTTTAGAGATAGGTAAATACGGTCAAAAGACCTACTGTTAAAATACTTAAAGATCGTTTCACAGATTTTTGTAACAACAAATGAACGAAATCCATAAAGGAGAATTCACCTACGGTTTATTCAACTACAATTAATTAACCTAAGTTTGAATAAAGTAACGGACGATTCACCTACTGTTGATTTATCGGGTAGATATTTGAACGCCGAAAATTAAAAGACCGGGTAAAGTGTAAATTTTCAAAACATCGAAAGCTTGAATAACGAACGACCATAAAACCGAAAATTACAATTACGTAAGTTTATATTGCCGAATGGTTAGTTAACCTACGTCCAATATAATTATCTAAAATCTAATTACCTACAAAAGTGACATCGATAGACCTAAATATCGAAGTGGGGCTAATCTAAATTAGTGTCCAAGCAATAATAATGCAAGCCGACGGGCCCCCGCTTCGCGGGGTCCCTATTTCTGGGTGGTTAAAAAAAATAACCACGAAGGGAATGGCGGTAATATATATATTTTCATATCTCACATATTGCCACATTACGGACTGTTCGCTGGAAAATAAATCAATGGCAATCGTTTTATTGACCTCTCGCTCGTGATTGCAAGTCATTACCTTTTTAAGCATTGCTAGCAACTGATAATGTTAATAATTAATGTTTCAGAACTGGAGATATCGCTGACTGTCCGCCCGGCTGCACTCTCGAATATTCGACACACCAAAGGCATAAGACACCAAAGGACATACTACTAGTGTTATTTATTATTCTTATGCCCAGGTTACGAACAAGTTGCGGGACCGCAACTAGTCGCGCCACTCACAGACATTCATTAAAGTTAATTAATCATTAACTAACAATATTTTATAATTGTATGGAATGCAACCATAGACGAAACACATACGAATTATAATCTCAATACATTGAGAAGCGTTCACAATTCAGGGTTTCTTTTTTCCATCAAAACTCATATCTTTTAGAAATAACTTAAAATAGGTGTTGTAATCTATTTTAACATTTTATTTCATTTCAATTAAAGGTGTTAGTTTTTACCTACCTGTGAACCCGAAATGTGAAATAAAGAAACGAAGTAAGCCAACATAACGACATATTTCTGGTCTAAACCCAATGATAAATAAAGAGGTAGATATCGCACTAGTGCGCGCAAATTGTTGCAAACTTGTCTCTCCAGACAAATTCAGGCAATTGTTGTAATTTGATTTAGTCGGCTAATAGCAGCGAGCGAAACGAAGCGTGTCCGTGGCGTGACAATAATATATCTAAAATGCCAAGTTGTGTATTATGAAAGTGTAGAAACTATGGTTCCAAGATAAATAAGAGTGAAGAAATTAGCTCAGTATGAACTTAGCGTATCTTTCTTATAGAATAAATACTATTGTCTAAACCAATGTTATATTTTAGTTTTGTTATAAAGTAGTTAATTCATGCTTAATGGGATAGTTACATTTGTTGTAACAGTCACAGGTTCGTCGACATTTCTTATTATGGTACTTAAAGAGCTCATTAAGAAGTAATGATATTAATAGCTATAGTAATTACAGAACTCGTCATTATTTATTTATTTTTACGATTTATTGTGAAATTCATATCCAACTAAAATGTTGTTAAATTTAATTAAGTTTTCAATGCTTTTAAAAAATAAATAAAAAAGCATTGAAAATATTGAAACGTTAAAATACAACACCATTTATTATAAAATACCGTTAATTTTCCTCCATTCTATCTTACTCGTAAGACCAATTATAATGTTTTTCAATTGTATCCGTCCGTATACGTAAATTTATAATTTTTACAATAATTACTACAATAAAAAGTAACATTAATTTTATTCAAAAATGGACTGTAATTGTTCAAAAATGCAAATTCTACAAGAACTGCTTGAGAATGAGAATCAAATTGTTTGAATATTTAACTATGATTTAAATTAAATTATACTAGTTTTCGGATCTCTTAGACTGAACTTGTGTGGTTAGTGATTGAGCTAAGTATAATAATATGGTGTAAGCTTTAAATTAAAGCTATGTTGTTGTTACGAAAATTGTTTACTTAATTATGTTAAAGTTAATAGAAAAACAAGTAGGTAGGTAAGTAAGATCAGCAATAAAGACGAAATTTAACACTTCACTTGTTTCAATCTTAATTATTTAGCAAAATATTGAATTAAAATCGTAACAGAAGTTTTTTTTTTTTAATAATGTGTACTCTTAGCTATTACTAGCTGCTGCCCGCGGCTACGTCCGCGTGTCTTTACCTAAAATAAAAGTAGCCTAATTTACTCCTTATAACATCAGCTATCTGCCAGTGAAAATACCATCAAAATCGGTCCAGCCGTTTCGGAGATTAACCGAAACAAACAGACATACAGACAGAAAAAAAAAGTTTTTTGTAATAAGTACCTACCGTATATATAGGTACATTTAGTAAAAAGCTGTCATTTTGAAACTACAAACAGACACTTTAATTTTAGTAAGGTTTATGTAATGTATAGATATGAAATGCGGAAAACCTGTTTATCGAATCATTTTGTGTCTATTTTGATTATGTGTAAAAGTAAAAGTGACAGTGTTAATGGACTTGCTGATCATTGCTGACCATACAGACAATTTGACGAGTATCCAGCGCTTTTCCAGTGTCATTTAGACTGTAAACATGAAGGGAGTTCAGTGCAAGCGCCATGCTACAGGATGTTAATGTTCACATTATCGTTAACTGACGTCTGTCTGTGCGGCTGTAAGTTATTCGCCTTGCTAAATTTTTATTTAGAATTTTGTTAAAAGCGGTTTTACCTAAATTAAATGATCAATTAAACAAATTTATCAGTTTTAATTGATAAGTTTTAATAGTGAAATCGGTAATGTTTTTTATTTTTTTATTACTTGTGTCATCAATAAGTGACATCTTGACATCACAATATACTGCTTAAATGAAGTACCTACTGTTACTCGCGAACACATTGAGTCACATGTAACCTATCTACCAAATGAAGTAATAAAGAAACATGATATCTACATTACATAATAATAATTAATATTTTTGTATTGTCTCTCGTCTCAACTCAATATAAACTGTGGAACTTAGTTTTTCTTTTATTTCTACTTAAGATTTGATTCCTAGTTCGAAAGACTAGTAACCTAACCCTGCACGGGTTACTATCCGTCCGGATTTGTCCGTAAACGTCCGGATTTTTGGCCCCTCGTTCAGACTTGTTATTTGTCCGGACTTTACGATGGTATTCGTAGTTTTTTTTTTCGAAGAGGAAATTAATAAAATGAGCATTTAAAAGAGAAATAAAGATGTCCGGACTTTTTAGAAAATGTCCAGCTTTTTGTCAGGACTTTCCAAATTTCCAAATGGTAATCCTACTTATGTGGCTATGGCTATATACAAGCCCTATACCCTGGCAAAGGATTTTAATTTAAATATCATTCGTTTGAAGTTTTAGAAACCTAATATAGCACTGCTGTAGACAAAACTCAGTGGCTCGGAAATCCAGCCAAGTGTGTTTGTCTGTTACCTACCACGAAGTACGTCAGTCATATTGATGCTTGACGAAACAGAATGTATTTTATACGTTATTAAAACTTTATGCACAAGTCAAAAATATCTGTACAAATACGGACTTAGGCCTTAAATCCGTTCTTCACAAGGGTTAGTAAACAAGGAACCCTTATAGTTTCGCCATGTCCGTCTGTCTGTCCTTCTGTCCACGGCTTAGCTCAGAGACTCTTAGTTAGAGTACTAGCTTTCTAGAAAGCTGTATTTTGCATGGGTATTCATTTTATTCACGCCGACAAATCTTTAAAATAAAATCTTGCAATAATATATTTCATTTTAAGATAGGAGGTATCTTAAAATACCTCCTACACGTAAAGTGGGGATGATACTTTTTTTCGTCTTTCCCATGGTATGAGGTATCGTTAGAAAGGCCGATCAAAAATATTACGGGTTTATGAAGACCATTTTTCGATTAAGGGATTCGTTTTCGTAATATTAAGCTTTAAAGTGCAAATTTTTGTTAGAGTCAAGTGTCCCCCCTGCCAGCTAAATAGTTGTATTTAGATATGTAAAAAAATTAACGGTAGTAGTTTATATAACAAAGTTAAAAAGAAAACTATCACAGCTAGTAGGCTTTACAAGTTACCGAGTAATAGTCGAACAAATTAAATTTGCAGTTGATAAACATAGTCTGTTCTTGGGATAAATTCATCCCAACTACGGAACCCTTCTTTGTACGCGGTCCGACACGCACTTGGCCGGTTTTTATAAGTTTATTTTGTCCACGATATTCTCAAAAACTACCGATCCAAGTTTTTTTTAATGAACGAAATCTGGATGTTTACCTGATGATTAAGGACTGCCTAATTGGTCTATAGTGGTCACAATCGCCAATAAAGTGACATACTTGATTTGATTTCGAGGAACGTTACTTATACTTACATAAATGCCTAAGCGTTAAAAAACCTCATTAGCAGGTTGAAGTTTGGAATGATGCGGATACGTCCGCAACCAACCATTTCTGCTTATTCTTTCAAGAAATTGTGGCGTTACCAGTTTTTTATCGAATAAACACTCAAAAACATTACCTTCCCTTCTTCTGGGGCAATCGGGTGAAAAATAATAGATACTTCTAAAAGCTACGTCCCCTTCACAAATCAATTGAAAACCATTCTACTTTTCATCGTCAACAAATTAACACTAAAACGCGGTTGCATAAATCGAGGAGCTCCCAAAATCCTAATCCCGGCACTCAGCATGCAGGGGTTATTGATTGTAACAATAGTTCATTACGCGCGGCGACCGCCTAAACAGAGTGATTAATGTTCCGGTGTTGCCAGTCTCCGTGTAAAATATCGCCCCTTCACGGAATATGACATTCTGACACGGGACTGACGTTTGGAAGATTTTGGACGACGATGGGAGTCCTCCCATGGAATACCAAATAGTGTAGCGCTTATACATCGGTATAAAACGCGCAAGATTCAAGCGATCGGTCGTCAAGACATTGACGATGTGATAACCACTCTCATGCCTATTATCACTGTTATTTGATAATATTGTAAAGCCAATTATTTTTAAAAGAGTAACCGTGGAGTTTCTTGCCGGCTCTTCTCCATAGGAAACGACTAATTGGAACCGTGCACCTAACTTCTGACGTTTCATAAGTGCCCATGTAGGTTTATGTGAAATAAAATATTTTGATTTGATTTGATCATGCACCTCAACAAATTTTCCTTAAATATTTCTTACTTCATATGACAAAGTTACTTATTAATGTTTCAACTTACACATATGTACATACACATACATAAACTCACGCCTTCTTCCCAGATTAAGATTATGGGGATAGGCAGAAACTATAAAATGCCACCTGCTACGCTCTTTACATTGTCACGCACGTTGCGAGTGAAAAAGATCAGGTGCGTACCTGATCTCTCTGAAGAACATCACCAATTAGGTAACTATATGTCCTTCTAGGACATCCTCCGTCATCCTTCTAGTCACCTTTCATTCATCTGCTCAGCATGACCAAACCATCTAAGCATAATCTTACAATTTTTGTCACTACATCTTCTTCTAACCACACCGTTGCTTTATCACATCATGTTTCAGCCTATCATTCATAGTAACGCCACACATGCTTGGCAAGGAACGCATTTCCACAGCATTTATTCTACTTCAGACATGAAGGCATAACCAATAATGCAAACAAAACAAAAGCGTTTATACAATCGAATAGGTAGTACATAATTATTATTAATAGTTTTGTTTATCGAAAATAAACAAAAATATTCATTAACAAAAAATAATTATCAAAACGAAACAATCCAGCATTATGAAAATTAACTAACAGCACAACCGTTAAAGATATTATTATTTGCCATAGTTATTTAGCACCGAACCGGTGCGCGGTGCCAAATTGCCATGTGTTGGCAACACCGCAGCAGCTAGGGGGTGGGGAGAGGGTCCGTAATCTCTGTCCCTGACAGTGTGACGCGGGGGTCGTCGTCCCAGCCTTGCCGAGCCGCTTACCAGCGAGCTTGAAGCTAATTGCTCGTGAACAGATTATTCAGCAATTTTTCAGAATGTTTTCGGTTTGAGTGAAATGATATTGTACGTAATTCTAAAAGGTTTAGACAATGGTGCAATAAAAGGGGGTTTCAGAACGTTGTTAATTGATATGCCCTGATCACCAGTCTTGGCAAGCTGATCGCAGCGAGTGATTATGATGTAAAAACATTTTTTTGCAACGAGGTTGCTTATCGCACGTTATACGAGTACTCTACACAGTTGGCGAATGAAAACTAGACCGAATACAGTGTAACATTTTGTCTGTCACGACACTTTTGTTCTATAGATAGACTGAAAAAAAATTAAATTTTGGCCTAGATTATCGAAACAAAATAAACTTGACAGAACATAGAAGTTTCACATGCATCTATATTAATTGCTATTTCCAAAAAATAATTGTTACACTATTGTAATAAAACTTATATTACAATGTTGTATATAATATATTAATAATATTTGAAATCAATGTAAAAAAACCGGCCAAGTGCTTGTCGGACCACGCACAATGAAGGGTTCCGTACTTGGAAAGAATTTATCCTAAGAACAAACTTAACATTGTAGTTGGTAAACATATTTTTTTTTTCTTATAATATCTATATCTAAGAATCATGGCTTTATGAAAGACGAGGAATGCGTCTACCCAGGCGTGGATTAATACTGATGGCGCAATGATGCTTGAAGACATGTGGATACAGCTATATGTTACGGCCACAGCATCGGCAGAAGCACGAGAGTTAACGATTACATAGGTGGAAGCGGTTGCTGCCAAAATCCGAAATACTCGACCTATCTCAGTGAAAAAATCAATTTAAATTGTGATAATTGTTTTTCTTTTTTAAGAGTGCTGTCATTGTTGTTTTTAAGGAACGAAATTCTTTAACACGGCTTGCGGTAGAAGTTGACTGATAGAATTCGTCCCGTAAGGAAAAAGCGTTATGCCCCCTCTTTGCGACTTTCACAGAGTGAGAATTTAATAAAATAAAAGTGTGAATTTAATACGCGTTTATAATACAAAGCCGTAAGTGTAAGTTAAAGTAGTAAGTGTGTGGTAACTTTATGAGAGCTCCTAAAAACTTATACTAGATGGCTCTGTATTAAAAACGTGTCTGTGGATGGGTAATCTATGCGAGCTAAAAATAACTTTAAAAAAAAAGTCAATTTTAAGGGTCTCAATTTTCAAGTGTCAAAAGTTTTTCTTTTGTTTTAAATCATACGTGAGAAGGAATTTCATTCCTGACCGCAAAGGTTTTTTTAACGATTTTAAGTGTTTTAATATACATAACTTAGGTACTAGCTTTTGCCCGTGGCTCGGCCCGCGTGGATGTCGGTTATTGCGTAAAAAAAGTAGCCTATGTCCTTCTCCATATCCCAGGCTATATCTCTGCCAAATTTCATGACGGTCGGTTCAGCGGTTTAGGCGTGAAAACGTAACATACAGACAGACAGACAGATAGACAGACAGACAGACAGACAGACAGAGTTACTTTCACATTTATAATATTAGTATGGATTTATTGATATGCAGTCATTTAGAGCCACAATGGGATCCAAGTATTAAATTCAAAGGGTATGATTGTTCTAGCGAAGGGTTCTAGATGCTGAACCCAATAACTGAAGCCTTCACATGATTTGGAGACAAGTATACCGATAAACAACTGATACAAGTCATAACTTCCTTACCGAACCATAAGGAGCATACATTAATAATTCCGCCATAAACTTTATACAACCAAATTATTTTCAAATTACCCCCAAAGCGAGTTTAAATTACTTATGTAAATGTGGCAGATACCTGGCGAGGTTGGATCGCGTGTTGGCCCAACTTATAATTGGGGAGGCCTGCTGGCGGGGCGCAGTGGAGCCCGGGACACCACCCGACGAGGTTCACCACAGTTACCAGCCGTGGTCCCACTATTCATACCGTTCGCGGTAACGTGACCCGTGAGACGACAATTTTATAAATAGTGCGGCAGAACTAGTGCCTACAATTTGTTTTGAACTTTAAAATTGGCAGTGACTGATTGTTTAATAAAATATTAGAGAATTTAACTTAATTTGATCACATTATTAAGGATTAAAAACAATAAGTTTCAACCTAAGTGTCTAAAATGAATTTGTTCGAGTAAGAAGTTCGAAGGCCGCTCCCGCCATGAGGCTAGCCCGTCAGTAACCTTGGCCTTACTATGGCCAATGTTGGTCACACTTCGATATCCATCGCTCGCTAATTACTTTGATAAAACTCTGTTATACGAACCGCGTTGGAAATTGAAGTGTGTCCAATATTTAGTCCATTTCGTACTGGAGTCATTGGGAGCATTCTACCAAATTGCACTTGGCTTGAGTCGCATATATTTGCAAAGTTGCACTGTATCAATAAACACTATTAATAGGCTGACATTATAAGTTCATGTGATAGTTATCCCCTCGATTGCAAACACATTCTGACACAATATTTCTACAGTTCTCAGGGGGTGTAATCATTAAAGCACTATAGACCTTAGTACCACGACTTAAGAGCTGCCAAATAAAATAAAACTACCCTTCACGGCGTTTTTCTGTTTTGGCTTTTACATTGCTGCATTTCTTAGCTGCCACGGCTTATTTTAATTTTTGAATTGTTTCTATTACGGACGCTTCTAACGTGCACGTCTTTCTACATTATTCTCACATGTATAACTTCAACATAAATGATGTAACTCATATTTTGTAACAATATTTTGTTTTAAAAGAGTGTCCATGGAGTTTCTTGCCCGTTCTTCTCCATAGGAACCTACTACGCTTTGGAATGGGCAACTAGCTTCATCTTTCTGACTGACCGACCCCTTGACAATTCAAAAGTGCCTGTAATTGGTTTATTTGATATAAATGCTTTGAGTTTGAGTTTTGAATAGGGAGAAGACCTATTATATCAGCAGTGAGTAGAAGTAAGCTGTGTGACTACGAACGAATATGAAGATGATGAGAATAATTTAAAAAAAACCAGGCCACATGCGTGCATATTTTGCACGTTAACCAGGCTATACAACAGTGCAAAAATAATAACTTACTGAGTAGTTACCGAGGCATCAGGCTATGTTTAGCATCACACAAATGTGTGCAGTAACATGCGCTGCTCTGTAATTGCATTCCAACTGAGTGCTGACCTGGGCCCTTTATTCATCAAGATACCACTCAAGCTTACGTTATACTCCGCTTAATGGACGAAAACGATTTTAGCCAGTTTGCCAATGTTTCTAGGTTTCATATAATAATAGCAACCGCGGTAGGTATAACTTACTCGTATCTCAGCTTTTAAAAATAAACCTTAGATATACTAAAAACGTTGATTGTTTATTAATCTTGTATACATAAATAAAACTGAAGTATCGGTTTGTAATTTAAAATAACAGCTTTTCATCAAATTCTGGCTGGACCGATTTCGACGGGAGTTTCTCTGGCAGATAGCTGTTGTTATAAGGAGTAGCTTTCATTTTAGAAAAAAGTCACGCGGGCATAGCCGCGGGGAGCAGCACTATGCAAAAAATAGACTGATTCTAAATCTGAACGCATTCAAATCGCATGCTATCCTAAAGCCTAGGGAATTTATTTACAAAATAAAATCCCAATTTTCATGCTATGCTTGTTCATTGGCAAAGTAGCAATGCAGATACGTAAGTAGATAACATTTGCATAATTTTTGACTGGATCAACACAACATAGGTCATTTTTCCCTCATCCACGACCGCGACCACCAAAAAATTTACGTGTCCAAATCTAAATTGAAAAAAAATAAAAATAAAAATACGTGACTGAAAAATTCAAAACACAATTTTACCATCGTCCTGAATTCACGGAAAACCACGAAGGAAGTACTATAATATTAATAAATGCTCCGCTCCGGAAAGATTAGCGCCGACATGATAGAATTATGCTTTTTGAATAGCTTTGATAATATTAAATGAATACCGTTGCGTGAGTACACACCGGAGCGTTTTAGTATCTACATCTACACACGTTTCTGACAGATGAATAAAAACGTACGTAGCAACTTACTCAATATGCCATGCTCATGGTCTCTTTAAGGAAATCTCCATACCGCTGGTTACAATTCCCGTGATCCAATCATCCAAGGGCCAGTTTTTACCTTGGCCAGAGGCTAAGCATTGCCATTCAACGTGGCAATGCCGCAAGTCTCTTGGGTACATTACCAGTCGACAGCGACGCAGATCAATTCTTCGACGCCATATTTTAGTTTGTTAATATATGACAGAGTCGCATTTTCTTAGCTTTAAACATTAATGATTGGTTTTAATGAAAATGAATTACTCGAATTTATCAATGAAACTTGATCGAGGGTCACAGTTTCATCAGTTTGGCAACGTTGCGTCGCAAAAGTATCAATTCGTCATACGGGTGACAATTTTTGACCTAAATTAATATGATTGATGATAATAATCTTCGAAACTATGCATTTTTGGACCACATAATCTCGGACATGTTGTGTTATTTTTACTTATAGAATATAGCCCTAGAGTTATGGGATATGAAAAAAATCACGTTGTATAAGTAGGTACTAATAATAAAGCTGAAGAGGTTTTCTTTTTGTTTGTTTGAACGCGCTAAACTCTGGAACTATCAATCGTGTTTGAAAAGATATTTTTGCATTTCATAGCAAAATTCTTGAGGAAGACATCACACAACACACACACAACAACAACACATAACAACACGCTAGGACCCTTAGGAGCCGAACAAAAAGAAAAAAAGTCAGATCAAAAGAGTCAGCAACAGTGCGGGCTGGCAATGCGATACGACGGGGTGGGTCGGGGGAACAAGAAATTTCACGTGGACAAAGTCGCGGGCAGAAGCAAGTCTGAAATAAAATTGTAAAATTCTGCAAAAAGATAAGGAGGCGAACTCATAATCACTGAAATCTCAGGCTACGACCTTTTTGTCGGTACCAGTGGCCTGTTAAGACAAACCTCACAATACGGAACCCAAACACTACCGCGTATGAAAATAGAATATTAGCATATTAATGTGGCCGAGGATCCCTACATCCGGCCTCCTCCGTACATAATTAAGGCTCGCATTAGCTTTGTGATGAGCCCCGGCCGCTTACGCAAAGCTCCGCAAACGAGCCCCCGGGAATAGGGGGCTACTCCCGAGTCCCGACCCGAACATGAGGCTAACATTTTGGACACGGCTTCATACTTTATTAACACTGTTTTGATGGTGTCATGGGTCATGCATGAAGAGTTTCAAATATAAGAAACTGCTGAGGTTACTTAGCCATGATGTTATAGAGGCCAGTTCTTTGGACTCAATGGTCTTCTGATCTCAGGCGTTTGAACACAGAAACCTGAAGTGAAAGTGCTATAATATCTAAAAGAAAATAATGAAAAAACGCGCGTCAGTGACGTTGCTAGGATCAGCGGATACGGGCGCGAATTTTCGCCGTGACTTCTCGCTCATGTTTTTCCCGTGCCTAAGACGGTTAGCGTCGTTCCAGAACTTTGCCTCATAGTCTGTGTCTTTGCCCAAGAGTAGACCTCCTGTAACCGTCACCTACTTTATTTGGACACATTTTTCTTTTGGTTAAGCCGTTAATCTTGTTGGTATATATCTCAGTTCATTCCGTTCTTAATAAACATTACGCTAAAATATAAAATTGTACGGATTTATTTAAAGCATGGCAAAAATGTGGGTACACTACATAAAATACGAAAAACTTAATCCGTCAGTCACAAATACGAATTTAAAAAAACAATTTTCATCATTCCGAATGGTTCAAAATTCCTAATACTCGTATAACAACCCCGATTCATCATTCATCCTATTTTTATAATTCCAAAATTTAAATAGGTATTCCTAACGTTTATAATTACTATTCTCAAAATACCGAGTTTTAATAGACCGAATAACAAAAAGTCCGACTTAATGATAAATCGAAAAATCAAAACTACGAATTACGATTATTAAAGTACCGATTAATTAGAATTCCGAAATAAAAACGCCTTGGAAAACTGAATAGCAAGACAAATAAACACATAATTGAACCAAACGATTCAACAACAATAGAGGGGATCTGGCACTCGGCGGCCGCTGCCGTGGCACGCTCCCTACGGTCGCTCGCCGTCGCGCTTTAATGGTCACAGTTCGATATAGGAATGACCGGGAACACCTGGCCATTCCCGTCCGACACTGGTGGAGGCCTGTGCAATACAGGCAAGGATGCCCCCGCACCCGTTGCCTGCTGGCCTCCACTTGGGACCTCGCGCCAGACGACCTCGCGTCCAGGCGCCACTGGTCCCACCGCGACGGGTCAGGTTAGTGGCCCCGCCGCCTACCACTTTTCGGCCGCAGAGGATAGGGAGAGCGACCAACGCAATACCGACACTCCTCTTCCTCTGCGGCCCCACCGCGTCCGCCATTCATCGGTGGCGACCCCGTCAAGGCCGCGGAAGGTAGGGAGAACGGCTCACCGCAATACCGGCACTCCTCTCCCGCCGCGGCCTCCCACACTCAGCCGCGATGCCGCCCATTCGACATCGCGGCCCGCCTCAGTTGCGATGTCGCCAAAGCGGCACCGCAACCTACGGCCGCTACGTCGTCGGCTTAGCCGCAAAAGCCCTGACAAGCGGCCCCCTCCTCGGGTTCCTCTTAGCTTCACCGTGGCCCTCCAAGCCACGGCTACTGAGCCCCCCCGCCTCGACAATGCGGGAACCCACCGGGGGGGGGTCGGGGTACCCTGGCTTAGTTACTGCAACCAATTCGGCTAGTTCTAACCTAACCTAACCCAAATAATTCACCAACAATAGAGGGGATCTGTAGCATTTTCGTAGTTTATTCGTAGTTTTGAAAATCGGAATGTCGTTTTTCGGACCAATCGAGCATTTGATTCTTCGAACGTGTGAAAATCGGAAAACCAACAAATCGCAATTACGACTTTCGACTTTAGTAATAGACATTATAATTCTTAGGTATTATGAAAATCGGACTTTTGAACATCGGAACATCGAAATTCGGAATAAAATATTTCGGAGTATTTGGGTGTTTCCCAAAATTGTACCTAAGAAAAGTTGATTGATGAAACAGATTGTGAATATTGTGATGTCAACAGTTATTTTTTTGCTGGCTGCACCACGACATACTATTAGGTACCGATGTAAAAAATACTTAATTTTTTTAATCAAACTTCTCACTGCAATTTCTAAATAAATACTATCGCTGAATTTCATACCTAAGAGCAATGGTCTCTTTATAGATTCTGTATAAGTCGTGTCTTCATTTGTCAACAAATTGACTCTACTAGAATCCCCGACCCAAATCCAAGATTCTTTTTACGTAACCCCGGCTCAAGTTACAGTTAAAATTAATCTATTTCTGTCGATAAACGATATCTACCGTAGTTAGTTCATTTCTTAGTCATTACGCTGATGAAAGTTCGTTCCGTAGAAGAATGAGGTCACACTGTGAAACGAGATACATACACGTAGATTCTAATTGATTAACGTGCACGTTTATTGCGTTTCTTCATTAGTAACAATTGATAAAAAAAACTCGAGTCAAAACTTAATTATCCAATATGAACTCAAAGCGTTTTGAACGTCATGGGAGCACAAGACTAGCCAGTCAGTCTACTTCAACTAGCTTCTCAGATTCGATCGATCCATCTGAGTGTTTGTTGTTACAGCATGATAACCATCTAGTTGGACAGCTGTTGCTTTCTGAACCGTCACAGCTTGGTCAACTTCACCCGATATGCTAGCATCAAGCAACACTTATGTTTTCTACTCGTAGCTTCAAAGTTGGTGAAATTACACAGATACTCGACCCATCAATTCGGCCTTGATTTACTCAACGTTGCCCCAAAGATTATATCTCCTAAACAAATATATACACACCCTGACAACTACAAAACCCGGACGCCCCACTTTCCCATAAATATATGTATAAATCATCCTCATATACGTAAATTTTCATTAGGACCGCCATCAATAAGTCAGAGTAAAACAACACTCAAACATAACCGCCATCAGAACAACAACAAACACACAGTCACGTGTTCCTTGCGTGTCAACCCCGCCATGAATCAAAGGGTTCCATAAAATTAACCAACTCCATAGCTTGACGGAGTAACCCAGCCAGGGTTACTTGATTTACGACGAAAGGTAAACGCAAATAGTTGGCATTCGCTACGATTCTTTCTGCATTCATTTCTAATGGGTACGTTACGAAATATGTCATGTTCGACTCCGTAGCTGAATGGAGGGTTGTTTAGGAGTCAGTAGAAAAAGTACTGGGAAGGTGGGTTCCGTATTATACACTACTGCAATATTGCACTAGGCAACTCAGGTCCCTGTTAACCCTATAATTGGGCGAGTCATTTGGCATTTGCTAGGTGTAACATTCAGCTGCACTACATCTGGACAGAAAGGCCATACAACTGTTATTTTATGGGAACAAATTAATTTACCCTGCACCCTAATTCTAATTGCGACATACTCAGAATGAAATGACTACCGCATGAGTTTTATGACGATTTTCCCATAATTAGTAATCACTAATTCTGGTTGAAACCGACAGAACAATAATCTCTAATTGTTGGTGGAATCTACTAAGTAAGTACCATCCTTTTGAAGTAATTCCTAACCTTACCCATACATATAGGTACCTATTGCATTAGACAGCATACCAGATATTTAATTAATTCGCCAAGTTGTGACATTGCGCCGTTATTTACGAGGCAGGCAGGCAGCGGTCCACGTCATGCGATGTTTGCATTGTTCACTAACTTTAAAGACCTTCGCCATTTTGACGTCTGATTAAATTAGCTTAACGATTTAAGTTTACAGATACAGATCATATCAGCAACCTTCAATATATTTCGGTTTTACTGCTGAAATATACTTTATTATGCCATACATAAAAAAAAGGTTGAAACCATTATGTTGAACCTTAAATTACTGTGTAACACGATTAAGCTGGAAATTACTAGATGTAAAGGTTTATGGATTTTTTTTTTTGTGCCCTGTGGTGCCGGACGTAACGAATAGCACCACCCTATTTCTTCCCGTGGGTGTCGTAAAAGGCGACTAACGACGACGGGCAGCAGCGTTCTCTATGCATTTTAACACAATACTGCGATCGCCAACCCGCCTGCCAAGCGTGGTGATTATGGCAAACCCCCCATTGGGGGAGACCTATTTCCAGCAGTGGACGTCTTTTGGCTGAAATGATGATGAATGATGATGAAAGATTTATTAGGTTCTGGTACTCGGCATTATGTGACTTCGCAAAAATTATGATAACACTGTTTTTAATTATTTCATGCCTACATTAAAATTTTACAATTTGTCAGGTTGGTACCCTGGCCCATATTTCGCCCTATTAAGTAGGGACCTACATGAAATAAGGATCAGACTATGATGATTATTAGGCTATGATTATTTCCTAACCACTGACCCGAATAAAACTTTGTATCCTGGTTCTGAATTCCTGATAGTTAGATCGTTGAATGAGAATCCGCGACCTTGTCCTAGGTAGCCTGCTTTAGCAATCACTAAATAGTCGCTGGTTCGAACACACAGCTAAACTTAATATGTCTATCTAAAAATAGTTTTACTTTATTTGCACGTAAGTATTTCCATTTCAAAGCATACCGAAACCTAAACATGAAACCGATTTATCTCTGACTCCTGATTTTATAAATGTAAGTAAATAATATTCATAGAGTAAAATACTTGCCGCAAAACACAACGTTTCTTTTATTTCCAAGATATTAATGTATTTCCATAAAGAGAACTGCTGCTCTATTATACAGAAGTACTAATAGTTAGTCGTAAATCTTGTTTTTCGGCAAAGTCAGTGGGTACTCGGCCTTCAAGACTGGATTTTGATAATAATGCTAGTTAAACTAGTATTTGAATAGAACTTGTCCTTTTTGTCATTGTTTTTAAGATTGTCCTAGGCAGGATTATACCTATATGTACCTATAGGTATAATCAGTTGATAATATCCCATATTCATTTTATTTATATTCATTGTAGCGGTTGTAGAGAGATCTAAACTTCTATAGGTACGGCGGTCAGTGTTAACCAAACATTAAAAATCTGAGAATAATTAAGACATCTACGAGTATTACCACATTACCTACGGGGATTGAGGGACTGCTGGACTTATTTGATTAGATCTTAATTAAGAATACCTTTCAGCGGATAATAGGTATCTATATAATCGGAGCGGAGAAGTCCTATCAACCCACCAAAAACAAGTAAACCATGGAAGCTTTATGTACTTCTTCAATAGATGATTATTATTTTGCTCTATTTATTCCCTGAAAAGCATTCTAGCTATTAACTGTGTATCTGTTCTAACTACATGTCACCAAGTCATTAAGTTTAACGTTAAAAGTGCCATGTCTCGGCTGCGTACTGAACGATCCCATATTTCTTTATTTCCAAAGTACGAGCCTGTAAAGGCTGGGGGAGGTTCAGTTAAAAGATTGCATTAATGCATTAACTAGATGGTGACAGATTGCGAACCCGACGGTTACGACCACCGGGTAATCCATTACCCACTGACGGTTAAACTTACCAAGTAATTGATTACGTCGCGATATCCGATTAACTGAAGATTCGTTAATTCAATATGGCTGTTTACCTCCTATGGATACAAATATTTGGAAATATTAACACATTATACTAATGTAAACTACTTTTTTTCACCTATGACACCGACCTTTTAACGCGGTAAAGATATCTTGCAGAACATAAAACAGTTTATAATATTGTAATCACAGGTTGTAATCAACTTCAGTTACAAATGTTTAAATTTTACAGGATACTAAGCTGATTTTGTTAAAAGCCCCATCTAGTATCGCATTTCTACACTACTATGAGTCTTCTTGTAACATTGCCATCTAGCGGCAAATAGTAGTATTATACTCAGTTGATTCTACTCCTCACTAGGTATCGCTGCTATTATATTTAGTTCTTCAAAAATATTCTTTCGTTTATAGAGGGCGTTATATTGGACTACCAGTTAAAGAAAAACGGTTTGCCCTTGCAATTCTTGCAAACGCCTCCTTAGTCTCCGTCCAAACCTCTCCACCGACCGTTTCACGTTTGCGTTATCTGGCCAGGCCAGATAACGCAAACGTGAAATCTGGCCATGTCTCACATCATCACATGTCTGCCCTGCAAACACCATAACTAATTATTATTATAAGTACTAGCTTCTGCCCGCGACTTCGTTTGCGTGGAAGTCGTAGGGCACTACAATATACTAAATTAACAGGCACATTTTTATAATACTTCCCTGTATACTACGTATGTAGTTTTGGTATCAGCAGCCAAAATATGGAAAGAGTCAGAGGATTGGTGACACGAGAGCAATGCTACGTCCAGTTTTCCAATTGCTTGTGAAACTTTTCGTTTTTAGTAAATTAATGAACACCGGAGATCCTGCATAATTATACTTCCTAATGCCACAACACTGTTACTCTGATGCATTCTTATACGTATAGATTATTCCTGACAACCAGCTATCACAAAAATAATATAATAGCAGAATGTAAACACATGGAATTTCCTAAACATAGATATTTATTTTTATTATATCCAAAGATGAAAAAAAAGAGGAGGTTCTCAATTCGGCTGTATTTTTATTTTCGTCAGTTGTGGACGATTATGGACGGAAAATTTTAAATTTTAATAACTTTGCTGAGTAGTTTTTGAGTTAGCTTCATTCAAAAATAATAAGAGGAAGGCGCTTATGTATCTTTTTTTTTTTAAACTTTGACCCTCACTAGTTATTTCTCCTGTATCGTGGGTGCGTTTACAAACATTTAAACTCACATACACAAACAGCCAGACCCGGAACAACTACTTGTAGGTCATACAAATATTTGTTCCGTGCGGGAATCGAACCCGCGACGCGCAGCGCAGCTGTCAATCGCTTAACCTCTGCGCCAACCGCGTCGTCAACATCTGTAACACAGTTTATACTATCACAGATACAGACGTTCACTCTGTCTCAAAAAATGCATAGCGTTTTACGTCATAATTTTAATGACGTTTTATTTGTTTTTTTTTATGTTTGATTGTAATGGACAAATTGTAGGTATTTGGCATTTTTGAAAAATAAAGATTATTATTATTATTATAATACGTATTATTATTTCCACTTCGTGTATGTTGATGATGTTATATTAACGTCCTGTCACTTTTTATGTCGTTATTTTACATCGCAAGTAGTGGTACACGAATTGTGTGTGGGGTAGGTATACCACAACTAAGAAATGAAAAATAAAAACTTTTTTACAAAAAAAAAAATAACAACCGTAATTTACGGCAATTTAAGTCAACTTTTAACAAAGCAAAGATAGTTAGCAAACCTACCTTAAAAAAACAACTGACTGCCAAAATAACACTGCAAAGTCCAAAAACCTTCAATTTCGGAAGTCGGTGGCAAAAATCGAAAATACAAAACCAAAGACACTTCCGAAATTTAAGTTATTTTACACTTTGTAGTGTTATACTTTGTCTTTCTTAGGTATTTGCTTTGTTGAAAGTTGACAAAAATTGCCGTTTTTATATTATGTCATGATTGATTGCTTATGGCTCCTTAAAGGTATAACGGGATAATAATCATTTAAAAGGTCAAATCTTTAACTATCTGCAATATTTTAACCTTATGGCTCGTCTTTATACAATTTGCGGTAAACTATGAAGAAAACAAAAAAAATATACAAATAGCAATATTGCTCATCCCCCATAGCAAATAGCGTGATAATTTATAGCCTACAGGCTGACCAGACTTATAGGGAATATCTATTCAAAATTTTAACAATATCTATCTGTTAGTATTTGCGTGATGCAGATGCTCGAACATACATTCAGACAAACCGACAAAATTAGGTTTTTTTTTTTTAATTTCGGCAATGAATGGTTCCCAGACCTCGCAAAAATTATGTACAGTTTTGACTTTGCTATGATTTTATTTTATGTATAGACTAGCTTCTGCCCGCGACTTCGTCCGCGTGAAATTTCGGGCCACCCATCGCGTCGCATCCCGTCACTCGCCCGCGCTATAACTTCGTTATCACTTAGCGTTCTTTCTAACTTTTGTTCTTTCGCTTGGCTCCTAAGGATCTCATCATCATCATCATCATTTCAGCCGAAAGACGTCCACTGCTGGACATAGGCCTCCCCCAATTGGGGGGGTTTGCCATAATCGCCACGCTTGGCAGGCGGGTTGGCGATCGCAGTATGGTGTTAAAAATAAATAGAGAACGCTGCTGCCCATTCTCTAGTAAATCCCTTAGTCGCCTTTTACGACACCCACTGTAGGAAATGAGATGGAGCTATTGTTTACGTCCGGCACCACACGGAACTAAGGATTTAACGTGATGTTATATAGCCTTCCTCGATAAATGGGCTATCCAACACTAAAATATTTTTTCTATTCGAACCAGTATCTAGTTCCTGAGATTAGCGCGTTCAACCAAACAAACAAACTCTTCTTTATACTGTACTGTATAGCTTTATAATATAGCTGACCCGCGCAACTTCGTCTGCGTCCCCTAAGAGAGAGAGTGGTTTAAGTAATGAATTTACTACTTATTTTGTTACGGAGTCATTTTAAAATTATGATATTTCCTAAGATGTTAATTGAAATCAAGTGATGTCAAGGACAATTTTGTTTACATTTAAATACTTATGATTAATAACATATTTATTTGGATAAGGATTAATATTATGTTGTTATCAACATAATATTAATCCTTAAACCGTTTACGCAGCGCACGCAACGGAAGCTCTCCAAAAGGAATATTTTTTCCCGTTTTTGTAACATTTTTCATTTATGCTCCGCTCCTATTGGTCGTAGCGTGATGTTATATAGCCTATAATATTCCTCAATAAATGGACTATCCAACACAAAAATAATTTTTCAATTCCAACCAGTAGTTCCTGAGATTAGCGCGTTCAAACAAACAAACAAACTCTTCAGCTTTATATATTAAGTATAGATTTAAGGTTTTGAATACGAGGCTTTTAGTTACTTTGTATTAGTATGTGTATATAGTCTATTTTTTATGTAATGTGCGTCTTGTTTGTGCAGAATAAATATTTTTTCAATTCCAACTAGTAGTTCCTGAGATTAGCGCGTTCAAACAAACAAACAAACAAACAAACTCTTCAGCTTTATATATTAGTATAGATAATATAAGGTAGGAACATCATGTGACCGTTAATGAACTAATATAAGGGTCACACAAACTCAAACTCAAAGCATTTATTTCAAATAAACCAATTACAGGCATTTTTGAATTGTCAAGGGGTCGGTCAGTCAGAAAGATGAAGCTAGTTGCCCATTCCAAAGCGTAGTAGGTTCCCATGGAGAAGAACGGGCAAGAAACTCCACGGACACTATTTTAAAACAAAATATTGGTACAAAAAATGGACTAGGACTAAGTTGACAAAAGACTAGGTTGAGACTGGCATCTTAACTCGATAGAAACAGTCTTTACAATACCTACTACTATCTTTTCTACAATAAATCGATGCGACATGTTCGTAAACGTCGTATTTGCGGTCTGAGATCTGATAGCTATCTACATAAGGACTATACAATATTATTTTTGCTACTTTTCGTCTGACATGCGAGGAACATAGAGCGAGGAATTGGCTGGAAAATTGTTTAGGCTTTTCTTTAATGGGCAGGTGGTGCCTAGGTTTTGGATTCCGGTCAAAAATTTACCTTTGAAGATATGTCATAATATTTCGGAATGTCTGCAAACTGTGGCATCTTCATTTTGACATCAAGCCTGATTTCAGATTTCGATTGTAATGAAGCAAGCTTTTGTCGTATTTCGGGTATTCCTATAAGCAGCGCCAGCCCTAGCCTTTGATCTGGGTAGGGCGAGATTGTCTTTCGCCGCCCTTCGGTCGGCGTTGTCGCTTCACGTTAATTTTCGGTATTATGTTTTTTTTTTTCTTTTTATATAGGTAGGTAATAACTATCACGGTCGGTGATACTTTATTCACATTACAATCTAGCCTATCCGCTAATAAGTAATTTAGATATAACTTAAACTGCTAAGTACCTAAATATAAATAATAATTCACAAATTTTCTAAAATTAACTTTAATTTAAAAAAAACATATTGATGTTGATTTTAATTGTGATTTTAAATTTGATTTTGATTTTAATGTTTTATTTTTGCGATTTTATTTTATTTTGTACCTATTATGAATTATGTAAAATTACGTATGGATATTTATCAGAATTAAATTATTTGATTTGATTGGATTTATTGCAAATATCAATACTTATTGAATTTCTCAAAAGGCGCCATCAAATTTTTATTTGGCGCTGGAAATTGGTTTTGTCTTCCCTTCCTTGCCACCTGGCTCCTAGAGCGCCCGCCCCTCTCACTCTACCCCTGGGCCGGCGCTGCCTATAAGTTACCCTAAATTCCTAATATAATAAGTCTAGTAGTCGATTAAGTATTAAACACATTGTAAAACGTATTTTGCACCAAAACAGCAGCGGCCCACCCACTGCTTCTGCTACGAGTACTTAGACCATCAAATAGGTGTCACTCCCATGACCATCATCTATCGAAGTGAACCTTACTAGCTTATTATCAACCTCGCCACAGACTTTGCCACTGCCCCACCAATTTCTCACGTCAAAAATGCCGCCTCCACACACCTATTCACCCATCGTTCACATCGCTTCGCACCTACCTCCCACTGTCTCCGGCACTCGAATGCATGGCGCTAACGAGTGCGGTCGCCAACGCTGCCGCTGCGGCTGCCGCGGCCGGCGCAGGCAAGAAGAACGCACAGGTCCAGTTACAGGCTGAGCTGAACACAGATGATGAATGGAACAAGTTTCTGACAAGAGATGGATTGTTGGGTAAGTTTATTTGGGGATTTAGGAGTCAAAAAGAGATCTTTCGAGACCCGCCGACTCCCAAGAGAGCCACGAAAATGAGATAATTAAGTACCTAGGTATTTATTAATTGTTTCTTCATTTGAGGCTACATTGATTGAACAACATTCCGATTAAGTACTTAATTGTCTTCCTTTGTTTATTTAAAAACCATTCAAGCAGGGATAATGATATGAATTAGAAGTTTAAAATCATTTAGCCGCTGGAGAAAGTTGGTTACTTTGCAAGGCTCTCCAATTATGAAGCTGCACTTTACGAATCAACATTTTCAGCAAAATCTTTTGGCATTATGTACATATGTGTGTTATATTGTATGTGTGATGGTTAGTGGTGGACGTGTACTCGGAGTGGTGCGGGCCCTGCATCGGCATGGTCGGCAACCTCAAGAAGATCAAGGTGGAACTGGGAGGAGACAACCTTCATCTAGCCGTGGTAAGACTTACATCACTTACATGTGATCAAATTGTGCTGTATCCTATGAAACTATCTATAAATATTTGTAAATTTCGTCTTTCATGTCCACAGGCTAAATCAGACACGATAGAATGTCTGAAGAGGTTCAGAAAACGCAGCGAGCCCACTTGGATGTTCATCGCGGTAAGTTTTGCGATTTACACAATAACTAAGGAAAGCCCAAAAAGTAAAAAAAAAAACAGCCAAGTGCGTGTTAGACCACGCACAATAAAGGTACCGTAGAATTACCGATGAATTTATCCCAAGAACAAACTTAACATTGTATTTAGTTGAAAAACATGTTCTCCATTACATACATTCCAACTGCAAATATAAATTGGTGGACTATTACTCGTTAACTTGTAAAGTCTACTTAGCTGTGATAGTTTACCTTTTAACTTCGTTATATATATACTACTCCCGTGATTTTTTTGACATAAATAATTAGCACTTTAAACCTTAATATTTCGCAAATAAGGTACTTGAATCGAAAATTGGTTTTCACACACTAACAATATTTTTGGTCACCACGGAATAAACGAGAATAAAAATCATCCCCACTTTACGTAGGTATAGGGGAGGTGCCGATTTTAAAATTAAAATTCCTAACACATTACTACAATGAGGGCGAATGAATGACAAATCACAAGCACACTACTATATGAACCGGTAGATTAGCACAATGAATGAGTGTGACATGTGCCTTGTACCACCCTGTACGAGGTATAACAACCTACACATGTCTTCTAAACATGCGTAGGTAGGTATACGTAGGTGTCCTACAGCTGCCTATTCTCCCATATTATGTGTATGAAGTAGTGATTTGTGGGATAGTGGCACGGATGTCAGTATCGACCAAACCAACCAAACGCCTAAAAAAACTACCTACTATAGGCATACACGTACATACTCACGTATAGGTATACATTATCTACCGCTGTTTAAGAAACTGCTCGAAAACTTTGTTTTATCTTTGGACTTTTAAGGCTTTGTGTTTTAAATGGTGCTTTAAATTCATTTAGGGTAAATGGGTAGGTGTCGCAAAGCGGTACAAAAGTACCAAGACAAAACAAAATGAGGAGAGAAAAAAAAATAGCCAAATGGATTCTAATGAAGACTATTAACATACCTAACCTAAAACCTATTGTTATCACATTCATCGGAATAGGTCGATTATATTTACATAAACTTCGAGGAAGTAAGTAACATGGAGTGGATAACACCTCCTCTAAAATCCCGGAATCATAAACATAATTATATAAGAAATTGCAAATTATATTAATGCACTTTGAATACATTCGTAACAAATTATTATTTCGAAGAATCTTATTACGTTTTTAGGGTTCCGTACTTAAACTGTTAAATCAAAGTGCTTTGTTTTACCAAAAAAATATACGAAAACAAATTCTTGTACTACGACATCACGTGAAAGAGATTGTAAATTATCTTATATATAAAATTCTCGTGTCACAATGTTCGTTTCCGTACTCCTCCGAAACGGCTTGACCGATTCTCATGAAATTTTGTGAGCATATTGAGTAGGTCTGAGAATCGGCCAACATCTATTTTTCATATAGCTTTTGACAGAACGAAGTCTGTCGGGTCAGCTAGTAACCTATAAAATTGCTGTTTTGCCGTACTAACTATTTCAAGTCCAATTTTTCTTTTTTGGTTAAGAATTCAAGTTCAAATTATTTTTTAAATACGGAATAATTTTTTGAAAATTAGTCATTTGTTTAATGGTTCGCATTGTATTATAGTATCGCATTTGAACGTTTTTCGTCATCATGGATACGTTAAAAATTCGAGTGATTATGGAGTAGGTATGAGTACCGTCGTGGCAGCAAAGCGGCAGAAGCGGCACGCAACATCAATGACGTATACGGAGCGAACACAACTAACGATCGCACCACCCGTTATTGGTTTGCCCGCTTCCGTTCTGGAAATTTCGACCTAAGAAATGAACTCCGTGGTTGACCGAAAACTTTACTCGACATTGACGAATTAAAGGCGATTGTGGAATCTGATGATTCTCAATCTACAGCTGAATTAGCAGCAGCTTTCGATGTTAGCATCAAAACAATATTGGTCCATTTGCGTCGAATTGGCAAGGTAAAAAAGCTTGGCAAATGGGTGCCCCACGAATTGAATGATCGCCAGCGCGAAGCACGCGTCGAGTTGAACCTTGCACTGCTCAACAAGCACACAAACGAAGACATATTGAATCGCATTGTTACTTGCGACGAAAAATGGATTCTGTTCGACAATTTCAAGCGCTCAGCAAATTGGTTAGATCCTGGTTCAGCACCTATAAACAATGCCCCAAACGAAAACGACACGACACGGTTACGACACGGTTGGCGCAGTGGTTAAGCGATTGACTGCTGCGCTGCGTGTCGCGGGTTCGATTCCCGCACGAAACAAATATTTGTATGACCTACAAGTAGTTGTTCCGGGTCTGGCTGTTTGTATATGTGAATTTAAATGTTTGTAAACGCACCCACAATACAGGAGAAATTACTAGTGTGGGGCAGTTTAAAAAAAAAACCGGCGCCTAACAAGTGAAGGTCACTGTTTGGTGGTCTAGCGCCGGTGTCCGTCATCACAATTTCTTACCAAACGGGATGAGCATTACTGCAGATGTGTACTATGAAGAACTGAACATAATGATGGAGAAGCTCGCACATCTCCAACCAGCTTTGGTCAATCGTTCGGCTCCGCTGCTCCTGCACGACAACGCGCGACCTCATACTGCACAGCAGACGGTCTCCAAGTTACCAGAGCTGGGGTTGGAAGTTCTCCGTCATCCACCGTACTCACCAGACCTTGCCCCTACAGACTTCTACTTTTTCCAGAATTTTGATAACTTTTTGGCGGGGAAAAAATTAAATAACCGAGAGGCAGTTCAAAATGCCTTTGAAGAATTTGTTGCCTCCCGTCCAGCAGACTTTTTCAAAAAGGGCATCAATAAGCTACCACTACGTTGGCAAAAATGCATTGATTGCATGGGTAATTACTTTGATTAATAAAAATAAAATATATAGAGAAACAAGTGCGTCAACTTATTTCATGAAAAACGGCAATTTCATAGGTAATGACTATCACATTTTGTTGTGTGACAAAAGATATTTTGAAATAATAGGAACCGTCACCGCTACCTGGCCAAGAATAATCAAATATCTGTACAACAAAATGTATCTGGTTTACAACACAAAATGTGAGTACTTAGGTAATTTTATTTTACCTACTTAAAACCAAACATTTGAATTTGTTGTTTAAAGTTTTAAACAACAAATTAAAATGTTTTTAGGTATATTATATAAGTAAATAATAGTTGGCTATTGAAATCAATTTAAGCACCAATTAATAACAGCTGTCGTTATTCGCTATCTAATGATAGAGTTCTAAAAATAACCCACAACCAACCAACCATCACTTTTTCTCACCATTTCAACTAGACTCGCCATCATTCTGAACCTGTTCCATTAACATTCCAGGCTGGTCAACTCCTGAACGTGGTATTCGGAGCAGATGCGCCCCGCATCGCACGCACCATTGAGCAGGAGCTCCGGAATGAAGAGCTCGCCAAGAAAGGGGAACTGGAGCGACCCAAGCGAGCTCCGCATGAGCTTACCACCCCTGAACAGGTGAGGTAGAAAGGGGTAAAAAATTGACACCAAAATTTGTAGGGAATGGGAGCGGACTTTCCCCAGGAGAGAGACAGAACAGGGTAAATAAAATGGGGAACAGTATTTTTTTTTTTATGATTTTATTTACATAACCTACTTAAGGCTACGTAAGGCTACGTACGTAGTTACGCCGATAGACTGATGAGATGACATTAAATTAATAATTAAATCACATCACTCGGGACTTCGAACTTATCGGATATAAATAGCGGTAAGACTAAAGAAATTGTACCCTATTCATACAAAGAACTTTACTATTCTGGGATACTAGCAAGGTTTTTGGAAAAAATCTCAAAGATTAAGTCACTTCATATTTCGCTCTGTTTTAAGGAGGTCGCAACAGCCCAAGCGAAGCTCGAAGAAGAGAAGAAAGCCAAAGAAGCAGCCGCGGTGGAAGCGGCGAGGTTCGCGCGACGGGAGGCGCGGGCCAAGCGCCTGGAGATGCATTTCAACGACCTCTGTCCCGCGCTCATTCTGCCGCACGCGCAGAAACATTTGAGGAAGATCACTGATACCATTGAACCTTTTGGTATGTTAATCACGTTTCCAAACGGTATCGTTACTAATATTGATTTTGAAAGTTCGGCCTATAAGGCTGAACTTACCCCGAGCGAAACCTTGCTATAGTGCGTTTTTCAGAGGCTATTAAATTAAGATAAATAAACTAGATCTAAAAGCATATTATTAATGTTCCATATCCTATCAACACATAGCACGTTCTTATTTGTTTTTATATACATTTAAAATCTCCTTGTAAAAAAATTACTAAAATTATTGATTGCATGCATCGTTTGCTAAAGGTGACATTCTTTCATTTGAGGATTACACTAATGGATAGATCATTTAAAAATCTAAATAATTCACTTTTCTTTTTTTTTTTTCAAAAGATCGCTTTTCTTTTTTTATTTAAAATTCAAAAAAATATGTAAATTCGGCGGGCGCAGGGAGCGGGACAGTGTCTCCGCCGCGGCGGGACAAAGAAGGACCTAACGCTCAAGGTTGTTTGCTAAGGGAAGCCTTAACCTTCATTATTATGTTATCTATGTGTTATATTATTTTGTTTGGTAGGTATTTAATAAAAACAGTAGGTAAGCTAATTTACCTATTGTTTTTTTTAAATACCTAATTGGAGGAGAGTAAATAGTTATATTGTTATAATAATATCATTTCAAATATTATTTGAAGATTTTGTACACCGTAAGGTAAAATGTACCGGGCCTATTTTTATAAAAAAATCCATTTTTCTATTTCGATTTCTATTTAAATTCGGCGTCTAAGATTTGGCAGTCGAAAATGTGCAAGCTTGCCCTGATGATCCTTCCGTACTTCAATAATGTGTACCAACTACCACTGTACTTCCTCTATGTAAACAAAAAACATTTCAATTGACTTTTCAGTTCTGAAGAGCAGTAGCACCATTTACAAGTTATCGTTTTTTTTTTTAATCAAGCGTCTTGCAATTTCAGGTGTTATTTTGGCTGACAAGTGCCCGATCGTAGTGGGCAAAGAGGGCGCTAAGATCTTGGCGGTGGAAGAACCAGAACTCAGCGAAGTCAACGCGGCTGCGGCGATCATTGAGAGACCCTCACTGGCGTTGATATTCAAGAAGATGCCCGATAAAGAGGGAGATATTATTGGTAATAATAATATATACTCTTAGTTCAACAACGCGCTACATAAATGCGGCGGTGGTGGAGTTATGTCCTACAGTGAAATTTGGCCAGTCAAAGTTGTATTTCTGTCGCCCAAAACAAAGGGAGAGCATTCTCACCAAGTTTAAGAACTTCAAGCGATGTAAGGATTCTTTCAAGGTCAAACTCAATAGCTCTTCTGGCGTGAAAGCATCATCAAATTGAAACAACAAAAAAAAAAATTGTTGTCGTTTGATACACGTGAGCATTGTCACTCATTAATTACACTCTTGGCTTTTGCCATTGCCTTTGGCTCGCATCAAAATGTACTTACTACAATTTGCTATTGAAATAATTTATTATAAAGAAAGCCGCAAACGACCGATACAATAATAATTGTTGTGAATGTACCCCATTACGAATAGTTCATCTTCTACTTTCAATATAGAGCTGACTCGCCGAGCACTCTGTGGAGACGGCCTGGCCGAAGACGACGAAGCGAGGAAGAAGCTGCCTGCAACGGAGCTGCGTGACGGCAATACAATAGGGTTGTTCGTGCCCAAAGACCGGCACGAGAGGGCTGCTGTTTTGGATGTGCTGTTCCCTAAGGTAAGATCGTTTAGACAAGGCTCTTTAACTATCTGCATGAAAGCACTCGAGCTAGTGGTGGCCTAGTGGTATTGGCCCCGACTTACGAGTCGCAGGTCGTGGGTTTGAACCCAGGCAGGCGCTTTACTTTGTTTACATAATTTCATCACCATTGTTCTTAAAACGGTGAAGGAAAACATCGTGAGGAAACCGGCATGTCCTAGAACCAAAAGTTCGAAGACGTGACATCTACCAGCCCGCTCTGGGCCCGCGGGGTGGATTACTGCCGACTCCCTCTCGCCCGGTGTGGCGCCAGCCGAAACAACTTCATGCTAATAAAGATTTACCAACAGCTTCTGTTTAAGTACAATATTGGTACCTTAAGTATAGGTAAAATTAACCTTGGACTTACAGTCGCCAATCATAGGTTAACCAGCATTCTCGAAAGTGATTACACAGTTTTTTGTTTTTTTAATATAAGGCGATCAAAGCAGACAGAGAAATCGTAAAACGTCTGCTAAGCTTGTGGAGGTATCCAGAGTCAATTGACTCGACAGATTATGATCTCATCTCTATGAGCTGCATGTTCCCCACGAAATTAAGATGAATGTCCAAAGAAACGGATATGGCTTCTTTCTGCTTGCCTTTAACGGTTCATCCCGTTCCCAGATGGTAAGCTCAGTCGTGGAGCCGGCCCCGCCAGCAGAGCCCCCGCACGTCCTGATGATGTTCGGCGCGTGGCAACGCCGCGCCGTGCTGAGCATGGCCAGCCTGCCCCACGTGGCCTCGCGGCTACTGCGCTACGGGTTCTTCGCAGACCACAACATTGAGGAGCCCAGGCTCTTGTGCAAGAATATTGATCAGTACGATCAGAGGCCGGAGAAAGAATAGTAGGTTTTGTTTTAGACCAATGGCCCACCTTTGCTTCGCACGGGTGCTATCAGATAGATATTTACTGATGTTGCGACATGTCACAATATTAAGAATTCTGTGCTATGTCTAAGTTAAATATAAATTAATATAGTATACATTATGTGTATCCAGAGAATCAGAATTTATTCCTGAATTTTTGGTTCTAGGACCTAGGGCAACTTTAAATCTATACAAATAATGTATTGATGTGTCTGTTTGTAATGTCAAAATGACTGCTTTTTTGTAAATGCATATAAAAATATAATAATATACAGTACTTATAACAAAAAAATACTTCTTTTTGTTTTCTGGCAGTCTGTTTGTTTGTGTCGGCTAATCTCCGAAACGGCTGGACAAATTTTGACAGGACTTTCACTGACAGATAGCTGATGTTAAATACTTTTATTTTAGAATGAAATCGGTTAAAAAGTCACGTGGGTAAAGCCGCGGGCAGCTAGTTTTTAATATGTGTAGATCTGTTAGGCTCCAAGACCGAAAAACCCGGCCACAACGCGTTGCGACTTTTAATTATCTTCTTTATAAATAAAAATGAAATGCTGTTCGTTAGTAAGCGTATCACTGGAGAATTGGTCTTTTTTTTGTTTTAAAATGTTCTAGTCCGAATTAGGTTTTTATGGAAAGTAAAATTGGAAGTTACCCGGAAAATTTTCGGAAAAAACTGAACATCCTTTTTTCTATGGGATTTTTGTATGAAAGGACATCGTCCGTCGTATCAGCTAATACGTATGTCATGGAATTCATCCACGACATATATACTAGCTAGCATCACTTGAGAACGGCTGGACCGATTCGGCTATTTTTGTTTTAAAATATTCGTAATAGTCCAAATAAGGCTTTAGAACAATAAAATTTGACAAAGTTGCCCAGAGAATTGGAAAAATCGGGAAAACTGAAGAGATGAGATGAGATTAGGTTTTCTATGGGATTTTGTATGACAGAACAACGTCTGTCAGCAAATTTATAATATGTATAGATACAGATACAGACTGCGACTGCGAGTAACAAAGTAACAGAATCTGATTACCAATTCCAACTCCACAGTTGCGAGACAATAGTCCTGATGATCGCAGTCGGCCTGGCCGAGCCCGAGCTGGCGGAGCCCGAGGAGCTGTTCCCAGAGGTACAACACACTCAAATTTAAACCATTAGTAACTCATTAAAATATAGCTCTTATCACACAGAAATAAAGTATGAATTAGAATGTACCGTGAGTTGGATAAAATTGTCGGCAATAATTCTAATCTTACCTTACCGAGATAAGAGTTACATTCTAATGGCTTACTAAGCACGAGCGATTTTCTAACGCAACGATTTGTTATTGCGCACTAGATTTACAACGCTCGGCGCTAAGGAGTGCGTTGAAAATATCGAAAAAGCAAATCGCGAAAAAGCAGAGCGCGAATAAAAATCGCCCGTGGGTACGAAGGCTAATGGTTTTACTTCAATCGTGAACGTCCTACCGTAGGGTCCCCCCGAGGACCTGTTGACCCTGGGCCCGCTGCACGTGAGCGCCGACCACGTGGTGGGGAAGGACGAGTGCGCCAGGTTCTTCCCGCCAGGGTACAGCGAGCCGGAGAAGAAGCCCAAGTCCAAGAGTAAGAAGAAGAAGAAGGTAATAGTTTTAGACCTTATATTTCATTTTATTGTGTAGATCTTGAAGCAGTAAGGCGATAGCGCCATGTGAGCGCGAAATTCAGAATAAACAAAGAAAGAAAGAAGAAAAATAGAATAGAATTACCGTATAAATAAAATGATACCGTATAAAATATATATTTACAGAATTATAAAATCATTATTAAAATCATCAATACGACTCTCTTAATTAACGTTACCATAACTATACCATAAATCTATACTAATATATAAAGCTGAAGAGTTTGTTTGTTTGTTTGAACGCGCTAATCACAGGAACTACTGGTTGGAATTGAAAAATTCTTTTTGTGTTGGATAGTCCATTTATTGAGGAATATTATAGGCTATATACGCTACAACCAAAAGGAGCGGAACATAAATGAAAAATGTTGCAAAAACGGTTTAAGTTACGCAAATATCATGTATGATAGAATTGTTCCTCTTTAAATGTTCAAAAAAAAAGTCCGCGACAGCATATGTCTATCTTTGAAGATTGACTCACTATAACCTTTTTTATGATAATCAAATTTGTTCGAAATTAATGCATTATTTGCGAAGGAGTTTTCATAAACATGGTATTAATCCTTATCCAAATAAATACGTTATTCATCACAAGTATTCAATTTTGAACAAAGTTGCCCTTACATCATTTAATTTCAATGAATATCTTAAGAGATATAACTGTTTTATAATAACTCCGCAGCAAAATAATGATCAACTCTGCGAGGTAGTCTATTCTAAAGCTGAAGAGTTAGTTTTTAGGGTTCCGTACACAAAGGGCTCCGGGCAAACTCCGCTGTCCGTCTGTCTGTCTGTCCGTCTGTCACCAGGCTGTATCTCATGAACCGTGATAGTTCAACAGTTGAAATTTTCACATATGATGTATTTCTGTTGCCGCTATAACAACAAACACTAAAAAACAGAAAAAAAATTATTTAAGGGGGTCTAATCCCATACAACGGACATGATTTTTTTGCCCCACCCGCGTGGATGTCGGTTATCACGTAAAAAAGTAGCCTATGTCCTTCTCTATATCCCAGGTCGATCGGTTCAGCGGTTTAGGCGTGAAAACGTAACATACAGACAGACAAACAGACAGACAGACAGAAGGAGCTACTTTCACATTTATAATATTAGTATGGATAGCTTTTGCCCGCGGCTCCGCCCGCGTGGATGTCGGTTATCGCGTAAAAAAGAAGCCTATGTCCTTCTCCATATCCTAGGCTATATCTTTGCCAAATTTCATGACGATCGGTTCAGCGGTTTAGGCGTGAAAACGTAACATACAGACAGACAGACAGACAAATAGACAGACAGAGTTACTTTCACATTTATAATATCAGTAAGGATAAGGATTTGTATGGATGGTACGGAACCCTTCGTGCGCGAGTCTGACTCGCACTTGGCCGGTTCTTTGTTTTTTGAACGTGCTAATCTCTGAACTGCGAGTTGGATTTGAAAAAATCTTTTTGCATTTTACAGCCCAATTCTTGAGGAAGAATTACATTCCTATTAACTAGAACACCATTTTTTTTTTAATGAAAGTTTATGCGAAAACGAAGTAAAAGCACGGGCAGGCAATCTGTTGCGACGGGGTGGGTCGGGGAACAAGAAATTTAACGCGGACGAAGTCGCGGGCAGAAGCTAGTACCAAATAAATACAATAATGGGGTATGTAACAGCGTCTTTGCTGCTCCTGCTTCGGAAGCAGCCAGGATACTGTACAGGCTCATAAATATTGGAATTATTCATAGAGGTATATAATTTTAAGTAGTAGTAGGTAAAGTCGATTTGTAACGATGAGGGTGGCATAATCTGTCTAGATTAAAACCCTCTTTAAATAAATAAAAAAACTATGCAATAAATAAAATTGAAGTGTCTGTTTGTACTCGTAACGTCAAAATAACAGCTTTTTATTAAATACATATGAAATTATATACGATTCTTAAAACAGAAGCACAATTTAAAAAACTCACTTGTTTATATCGGCTAATTCCCAAAACGGCGGGACCGATTTTGACGGGACTTTCACTGGCAGATAACTGATGTTATAAGGAGCAACTTATGCTACTTTTATTTAAGAAAAAGCCACGCGGGAGAATCCGCAGCTAGTAGAATAGAATTAGAATGATGATTAATACCAATGGGTGATACCAGTTGTATTGTGCTTGTCGCAAAATGCTATCCAAAAACCCTTTGTAAACCCATTCTTCGTGTTTCCCCAGAGACGTCACGCAAGCAAAGAAGAGAACGCAGAAGAAGCACCGGACCGCTCACAGAACACAGAGAACGCAGACGCCGAAATGAACGGGGACGCCGAAAACGGAGACGATGGAGAGGAGAACGGGGACGGCGAGGAGAATGGGGACGAAGGAGATGAGGACGAGGAAAATGGGGAACAGCATGCAGATAAGGCTACTTCCCCGCCTCCTCCTACGCCGCATTAGGTGAATGGAAATGGTGACGGGGGGGTGGAATGACTGCGATGGAGATGAGGAGACAATACGTGGTTTCTTGGCGCACGGTGGTGGTTTACATAAGAGAAAACGGTTTAATCGTGATCGCAAAACGTAGACACTACACATGTTTAAAAATGACAGACGCAAATCGTGCCCTAAAAGTGTTCACTCATAAAGTGGACGCCCGCGGCCCTACGCAATAGAACGATTAACTATCCGAAGAATTAAGGACGTAAGCCAACATGTTAAAAATATATTGCTGAGTATTGAGGATTGTTGCACTTTTATAAAACATAGTATTTTAGTTAAAATCCCCCTAATAGGAGTCGAAATAATATGTATCTGTAATGAAATTATAGCCTCTATGGTAGTCTAAATCTCTGATAAGTAAAGAAATTATTAAAACTGTTTAGTATGAAGACGGTTGATTTTTAAATAAGTCCGATTTTAATAAAACAATATATTAAATATTCTAAAATTTGTATTTTCATTTATTTATAAATAGTCAATTATAATATATTTGTATTAACAATAAAGTAAATGAGTAACGACTTAACTGATAAGGTGGAGGGGGAATATCTTACAGTGCAGGCGCACCTCACACTACTGAGTCTTTTCGGTTCCTGCAACAAATACAAGCAAAATATATAACCGAACTTCGCCCATGGCGGTCAATCTCAGCGGAGACCAGCTTTCGGCGCGAGAGAATGTCCATTTCAACCACGCGCCAACTCGTAAAATTTGATGAAACTTTGCCAAGAATAAGTGGTAATTTGTTACTATACACACCTCTTTTCCTGAATTTGTTGCAAAATAAAATTAAGTCGCAATGACCAAAAATACTTGGCCGCTAGAACCGCCGCTTGCCGTAATCATACGTGTCATTACACAGAAACTAAATAACGCAGATATGCGAATGATGCATCAAAATAAAAAGGTCTTAATTTGTTGTAATTGTTGCAAAAATAAAAAACATCAAAACGTAAGTATACAAAAAGTTAGGCTATATTTAGTTTCCAGGTTATAGGTAAGTCGGTATCTCATCATAAATATGAAATTAATAGAGGCATATGTGTATGAAGCCTGGGTTCGATTCCCGGGGCGGGCAGTGTTATCAGGCTTTTCTATGTGGAATTTCTTAGTAGCAGCCCGGAGTCTGGATTTGTGCCCGGTTGATGGCAATAGGCTCGCCCCCTAATACATGGGGCTTAAAACATAACTGCCTTACCCTTCGGGGAATACAGGCGTGATGTTATGTATGTTTCTATATTGGTTTAAACTAGCTACATGAAATGATATATTATATATTTATTATTGTGGCGGTATCAACAACGCCACATGCGAACTACGCATCAAAGACCTGACGTCACAAATCCTGCATCGCGCTATCAGAGTTTACCGCGCGACTAGCATATATTATACAACATCCCGACATCAACCGTTGGGGCAGTTGCTACGCACGACTATGTACATGCACCAAAACTCACACATCTGTGCTCAGTGTGATCACAGTCGCAAACCTACAGTTACCGATAGACAAGAACAGAGTTATGAGACATCGCTGTCATGCGAGCGAAATTAGCTGCCGAATGTTAGCTGCCGAATGTTGGCCGAATGCTTAAGATTATGAATGACATTGCATGTGGCAGAACAAACATGGCGAAGCAAACATTAAATATTATTATAACTTTTAATAAATTAGCATATTTGGCTGTATTTACGAGTGGTAAGTAATCCCGTGTCTTATTTTTCTTTCTTGTATTATTAAAACACTGTTTAGCTGCACAAGAAGTCATTTTCAACGATATCCCGTGCGCGACTTAGTGCCAACTAGGGGCCATCTCTCAGTTTGATAGGACCAGGCACTGTTACTAAGACCCGTATCTACGCTTTTAATACATCAAATGATATATATATATATATATATATATATATATATATATTTTTTTTAAACCTTGCCCCACGCTCGGAACTTCTCCTGTATTGTGGGTGCGTTTACAAACATTTAAACTCACATACACAAACAGCCAGACCCGGAACAACAACATACAAATATTATTTCAGTGCGGGAATCGAACCCGCGACACGCAGCGCAGCTTAACCACTGCGCCAACCGTGCCATCGTATGCTATGCTATAGGATGCCTTAAAGTGTAAAAAATTAAGTTATGACTATCAAACATTCCAATAATCACGATTCAATCTCACTTCATTGTGAAAATTCACGGTCCCCCTACCCTAATACAGTTTCATACTACTATATTTGAGTGAATATCTCCTAAAATATGAATTTCACCGTTATTTTCGCCACATTTATCTAAACTAGGTTGTCACCGGTCGATTAGTACTTTAACTAAGCTTGAACCTATTTTAAATAACGAAATAAACGCTATTGTATTTTAGGCATAGTGCCGTTCGAGCGGCCAACTAAAATCGACTCTAACAAGTTATTGAACCTATTTTCTAGTATTTTTTCTTGTTTATTCGCTGCAACAAATTAGCAACTAATTGTCCATATACATAAGCCTCTATTAATTTGATATTTATGGTGAGATTCCTACCTATCTATAACTTGGAAACGAAATATAGCATAACTTTTTGTATATACGTTTTGATGTTTGATATTTTTGCAAAAATCACAACAAATTAAGACCTTTCTTTTGATGCATCATTCGCCTACCTGCGTTATTTAGTTTCTGTGTAATCACAGGCGATGACTACGGCAAGTGGCGGTTCTAGCGGCCAACAATTTTTGGTCATTGCGTCTTAATTTTTTTTGCAACAAATTCAGGAAAAGAGGTGTGTATAGTAACAAATTACCACTTATTCTTGGCAAAGTTTCATCAAATTTTATGAGTGCGCCGCTTGGTTGAAATGGACATGCGAGAGATATTATAGTTAAAGCGTGTGTGCGTACGCACAGGTGCACTCTCTGGCCTCGCTCTGTCCTCAGGGACGGCGAGTCGACACGATCACGACACCAACGGGGCGTTCCAAATAGTAGTCCAAAGTAAAATATACTACTCCCCCAGAGGGTTAAGGCCAGAGAAAGGGGTAAAACGGCGAAACAGTCTTCTAGTGACCTGCGTCCGGCAGCGTGCACGTCAGTAGGTACTAAACAGTATAAGCTGGCCTCTTATTCTACTGAAACTCCGTACTACGCTAGGCCAGCTCCAGGTCCAAGTGTTACCACTGACATGTGGCCTACTGTGGTTTGAACCATTCGCGCGCTGAAGAACAAGTGAGCCAATGAGCCGCCCTAGCCTTTAGCAACGAGCAGGAGCCTCTCGGCCGTACCAAATGTAATGGTTGTCGTGGTGCGGCGCGCGCATGACGCCGACGCCGCCGCCGAGGCGCCGATAGTTCATCGCCCCGCACAGGCGCCACTGGTTCGACTCCGGGTCGAACACCTGCAAGAAATGGTTTATGCTAGTGGCGATGCACACATTATCCAGCAGTATGTCTTGTCGGCTTTTTAAAGAAGACATTTATTTAGCACAGGCTAAAAATGTTAAAGTGGAATGAAAATAGCCTAGTGCAGCACAAAATGTGTTTCTATCTAGCTGGCCCACCTGAGCCACAGCAACGAAACCGATGTAGACTGTTAGCTTATTGAATGTACTTGTCTAATTGAACGAAAATATTCAATGTACCTCCGCCAAGATATAAATGGCAATTTCACACACAGTTGTTAAACATGGCGTACTTTCAGAAGCTATAATTATGTTTCGAAAATAAATATTTTACATAGGCATCGTTTGTTTACACGGTAGTGACTTTTGTTTACGAACTCGATCATTTTGTTTTGCAGTTGAGTTTTAAATTTATAAGTCAATTTAAAAAGTTTAGTTTCAAGGAGTTTTCATACATAGAATAAAATGGGATTGATTTTATACGAGGAAAAATGAATGAGCCCGTACGTCTTAGCATTGAATTCTCAAAAGTCGTTTAAATGGTTGTTTAATATATTTAATTACCAGTTTTAATTTAATTATTTCCACATCAAAATTTGTCAAAAATCGAATAGGCTGTAAAAAAAAATGTCCAGTTGCAAAAACGCGCCATTTTCTGATAATTTTATTTTTTTATGTGATAAATTGCTTTTTTAAATGTTTATATGGGTACAAGCGATGAAATGGAATTAACTCCACCCAATATTTTATCTGAGGCGAAAACTACGCAAGATGAAATTTTGCCCCCAAAATCTCGACAAAGATATATGGCGATTTACGATAATTTTATTTAATTCTTTGATTTGTTTTTTTACTATTTCCCACAACTGTATTGAATAACGTCGTGTGATACACGGGTGTGTAGGTTATTGCAAACTCGTATCAATAGAAACCCTCGTCTTCGGCTCGGGCTTGTTAATGACAGCTCGTTTGCAATAACCTACTTTCCACCCTTGTATCACAATGTACTATTAATTTTTAGTTTCATGTAGATAAAGTCTATCAATGACTGTTAATAAAGTACAATTTTTTATTTCATAACTAGAATTTAACGATATGAGGTAATAATGAATGCAACCTGATACTGACATGAAAATTGCAAAAAAACGTTTAAAAAGTTGAATATCGCGGGCTACTTCAGCGCATCCACCTTCACCGACTCGCTTGCTTATAAGTAGGTAGGTATTTTTTGCTGCACAAAAATATTGCAAGTGGGTCTTTGCTGATTTGTCATCGTAAAGGTTAGTTCCGTATATACCTCTATGGACTTAAGATAGGCGGTGCCGTCGAAGCCCCCGACGGCGTACAGCTGTCCGTTGACCACGGCCAGCCCCACGCCGCTCCGCCGGGACGTCATCGCCACCACGGGCGACCACGTGTCCGTGTGTGGCTCGTATCTGTGGAGACCAAGTGAAATAGACATTGTTAACACATTTATAGACCGTCAACTGACCATATTGTGACATTTATGAACTAGCTGCGGCTTTTTCTAATGTAAAAGTAGCCTAAGTTACTCCTCATAACATCTCTTCATCATCTTATTTTCATAGTGTAATGTCGAACGGTATTCTGTTGTGGGGAAATGCCGCCGACATTCAGTTTATCTTTGTTTTGCAGACAAGAACTGTTCGTGATCGATTTATAAATTAAGTCCGAGACACTCTCAGAGAGAAATTTAAGGAGATTAATGTAATGACTGTGCCTTCTCAGTATATTTTTGAAAATCTTTGAATACACACATGTTTGTTGTACCTAAAACAAGGCTCAAGAAAATAGGTGGTTCGTTCAGATGTCAATGTATACGCTTTTATAATAATAATAAATTAATAAATTCAAATCATTCATTAAACATAAGTTGTGCCAGAAAACCTTTTATACCATTAAATATTATATTGAGGACAAAAAGGCTTGGGATTGAGCTGCCCCAATTTTTACATACTGACACTTTTTTTTGTGATTATTATACATACATACAGGAAAAAAAAAAATTAACAGTGCGCAAATTTTTTTTTTGGTGCATCAGTATCAGTAATAGAATAAATTACCATATTTTTTCAATACTTTTTTTTTCGTCCGACTTGTAGTCAGCAAAATATGGACACAATCTATTCGTAATAATATCAATGAGCGCGTGCGCACGCGGCGGGTGTCGGCGGGGTGCCCCTGCCGGAAGGCAGCGCGCTGGTTGCCGACAATCCCGCAGTCCCGCTACGCACGCGTCCGAGTGACGTCGCGTCGCTTCACTTTCCTGCACATGCACTGCAATGCACGTTTTGTACTTACCTACAACGAGGTCAGACTTTACTAATCGCGAGTTTTACGAGATGGTGCGAGTGTATTTAGTAAGTGATAAAAAAAAGTGAAAAGGACCATTTAAGCAGCCACTCAAAGGCTGCTTGATCAAATGATCACAGACAGTTCAGGACCCCGAATAAGTGTAAGTGTTATAACTGTTATAAGTGCCTTAATTTAATTGATCACAATGCTTCATTTTCTGCATTTTGATGGTTCTAAGCCCATGAAAGTATGACGGGAAAATTTAAATTACTCTTCAAATAACTTCAGGTCACGGCCTAAACTTAAAAAAGTAGTTCGAACCTGATAAAAATAGCGATTAATAACCCGCTTAAATACCTACGTCGGCGAATTGCGCGAACGCACAGCTGATAGGTAAATACTACTGCTTTACGCTTCACTAACCGCGCCGACGCGGCGTCCGCGAGTCCCATTAAACCAGTTACAAAATAAACATCTTTTGTTAACGATAACTTTTTTTTTTGTACTAATACATGTCAAAATAAGAAATAGGTGGTTAATAAAACTCGTTTAATTTGTCAAAGTTTGCGCACTGGTTAAAAACTTTTCCTGTATACACATTGACATGTGGCCAGCACTGCTATGATGACACATCATAATCTTTTTCATAAAACAAATGCCTGATTTTTTATATGGTTTACAACTGTTCCTACTATAGAAATAAACCCGTTTCAAAGTCTATTTATTTTATTAATTATATATAATATGACTATTGACGGCGTTTACAATATTTATTTGTGAAGTATGATGTTATTTAATTATTGTGAATGTGAAGAGTATGTGGGTCATTGCTTTTTTTTTTTTTTTTCAGTTTGTTTTTAATCATGGTATGGCAGTTTGAGTAATTTATGCAGCCTGCCTGCCCAAATGTCCTTTCTTTGGTATTGTTCATCGAATCTTTGAGCTCCTTATGTTCTGAGTTGAGCTGCACGATTACTGACAAATGTGTGCACTGACTTGACAGGTTCAATCAATATGTGTGGTTCTTTCCTTAAAAGACCATTTCAGACACCAATCTACATGGTCTTCACATGATTTGACCAAGATTATGTCTGGACTTTAAAAGAGACCTCTGAGTTTGTTTCGGCCTTTCTTCTCAGAGTAGTCAGATACGAAACGCCGAGCTCATCTAGTTTTAAAATATTATTGACGTAGTGTTTGTACAAAAATACTTACAGGAATAAAATCATTTATCATTTATCATCAGCTACCTACTTGTGAATATTTTGACATTACAAACAGACACTTCAATTTAATTTAATGTATAGATTGCATGATATACAGTATGTATCTATAGGGTCAATAAAGAGATGGGAAAACAAATAAAATACTACAGCTGACAACGGGATCAACGGCCGCGGCCTGGTAGTATGGTTACTTGAAAAGATGGGTTTTGAAAATGTTTGTTTTATCGTGTACAATAGTCACCTCTCCGCTGACGACAGCTCGGTGCAGTCGTCCCGGCCGCCCACGGCATAGATCTGGCCGTCGAACACGGCGCAGCCCAAGTGCTTGCGGCGCGTGGACATGGGCGCCACGGCCGTCCACTTGTTGGTGCGCGGCTCGTAGCGCTCCACGGAGTTGAGAGGCGCCTGGCCGTCCGAGCCGCCCACCGCGTACAGCGCGCCGCCCAGCACGGCCACGGCCACTCCCAGGCGTCGCGTCGTCATGGCCGCCACCTGCACACGCTGGGCTATCACTCACGCCTAGCGGCAATCCTAGTCAGAACACGACATCGAACAAGTTGAGCGGCCCTGGCCGTCCGAGCCGCCCACCGCGTACAGCGCGCCGCCCAGCACGGCCACGGCCACTCCCAGGCGTCGCGTCGTCATGGCCGCCACCTGCACACGCTGGGCTATCACTCACGCCTAGCGGCAATCCTAGTCAGAACACGACATCGAACAAGTTGAGCGGCCCTGGCCGTCCGAGCCGCCCACCGCGTACAGCGCGCCGCCCAGCACGGCCACGGCCACTCCCAGGCGTCGCGTCGTCATGGCCGCCACCTGCACACGCTGGGCTATCACTCACGCCTAGCGGCAATCCTAGTCAGAACACGACATCGAACAAGTTGAGCGGCCCTGGCCGTCCGAGCCGCCCACCGCGTACAGCGCGCCGCCCAGCACGGCCACGGCCACTCCCAGGCGTCGCGTCGTCATGGCCGCCACCTGCACACGCTGGGCTATCACTCACGCCTAGCGGCAATCCTAGTCAGAACACGACATCGAACAAGTTGAGCGGCCCTGGCCGTCCGAGCCGCCCACCGCGTACAGCGCGCCGCCCAGCACGGCCACGGCCACTCCCAGGCGTCGCGTCGTCATGGCCGCCACCTGCACACGCTGGGCTATCACTCACGCCTAGCGGCAATCCTAGTCAGAACACGACATCGAACAAGTTGAGCGGCCCTGGCCGTCCGAGCCGCCCACCGCGTACAGCGCGCCGCCCAGCACGGCCACGGCCACTCCCAGGCGTCACGTCGTCATGGCCGCCACCTGCACACGCTGGGCTATCACTCACGCCTAGCGGCAATCCTAGTCAGAACACGACATCGAACAAGTTGAGCGGCCCTGGCCGTCCGAGCCGCCCACCGCGTACAGCGCGCCGCCCAGCACGGCCACGGCCACTCCCAGGCGTCGCGTCGTCATGGCCGCCACCTGCACACGCTGGGCTATCACTCACGCCTAGCGGCAATCCTAGTCAGAACACGACATCGAACAAGTTGAGCGGCCCTGGCCGTCCGAGCCGCCCACCGCGTACAGCGCGCCGCCCAGCACGGCCACGGCCACTCCCAGGCGTCGCGTCGTCATGGCCGCCACCTGCACACGCTGGGCTATCACTCACGCCTAGCGGCAATCCTAGTCAGAACACGACATCGAACAAGTTGAGCGGCCCTGGCCGTCCGAGCCGCCCACCGCGTACAGCGCGCCGCCCAGCACGGCCACGGCCACTCCCAGGCGTCGCGTCGTCATGGCCGCCACCTGCACACGCTGGGCTATCACTCACGCCTAGCGGCAATCCTAGTCAGAACACGACATCGAACAAGTTGAGCGGCCCTGGCCGTCCGAGCCGCCCACCGCGTACAGCGCGCCGCCCAGCACGGCCACGGCCACTCCCAGGCGTCGCGTCGTCATGGCCGCCACCTGCACACGCTGGGCTATCACTCACGCCTAGCGGCAATCCTAGTCAGAACACGACATCGAACAAGTTGAGCGGCCCTGGCCGTCCGAGCCGCCCACCGCGTACAGCGCGCCGCCCAGCACGGCCACGGCCACTCCCAGGCGTCGCGTCGTCATGGCCGCCACCTGCACACGCTGGGCTATCACTCACGCCTAGCGGCAATCCTAGTCAGAACACGACATCGAACAAGTTGAGCGGCCCTGGCCGTCCGAGCCGCCCACCGCGTACAGCGCGCCGCCCAGCACGGCCACGGCCACTCCCAGGCGTCGCGTCGTCATGGCCGCCACCTGCACACGCTGGGCTATCACTCACGCCTAGCGGCAATCCTAGTCAGAACACGACATCGAACAAGTTGAGCGGCCCTGGCCGTCCGAGCCGCCCACCGCGTACAGCGCGCCGCCCAGCACGGCCACGGCCACTCCCAGGCGTCGCGTCGTCATGGCCGCCACCTGCACACGCTGGGCTATCACTCACGCCTAGCGGCAATCCTAGTCAGAACACGACATCGAACAAGTTGAGCGGCCCTGGCCGTCCGAGCCGCCCACCGCGTACAGCGCGCCGCCCAGCACGGCCACGGCCACTCCCAGGCGTCGCGTCGTCATGGCCGCCACCTGCACACGCTGGGCTATCACTCACGCCTAGCGGCAATCCTAGTCAGAACACGACATCGAACAAGTTGAGCGGCCCTGGCCGTCCGAGCCGCCCACCGCGTACAGCGCGCCGCCCAGCACGGCCACGGCCACTCCCAGGCGTCGCGTCGTCATGGCCGCCACCTGCACACGCTGGGCTATCACTCACGCCTAGCGGCAATCCTAGTCAGAACACGACATCGAACAAGTTGAGCGGCCCTGGCCGTCCGAGCCGCCCACCGCGTACAGCGCGCCGCCCAGCACGGCCACGGCCACTCCCAGGCGTCGCGTCGTCATGGCCGCCACCTGCACACGCTGGGCTATCACTCACGCCTAGCGGCAATCCTAGTCAGAACACGACATCGAACAAGTTGAGCGGCCCTGGCCGTCCGAGCCGCCCACCGCGTACAGCGCGCCGCCCAGCACGGCCACGGCCACTCCCAGGCGTCGCGTCGTCATGGCCGCCACCTGCACACGCTGGGCTATCACTCACGCCTAGCGGCAATCCTAGTCAGAACACGACATCGAACAAGTTGAGCGGCCCTGGCCGTCCGAGCCGCCCACCGCGTACAGCGCGCCGCCCAGCACGGCCACGGCCACTCCCAGGCGTCGCGTCGTCATGGCCGCCACCTGCACACGCTGGGCTATCACTCACGCCTAGCGGCAATCCTAGTCAGAACACGACATCGAACAAGTTGAGCGGCCCTGGCCGTCCGAGCCGCCCACCGCGTACAGCGCGCCGCCCAGCACGGCCACGGCCACTCCCAGGCGTCGCGTCGTCATGGCCGCCACCTGCACACGCTGGGCTATCACTCACGCCTAGCGGCAATCCTAGTCAGAACACGACATCGAACAAGTTGAGCGGCCCTGGCCGTCCGAGCCGCCCACCGCGTACAGCGCGCCGCCCAGCACGGCCACGGCCACTCCCAGGCGTCGCGTCGTCATGGCCGCCACCTGCACACGCTGGGCTATCACTCACGCCTAGCGGCAATCCTAGTCAGAACACGACATCGAACAAGTTGAGCGGCCCTGGCCGTCCGAGCCGCCCACCGCGTACAGCGCGCCGCCCAGCACGGCCACGGCCACTCCCAGGCGTCGCGTCGTCATGGCCGCCACCTGCACACGCTGGGCTATCACTCACGCCTAGCGGCAATCCTAGTCAGAACACGACATCGAACAAGTTGAGCGGCCCTGGCCGTCCGAGCCGCCCACCGCGTACAGCGCGCCGCCCAGCACGGCCACGGCCACTCCCAGGCGTCGCGTCGTCATGGCCGCCACCTGCACACGCTGGGCTATCACTCACGCCTAGCGGCAATCCTAGTCAGAACACGACATCGAACAAGTTGAGCGGCCCTGGCCGTCCGAGCCGCCCACCGCGTACAGCGCGCCGCCCAGCACGGCCACGGCCACTCCCAGGCGTCGCGTCGTCATGGCCGCCACCTGCACACGCTGGGCTATCACTCACGCCTAGCGGCAATCCTAGTCAGAACACGACATCGAACAAGTTGAGCGGCCCTGGCCGTCCGAGCCGCCCACCGCGTACAGCGCGCCGCCCAGCACGGCCACGGCCACTCCCAGGCGTCGCGTCGTCATGGCCGCCACCTGCACACGCTGGGCTATCACTCACGCCTAGCGGCAATCCTAGTCAGAACACGACATCGAACAAGTTGAGCGGCCCTGGCCGTCCGAGCCGCCCACCGCGTACAGCGCGCCGCCCAGCACGGCCACGGCCACTCCCAGGCGTCACGTCGTCATGGCCGCCACCTGCACACGCTGGGCTATCACTCACGCCTAGCGGCAATCCTAGTCAGAACACGACATCGAACAAGTTGAGCGGCCCTGGCCGTCCGAGCCGCCCACCGCGTACAGCGCGCCGCCCAGCACGGCCACGGCCACTCCCAGGCGTCGCGTCGTCATGGCCGCCACCTGCACACGCTGGGCTATCACTCACGCCTAGCGGCAATCCTAGTCAGAACACGACATCGAACAAGTTGAGCGGCCCTGGCCGTCCGAGCCGCCCACCGCGTACAGCGCGCCGCCCAGCACGGCCACGGCCACTCCCAGGCGTCGCGTCGTCATGGCCGCCACCTGCACACGCTGGGCTATCACTCACGCCTAGCGGCAATCCTAGTCAGAACACGACATCGAACAAGTTGAGCGGCCCTGGCCGTCCGAGCCGCCCACCGCGTACAGCGCGCCGCCCAGCACGGCCACGGCCACTCCCAGGCGTCGCGTCGTCATGGCCGCCACCTGCACACGCTGGGCTATCACTCACGCCTAGCGGCAATCCTAGTCAGAACACGACATCGAACAAGTTGAGCGGCCCTGGCCGTCCGAGCCGCCCACCGCGTACAGCGCGCCGCCCAGCACGGCCACGGCCACTCCCAGGCGTCGCGTCGTCATGGCCGCCACCTGCACACGCTGGGCTATCACTCACGCCTAGCGGCAATCCTAGTCAGAACACGACATCGAACAAGTTGAGCGGCCCTGGCCGTCCGAGCCGCCCACCGCGTACAGCGCGCCGCCCAGCACGGCCACGGCCACTCCCAGGCGTCGCGTCGTCATGGCCGCCACCTGCACACGCTGGGCTATCACTCACGCCTAGCGGCAATCCTAGTCAGAACACGACATCGAACAAGTTGAGCGGCCCTGGCCGTCCGAGCCGCCCACCGCGTACAGCGCGCCGCCCAGCACGGCCACGGCCACTCCCAGGCGTCGCGTCGTCATGGCCGCCACCTGCACACGCTGGGCTATCACTCACGCCTAGCGGCAATCCTAGTCAGAACACGACATCGAACAAGTTGAGCGGCCCTGGCCGTCCGAGCCGCCCACCGCGTACAGCGCGCCGCCCAGCACGGCCACGGCCACTCCCAGGCGTCGCGTCGTCATGGCCGCCACCTGCACACGCTGGGCTATCACTCACGCCTAGCGGCAATCCTAGTCAGAACACGACATCGAACAAGTTGAGCGGCCCTGGCCGTCCGAGCCGCCCACCGCGTACAGCGCGCCGCCCAGCACGGCCACGGCCACTCCCAGGCGTCGCGTCGTCATGGCCGCCACCTGCACACGCTGGGCTATCACTCACGCCTAGCGGCAATCCTAGTCAGAACACGACATCGAACAAGTTGAGCGGCCCTGGCCGTCCGAGCCGCCCACCGCGTACAGCGCGCCGCCCAGCACGGCCACGGCCACTCCCAGGCGTCGCGTCGTCATGGCCGCCACCTGCACACGCTGGGCTATCACTCACGCCTAGCGGCAATCCTAGTCAGAACACGACATCGAACAAGTTGAGCGGCCCTGGCCGTCCGAGCCGCCCACCGCGTACAGCGCGCCGCCCAGCACGGCCACGGCCACTCCCAGGCGTCGCGTCGTCATGGCCGCCACCTGCACACGCTGGGCTATCACTCACGCCTAGCGGCAATCCTAGTCAGAACACGACATCGAACAAGTTGAGCGGCCCTGGCCGTCCGAGCCGCCCACCGCGTACAGCGCGCCGCCCAGCACGGCCACGGCCACTCCCAGGCGTCGCGTCGTCATGGCCGCCACCTGCACACGCTGGGCTATCACTCACGCCTAGCGGCAATCCTAGTCAGAACACGACATCGAACAAGTTGAGCGGCCCTGGCCGTCCGAGCCGCCCACCGCGTACAGCGCGCCGCCCAGCACGGCCACGGCCACTCCCAGGCGTCGCGTCGTCATGGCCGCCACCTGCACACGCTGGGCTATCACTCACGCCTAGCGGCAATCCTAGTCAGAACACGACATCGAACAAGTTGAGCGGCCCTGGCCGTCCGAGCCGCCCACCGCGTACAGCGCGCCGCCCAGCACGGCCACGGCCACTCCCAGGCGTCGCGTCGTCATGGCCGCCACCTGCACACGCTGGGCTATCACTCACGCCTAGCGGCAATCCTAGTCAGAACACGACATCGAACAAGTTGAGCGGCCCTGGCCGTCCGAGCCGCCCACCGCGTACAGCGCGCCGCCCAGCACGGCCACGGCCACTCCCAGGCGTCGCGTCGTCATGGCCGCCACCTGCACACGCTGGGCTATCTCTCACGCCTAGCGGCAATCCTAGTCAGAACACGACATCGAACAAGTTGAGCGGCCCTGGCCGTCCGAGCCGCCCACCGCGTACAGCGCGCCGCCCAGCACGGCCACGGCCACTCCCAGGCGTCGCGTCGTCATGGCCGCCACCTGCACACGCTGGGCTATCACTCACGCCTAGCGGCAATCCTAGTCAGAACACGACATCGAACAAGTTGAGCGGCCCTGGCCGTCCGAGCCGCCCACCGCGTACAGCGCGCCGCCCAGCACGGCCACGGCCACTCCCAGGCGTCGCGTCGTCATGGCCGCCACCTGCACACGCTGGGCTATCTATCACTCACGCCTAGCGGCAATCCTAGTCAGAACACGACATCGAACAAGTTGAGCGGCCCTGGCCGTCCGAGCCGCCCACCGCGTACAGCGCGCCGCCCAGCACGGCCACGGCCACTCCCAGGCGTCGCGTCGTCATGGCCGCCACCTGCACACGCTGGGCTATCACTCACGCCTAGCGGCAATCCTAGTCAGAACACGACATCGAACAAGTTGAGCGGCCCTGGCCTTCCGAGCCGCCCACCGCGTACAGCGCGCCGCCCAGCACGGCCACGGCCACTCCCAGGCGTCGCGTCGTCATGGCCGCCACCTGCACACGCTGGGCTATCACTCACGCCTAGCGGCAATCCTAGTCAGAACACGACATCGAACAAGTTGAGCGGCCCTGGCCGTCCGAGCCGCCCACCGCGTACAGCGCGCCGCCCAGCACGGCCACGGCCACTCCCAGGCGTCGCGTCGTCATGGCCGCTACCTGCACACGCTGGGCTATCACTCACGCCTAGCGGCAATCCTAGTCAGAACACGACATCGAACAAGTTGAGCGGCCCTGGCCGTCCGAGCCGCCCACCGCGTACAGCGCGCCGCCCAGCACGGCCACGGCCACTCCCAGGCGTCGCGTCGTCATGGCCGCCACCTGCACACGCTGGGCTATCACTCACGCCTAGCGGCAATCCTAGTCAGAACACGACATCGAACAAGTTGAGCGGCCCTGGCCGTCCGAGCCGCCCACCGCGTACAGCGCGCCGCCCAGCACGGCCACGGCCACTCCCAGGCGTCGCGTCGTCATGGCCGCCACCTGCACACGCTGGGCTATCACTCACGCCTAGCGGCAATCCTAGTCAGAACACGACATCGAACAAGTTGAGCGGCCCTGGCCGTCCGAGCCGCCCACCGCGTACAGCGCGCCGCCCAGCACGGCCACGGCCACTCCCAGGCGTTGCGTCGTCATGGCCGCCACCTGCACACGCTGGGCTATCACTCACGCCTAGCGGCAATCCTAGTCAGAACACGACATCGAACAATTTGAGCGGCCCTGGCCGTCCGAGCCGCCCACCGCGTACAGCGCGCCGCCCAGCACGGCCACGGCCACTCCCAGGCGTCGCGTCGTCATGGCCGCCACCTGCACACGCTGGGCTATCACTCACGCCTAGCGGCAATCCTAGTCAGAACACGACATCGAACAAGTTGAGCGGCCCTGGCCGTCCGAGCCGCCCACCGCGTACAGCGCGCCGCCCAGCACGGCCACGGCCACTCCCAGGCGTCGCGTCGTCATGGCCGCCACCTGCACACGCTGGGCTATCACTCACGCCTAGCGGCAATCCTAGTCAGAACACGACATCGAACAAGTTGAGCGGCCCTGGCCGTCCGAGCCGCCCACCGCGTACAGCGCGCCGCCCAGCACGGCCACGGCCACTCCCAGGCGTCGCGTCGTCATGGCCGCCACCTGCACACGCTGGGCTATCACTCACGCCTAGCGGCAATCCTAGTCAGAACACGACATCGAACAAGTTGAGCGGCCCTGGCCGTCCGAGCCGCCCACCGCGTACAGCGCGCCGCCCAGCACGGCCACGGCCACTCCCAGGCGTCGCGTCGTCATGGCCGCCACCTGCACACGCTGGGCTATCACTCACGCCTAGCGGCAATCCTAGTCAGAACACGACATCGAACAAGTTGAGCGGCCCTGGCCGTCCGAGCCGCCCACCGCGTACAGCGCGCCGCCCAGCACGGCCACGGCCACTCCCAGGCGTCGCGTCGTCATGGCCGCCACCTGCACACGCTGGGCTATCACTCACGCCTAGCGGCAATCCTAGTCAGAACACGACATCGAACAAGTTGAGCGGCCCTGGCCGTCCGAGCCGCCAACCGCGTACAGCGCGCCGCCCAGCACGGCCAGTTTTAGAACAGACCATAGAAAGTGTAGCGAGTATCACTGAGCGTCACCTTGGTCCAGCGGTTCTCCTTGGGCTCGTAGCGCTCCACGTGATTGAGGCACTGCACGCCGTCCTGGCCGCCCACGGCGTAAAGCGCGCCCTCGAGCACGGCCACGCCCACCGACGTGCGGCACGACGACGTGGGCGCCACGGAGCCGCACCACTGGGGCATTCAATGCATACGCACACATTTAGTAGAAATAATAGTACATTGTGATACAAGGGTGGAAAGTAGGTTATTGCAAACGAGCTGTCATTAACAAGCCCGAGGCGAAGGCGAGGGTATTTAATGGCACGAGTTTGCAATAACCTACACACCCGTGTATCACACGACGTTTTTCAATACAGTTGTGGGAAATAGTAAAAAACAAATAAAAAAAATAATCAAATTATCAGAAAAATTTAATTTTCAGAAAATGGCGCGTTTTTACACATATTTTTTTTACAACAAAAACAGCCTATACCGCCTATTAGATTTTTGACAAATGTTGATGTGAAAATAATTATATTAAAACTGATAATTCGTGCAGCACGGCCACGCCCACGCCGCAGCGCCGCTTGGACATGGGCGCGACCATCTTCCACTCCGACGTCTGCGGGTCGAAGCGATCCACCGACGCGATCGTACATGTGTAGTACCTGGTTGGTCTGCGGGTCGTACCGCTCGATGCTGTTGAGGTAGGACTGGCCGTCGTGGCCGCCCACCGCGTACAGCAAGTCGTGCAGCACAGCCACGCCCACGCCGCAGCGCCGCTTGGACATGGGCGCGACCATCTTCCACTCCGACGTCTGCGGGTCGAAGCGATCCACCGACGCGATCGTACATGTGTAGTACCTGGTTGGTCTGCGGGTCGTACCGCTCGATGCTGTTGAGGTAGGACTGGCCGTCGTGGCCGCCCACCGCGTACAGCAAGTCGTGCAGCACGGCCACGCCCACGCCGCAGCGCCGCTTGGACATGGGCGCGACCATCTTCCACTCCGACGTCTGCGGGTCGAAGCGATCCACCGACGCGATCGTACATGTGTAGTACCTGGTTGGTCTGCGGGTCGTACCGCTCGATGCTGTTGAGGTAGGACTGGCCGTCGTGGCCGCCCACCGCGTACAGCAAGTCGTGCAGCACGGCCACGCCCACGCCGCAGCGCCGCTTGGACATGGGCGCGACCATCTTCCACTCCGACGTCTGCGGGTCGAAGCGATCCACCGACGCGATCGTACATGTGTAGTACCTGGTTGGTCTGCGGGTCGTACCGCTCGATGCTGTTGAGGTAGGACTGGCCGTCGTGGCCGCCCACCGCGTACAGCAAGTCGTGCAGCACGGCCACGCCCACGCCGCAGCGCCGCTTGGACATGGGCGCGACCATCTTCCACTCCGACGTCTGCGGGTCGAAGCGCTCCACCGACGCGATCGCGTCGCCGCTGCACCAGCCGCCCACCGCGAATAGGACTTCACCTAGAACACCACCCCACGTTAAACTAGTATAAATAAATAAAAAAGCCATTTATTCTACTACCCTCTTACACTTTTTTTACAAAATATTTGTAGCATGCGCATTCGTTATTAACAGTAAGTACACACGGCTACATATCAAGCTACAAATTTCCAGAATAAGCTGACTTCTCATTATACGGATATCCTATACAATGCGAGATCAGCTTATACTGGAAATGTATAGCTTGATGTGTAGCCGTGTGTACCTATAACATTACAATTTCTAACATGCAAATAGTAGATTGTACATCAAGTGCATAAAACGCACCATTTTACGCGAGACGTATATCCATCCGAGCGAGCTTGCGAGCGAGGATGGATATAAAGTAGAGTGTAAAATGGGTTTTATGGACGAGTTGTACACTCTACTTTTCACTTCGATTACGAGGAAATAAAACAGCAACATGTAAAATAAGACCGCTCACTAAAAATAAATTGAAAATGTTTAATAATAATGTTTTAAGCACTCTTTCAACAGCTAGTTTTGATTCACAAGACCCCAATATCAACTATGGTACATTATTTTCTACAGTATGCCATGAGTTCAATAAAGCGTGTCCAGTAAAAAAAGTTACAATAAATGCTAAACCAAAATTTAGTGAATGGGCCACTGCTGGTATTAGAAAAAGCAGAGACTTTTTATATAAATTGTACCACGAAAAATCATTGACTTCTGATCAAATCCTTCATAATTATGTCAGGAACTATTCTAAGATATTTAAAAGAGTCTGCACTCAAGCTAAATCTAAATTAATAAGTAACAAAATTAGTATTTCTAATAATAAAATAAAAGCTGTGTGGCAGGTAATTAACAAAGAAACTGGAAACACAATACAGCGAGATCAGAATGAACTGTCTTTAAAAATTCACAATGAAACCATTTCAGATAAGTTAGAAGTTGCTGAGACACTAGAAAATTTGTTTACCAACATCCCAATAGAGGTTACGAAATCTCTCCCCTCATCATCTATACTAGCTGAATCTCTTCTCAAAGAAAACTTCAGTAAGGATATTCCCAGTTTTGAATTCAAGCCCATTTCTATTGTCACAATTAAAAAAGCATCCAAAAGTCTTAACATGAAAAACACTGAAGACTTATGGGGGATTTCCGTTAAAGTTCTTGGAGATATTATTGACACAATTGCCCCTGTCCTAACAGGAATATTTAATCAATGTTTGGACAGCGGTACGTTTCCAGATTTAATGAAACATAGTAAAGTAGTACCAATTTTTTAATCGGGTAGTAAGAGTGATCCTTCTAATTATAGACCTATATCTGTGCTACCAGCATTGAGTAAAATATATGAAAAAATCATGCTAGACCAGATGTTGTCACATTTTAACTCAAATGGGATTTTACATAGTCGCCAGTTTGGTTTCACGAAGGGTAGGTCGACGACTGACGCAGGAGTAAAACTCATCAGTCACATTTTGGAATCCTGGGAGAAGTCCCAGGATGCAATTGGCATTTTTTGTGACCTCTCAAAAGCGTTTGACTGCGTTGACCACAACACACTGATCTGTAAATTACGCCACTACGGAATTTGTGGACAAGCTGCCGATCTTGTTCTTTCCTATCTATCAAATAGGCAGCAAAAAGTACACGTTAACGGGGCGACTTCCTCGGGGTCTCTAGTTAAGATGGGCGTGCCTCAAGGTTCAATTCTTGGCCCTTTTCTATTTCTAGTTTATATTAATGACCTTCCTTACATGATGGCTAACTTATCGGATATAATTCTATTTGCTGATGACACATCTCTAATTTTTTAAATAGATAGAAAAGACACGGATGTCTTACATGTCAACGATAGTCTCGCTGTTCTTTCAAAATGGTTCGCAGCTAATAATCTTTTACTTAATGCGAATAAAACGAAATGTCTTAAGTTCTCATTACCAAATGTACCCCAAGTGGGTGTAAATTTAAAACTTGATGGCAAGAAACTAGATGCTATTACGGAAACTGTATTTCTAGGAATTACTTTAGATTCGAAATTGCAATGGGGCGCCCACATTAGAGCTCTTTCAGGTAGATTAAGTTCAGCTGCATATGCAGTAAGAAAAATAAGGCAGTTAACTGATATAGCAACAGCTAGGTTAGTATACTTTGCTTATTTCCACAGTATTATGTCTTATGGCGTTCTGCTGTGGGGATCGGCAGCTGACGTAGATTCCATTTTCATCTACAAAAGAGAGCTATCCGCGCGATCTATAAAATGGGTCCTCGTGAGTCCCTTAGAAATAAATTCAAAGTAATTGTTAAACTAACTTTGCCTTCTCTTTATATCTTACAACAACAACAACAACAATTTTGGAGTAATTTTCTTATTATTATTATTTTATTTTTATGTGTTTACATATCTCGGGACCCTGGGGTCCCGGACCTTTGGAAGGCGTACGAGGGGCCGAAGCCAACTCGCAGAGGCCCGTTAGGAGCTTTTAAATTGAATGAGGCACCAACCGACGATTATCCCTGTACGCACTATGCAAGTGCACCCAAGGACAACCCCCGGTTGGTGTAGGACTATTGCAGGATATGGAACAAAAGATATTGGACTATGGGTTTGGGTGATTAAAATGGACTGGTTACCAAAAACTATGGAAGGACTATGGCCCCTGCCTGATCAATGTTTTATTATACACGGATAAAATGGCAGGGGGTGACTTGCACACTCAATAATGGGCCCCCGAAAACGGTCGCTAGCACATAGTGACGTAGCGACAAGGGGGCAACAAGTCCTGAGGTGCTCGAGGAGTGGAGAGGTATTCCACGGCTCTCAGAACAAATCCCAGAGCCCGGAAGATGGTCAAGATCCCTACAAGCACTTACTGGAATACTTCCTTCCTCCGAGCATGTTTGCTCTTGCGAATCTCCACTCAAGCCGGCCAATAAAGGCAAGAATGAGTTGGGAGCTCAGTTCCTCGTCAGTGTTCACTCCAGCTGGCCAATAAAGGCAAGCCAGAGATGAGGAACATGACTTCTCCCGGGAGATAGGGTCCGTGGGGTCGCATCTGCCCAACAGCTCGCCACATGCTGCCCTGCGGGTTTCTGTATCTCTCTTGGTCTGGCTCCTCACCCTAGACATGTTCCGGTAAAGTAAACTCTACCGGCACAGACCCAGAGTTCCACCACGACGTCAACGTAGAGATACGGCGGTGGGGTTATTATTATTATTATTAGGATGGTCAACCTGTAAAGCGATTCATTTCCTGTCAATATTCAGAGTTTTCTGCTGGAGGAAACTGGGGATCTTTGGATGTTGAAGGGCGTGGAGTGCACAAGTATTTTTTTTTAACGTTCCCCCACACTAGGAATTTCTCCTGTATTGTGGGTGCGTTTACAAACATTTAAAGTCACATACACAAACAGCCAGACCCGGAACAACTACTTGTAGGTCATACAAATATTGGTTCCGTGCGAGAATCGAACCCGCGACACGCAGCGCAGCAGTCAATCGAACCACTGCGCCAACCGTGCCGTCGAGTATTGTTTGTATCGAGTACTTATTTTTCGCAAGGAGGTTGTATAGCATTGAGATGGAGGTCGAATATATTGGTGTGTTCTAAATTCAAACACCAAAATAGTGATTAAAAGTGCTTTTTATTCACTGTTTTCAGTGAATAAAATAAGCTTTTTAGAGGGGGAATGGTATAAAGTGGTTTATTATACTCTTTAGCTTTTTCTATGGCTTGAGTTACCACTTGTATGTGGTCCATTGTTGAAAAGTTCTTCCGAAAATCTGCTTGTTCGCTTGACTGATTTTCATCTAAAACCTTTGTAATTCTATTTAGAAACAATTTAGAAAATACCTTGTACACGCTTGACATCAGGCTGATGGGTCTATAATTGTTAAGGTCACTGCGGTCGCCTTTTTTGTGGAGAAGTACTGTAGTCGAGTCCGACCATTGCTCCGGAGTAGATCCAGTCTGATAGCTTTTTGCCGGTCGTAGTGAACAGACGTATCGAGCAATTATTACAATAAACAAATAATCAATTACGAAATTGTGACCTAGTTTTACCGTATAGCCAATAACAACGCATACTATTTTATTAGATTTGTGTAAGGAGTGTTAATAGAAATGGCTGGTGTTTAACAGAAACAAGATAACCAGCTTCACGATGGAGGATAGTCCATTCAACCGGAGTAGTAGATGCGTTCGCTCTCCACCTTCTACACCTGTGCCCGTGGCCGTACCTACTTCTACCCCTCAAGCGCCTACCCAAAGAAATGATGCCCCTGAAGTGATCTCGACGTCAGAAATTCAGAACTGGATGGCGATTATCGAACAGAGCCTGAAGGAGGTGTGCACTATAGCAGCTGATGGAAAGTTGAATGTGGAGCAGAAAACGCGCATCAGTAGCCTATGCCGGAAGGTTGGTCACGGGACCTCGCAGATGGCCGTCATGTACCAGTCCGTCAAAGCAAAAGTTCTCCAATCGCACTACAAAATTAGAACTCTCGAAAACCAACTCGATCTTTCGCAGCAGCTACAGAACCTTAAGCTAAGTATCGAAGATTCGACGAAACCTGCCCAGGGATCTTCCTTTGCTGACATGGTAAAGAAAGGTGCCAATAATTTTATCCAGCCGAGTTATGTAAGTTCGGTGGCCATCTATCCGAGTGACAAGTTGAAGACCAGCGATGAGACCAAAACTCTTGTCCAAAAAATTATCAACCCCGAACAAATGAAGCTCCATGTGAGAGGTCTGCGCAAGACAAAGAACGGCGGTGTAATCATCAGCACCGAGACAAAGGACGACATCGAGAAGCTGAGACAATCGGTGCAGCTAACCAAGTCAGGCCTAACAGTCGACGAGCCCCATAAAAGGAAGCCTAGGGTGGTGATAATAGGAGTACCAACATCCATGCAGGAAAATGAGGTTTTTACCTGTTTGTACGAGCAAAATATAGCCGAGAAACTTCAGGACTACAGCCTTGAGGTGTTTTTGAGTTCAATTAAATTAAGTCACAAGTCAGGTAAGAAAGACACTGAATCCTGTAATTACATAGTTGAAGTACCTGCAGTCATACGCAAAGCCCTGATATCACAAGACCGAGTTTTTGTAAATTGGTCATCATGCCCTGTGAGAGACTTTACTTTGGTCACTCGATGTTATAAGTGTCAGCAGTATGGACATGCGGCCAAGTCATGTCGACAGACATCGTACACCTGCGGCCACTGTGGTGATCAAGGTCACTCAGTAAAAGAATGTCCAAAAAAGGCTGACGAACCAATATGCGCTACTTGCTTGCATTTTAAAAAGCCAGACAAGCATAACACTGGCGCTGCTGAATGCCCCGCGAAAATAATGGCTGAAAAAAGGTACATCAACTCTGTAGATTATGTAGGCGCCTAAGAGCGCCGTTAATAAGTTATTTTTCTGACCTTTTTTTATTTTTATTTTTTTATTCTTAACTACCATTATGATAAATAGTTTGATTAATGATTTAGATAATTTCACTGTATCCGAATGCAAAGTTTGTGAAACTGAAAACTGCAAACAATATCTATCCGACTACAAAACTCCGCTTACCATATTAACGCAAAATATTCGCAGTGTTTTTAAGAATTTTGATAGCTTTAGTACATTTCAACAACGGCTAAACATAAACTGTGACGTTATTGTTTTAACCGAATGCTGGCTTGCTAAACAGTATAGCATCCCACTAATCCCGGGGTATAATATGTATAGAAGTACTATAAATTACAACCAAAACGATGGGGTGATAGTTTATGCAAGAGATCATCTCAATGTCTCTGTTCAGGAACCTGACATGCACGACTGTAACAGATTGTTAGTTAAAATTGGATTAGAATTTGCGATATTAGCATTGTATCGACCTCCGTCTTTTAAAAATACTAGCATTTTTACTGAATCTCTGAATGAAACCTTGCAAACACTGTCATCCATCAAAAACACGGTTGTAATAGGAGATATTAATATCAATATTCTACCAGGAAGTGCTGATGCGCCTGCTCAGGACTACCTCAACATATGCGCCTTTCATGGCCTACTCCCAGCACACAGCTTTCCTACACATCACAGTGGCTCCTGTTTGGATCATATTATGCTAAAATCGAATTTCCCTTCACTTGCACTTGTTGTTAACTCAACAATAACCGATCACAATGCTGTCCTACTAACCCTAAATTGTAAATTACCTAAACAAGACACTCGCAAAATTTCAAAACTGAATATAAATAAACTTGAAGAAGATTTACGCGTCATCAATTTTGATCCAGTCTATAATTCCGCTGACCCGCAGTTTTGCATGTTGTATGTAATTGAAAACTTACAAAATGCAATTCAGAAAAACACAGTCGTAACGCAGTTGAGCAACAAAAACTACAACCTTAAACCATGGATCACATCAGGTCTTATTCGCTGTATGAAAAATAGGGATAAACTGCATATGAAAGCTAAATCTAATCCAGACAATGCAGTATTGCAACTTTCGTACAAAAGATATCGAAATTTTTGTAATGATCTCCTTAAAAAAATTAAAAGGAACTACGACAAAGTGGCATTGGAAAAGGCTGGAACAAATAGTAAAAAGATCTGGAAATATATTAAAGACGCAACGTATACCACGAAAAAATATGAGTCATCTTCAGGTTTATTACAAGCACACTTGTCAACGCTGGAATCCGCTAACATAGCAAATGATTTCTTTATTAATGTTGGAAAGTGTCTAGCAGAAAAAAATCTGAGTCAATCCCAAAACCCAACGAGCACTCCTTTAACATGCAACACTGCTTTAACATCCTTTGTGCTGCTAGATACTGACGAGACTGAGGTAGAAAATATAATTATGTCCTTGAAAGAAGACTGTGCAGTTGGCTGGGATAACATATCGAATAAAATTATTAAAAAATTCAAGGACATTTTGGTACGACCACTGACCTATATTTTCCGTATTTGTTTATCTTCAGGTCATTTTCCTGAGTGTCTCAAAAAAGCTGTTATTGTCCCTGTATATAAATCAGGCAGCAAAAAGCAAGTGACAAATTATAGACCTATTTCTCTATTACCTTCTATGTCAAAAATATTGGAAAAAATTATAAACAAACGGTTGTTGAAATATGTGGAAGATAGATCAATTCTGTCTGAACGGCAGTTTGGATTTAGGCCAAAGGTTTCAACTTCAGATGCGGTACACCATCTGACTGATTATCTAGTGCAAGAACTTGACAAGGGTAACCACACAGTAGGAATTTTCCTTGACCTTGCCAAAGCGTTTGACACAGTTTCCATTCCAATTCTGTTGCGCAAGCTTGAGATCATGGGTGTAAGAGGCACCCAGCTGAAAATTTTCAAAAGTTATTTAGAAGATCGCACCCAGTGCGTAAAGGTTGGCAATGTTCTCAGTGCTGTTCAAAAAAACACATATTTTGGTGTTCCCCAAGGAAGTATTTTAGGGCCCACTCTGTTTTTGATTTACATAAATGACCTTTGCAATCTAAAGCTAGACCATGGCACTATTATAACTTACGCTGACGACACTGCTCTACTTTTTTCGGCTGACTCAGAAAATGAAGTCTACAATCTTGCGCAACACGGATTCAATATTGTAAATAAATGGCTTCAAAATAACTCACTAACTCTAAATGCAGAAAAGACACATTACATTAAGTTTTCGATGCGCAAGCAAATATCGCATATCCCCTCAACGTTGCATGCTCATTGTTGCCCAGTTCCTGCAGATAGCCAGTGTAAGTGTCCCAATATTAAAAAGACAGATAAACTAAAATACCTAGGTATAATATTAGATGAAACCCTTTCCTTCAAACAATATATGGAAGCTCTAAATAATAGAATTCGTAAGCTGATATATATATTTAAAAAGCTACGATTTATTGCAAATCCAAAAATAATTAGGCAAGTATACTTTGCTCTTTGTCAGTCAATTTTGACTTACTGTATTACTTCATGGGGTGGGGCGAATAAAACTTTGTTATTGACCATTGAAAGAGCTCAAAGAGCTATTCTCAAAATCGCTACTTGCCGCCCTTTCCTTTTCCCCACTAACCTCCTGTATAAATCTTGTGAAGTACTAACAGTTCGACAGTTATTTATAATGAGCACTGTACTAAAACAACATGCAACACTTCCATACAGCACTGAATTTACTAAAAAGAGACGGAAAGATATAGTTTGCCCTCAAAAAAGTACAAAACATGCTTTCACAGCCAAATTTCATATGTACCTCGGACCGCTACTCTATAACAGGCTAAATGAAAAGGGAAACATCTACTCCTTAAATCATAGTAATTGCAAGAAAATCCTTAAGGAAACTCTTCAAACTATGTCCTATGAAGATACAGAGAAATTATTACTAGTGCTAAAGTAAATATTGTTTGTATTATTGTTATTTTGTTTTTTAATTAGTTAGCTAAGTTAAGATTCTATAATTTTATACACCTTTTTACATATGTACCAATGATATTAATATGATGTGATTATTTAATCAATTAATGTTACCTCCAATCGCCTGAAACACAGGATTACCTAGTTCAGGCACAAATAATGAGTGAACTTGAGATAGATATAAGAAAAACTGTATTTAACTTTATACCTTATATTTTTGAATAAATTTTATTATTATTATTATTATTTTTATGTTTTTAACATATCTCGGGATCCTGGGGTCCCGGGCCTTTAGAAGGCGTACGAGGGGCCGAAGCCAACTCGCAGAGGCCCGTTACACGCTTGTAATGAAATGAGGCACCAACCGACGATTATCCCTGTACGCACTATGCCAGTGCACCCAAGGACAACCCCCGGTTGGTATAGGACTATTGCAGGATATGGAAACAAAAATACTGAACTATAGGTTTTGGGTGGTTAAAATGGACTGGTTACTTTAACTATGGAAGGACTATGGCCCCTGCCTGATCAATGTTTTATTATACACGAATAAAATGGCAGGGGGTGACTTGCACACTCAATAATGGGCCCCCGAAAACGGTCGCTAGCACATGGTGACGTAGCGACAAGGGGGCAACATGTCCTGAGGTGCTCGAGGAGTGGAGAGGTATTCCACGGCTCTCAGAACAATCCCAGAGCCCGGAAGATGGTCAAGATCCCTACAAGCACTTACTGGAATACTTCCTTCCTCCGAGCACGTTTGCTCTTGCGAATCTCCACTCAAGCCGGCCAATAAAGGCAAGAATGAGGTGGGAGCTCAGTTCCTCGTCAGTGTTCACTCCAGCCGGCCAATAAAGGCAAGCTAGAGATGAGGAACATGACTTCTCCCGGGAGATAGGGTCCGTGGGGTCGCAACTGCCCAACAGCTCGCCACATGCTGCCCTGCGGGTTTCTGTATCTCTCTTGGTCTGGCTCCTCACCCTAGAAATGTTCCGGTAAAGTAAACTGTACCGGCACAGACCCAGAGTTCGGAGCGCGCAAGCCCCACCACGACGTCAACGTAGAGATACGGCGGTGGGGTTATTATTATTATTATTATAGTTCTCAATATATTGTCAAATAGGGCTTGGAGGACGCTTTGCAAAGGTTCCGCGAGGGATTTCAGAAGCTCGTTTGTGATATTATCTTCACCTAGTGTTTTGATATTTTTTTGTTAATCTATAGCATATCTGATCTCCTCTTGCAGGACATTGGTTTTTTTAGTCGTGCTCAGTGCGATATATAGGTTGTAGTCATAGAAATATAAAAAACAGGAGAAGTGGCAAGGGGGCGTGTCTGTGTCCGCTCGCAATGATCTAAATGCTCGCAAAATAGGCAAATGGCGGTCTCCGCGAACTAGTGCGCTTTTGACCGCGATCGTGACAAATTATAAGAATGCCGTGTTGTTCAGTGATTTCTTGCAAAAACCGAAGCTAAAACAAAATGTTTGTACATCATGGAATCACTTACCATAAGTTAGTACAAGTATTTAACTATATTTGTCTTAAAAATCATGAAAAACAACAAGTAGTAAGATATTTCTTGCTTTTACTACGTTATTTTTGTTTTCATACATAACAGCGACTGTATTATTTTTGCAATAAATACATTGCTTCTTAACCACTACGTAAGTATGACGCTAAGTGACTGGACAACGCAATGTAAAAATCACAAAACGATATTTTGTGTATGCGGTTCATCGCGTAGTACGGCCGCTGTGATTTGCCTCGAGCTAATGATGTGCTGGTGCAGATCTACTAACGTAGGCTATCGACAATAGTGTCGATTGTCTAATTAATATTTTGCTATTATAGTTTATTCTTCAATTTGTCAACCGTTTTAACCCGGTTGGAAGACTTAAGTGAAATAATGTTTATCACACATCTATATTTTCTCATTTATTGATTATTTTTTTATTTACTTAATAATATTTTGTTTTTAGCAAAATATTGTTTATTTATATTATATTATTATTTGTATACCGTTTATTATTTATTTTATTTTTAGGTCCCCCACAAAAGTTTTAATTTAATTCAATAATAAATGGAAGAATCGATAACTTTTCGATTTAGTCAATCATTAGCGTATATGTAAAATAAATGGCTTTTGCACAGCACAACGATAGAGCCCGATGTTTTCGTGTGAGTGAGTTGTACGGTGCTTGGTAAATGCGCGTTGTGTTTGATGCGATAAAGTTTATAATTGATTGTGTAGTAAGTTACGATTTATGAATTGCGAGTGTGTGCGCGACTTCGTATCTATTGCTTTTACTGAACTGCATGTGTAGTTGTGCGAGTGGAAGGGATAGACTGGAGACATGGGGTTTCTTACATTTTTAGCTGCTGGGCATATCTCCTTATTTCTTATATCTATGGTTGTAGTCTTGTTGGTGACGGTTCGTTAGATTCATAGAGAGCGCTGTAGAAGTCTGTTGCCGCTTTCAATATTTCTCGTCTTTTTGTTACTTATTTCCCAGCTTTGTTTTTTATGTTAGGTGCCCACTCTGATTTGTTTCTTAGCTCTTTAAAAGCTCTTAATTGCTCCGGTTTTTTGTATAAAGGTTTCTAAAATAAACTGTCTATGTCCTCTATGATCTTTCCGTAGGTTTCGATTTATTTCCTTGCTAATTTGAGTAATTTTTGTTCGTACTTCTTTCGTTCTTTTGAAACGGTATAATTCTTTACGTTCTTCCAACAATTCATGAGTTTTTGTGCAATTTTTTTTTTACGTTTTGGTTCTTGTTTTGGTAATTTTTTAATCAAAGCTATTACTTCCGACACGAAAGCATTGTACTGGTATTGTATATGTATCTGGTGTTTTTTTTATTGCCTGCATCATTTTAGTTTCCCAGAATTTTCCAGTTTCACCTGAGATTAGTTGGCAATTTATTCGTATATTAGCTATTCGATTTCATAAACTTCCTTTTCTTTTTAATTCTTAGGTTTAGTGAACATCTTAACATACGATGGTCTGTTTCAAAGTTAAGGTTATTTATTATGTCGAATTTATGCATTTGTTTTGGTTGGCTCATAAGAAGGTAGTCAAAAAAAAAAAAAAAGGTACACCACTGACTACCTGCAGTATTGTCTCTCCTTCTACTTTTGATCCATCCAAAGGTTGTCTGTAAAAGATCGCTTTTAGCGATAAGACCGCCCATTGTGACACCCTATGTAACAGTTCTACATTTATATCTGTAATTTTTATGGTGTACATAATAAAGAGTATTCTATCTATCTATCTATACCCAAAGTCTCTAATTCAGATCATTTATGTAAACAAAGTAATGTCAAGAAATGTCACTGTCAAAATGACAGGACAGTGGTGCAAAACATTTTATCATATTCTTTTTTTGTAAATAGTCATCGCTAAAATTTAAGTGAATTAATTATAAGAACTATGCAAACAAAATACCGTTGCCAAACAATGTATTGTGTAGTATGTCGAAGACACGGCATATGATCATCATAATCAGCCCTTTTAAGTCCAGTGCTAGACGTAGACCTCCCAAAATCGATTTCCACTCGAAACAGTTTACTGCCATTTTCATCCAAAATGTGGCTAGATATGCTACTTACAATATGAATCTATGAATGAGAGTTGTAATGTTAGCGTTGTTGAAGATGTCAAACATTTGAAAATATTTGTATCTCCTGCATTGTTACCAGTATCATAAAATATTTTATACCAGAAAATCTCCTTTTTTTAATAACTTTGTTTATAACCGGAAATTTATAAAAATAATTACGGTATGATTATTTGCTAATTATTATTTCTTAAAATCAGTACTTAAAAGAAAATAAAACCTCTTTTTTCGCCATTTTATGTGAATTACCATTACGAATATATTGTTTTGTTATGTTATCCCCTTTGTTTACATAAATTATCTGAATTTGCGACTTTGGGTATAGTCTATTTCATTGTGATATTGATTATTTGATGACCGATATGTCCATTTTTTTTTATGAGGCTTCCTGTGGAACATACTATTTACTATCTTCAAATTATTTTCTAGTGCGTATTCTACCAACCGTCGTTGGCCACGTTCGTTTCTCTTGCCAGACGAATGTTTCCCAAAGCCTGAAGCCCAAACATAGATCTTATGCAGCGCTTTTGCGTTTTAAACGCAGCTTCCCTATTTGAAGAGCTACCCCAAAATATGATGCCGTATCTTAACACAGATGCAACAAGACCATGATATAGGCTGTAAGTAGGGCATCAGTGTTCACGGTTGGAGCAAGTTGAAACGATAACAAATAGGATGAGCAACTTATTTTCTTGCATAATGTTTCAATATGATGATTTCAGTTAAGTTGTCTATCTATTATAAGACCTAGGAATTTAGCACTGTCCACCTCATTAATTAGATTGTTTTGGAATTTCACGTCCATTTTTGTACTGGGTTTTCTATGGCCAAAGTGCATAATTTGAGTTTTAACTAGATTAATTTTTAAGTTATTATTGTTAAGCCAAGAGATTATCGAGATTAACGCGTCATTTACATCAGCTTCGTACTGGTCAGGTTTATTACACGCTACTGTTACCGTGCTATCATCAGCAAATAGTGTTATGGGGTAGTTTATGGCTTTGGGCAGGTCATTTATGTAGATTTAAAAAGTGGTGGACCCAGAACACTGCCCTGTGGTACGCCATAGTATATTCTTCTTTCGTTTTTAAATTTAAGTGTGTTATAGCAGTTTTTTTGTTTTCTATTTGAAAGATAAGTCATTATTAAATCCAGAATATTACCTCTTGTACCATAGGAGTACATTTTGTTTTAAGATATTGTGGTCAACATAGTCAAAGGCTTGTGATATGTCACAATACATAGCACAAAAAGTTGTCTTTTTATCAATATTAGTCATAATTGTATTCAAGAAGTCATAGATTGCAATATTTATTGTCTTATTTTTCCGGAAACCTTTTTGTTCGTTGCAGAGTATCATATTTTTTTCTAAATATGCATAAAGCTCGCTATAAATATACTTCTCATATATTTTTGAGAAAATTGGCAAAAGCGCAATAGGTCAAAAATTTTCCATTTGCTGTTTATCCCCTTTTTTGAAAACGGGTTTTACAATAGACTTTTAGACGGTCAGGAAAAATAGCATTCTAATGTAGCGAATATTCTGAGGGATCAGCAATAAATCGTATGCTTGGCAATTCTTTTTTTTTATTATTTATATTTTTATAAGACCCGTATAGAATACACAAACAAGAGTTTTGTTTTGTTATTTTAGTTTCTTGTCGTATAATTAATTTTGTCCTGACTACTATTACGTTTGCCTTCAGTTTGTAAATATCTAAGTTGTAATCTGTGGAAAATGTAGTGGGTAGTATATTTAAGTTTATTGTTATTTCTGATTATTTTTTATATACTACTGCTTATTTTCCCTTAAAATAAATAAATAAATAAATTCCTCCGCCGCGTCTGTCTGTTTGTCTGTCTGTCTGTTCGCGATAAACTCAAAAACTACTCAACCAATTTTACCGAAAGCTACATCTCCTCGGAATAATTTGGCTATTTTATATTTTCTGTAAAGAACCCGTGCAAAGCCAGGGCGCGTTGCTAGTTCGAAATAAATGCTTTGAGTTTGAGAACATCATCATCCAACAAGACCGGCGCTTGCCACGTCCAGCGGATTCTCGCAACTTTCACCAGGTCATGGCCCACCATGTTGGGCGCCTACGCGATGGAAGTTGTATACCTACATGACAGTGTTTGAAAATTCGAGTCAAATTGTTTGGAAACTGACACTATAAACTGTTCTGTCAAATAAATGCTCGTCCAAATATCTTAATTATAATACAACTTTTGTTTGTTTTTATTTTTTTTACTTACGGAAAATATGTCACAATCCTTTCTCTCGTGTAATGAAGAACTGTATAGGAATAGTTCATACCGTGTTAATAATATTAGCCAGTGATAACGAGGTCAGACCGATCGGTTCGCCGAACATAAATTGACCATACACAGCAGTTAATAATATTAAATATGTCGGTGTCCGGTACGCCAGCGCCATCTGGTGGCGTTCGATGGAGTTGGTGGAGTTCGCGCCATCGATTCTTGACAAATCGCCACGCCAGCGCTGCCTAGCGGCGCATGACAGAAGCTACAACTTAACGCTCGACCGGCGACAAGTGATCGCCGCACATTCGACAAGTGAAGTTCATCGTTGGCGGTCAAGCAGTGAAGACGTCTGGAAACTGTTGCGCGTTCGGTATAGTTGTGTCGTGTTCCTACATTAATTACTTTGCATACCCATTACTGTTAGAATTAAGTTATTCTAACTGCTGGGGAGTTTGTTCCACTACTTCTTCTTCCCAGCTAAAGCACTAGGAAGTGGTGAAGGGCGGACGTTTTGGGGGACTGTCTTGTGTAATTTTGAAGTGCTGATTCTCAGCCTAGTTGAGTAAATGACATTTGAGTTTAATTTGGTTTTTCTATTGCGCAATAACCTACACTACCCACAGTAGTTTAAAATATGGCTGATGATAACGAGAGAGACCTACCGTTTCTCCGACAAATATAAAACAGTTATAGGAAAAGTTCAGGTTTTCAGACCGTCATCTCTGTCACTCTATTGTAGAAATTATTTTATTGCATTATGGTAATGTGAAAAACCAACAAACTAACAACATACCTCTTCTCGTGGGCTTCCTAGGCCGTGTCCTGGGCCCCTGCATGAGCGGCCTCTCTTGAGGCAGCAGCAGGTAGTTCTTGGCCTCATCCAGCAGGTCTCGACATGCGTCGTCTGACCTGATGAGCAGTTCTGATGATACTGTGCCCACTAGGAACTTGGGGCTCAGGAGCGGTAGGCGGACGTGTTGTAGGACCTGGAATTGCGTACAAAACAGCAGATTATTGGATGGTGTAAAGGTGTTTTCGTCAACTTAGTGGTGGATAGTTTAATTTAATCCTTTAAATATAGGTTATACGAAAACAAAACAATGATTTTAATTTCTTTTTAAACCACTTTTACTCCTATTTACCTTCGTATTTACTTTTATTATTATTTTATTTATATATGTCTACATATCTCGGGACCCTGGGGTCCCGGACCTTTGGAAGGCGTACGAGGGGCCGAAGCCAACTCGCAGAGGCCCGTTAGACGCTTTTTAATTAAATGAGGCACCAACCGACGATTATCCCTGTACGCACTATGCAAGTGCACCCAAGGACATCCCCCGGTTGGTGTAGGACTGTTGCAGAATATGGAAAACAAAGATATTGGACTATGGGTTTGGGTGGTTAAAATGGACTGGTTACCAAAAACTATGGAAGGACTATGGCCCCTGCCTGATCAATGTTTTATTATACACGGATAAAATGGCAGGGGGTGACTTGCACACTCAATAATGGGTCCCCGAAAACGGTCGCTAGCACATAGTGACGTAGCGACAAGGGGGCAACATGTCCTGAGGTGCTCGAGGAGTGGAGAGGTATTCCAAGGCTCTCAGAACAATCCCAGAGCCCGGAAGATGGTCAAGATCCCTACAAGCACTTACTGGAATACTTCCTTCCTCCGAGCACGTTTGCTCTTTCGAATCTCCACTCAAGCCGGCCAATAAAGGCAAGAATGAGGTGGGAGCTCAGTTCCTCGTCAGTTTTCACTCCAGCCGGCCAATAAAGGCAAGCCAGAGATGAGGAACATGACTTCTCCCGGGAGATAGGGTCCGTGGGGTCGCAACTGCCCAACAGCTCGCCACATGCTGCCCTGCGGGTTTCTGTATCTCTCTTGGTCTGGCTCCTCACCCTAGACATGTTCCGGAAAAGTAAACTTTACCGGCAGAGACCTAGAGTTCGGAGCGCGCAAGCCCCACCACGACGTCAACGTAGAGATACGGCGGTGGGGTTATTATTATTATGACGTTTATTTATTTTTTATCCATATCAAATACATTTTTAAATATTTCTTAAAATATATATAAAAAACATTTAAAAATATAAAAAATAGTGGTCCGCCGGTGTCGGGAGCAGGGTCCAAGCTACCGGTGGTTAGGGCTGCAGAGACAGGAACCTCCGCACAATGCGAGCCGTATCAAGGAGTACTGCCTTCTGAATCAGGCCCTTGATCCAACCGCCTAACGAAAGCCTCGAGAGATGTTGATCGAGGCTTTTGGCCAGTAGGCCATTGGCCGTCACGACAATCGGCACAATGATAGCTGAGCTCACATTCCACATGTCAACAACCTCGTGTGCTAAGTCGAGATACTTTATTTGTTTCTCTTTCTCAGCTTTCACGAGGTTCTCATCATGTGGGATGGTAACATCAACTATCATTGCGCGGCGCGCTAATCGATCTATCACCACTATATCAGGTTTATTGGCAACAATAGTCCTGTCAGTAATGATAGACCGATCCCAGTACAACGTGACATGGTCATTTTCGAGAACTGAGTTGGGCACATACTTGTAATACGGTACCTCAGAATCCACAAGTCTATATTTCAAAGCAAGTTACTGGTGAATAATCCTAGCTACTTGATTATGCCTGTGCAAGTACTCGCCGTTAGCCAGACGAGAACAACCAGAGATAATATGTCTGATGGACTCACCCGGACGGTGGCATGCCCGACACACGTCAACCGTCCCATCCTTCATAATATGTCTCCGGTAGTTATTCGTTAAGATAACTTCGTCCATAATTGCACAAACAAAACCTTCAGTTTCCCCGAAAAGGTCACCAAAACGTAGCCAGGATACGGACGCTAAGAAATCTACATCGGGCTCATGGAGAGCCCGGTAGAAGCGCCCGTGAAGCTCCTTGTTTTGCCATACTTTCCTGCGGTCATCTGTAGTAAGTACCACAGGTTTGCGCCAGTTCTCTTTAGCCATGGACAGCGGGGTGAGCCCCTTGTCCACCGCGACCACATCACGGAGCATACCCACTTCGGCTTTAAAAAAATATTCTCTGAGGCTGCACACCTCGCGGTTGTGGAGGGTCTTCGTATTTAAAAATCCTCGGCCCCCGCACTTCCGCGGGATGTACAGTCTCATCACCGATGATCGTGGGTGATGCATCCGGTTTGCGGTCAGCAGTGTACGGACCCTCCTATCCAGGGCGTCTAGTTCGGTCTGAGTCCATTTGAGTATGCCGAAAGAGTACATCAAAACCGGCATGACCCAACCGTTGAAGGCACCTTGTTTCCGCCTGAAAGAAGGCTAATTAATACCTTCTTCAGACGACCAAAGAAGCGTTCCTTCAACGATTGTTTCATGTCAGCAACGTTGATGCCTAACGCTTCCGACATACCCAAATACTTATAGCTTTCGGATGAGGAGAGGGATCTAAGGTGTATGGAATCCGAGAGTTGTATTCCCTCGGATTCCATAATCTCCCCTCGCTTTACATGCATGACTGCACATTTGTCTACACTGTCTTATTACTATTATTATTATTTTGTTTATATATGTCTACATATCTCGGGACCCTGTCGTCCCGGACCTTTGGAAGGCGTACGAGGGGCCGAAGCCAACTCGCAGAGGCCCGTTAAACGCTTTTTAATTAAATGAGGCACCAACCGACGATTATCCCTGTACGCACTATGCAAGTGCACCCAAGGACAACCCCCAGTTGGTGTAGGACTATTGCAAGATATGGAAACAAAGATATTGGACTATGGGTTTGGGTGGTTAAAACGGACTGGTTACCTAAAACTATGGAAGGACTATGGCCCCTGCCTGATCAATGTTTTTTTACACACGGATAAAATGGCAGGGGGTGACTTGCACACTCAATAATGGGCCCCCGAAAACGGTCGCTAGCACATAGTGACGTAGCGACAAGGGGGCAACATGTCGTGAGGTGCTGGAGAGGTATTCCAAGGCTCTCAGAACAATCCCAGAGCCCGGAAGATGGTCAAGATCCCTACAAGCACTTACTGGAATACTTCCTTCCTCCGAGCACGTTTGCTCTTGCGAATCTCCACTCAAGCCGGCCAATAAAGGCAAGAATGAGGTGGGAGCTCAGTTCCTCGTCAGTGTTCACTCCAGCCGGCCAATAAAGGCAAGCCAGAGATGAGGAACATGACTTCTCCCGGAAGATAGGGTCCGTGGGGTCGCAACTGCCCAACAGCTCGCCACATGCTGCCCTGCAGGTTTCTGTATCTCTCTTGGTCTGGCTCCTCACCCTAGACATGTTCCGGCAAAGTAAACTCTACCGGCACAGACCTAGAGTTCGGAGCGCGCAAGCCCCACCACGACGTCAACGTAGAGATACGGCGGTGGGGTTATTATTATTATTATTATTATAATCTCAATACTCAATATACTTCATAATCACCCGAGTTAGGTATTGTCTTCTCTCAGCCAAGTTATACTTGACCCAGAACATGTCTGCCTAGAAAGTCTGTTCCTCGGAGCGCACATTGAGCTCGTCTGAGAACACTATGTCGATCAGCTAAATACTACGTATACCAATATTACTGACTTGTGCGAGGTGTTGTCTTCTTTCAGCCACGTTGTACTTGACCCAGGACATGACTGCCTGGAAGGTCTGTTCCTCGGAGCGCACGTTGAGCTCGTCTGAGGACACTATGTCGATCAGCTGCGCGGCTGGTAGCAGTAGGAACTCTTCGCTTTCCATTACCTGCAAGACGTTGTGTCATGTAGTTGAAATTATGGAGGTCTTATACGAAAAAGGAACCATTTTTATTTATAACGGCGTAATTAGTTTTTTTTTTTTACACTTGGGGACGGATTCCGGCTCGCGACTTTACTGCGAGATCAGCGATGGAACTGAAGGGAGCTGCTCTGGTACCATACAAAACTACCAGTAAACTATATAAACTGCGTAAACATAATTTAGTTTTCAATTAATAAGACTTTGGAAAAAAAAAAAAAATTACGTCTACACATAAAGACTCTTCACTACAACTTCAATATTTTTATGTCATTTTCAAAAGCCAGTACTAGTTACTCTAAAATCTACTTAATTAACACTTCTATGAAGTTGGTATTTCTTTGAGTAGAAATGACGTCAATTTGAAAAAATTCACCACATGTAGATGCAACATCCATACTAACCTCTGGAAAGTTTTGTTGTGTGAATTTGTCAGCGATCCGGAGCAGTTCTCTGCAGGAGTGTGTGTCGGCGAAAGCGCGGATGCCGAGGCAGTTGGAGCAGTCGAGCTGTCTCTTGAGGAACTCGCAGCACACGTCCTGGATCTCTTGGAGTTGGAGTAAGCAGGCCGCGGGGAGTAACGCCTGGAAGATGGCAGATCTATGATTAGTAACGGTTTCTGCTTGGCGAAAGGCTGATGAGTTTCGATTAGCAATAACCAATATACACGGTTATTTTTAACCGACTGTCCCAGGAGTGCAATTAATTAAGACTTCATGAGTATCGGCATACAAAAGTATTTTATTTTTATTTTAGAACGTGTATTTTCAACTAAGTGCGACTCGGGGACATTGATCCTTTGATCAATGGTTTACTTAAAATTATGATATCGGGAAATTGTTTTCGTTTTTTAGGGTTCCGTAACTTAAAAGGAAAAAACGGAACCCTTATAGGATCACTACTACTAGGATCTGTCTATCCGTTTGTCACAGCCAATTTGCTCCGAATCTACTGGGCCGATTAAGTTGAAATTTGGTACACATATGAACTTCTGTGACCCAAACACGGACGTGTAACGTAAATAAATGAATTTTGAATGTGGAGGTCACTTTTGGGGGGCAAACTAGAAAAGTTTAAATGTTTTAAAATCTGTACCGTGTGGCATATCAAATGAAAAGGCTTGTAGTAAGGATTTCAGATATATATATTTTTTTTTTTATAATTTTAAAATATATTCCTACTCTTAAAGTTATTTAACAAAAAAGATGAAAATTCACCATCCCCCCTTTATCTCCGAAACTACAGAGACTAAATTTAAAAAAAAATACAGCAAATAGTTCTATACTTATAGATTACAGGAAACTCTACAAAAAGTCTGTAGTCTTAAAATAGCATGGTAAATCATCCCAACTACGACACGCACTTGGCCGGGTATTTTTTTTGTTGTTGTTTTATTGCCATTAGATATTCATCGGGCCTGCGAAGCTTCGCTACTTAATCAAAAAGATCATGCAAAGGTGATCAACCTTTGAAATTAAATAATATATTATATTTTCGTTCCCAAAGTATAAATTACTATCCTCAATCTAGCTATTAGGGTCATAAAAGGTAAGTAGACAGTCCATAAGCTGCTCCTTAGTTCACACACCTGCACATTGCTCTCCTCCACGACTATGTGCGCGGTGTAGCAGAACTCCACCAGCTGCTCCATGGCCTGCTCGTCCACGTCGCGGATGGTCACCTCGGTGGCGCGCGACTCGGCCAGCTCACCCGTGAACATCGCGCGGAAGTACGGGCTGCATGCTGATAGTATGACCCTGGAAACGAATATAAAAAAAGAGTTATATTTCGAGTACGCTTTCACTTGCTGTACGTAAAGCGTTTTTACTCGCTGTATGTAGCCGACCGTCTCTACCTATCTATTTAGTAATGGTATGTAGCAAGGCTAGTGCGAAAAGATAGATTGCAGCAGTTTTCGGTTGACATTAGAAGATTGCTGAGACTATGTAACTTCGCACATAACGCTCTTATTACACATCATTCAAGAATTTCACGCCGCGTCAATAATAAGATTTTATCATTAAAATATTCAAACAAAGATAAAACTAGGTCAACTTAAAAAGTTAGTATTTTAATGATAAGATATCAAAAGCCTTGCAAAGATAAGTGTTTACATAGTACATACTGTTTGTAAATAGTTCCAATGTGGTTAGTGCATTCTTTACAAGTTATCTATTAGAACCTGGTTGAACGCCAGAATAACATAACACCATTTCCACGCCTGTAATCCCCGAAGGGTTGGGCAGAGGTGTATCTTAGTACACCAGAATTTCGCCAATTGTTTTTAGGTCCCATGTAATAGGGCTATTGCCATCAACCAGGCCCAAAACCAAACTAAACTCCGGGCTGCTACTGAGAAATTCCTGATGAAAAAAACACAATAACAGTTTGCTCGACTTGGTAATCGAACCCAGGACTACTAGACCAACGAATAGATATTTGGTGTTGGTTGTCTGCATTAGCGTGATTGTATCGATTAATACGAGCGTAGGTTATATTCGTAGGTACATTTGACGAACGCTTACGCTAGATGCAAAGTGCCTCAATTGCGATGTGTGCTAATTGCCCGCATGAGTTAACAAAAATAACATTACGCGTGTTTTTCCTGAAGGTTTCAGAGGTGTATAATACACACGCATTTCTGTAGTATAGTGTTAGGTTAAGGCCGGTGTAATAGTTGGCGTGCCTTTTGCCAATAACCGGACACACATTACCGGTGTGCGAACAGCTTCCTGTTGGCCACGTTGAGCACCACGTCGCACAGCTCACGATGGCGGCGCAGCGCGGACAGCTCGCCGAGGATGGCGCGCGGGTGCTTCTCCGAGGTGTGCGACAGGCGCGCGCCGCCGCCCCCGGGCGACCCGCCCTCGCCCATCCTGAGGACACACCCGAACCAGGCCTGTAGCTTTAAGGTCATAAGCGACCCAGGGTTGAGACCTGCGCGCTTGTATTTAGGCTGGACGATTAGAATGACAAGCGAACACAAAAAGCACCTAAAGCCTCAGGCCTCTTATTCGCACGCATTTTTTTTACATAATAATGTGTGCTTTTTACACCGTGTGTAGACAAGCTTATCAGTGTTGTATGGATAAATTTTAAAGTACCGTTGATTTTGACGGAGATGAAATGTCTGTGAATAAGTGGCCTTAAACTTAAAATACAGCAAAATTATATTATATTCTATCACAATCATTTAGGCACTTAGACACGGAAGGCAGGGGATGGAGTTTAGAGAGGTCTAGTAACAGTTAGGCTACTAAGTTTTACCTTTGATCAAGAAATACTTATTCAAATAACATGTAACTTAATTTTTTTTGTAAGTTTAAGTTTTAAGTTAATTACTTCATGTTCCGGGCCTCAAACAATATGGCGTCGGGCCGGACGGAAAGCCCAAAGGGCAGCATGCGGCCCGCGAGATTCAGCTTGTGTTTCGCTGAAATAGAACATAGGATTGTACGTCAGCGTCTCAACAAGCTATCGCGAGAAATATAGGTATATACAGGGGGATTAACATATTCTTGGTCAAAAATATAAACACTTACGACTAGGTAGATAGGTATACATATTACAAGAATATCTGCTGCTTACAGGAGTAATTTGGGTATGCTAAGAGACCAACATTTCTTGATTTTTTTAATAAATTAACTATTCATTGCGTCGTTGTCTTGTAGGTATCTCAAAATTCTCGATGTTATGCAGTCCCTAGCCTAGACGGTCAAAATTGCTTGACAAGCATGTGGATTTTTCATGCTTGTCAAGCAATTTTGGCCGTTTACAACGAAGCTTGATAGGCTTAACAAGCAAACTACATCCATACTTAATATTATAAATGTGAAAGTAACTCTGTCTGTCTGTCTGTATGTTACGTTTTCACGCCTAAACCGATGAACCAACCGTCATGAAATTTGGCAGAGATATAGCCTGGGATATGGAGAAAGACATAGGCCACTTTTTTACGCGATAACCAACCATCCACGCGGGCGGAGCCGCGGGCAAAAGCTAGTGCTATTATAAATGCTTGATGAAAAATTAATTTTTTTGCAATGCTTGATGAAAAATAAATGCAGATACTTGATAAGCATGCTTGATAAACACAACATCTGTACCTTACCTACCTATGTTCAACAAATAAAAATATTTGAATTTGACGTTGCGTCAAGCCTTGTCAAGCACGCTTGTCAAGCACTTGAATGCTTCTTAAGCAATTTTGATTGTCTAGGGACCCCATTATATTAATGATACACAAGGTACGTGTACGTCGAACTATTAAAGATTTCCAAATCACACTCAATGCATATGTGACAGATTTTTTTGGGCTTGCAAAGTAATGCAAGGGAATATACCTTAAGCCTCTAATTCAGATAATGTATGTAAACAAAGGGCATAACATATCAAAAAATATCTTAGTATTTCACAAAAAACGGCGAAAAAAAGGTTCCATTTTCTTATGAACTTTCTTGAGCTGAACGATTACTGACAAATGCGTGCACTGAATGGATAGGTCCACTCAATCTGTGTGGTTCTTTCTTCAAAAGACCATTTCAGACACCAATCTACATGGTCTTCACATGATTTGACCAAGATTATGTCTGGACTTTAAAAGAGACTGTGATCTCTGAGTTTGTTTCGGTCTTTCTTCTCAGAGTAGTCAGATACGAAACGCCGACCTCATCTAGTTTTAAAATATGATTGACGTGTAAAAGTGTTTGTAAAAACCTACTTACAGAAATAAAATCATTTATCATTTATAAGTAAGTACTGATTTTAGAAATAATAATAAAAGAAATATCATACCATAATTATTTTTATAAATTTTCAAAAAAATATTTAAACAAAGTTATTAAAAAAAGAGGATGAAGGTATATAATATTTTATGATACTGGTAACAATGCAGGAGATCCAAACATTTTCAAATTTTTTACTACTTAGATTCATATTATAAGTAGCATATCTTGCCACATGTTGGATGAAAACGGGTGTAAACTGTTCCAAATGGAAATCGATTTTGGGAGGCCTACGTCTAGTAGTGGTTTTAAAAGGGCTGATTATGATGATCATATGCCGCGTCTCCGACACACTACACAAAACATTGTTTGGCTACGATATTTTATTTGCATAGTTCTTATAATTAAGTAACTTTAATTTCATAGATGATCAATATGAATATATATTTAAAAAAATAATGATAAAACGATTTGCACCAGTGTTCTGTCATTTTGACACTGTCAAAATGACAGAACACTGGTGCAAATCGTTTTATCATTATTTTTGATTGTCTAGGGACCCCATTATATTAATGATACACAAGGTACGTGTACGTCGAACTATTAAAGATTTCCAAATCACACTCAATGCATATGTGACAGATTTTTTTGGGCTTGCAAAGTAATGCAAGGGAATATACCTTAAGCCTCTAATTCAGATAATGTATGTAAACAAAGGGCATAACATATCAAAAAATATCTTAGTATTTCACAAAAAACGGCGAAAAAAAGGTTCCATTTTCTTATGAACTTTCTTGAGCTGAACGATTACTGACAAATGCGTGCACTGAATGGATAGGTCCACTCAATCTGTGTGGTTCTTTCTTCAAAAGACCATTTCAGACACCAATCTACATGGTCTTCACATGATTTGACCAAGATTATGTCTGGACTTTAAAAGAGACTGTGATCTCTGAGTTTGTTTCGGTCTTTCTTCTCAGAGTAGTCAGATACGAAACGCCGACCTCATCTAGTTTTAAAATATGATTGACGTGTAAAAGTGTTTGTAAAAACCTACTTACAGAAATAAAATCATTTATCATTTATAAGTAAGTACTGATTTTAGAAATAATAATAAAAGAAATATCATACCATAATTATTTTTATAAATTTTCAAAAAAATATTTAAACAAAGTTATTAAAAAAAGAGGATGAAGGTATATAATATTTTATGATACTGGTAACAATGCAGGAGATCCAAACATTTTCAAATTTTTTACTACTTAGATTCATATTATAAGTAGCATATCTTGCCACATGTTGGATGAAAACGGGTGTAAACTGTTCCAAATGGAAATCGATTTTGGGAGGCCTACGTCTAGTAGTGGTTTTAAAAGGGCTGATTATGATGATCATATGCCGCGTCTCCGACACACTACACAAAACATTGTTTGGCTACGATATTTTATTTGCATAGTTCTTATAATTAAGTAACTTTAATTTCATAGATGATCAATATGAATATATATTTAAAAAAATAATGATAAAACGATTTGCACCAGTGTTCTGTCATTTTGACAGTGACATTTCTTGACGTTTCTTTGTTTACATAAATTATCTGAATCCATTAAGTTCAACCGTATCGGTAGATATTTTTTTTTTTTTTTTAAATACGTTGCACACTTGATTTCCAATTCACTTTAGACATTGGCAGAATAGTCGACATCAGCTTTAGAATAGAATAGAATAGTATTTCTCTTTATTCCAGTATCCACGACTCAAAAGCTGTTAGAAAATCTTATGACTATGTTAGTAAGCACTGATAAAACAAAAAAAAAAAAAAAAACAAATAACGGTGGCTTATTGCTGCGACAATCCATGAGTTAATTGCACAGCAGCGACCCACATAAACACAGTCCAGGCGACTGGCAATCATGCCTAAGATACTGTTGGTGCTGCCCCACAGCCTTTACTGTTACTACTACTGCTGTTGGTGCTGCTTTGCTTGCCATAATAAAAAAATTAATAGAATAGAATTATTAAAAACTTGGGGTATAGGTATGTACAAAGCCGTTGTATTCAAGCATTAGAAAAGCTGATAAAATATTCAGAAGAAAGCTGTGCATGACGACTGTTAAGTATTGAGAAACCGATTCTGTCTGATTGTTGAACTGTGACATAACTCACACTTGTATTCACCGAAGGGCTAGGCAGAGGTGTACCCTATAGTAGGTACTTACACCCACATTTAGCCAGTTATGTTTAAGTCCCACGTAATAGGGGGCGAGCCTATTGCCAGCAACCCGGCACAAATCCAGACTCTAGGCTGCTACTGAGAAATTCCTGATGGAAAAATTCAAAAACACTTTGCCCGACGACCCGGGAATCGAACCCAGGACCTAATAATCAGCAGTAGCTTGAACATAACTACTTACCTTTAATTCTAGAAACTATAACGTAATGTGTGTCGTCGATAAAACATGAAGTTAGGCCACACTCCGTGGTTTCGTCATCGACACGAATCGATTCTCGTCAGAAACCCTAAAGTGTGACTTTAGCAAATGAGATTTTCTCACGGAGCACAAAACCAAATTAAGCCTTCTTCTTCTTACCGTAATCTCTGTATCACAAACTTAAAAAAAACATCCTTATACTTACTACGTCAAACAAAGTATTTCGATAATATTTTTTTGTAATTACTTTTTGGAATCCCTAGTGCCATTATATAAAAAAACGGCAAAAAGATTATGTTTGTTGTATGGGAGCCCCCATTAAATATTTGTTTTATTTTAATTTAATTATTTATTTTTAAAGTGAATATATAACTAAATATTCTGTGAATATTTCAAGCGTCTACCTGTTGCCGTTATCAATATCGAGCAAAACAGAGCAAAAAAATCACGTTTTTTGTATGGCAGCCCCTTAAATATTAATTTTATTCTGTTTTTTAGTATTTGTTGTTATAGCGACCACAGAAATACATCATCCGTGAAAATTTCAAATGTCGAACTATCACGGTTTATGAGATACAGCCTGGTGACAGACGGACAGACTAACAGACAGACGGACTGCGGAGTCTTAGTTATAGGGTCCCGTTTTACCTTTTGGGTACGGAACCTTAAAAACGTGTCGATGCTCTCTCCACTAGTTTTGCGCTCCGTGGATTTTCCTGTTGTGCCGGTTACGTCATCGCATCATAAGAGTGGCAACTATACCCTAAACCGGTAGCAAGCAAAAGAATCACCTGTGGCGAAGATCTTCACCTCAAATGTAGACACAATAGATACGACTATCAGGTGACGAATCGCAACTACCTACTGATAATCCAAACTTCTGTCAAATGGAAATGTTTTATTAGTTATTGGAATGATGAAATGGTGTAAGGATACAACAGCTGTTATAAAAGCTCAACAATACGGAATAATTTATATATGTATATAGACATAAATAAATTTTAAGTGTCTGTTTGTAATGTCAAATTAACAGCTTTTTACTAAATGCATATGAACGTATATACGGTATATAAATATATATATTTTTTTTGTCTGACTGTTCTGGCTAATCTCCGAAACGGCTGGACCGATTTTGACTTTTCTTTTAGCAAAAGCCACGCGGGAGAATGCTGCCGCGGGCAGCAGCGAGTTTATAAATAAAATCTAGTTTTAATTCTAATCATTCAACTCCTGCCTGCAATCACGTCCTCACAAACATTAGTCACAGCGAACAGAACTATAGATCATTAGCGAAACTCCACAATTATTATCACAACCTTACAAATAAACCATTGGACTAGTATTACAATGTGCTGTGGATTCGCTTCATGACCTAGTTGTGCCTTGCGGTCTCGCCTACTTTATGTTCATGAAATAATATGGGTCACTAACTCACTACCTGTCACATCACGTTATTGCTTATGTATAGAGCTCGAAACATGTGATGCTGGATTACCTAGTATTGTCTGACAGGAACAGTCGGACGGAAGAATGCTCCAAACGACGTACTCGTACAATACACAGAAATAAACACAACAATATTATTAGGAAGGAAGAAAGTTAGCTAAACTTAATAAGTAGGTCAGCTTGGTGCTAAAATGTCAACCGCCTTGGAGCATGCGAGCTTTGTCAATATTCGTGCATTGTGAATTGTGATGCAGTTTGCGTAAATACGCAAACTGATTGTGAAATCACAATCCATAAAAACTAATAAAATTAAAGTGTCTGTTTGTAATGTCAAAATATCAGATTTTTACTAAATGCATAAGAAAGTACATAATAATATATAACGAAAAACCAATTTATAAATTTTTTCGGTCTGTCTGTGTGTTTTTTTCGCAAGTCTGTCTACTTGTTCGCTAGTCTGTCTGTCTGTTTGTCAGCTAATCTCCGAAATGACTGGACCGTTTTTGACGAGATTTTCAATGGCCGATAGCTGATGTTATAAAGAGTAACTTAGGCTACTCAGCTCTGGGCACGCCACAATTGTGGCGATAAGTCCCCTCTTTGAGGAGTGGCTAGAGAGGCGCCACGGCGTCCTCACCTTTCGCCTGACACAGGTCCTCACTGGACACGGGTGTTTCGGGAGGTTCCTGTTTCGGATTAGGCGGGAGGAAACGCCCGGGTGTTACCACTGTGTGGATCGCCCGGAGGACACGGTGGAGCATACGGTGGAGGTCTGCCCGGCTTGGGCAGAGCACCGCCGTGTCCTCACGGAGGCGATTGGCGGCGGCGATCTCTCGCGTCCGGCCCTGGTCCAGGCCATGATCCGGAGCGAGAGTGCATGGGAAGCAGTCACCTCCTTCTGCGAAGTAGTAATGCTCGCGAAGGAGGAGGCGGAATGCGTGAGGGAGCGGCAGTCTGTGCGCCCTCACGCCCCTAGTCGCCGCAGGAGACGCCCTGAGCGGCGGGAATCGGTAGCCGATTCCCGGCCACCGTAGGCGCGGGCTTGCGGACGGCGAGCTATGGGCAGTTCGCCGTCCGGTAAGGACCAGGCCCGGGTCGATGGCGCGTTGTGTTCCACGCGCGCCTCAAAGAGATGTCAGCACGCACTGACGGGGTCCGCTAGGACCGGTGCCTGCCAGGGTTGCGGGTTTGTCCGAAAGGGATACCGTGGCCCTGGCACACAGGCAACTGAAGGAACACGGGTGGGTTTTAGTCAGTAAAAGTCTGACACGCCCTCCCGCTCCACCCAGAGCGGGAGAAGTTATTTGATAATTTCCCAACCAAAAAAAAAAAAAAAAAAAAAAGGCTACTCAGCTCGTGGTAAATACGGGGATAAACAAAACAGTATTTTTTACTTCATAGTAAGAACAATAAGAGCTTGTGGGGCTCGTGGCTTAGTAATAACAGCCGCACGGGTCGATTAATCAGGTAAACCTACGCTTGCCACGGTTGGTCCGTGGATGGGTGACAATCTTTATTACATATAAGACCCGTGCCTCACCGTGTGTGTCAGGTTCCGTGCCTCGGAAGCACGTGAAGCCGTTGGTTCCGGCTGTCATTCGTGAATCTTTGACATTCGTTACGAGTCGTCAGAAGGCCGAAAGTCTGACAACCTGTTTTATCAAGGGCTATCGTATTACCCAGTTACTGGATTGTGGAGGTCAGATAGGCAGTCACTCCATATAAAATACTGGTATTCAGCTGCATATGGTTAGATTGGAAGCCTACCCCAACATGTTGGGAAAAGGCTAGGCAGATGATGAGTAAGAACAATAAGAAGAACATTTTTAAAAGCACTGGCACTACTGGAAAGCCAAAACTTTTGAATTCGATCGTTTTCCGGTGCCAAAACACAGGGTTTACTGAACTTTACTGTAACCTTAGTTGTTTGTCAAGCTACACGTCTTGGCACATATCACGCTTGAAATTACATGCCTGCACGTCTCTCAAATACGAAATACGCAAGTTAGCGGTCACACACATTGTCTCGTGTACCGTAACAGAGGGCGATCGGCAGACACTCGTGCCTGTAAACGTTAGGCGGATACGGGTATTATAAGCAAAAATATCAAAATAATCGGATTTATTTGATTTAAATCAGAATTTTAATTTGCAATTTCTTAAATCACGGGACTTAATCGTCACGTTTATGATTCCGGGGTTTTTGAGGAGGTATTATCCACTCTATGTTACTTACTTCCTCGAAGTTTAGGTAAATATACTATACCTATTCCAATCAATTATTATTAGTGAAGTGAGACATAAAAGTGGTAGATAGAATCTAAAAGGCACTTCATTGAACAATATCACTGTCGTATACTTCAGATTAAATTTGATAATGCTAGAGGCAAAACTAAGCACAGTATTATTTTGAGGCATTCCACTGGTTTATACTACACTCCCGGACTCCTAAATCGAGCCATCGTGCATTTCGATGTATAAAGACCAAAATAATTATGAATCAACGAAAAAGTTTTTATGCACTTTTGAAGCCGACTGCTGGACATAGGCCTCCCCCAAGCACCGTCAGTTCGAAGCCGACATACTGGCTATCGTGCAGGGTGGATCAGTTTAGGAGTCCAAGAGTGTCAAACTAAAAATTGTAAAAAAAAAAGCTAGAAACCACATAAAAGTTTTACATATTTAAATACAAAAAATCCATATTCATTACACATAATTATTTTACACGCAGGTATGAGGAAGAACAAATCAAATTGTTACCAAGTCTACAGTCAAGGCTACACTTCTCCCTAGCAACTCTCACCTAACCATTTAACTAGGAAACTAATTGTTCATGCTGTTAATTCGCATATTTACACAATCACCTTGTGTAATGTCAGTGGCGGCACACATCAATCGTGATGTAATGTAGCTGGTGCAGCCGTAAAACATTCTAATTATGTAAAACTTTAATTCATATCTGGGTTGATTATGTTTTAATTATGAGATTATGCGTTTAGGTCAGTATAATATCAGATGAAACTAAAGGAAACACGTTGGTATGAAGGGATTTATCTTGGGCCCAGTAGGTAACTGTGTTAATCATGGCAGTGTGCAGTGGGGTTTTATTCTAGCTTATGATTGTTATATTATGTACATCATACTTCTGTTTGTGTTGTTTATGTTATACTGATGAACTGCATATTTTATTCATCACAGTGCACACCTATTGTTAATAGTTAGTTCATCTACCACACACTAACAAATACTCTTTATGAGTGAAAACGGAAGTTCAGATTGAGTTCATTGTTTTAATATTTATGGGGATCTAATTTAGTTTTAAATTAATTTGTAAACACTGTTGACCCAATTAACAAGTGTCAAAGCTACACATACAGAAACATTACTAGAAACACATTAATATTCCTTTTTTTTATTAAATATGTTCTGTTCACGTTTTGTAAAAAGAAAACAAGTACGGAAGATAGGCTGTTTTGTTAAATCAGTTCTGTAATAAATCTAATACTGCATGAGAGTAAAGTTGTTGACATTGGTTTGTCTCTGATTGCTACATAAAATAATAGGTACTCATTATAACATACAAAAGAGGGTTACATTACCTAGAATCAGTAGAACATGAGTTTTACAAACAAGAAGATTTAAAGGAATCCTACTTCCCTCTCATTCTTTTATGTGGTGATAGGTACATAACATGTAAAAATGTTAGTTGTTGCTACTAGGCTTTATAAACAATCAGCTGTTCCCAGTTCAATATTTACAATACAAACCACTCAAGACACAAAACAATGACTTCATGTTTCATGTTATTACGGTCATCTATTAAAAAAACTATTCAAACAATGTGAAAAAATATTCGTGCCAATTATTTGTCAATGATATGAAAGTTCACTCACCTCTTGTGTCCGCGTGAGTTACCCAGCTGCAACCGCAGCGGGGGCGAAGCCCAGCCCCACACGGAGTCAATCTGCAACACACGAGCCAGCCAGACCGTCAGACATCCCAGCTTCACACACAAACCAATCCTGTTTGCCAATACAAACTAATTTATGCAATGTTTGCCCTCAGCTTCACTCAGCACTCACCTTTGACGATTCCTTTTCGACCTCACAAAGAAACCTGACCTCAAAGGAGTGTTATACACTTAATAAACGCCCTGAGGAATGTAAAATAGTTAACGGCACATCGATTTTCCGATTTCACAAGTTTTTATGTTTACTAATGTTGCAGCATAAGTATCGTACTTTTGTCCACTACTCAATTTTTTTTGAAGGTCTGATCAAAATAACTGACATGGTATCAAACGGCCTTCAATCAGAAATTTCTTTGCTTAGATCTTTTGACATAAATGAAAATTAATCCACATAAAATTACCAAAACTGTATCTCAATAATTTTCTTACATTTTCAAAGTGACTACATATTTTATTTATCTAAAATTATTTATAATCTAGTTTATTTATCACAAACAAGAGCATATTATTATTATACTCTTTGAACAAGAGTCAAGGTTTCGAATGCACATTGTATTGTCATTTTTGGCAAGTTTTGGATTGCCACAATAAAAAAAATTTTTTTTTTTTTTTTTTTTTTTTTTTGTGTATGGCATCTCGGAGGTATAACCACTGGGGGTTCCTGCTCCTTAACCGGACTTTCCTGTGGTGCCGCAAGCTCCTAACGAAGTTTACGCCTCCAGCCAGGGGGTTTTTACTATAATCTACTTAAGCTAGACGACTGCTCGCTAAGGGCACCCCAGATGGGGCTCGAACCTCGGCTTAGGGCAGTGTCGGAGGGAGGGTGGCAAGGGACCGTCGGTGGCTGGATAATATCAGGGTTCTGATTATTAATCGGGGGAGTTTGGATTACAGGCTCAGCTAAACCACATGCTGGCACATCGTTAAGCGTCGTCAAGGGACGGGGAGGGCTTATTAATCGGGGTGGGTTTCGCGCGGGACCTCTAAAGCGAGGTCGGAATTGTGATCGTGTTCGTGTTGTGTGTACTCTTCGAGCTGTACTAGTTTCCCTACGACTCTCCTGAATGAGAGTGGTGGGGTCGTCTGGGTCGGTCAGTGCGTGCCTTGGACGGCGGATCGTACTAATGCGGGAGGGGGTATAATTGGCGGCCTGCACAACGAGAGTGTTGCGGTGGGTGGCGGCAGAGTCAAAGAATCGCTTGGAAGAGCGTTTCAGAAATTGGGCTATTGTAGGCATTCTAAGCTCTACATGGAGGTTTGTGTTCCGAACGAACCAGGGGGCTCCCGTGCATTTACGGAGGAAACGATTTTGAATGATTTGCATCTTATGGATGACATGTGATTTTGCTTGGGCAAAAACTGGACTCGCATAGGTCATGATGGGGCGGATGCACGCGGTGTACAATCGCAATTTGCACTTGAGTGACAATTTGCTATTTTCGTGGACAAGGGAGTGAAGCCTATAGAGAGCGAAGGCGGCGCGCGAACGCACCTTACTTACATGCTCAGAAAAGGAGAGGCGTTGATCGAGAATGACACCTAGATATTTGGCTCGCTTCTCCCAAGGGATAGGCTTGCCGAACATGGTGACAGGTTTGGGCTTTGGGGGGATTTTTCTCGGTTTTACGAAGAGAACCGCTTGGCTTTTGTCAGGATTGACTTCGATCCGCCACTTTCTAAACCACGCACCGAGCTTGTCGGCTGCAGTCTGGAGAGTGTTGGTAATGACATTATGACTCTTCCCTCTGTAGTAAACGGCCGTATCGTCTGCGAACAGAGCCAACTGAGCCTTTTTAAACTTCGGGATGTCGCTGGTGTAAAGCGTAAAAGCCAGGGGGGATATCACAGAGCCCTGAGGGACTCCTGCGCGTATGGGATGGGAGGAGGAGAGGGCTCCCTCTATGCGATAGCGAAAGGTGCGATTCGACAAAAAGTCTCGTAAGATGAGCACGAGACGCTCGGGCACACCGAGTTGGTACAGCTTGTAAATCAAGCCGTTGTGCCAGACTTTGTCGAACGCTTTCGCTATATCAAAGAAGATAGCTCCTGTCATAAGGCCGCGTTGAAAGCCGGCGCTTATGTCCTCGACTATACGGTGGACCTGATGGGTCGACGAATGTTTGGTACGGAATCCAAACTGTTCGTGGGGGATAAGGCCCTTAGTCTCGGCGTAGTCTCTGAGACGCTTATAAATAAGCCTCTCGTAGAGTTTGCCCATGACTGTGAGCAGGCTAATGGGGCGGTAGCTCGCGGGCTCCTTCTTGGGTTTACCGGGTTTGGCAATACCGATTACTGTGGCCTCTTTCCACACTTGCGGGAAGACGTTATTGTTCATGGCTCCATTGAAGATGGTGGCCAAGAGCATTATCAGGTGGGCGGGGAACAATTGGACCACCCTATTGGTGATACCATCAGAGCCAGGGGCTTTACGAGGTTTCAGACCCTTTATGAGCTCGTGCACTTCCGCCGGTGTGACGGGAGCCAGAGGATACTCAGGGTCTTCAACGGGCGGGAGGGAGGCTCTACGTTCGACTTCAGCGTCGACCTCATCGAGGTGAGCTTGGTCTACTTGTTGAGAGCTGGGCGAGCTAAAAAAATATAAAACCATTTTCCTTTTATAGGTATTAACCGCTAACACTACGCGCGAGCGAAACGTTAACATCTGGCAAGCCGTGCCGCATACAGATGACTTAAAGATTTGTCCATAGATTTATTTTTGCTAATAATTAATTAAACCGCAATTATAATTGTAAAATTAAACAGGCTTAGCATGACGCTTTCTATGTCTGCGAAGACAAAACACAGCTCTTTCTATACAAAGTGATATTTCGTTTCTCTGTTTTTGACATCGCGCCGTAGAAATCCTTCTACAATCTATCATTTTGTTTACGATATTTAGGTCCCTAATAGTGTGTACACGAGAAAAATTAGGGTAGGGTAGGCAGGTAGGTAGGTAGGGTAGTGTAGTGTAGGGTAGGGTAGGGTAGGGTAGAGTAGGGTAGGTAGGTAGGTAGGTAGGTAGGGTAGTGTAGTGTAGGGTAGGGTAGGGTAGGTAGGTAGGTAGGTAGGTAGTGTAGTGTAGTGTAGGGTAGGGTAGGGTAGGGTAGTGTAGGGTAGGGTAGGGTAGGGTAGGTAGGTAGGTAGGTAGGTAGGGTAGGGTAGGGTAGGGTAGGTAGGTAGGTAGGGTAGGGTAGGTAGGTAGGTAGGTAGGAAGGGTAGGGTAGGGTAGGGTAGTGTAGTGTAAGGTAGGGTAGGGTAGGTAGGTAGGTAGGGTAGGGTAGAGTAGATAGGTAGGTAGAGTAGGGTAGGGTAGGTAAGTAGGTAGGGTAGGGTAGGGTAGGTAAGATAGGTAAGTAGGGTAGGGTAAGGTAGGTAGGTAGGTAGGGTAGGGTAGGGTAGGGTAGGTAGGTACATAGGTAGGGTAGGGTAGGGTAGAGTAGTGGAGTTTATACTATAGCTTTTGACCGAACGAAGTCTGTCGGGTCAGCTAGTTTTAGGCTCGTATTACAGAACGTCACTCAATACTCAAGCATTACTTAAAACTAGATTCAAGCCATTTGATAGTAATGCTTGAGTATTGAGTGACGTTCTGTAATACGGGCCTTAGAATATTTTGAAGTAGGTAGTTTCGCGAATTAATTTGAACGAATGAAAACCAGAACCACCACAGCCCTCAGCTGATTAAAATTGACATTGATGTTGACATTAGGGTTTTGACATTTAGTTGTTAACGATAACGTTTTCATTTTGATTTGTTTCCAAATTGTGTTCCCAAATAATTCGATGTTCGAATTAAATAAGTGTAAGAGAGTTAATAATATTTATTAATTAGACTCCGACAATGTCACTGAGTCTTCTATTAGAGAAATACGATGTATCCACTGACGAGGGATTACAGAAAGCGCTCAACGAGATTGAGAAAGAAGAGGTAAGTTGAATTGTTTTGGTGACGATGGCACAACTGCACAAGTTTTATGTTACAACAAACGAAGTATTTTCGCAGTCAGAGGTTGATGCGGCTCTTTCGGGAGTGCTATCCAGGGCGTGTTCCCTAGAGGGTCGTCTTCGGACGGCGAGTCAAGCTTACACGAAGCTGAGTGAAGTGAAGACAGATGCTCAAATCGCCGCTGATATGGTGGACAAGACGGCCGGGCTTGCAAGAGACGTTAGTGCTAAAGTTCGGCAGCTGGATCTGGCTAGGGTAAATAAGAAGCTGTGTATTTGTGTATTCATTGCCATGTCTATTCTACTGTCACAAATATTCAGAAAATATAGGTACCTACTTATCAATGAGTCTTGATCTTTCTTCCTAGTCTCGCGTGGCAGAATGTCAGCGTCGTGTGCACGACCTGATTGACCTGCAGTTGTGTAGTGCTGGGGTGGAAGCAGCTATCAAAGCACATGACTATGAAACTGGTATGTTCTTATGAAAACCTGAAATTCTAACTTAAAATCAACAAAAAAAAAAAGACAAAACCACAATATATGATCATTTTTCAATTAAATTTAATAATGTTATTCCAACAATAATTGTTGGAAAAAGTGATATAATTTTGAGACATTCTAAATACAGATGAATGTGTTACCAATTCCCTTTAGTTAAGATTTAAGCCTGAACAGGGATTGTTTTCACTTTTATCAGTTACTTTGAAACAGACCATACACTTTAATCTTAAAGTAACAGAATGTGATATTGAATTGTGCTCCAAGCACTCAGAGTACTCATTTGATATTATAAACATTAAGTCCTAGGTTTAAATTGATGCAATGGCCAAAACACTTAAGATTGTTTTATGCAATTTCAGTTTCATTAATGTTCACCTTTCAGGTGCTGGTCATGTGTCCAGGTTCCTCAGTATGGACCCAGGGTCAGTGGCAGCAGCAAGGGCACGTGGTGCACCAGACCCGCGCGATGCCATGACCCGAGCGGCTAACACCCTTCGGGAACATTTAGTGCGAAAGTATGTATATAAAAGCTGAAAACAGAGTTTTATTTAAATCAAACAACATTTTTTCTAATAATATCCCTGTCTGACTAACTTAATTTGCCAGCACGTTTGTTCAAATACAGCAAAGCACAAGTGGGCTTCTGACATTTTTGGGCAGTCCAAATAATAAAACTGAATGCAGTTAAAAACTACATAAGTTTTGACATAATTGTGTTTATGTGTGCTAGGTTTGAAGAAGCAGCGCGCAAGGAAGATGAGCCGAGCGTGGAGCGTCTGTTTAAGCTGTTCCCACAGATAGGACGAGCAGAAGAGGGAGTGGACCTCCTCGCCAAGTATCTTGCCACACAAGTTAGTCAACATTCATTCTGAACTTTTTGTTGTGTATATTGTTTTTGACCTATTATACAGGGTCAAATTAAAATGATGATGTGATGGGTATTTATTTAAGAAAACGATAAAACAAAAAAAAGCTTTGATGCTTTTTTGGGTTCAACAACTACTTGTAGTGTAGTTACTTGAAATATCAGATGAGAAAATTTGTTTTTGTTTTGTTTTATCATGAGATATTTCATTTGACCTTGTATGTGATGTGCCTCTGAAAATGATTCTACGGTTTACAGTTTAAGAAAACTTATTTCGCTCAAAAAGAATACAATTATTCACTCCTACGAGGAAAAACATAATAATTAAGTTAAGCGACGGTTTTTCTTGGTAATAAACTAAAATTAAGTTATAAAAACGGTAAGAACTTACAATTATACATTATTATTATTCAGGTGGTGCTTTAATAGCCTTTTAAAAGTTGGAAGTGATTTCGATTCCTTAATTACTTTAGGTATAGAGTTATAAAGTTCAGCCCCTTCATATACAATAGTCTATCTACTGTAGTTTTTCCTCGGTGCTCTTAAAATTATATGATTAGCCTGCCTCGTCATGCGCTTTAGAATTTGCAATGTTTTTGTAAATGTTATTTGTGTATGTATGAATCAATTAATTATTTTACGTATAAGTATGCAAGTGTCATTTTTATAAATTTGATCAATATTCATTAATTTTGTTTCTTTTAAAACTTTTTCAGAAGATGTTAAATAATCATAATTGAATAAAACTTTAACAATTTTATTTTGAGATTTTTGTAGTATTTTAAGGTGAGTTTTGGCAGCACTTCCCCATATTTCGATTAAATAATCGAGATGTGGTTTAACCATCGAGTTATAAATAATATATCTGACCTGTAGTGGGAGACATCGGACAATTTCTCTATGTGCACCAGTCAGTGATGATATCTTTTTTCTAACTTTCTCCATGTGAGGTTTCATTGCAAGTTTATCATCAAGAGTAAGACCTAAATATTTCTCAGTATTTGTTTTTAATAAGGGTTGACCATTTATATTTAACTCGCCATGTGTATTAAGTTTTTTATTTTTAGCACTATATATCATGATAAATGATAAATGATTTTATTTCTGTAAGTAGGTTTTTACAAACACTTTTACACGTCAATCATATTTTAAAACTAGATGAGGTCGGCATTTCGTATCTGACTACTCTGAGAAGAAAGACCGAAACAAACTCAGAGGTCACAGTCTCTTTTAAAGTCCAGACATAATCTTGGTCAAATCATGTGAAGACCATGTAGACTGGTGTCTGAAATGGTCTTTTGAAGAAAGAACCACACAGATTGAGTGGACCTGTCCATTCAGTGCACGCATTTGTCAGTAATCGTGCAGCTCAACTCAGAACATAAGGAGCTCAACGATTCGACGAACAATACCAAAGAAAGGACATTTGGGCAGGCCGCATAAATTACTCAAACTGCCATACCATGAACAGGAAAAAAAATATATAAATACTGAGAAGTAAAAAAATAAAAAATAAACAAAGACCCACATAGTCTTCACATTCACAATAATTAAAATAATAACATTATACTTCACAAGTAAATATTCATGTCAATGTGTATAAAGCAATCACAATAAAAAAAAAGTTTCAATATATAAAATTGGTAAACATGTATTTGGTTTTACTAGCATTTATAGTAAGCGGATTGCTTTGGACCCAGATAGCTAGTCTATTAAGATCACAGAAGGAATTGTTAAAGAAGCACACTTCTTTAACAATTCCTTCTATATTACTGCCAAAGTAAAAAATACTAGTATCGTCGGCATACAGTGAAATAACTCCCTTTAGTCCGATTTAAGTAATATTGTTGATGTAGATAAGGAATAATAGAGACCCTAGTATAGCACCTTGTGGTACTCCACAGGTAATGGGTTTGGGTTCACTGCGATGTTCACCAATGCCGACTACTTGGTACCTATTAGTAAGATAAGAATTTAATATTTTTCATGCAAAGCCAGTAATACCGATACTTTCCAGTTTTTTAAGAAGTAGTTTGTGACTTACAGTGTCAAATGCCTTTTTTAAATCAATGAAGATCCCAAGAGCTATTTGTTTTTTTATTAATGTTAGGTTTTAAGCCATACATATTAAAAATAAAATAAAATCTTCTGGTAATAAAATTAAAACAACTTGGAATATTATTAATTCAGAAACGAGAAGAACGACAGTGCGGAATCGTGACTTCCATCTAAAAATCAATGATGTAGATATTAAAGCAGACGTGGAGGTGGCAGCTGAGTTTGAAAATTTCTTTACTAATATTCCCATTTTAACAACCAAAACTCTGTCATCGTCGTCCTCTACTTCTGCTTACTCAATACTAAAAGAATGTGTACCAGAATGTGATCAGCACTTTAAATTCACAATTGTTACCGCTAAAGACATAATAGAAACTTTTAAAGATCTTGATGTAAAAAAAACTGCTGACCTTTGGGGATTATCAGTACATAACATGTCTTCAATAATTGATGTTATTTCACCGTTTTTAACAATTGTCTTTAATTCTTGTATTTCGTCTGGCGTATTTCCTGATCTGATGAAACTTAGCAAAGTGATTCCACTGTTCAAATCTGGCAGCACAACTGATCCCACGAATTTTCGGCCAATTTCGATATTACCTACATTAAGCAAAATCTTTGAAAAATTAATTTTAAAACAAATGTTAGGACATTTCAATTTACATAATTTACTTCATTTGAAACAGTTTGGTTTTACAAAGGGTCGTTCAACTACAGACGCGGGCGTGGAATTACTTAAGAGCATATTCGAGGCCTGGGAGGAGTCGCAGGATGCTCTTGGCATTTTCTGCGACTTGTCTAAGGCCTTCGATTGCGTACATCATGATACACTCATCAGGAAACTGCATCACTATGGTATGAGGGACAGGGCTCTCGACCTTCTGACTTCTTATCTGAACAACAGAATTCAGAAGGTTGATGTTAATGGCGAGAGATCTGCAGGATCTGCGGTCACTATGGGCGTTCCGCAGGGTTCAATTCTAGGTCCTTTCTTGTTTTTGATTTACATAAATGACTTACCTTATCACATAAGGGACAATCACAAGATTGTGTTATTCGCAGATGACACTTCCCTCATTTTTAAAATTAAACGTCAGTTAGTCAACTTTGAACAAGTTAACGATGCACTCTCTAAAGTTGTGCATTGGTTTAATGTAAATAATCTTCTCCTGAACGAAAAAAATACTAAATTCATTAAATTTTCAACGCCAAATGTCAGGCAGCTAACTACTAATGTTCAACTTAATGGAATAGATTTGGACCCTGTTGAGTCGACGGTTTTTCTTGGAATAACGATTGATGGTAAATTACAATGGGGCCCACACATAGAAAAATTGTCAGGAAGGCTAAGTTCGGCCGCCTATGCTGTTAAAAAAATTCGACAGATAACTGATTTAGATACTGCCAGAATTGTTTATTTTAGTTATTTTCATAGTCTTATGTCATATGGGATTCTTCTCTGGGGAACCTGTGCAGATATTAATACAATCTTTGTTTTACAGAAAAGGGCTGTTCGAGCCATTTATAGCCTTGGTGCAAGAGATTCCCTTCGGGAAAAATTTAAAGAAATAGATATTCTGACTGTAGCCTCTCAATATATATTTGAAAATCTATTGTATGTACACAAAAATATATCAAATTTTAAGAAAATGTCCGATATTCATAGTCTAAATACCAGAAATAAACACAATCTTGCTGTACATCGCACTCGCCTCCACAGAGTAGGCAACTCATTCATGGGTCAATGTATACGCTTTTACAACAAACTTCCCATTGAAATTCGAAACTTACCCATTAAACGATTTAAAAGCTGTATTAAAACCAAACTTTGCAAAAAAGGGTACTATAACACGTCTGATTATTTAGAAGACAAAAAAGCTTGGGATTGAACTGTTCGCTCTGCTTAAAGCCGTTTGATTAAACCGTAAAACTTGACATTTTAATAATTATACAACGTTTTATATACATACCTAATTATTGACATTATTAAATATTATATACAAAATGACATGAATATTTACTTTGAAAAGTATTACATATATTACTTTAATTAATGTGAATGTGAGCACTATGTGGGTCATTTGTTTTCTTTAAGATTATCTCTTTTTTCCTCTTTCTCAAGTAGTTTTAATGATGGTCTGGTTTTTTGAGTACTTTATGCGGCCTACCCAAATGTCCTTTCTTTGGTATTGTTCGTCGAGTCGTTGAGCTCCTTAAATCCTGAGTTGAGCTACACGTTTACTGACAAATGCTTGCACTGACTGGACAGGTCCACTCAAAATTGTGGTTCTTTCCTCAAAAGACCATTTCAGACACGGATCTACATGGTCCTCACATGATCTGACCAAGATTATGTCTGGACTTTAAAAGAGGCTTTGACCCCTGAGTTTGTTTCGCCATTTCTTTTCAGGGATAGTCAGATAGGAAATGTCGACTTCCTCAAGCTTGTTTTTATATTTTTTATATGACGTGTAAAAGTGATTCCGATATCCTATTTACAGAATAAACGATTTCATTTCATTTCATTTCATTTCATAAGTTAATAATACAGTCAATACACAGGTTTTTAATAAACCTAGATCAGGCAGGTCTACATTACAGTTAGAATAAAATGTTTCTCGATTGTAATTAATCTAAATCATAATTTAACTTTATACTTGAATAAATTATATTTTTATTTTTTTTATTTTTAATAGTCGCGGATAGGGTGTTTGATTTCTGTCAGAAGCCATATTGGTTTTTGGAAATAAAATTTATAGAATTTAAGTACGCTTGTAGCCTATTATGAATGACTTTTTCGTATATTTTAGAAATAATCGGTAATACCAATATTGGACGATAATTACTGACAATTCTGATTATTGATTCTACCATTAATCATCATCTTTCCACTTCTTAAGTCATATAATTTCCCTTTAGACAGAATCAACGATCCGTCGTGCCTGCGTAGTGTCTGACGTGAGCTCGGAGGCGGCCGTGTTCGCGGACGCCGTGACGCGCGTCGTGGAGGCGGGCGGCGCCGGCGTGGAGCGCGCGCGGCACGCAGCTGCGGGCCACGCGCCCGGCCTGCTGCACCGCGCGCTACGTGCTATACAGCCTGCGGTACGTAGTACTACCACACACGACATCTGACAGTCACGAGACGCGCGGCACGCAGCTGCGGGCCACGCGCCCGGCCTGCTGCACCGCGCGCTACGTGCTATACAGCCTGCGGTACGTAGTACTACCACACACGACATCTGACAGTCACGAGACGCGCGGCACGCAGCTGCGGGCCACGCGCCCGGCCTGCTGCACCGCGCGCTACGTGCTATACAGCCTGCGGTACGTAGTACTACCACACACGACATCTGACAGTCACGAGACGCGCGGCACGCAGCTGCGGGCCACGCGCCCGGCCTGCTGCACCGCGCGCTACGTGCTATACAGCCTGCGGTACGTAGTACTACCACACACGACATCTGACAGTCACGAGACGCGCGGCACGCAGCTGCGGGCCACGCGCCCGGCCTGCTGCACCGCGCGCTACGTGCTATACAGCCTGCGGTACGTAGTACTACCACACACGACATCTGACAGTCACGAGACGCGCGGCACGCAGCTGCGGGCCACGCGCCCGGCCTGCTGCACCGCGCGCTACGTGCTATACAGCCTGCGGTACGTAGTACTACCACACACGACATCTGACAGTCACGAGACGCGCGGCACGCAGCTGCGGGCCACGCGCCCGGCCTGCTGCACCGCGCGCTACGTGCTATACAGCCTGCGGTACGTAGTACTACCACACACGACATCTGACAGTCACGAGACGCGCGGCACGCAGCTGCGGGCCACGCGCCCGGCCTGCTGCACCGCGCGCTACGTGCTATACAGCCTGCGGTACGTAGTACTACCACACACGACATCTGACAGTCACGAGACGCGCGGCACGCAGCTGCGGGCCACGCGCCCGGCCTGCTGCACCGCGCGCTACGTGCTATACAGCCTGCGGTACGTAGTACTACCACACACGACATCTGACAGTCACGAGACGCGCGGCACGCAGCTGCGGGCCACGCGCCCGGCCTGCTGCACCGCGCGCTACGTGCTATACAGCCTGCGGTACGTAGTACTACCACACACGACATCTGACAGTCACGAGACGCGCGGCACGCAGCTGCGGGCCACGCGCCCGGCCTGCTGCACCGCGCGCTACGTGCTATACAGCCTGCGGTACGTAGTACTACCACACACGACATCTGACAGTCACGAGACGCGCGGCACGCAGCTGCGGGCCACGCGCCCGGCCTGCTGCACCGCGCGCTACGTGCTATACAGCCTGCGGTACGTAGTACTACCACACACGACATCTGACAGTCACGAGACGCGCGGCACGCAGCTGCGGGCCACGCGCCCGGCCTGCTGCACCGCGCGCTACGTGCTATACAGCCTGCGGTACGTAGTACTACCACACACGACATCTGACAGTCACGAGACGCGCGGCACGCAGCTGCGGGCCACGCGCCCGGCCTGCTGCACCGCGCGCTACGTGCTATACAGCCTGCGGTACGTAGTACTACCACACACGACATCTGACAGTCACGAGACGCGCGGCACGCAGCTGCGGGCCACGCGCCCGGCCTGCTGCACCGCGCGCTACGTGCTATACAGCCTGCGGTACGTAGTACTACCACACACGACATCTGACAGTCACGAAACGCGCGGCACGCAGCTGCGGGCCACGCGCCCGGCCTGCTGCACCGCGCGCTACGTGCTATACAGCCTGCGGTACGTAGTACTACCACACACGACATCTGACAGTCACGAGACGCGCGGCACGCAGCTGCGGGCCACGCGCCCGGCCTGCTGCACCGCGCGCTACGTGCTATACAGCCTGCGGTACGTAGTACTACCACACACGACATCTGACAGTCACGAGACGCGCGGCACGCAGCTGCGGGCCACGCGCCCGGCCTGCTGCACCGCGCGCTACGTGCTATACAGCCTGCGGTACGTAGTACTACCACACACGACATCTGACAGTCACGAGACGCGCGGCACGCAGCTGCGGGCCACGCGCCCGGCCTGCTGCACCGCGCGCTACGTGCTATACAGCCTGCGGTACGTAGTACTACCACACACGACATCTGACAGTCACGAGACGCGCGGCACGCAGCTGCGGGCCACGCGCCCGGCCTGCTGCACCGCGCGCTACGTGCTATACAGCCTGCGGTACGTAGTACTACCACACACGACATCTGACAGTCACGAGACGCGCGGCACGCAGCTGCGGGCCACGCGCCCGGCCTGCTGCACCGCGCGCTACGTGCTATACAGCCTGCGGTACGTAGTACTACCACACACGACATCTGACAGTCACGAGACGCGCGGCACGCAGCTGCGGGCCACGCGCCCGGCCTGCTGCACCGCGCGCTACGTGCTATACAGCCTGCGGTACGTAGTACTACCACACACGACATCTGACAGTCACGAGACGCGCGGCACGCAGCTGCGGGCCACGCGCCCGGCCTGCTGCACCGCGCGCTACGTGCTATACAGCCTGCGGTACGTAGTACTACCACACACAACATCTGACAGTCACGTTAACGAATGAGCGGCGAGACGCTGCGAGCGTTAACGAATGAGCGGCGAGACGCTGCGAGCGTTAACGAATGAGCGGCGAGACGCTGCGAGCGTTAACGAATGAGCGGCGAGACGCTGCGAGCGTTAACGAATGAGCGGCGAGACGCTGCGAGCGTTAACGAATGAGCGGCGAGACGCTGCGAGCGTTAACGAATGAGCGGCGAGACGCTGCGAGCGTTAACGAATGAGCGGCGAGACGCTGCGAGCGTTAACGAATGAGCGGCGAGACGCCGTGAGTGTTTACGAATGAGGGTCCTGCATTGCCCCCCGTCACGCCGCGCACGTACCTAAGGCGCTGTACAGCGGTATCGGTCAAACTATAATTAACTGCAAGCAATCGTATAATTTAGCACACGCACAATTTGTGACCAACATATAAACTACTACTTAACGGAAATTAATTCTGTAATTAAATTCATATTTATTAAGTAGGTTAGTAGTCCTCATAATTCTTTTTCCTGTAGGTTTGTGCTGGCGTCCGTCGCATCTTCACCGAGCTGGTCTTAGCACGACGCCTGGAGTCAGACCCTCACAGAGCCGGCATCTCTCACCTGAGTGCGGAGCCGGTCCTGGCTGAACTGGCCCTGACGCACTCCCGCATCTGGCTGTACTTCACGTTCCTCAGGAGGAAGGCTGAGGTAAACTGTAGCTATGTTGTATCTTCCATTAACTGTAGTCAGACACTCACAGGACTCGTATCTCTCCGTTTTTCTTTGCAACACCAGTAAATAAAAAATCGCTGACTTGAATAAATCTGCTGCTCCATACATTTGGGTTGAATAAACATCGCGTTTAGTTATTAAAATCGTTCCTATGCTAACAATTACTGTTCATATACCCGGATAGATAGGTTCATAGCTTGTAATTGGCTTTCTTCTACATATTACTTATGACTACTCGAATATATTAGCTGTAAGTTTTCTTAAAACGAATAAAATAAAATAAATTATTTTATATTCAACCTTATTCCAATGCTCATAAAAAGTCACGTGTCTACACAGTACTATGTATCTTCTTTGCACAGGTGGATGCAGCGCCTCTAAAAGAAGTAGAAAAGAAAGCGTGCGTAGACGCAGTGGAGAAGATCATAAACGAATGCGACCTCATGAGAACTGCGCAGGACATACTCGGACATTATCTCGCTTTGGAAAGGTATACCAATATATAGGGTGTATCTATTCAAACACGAAATATTTTAAGAGATACACCTTTAGGTTGTAAAGAAGCATGGAAACAATTTCTTTTTTAAATCTGACTACATAATTTAAAAAAAAAAAAAAAATACTTGATATGATTAATTATCAAAATTTACCGCGCTCGTGGTGCCACCGTGGCCGCGTCCGGTCGTGTCATTCATAGAATAAGTAAGTAAAGGATTTTTTGCAAAATGTCTCAAGCAATTTTAAAATTATAAATATTATGTAAAAATATGAAACACAGAAAAAAAAAATTTTTTCGCTGCTATGGCTTTTTTACTACCTATAGATGTTTCTCTTAAAATATTTCGTGTTTGAATAGATACACCTTATATACTCGTACATGATATTTCCACTTAAACAATAAACAACAACAAATATCAACTTTACTTGTGTGTGAATTAAGTTGATTTTAGAATGACTTTCAAATTCTACTGCACGTTCATGGTAACAATTTAACTTTGACTTTACTTCGGAGCAGTAACACCGGTTTTCGAAGTTCAAGTGTTACTATGGTTGACCGTCATAAGATTATTAATACAGCCGAAACTAAACTTTTTGGGGTTTATTTATAAACGCTGCTTAAAGTTAAGTAATGATTAGCGACTGTTTAACCATAATTTTTTAACGTTTGAACGTCACTTAACTTTATGCAACGTTTATGAATAAGTTCATCATCATCATCATCAGCCTATAGCAGTCCACTGCTGGACATAGGCCTCTCCAATTGCACGCCATTCAGCTCGATTCTCGGCAACTCTCATCCAGCTGCTACTAGCCACCCTGCGAAGATCGTCGCTCCACCTAGCCTGAGGGCGTCCTACCTTACGTTTGCCAATTCGCGGTCTCCACTCAAGAACACGTCTACCCCAACGGTCATCGGTTCTACGGCTAATATGGCCGGCCCATTACCACTTCAGCTTTCTTATTCTGTGAGCTATGTCGACAACTTTGGTTCTCTGCCGAATCACCTCGTTCCGGATTCGATCTCTCAGAGAAACTCCAAGCATAGCCCGTTCCATAGCACGCTGAGCGACCTTGAATTTATGGACCAGCCGTACCGTGAGTGTCCACGTTTCGGCTCCGTAAGTCATAACAGGCAGGACGCACTGATTGAAGACCTTGGTCTTTAGGTTCTGTGGAATACGCGACGAGAAGACTCGACGAAGTTTCCCAAACGGTGCCCAGCCCAGCTGAATTCTTCTGTTAGCCTCCCTCTCAAAGTTGTTCTTACCAAACTGCAGAGTTTGCCCGAGGTAAACATATTCCCGAACAACCTCAAGAGCACCGCCATTGACTGCAATCGATCCCGGAGTGACGTGTTCATTGAACATAACTTGGGTTTTGTCCAAGTTCATCCGGAGACCAATGCGTACAGAAGAATCAACTAGGCCATCCAGCATCTGCTGCAAGTCATGTAGCGATTCAGCCAGTGTGACAATGTCATCTGCAAATCTCAAGTGTGAGGTGTACTCGCCGTTGATGTTGATGCCACGTCCTTCCCAGTTCAGCATCTTAAACAAATCCTCCAATGCGTTAGAGAACAATTTCGGGGAAATTACGTCCCCTTGTCTCACGCCTCGACGCAGGGGGATATGTTCAGTTCGCTGATCCTGGGTTTGGACGGTCATTGTCGCGTTGTCATAAAGACACCTCAGCACTTGGATGTATCGCCAGTCGACTTGGCATCACTGCAGAGACTCCAAAACAGACCAGGTCTCGATAGAGTCAAAAGCCTTTTCATAGTCCACAAATGCAAGACATAGGGGCCGATTATACTCTTCGGACTTCTGTACAATTTGCCGCACTGTGTGGATGTGGTCTATGGTGCTGTATCCTCCTCGAAACCCGACCTGCTCCGGTGGCTGAAACTCGTCGAGTCTTCGCGCTAGACGATTCGTAACGACTCTTGAAAACAACTTGTATACGTGGCTAAGGAGCGAAATGGGTCTGTAATTCTTTAAAAGGGTCTTATCACCTTTTTTAAAGAAGAGAATGACCACACTCCTTCGCCACGCTTCTGGAGTTCTCCCAGAGAACAGGACAGAGTTAAAGAGCTCCCTAAGCTCTTTCAGGACAGGCATTCCTCCCGCCTTCAGGAGCTCGGTCGTAATCCCGTCCTCAACAAGGGCTTTTTCATTTTTAAGTTGTTTAAGAGCCGCCTCGATTTCATCTTGGCTGGCTTCTGGCAGTTCTTCTGTGAAATGGCAGACTAAGGTGGCTCTGGAATCCTCATTTTCGGGATCAGGTCGAGATGCGTGCGATGCGTATAATTGGCCGTAAAAGTTTTCTACTTCCGAAAGGATCTCCGGCTTCGAAACGACGATATCCCCACTGGATTTAGTCAACTTCGTCAGGTGGCTTCTCCCAAGTGACTGGACGAACACTTTCGACCCCCGATTTTGCTCAATCGCTTTCTCTATGGAGCGCGTATTGAAGCGACGTAAGTCGCGTCGTACCAGCGTTCTAATGTTCTTGTTGAGTGCCCGTTGTTCCAACGAAGTGATAGGTGGGTTTTCACGTCGCTCCGTCATAAGCTCTAAAGTCTCTTCCGAAAGTTTGGACCTCTTGCCTGTACGCCGCATTTTACAAAAACGCGTGCCTTCCTCCCTGAGGATTTCCGCCATTTGATCGAGCGCCCGGTCAACGTCGTTTGTGGTTTCCACGGCAGCAAATCGGTTCTCCAGGTCTGATTGGAACGCTTCAGATCCTAACATAGTTTGGAGCATGTTTGGACGGAGCCTAGACTTCATCAAACGAGTTCGCTCGAGCTTGAAGTTGATATTCAGAGAGCCTCGGACGAGTCTGTTATCACTGCCGGTGTTGAACCTGTTGATCACCGAGACATCCCTGAATATATGCTTTTTATCCGTTATGATGAAGTCTATCTCATTTTTCGTCATAGTGTCGGGGCTTCGCCACGTCCACTTTGGGGCTGTTTCTTAAAGAAGGAGTTCATCAAGAAAAGCCCCTCCTCAAGGAAGTTGACAAGCATGTGCCCCCTATGATTTCTGCTGCCAAACCCGTAGGATCCTACTACCGATTCGTTGCAATTCTGTACTCCCACTTTTGCGTTAAAATCCCCCATGAGAACGTTGTAGTGGGCCTTAGTAGTGCAATGTAAGGCCTTGGAGATGTCCTCGAACACTTCTTCCACTTCGTCATCCGAGTGTGCCGAGGTCGGTGCGTAAACCTGAACAACCTTGAGGCTATACCTCTCGGTTAACTTCAGTACTAGGTACGCTACCCTGTTCGAGACACGTGGAGACTGATGAATAAGTTAAGTGACATTTATACGTCAAAAATGTATGGTTAAACAGTCGCTAATCATTACTTATCTTTAAGAAACGTTTATAAATAAAACCCTATGTGTGAGCAATTAGATACTTTTAGGAATTACATGATTAGAAAAACTAAATTGTGAACGCAGTTTGCCTTGTGAATAAGCGAGCAAGCCATATTAAAAATCTTTTTGTAGGTACTTTTTGGAAGAGAGCGTAAACAAGGCGTTGAAGATGGCAACACCGCAGGTTGGAGTCACGACGTCCAGCTTGGTGGATGACGTGTTCTTTATAGCCAGGAAGGTTATCAGGTTAGTTTTACTTTTGGTAGATAATACATGATGATATTTTATTGTTATACTAGCCGAGCCCGCGGCGGTGCACACGTCACAGTTTGATCTATTGGCATTATAAGTTAATTGAAACGTGAAGTCATAGTGTATTTCCTCTGCAAAATACTCAATACTCAATCATTTATTGCATTCCACAATGTATATGCTTAGGTGATAAGTAAACATTTGTTGTAACAATCGTGGACCCTGTCGTGCACAGCAAAGAAAAATTTGAAGGAAGAGGGCTTATTTATACATGCAAAATGCATGCAATGCTTGTTAACTCCAACAGAGGAGGTTCGTGTATCTACGTAAAAAAAGGTCATAAATGGAAAGCGATTCCGAAATCAGTGTTATTTACTGAGTGCTCAACTTTTGAATGCTCTGCACTTGAGCTGACAGACTACAAAATGATTATTATTTGTTTATATAGGGTTCCTTTAACTAGTAACTTACACAATTTCTTTGCAAGATTAGATAAGATGCTCAAATATGTCAATATGAACTATAATAAGCATAATGTTGTAATAGCTGGCGATTTTAATATTGATATTTTAAAACAAAATAATGCCACATCTGAATTTGAATGTTTACTACTTAACTATAATCTAAGGCTTAAAATAACTGAGCCTACCAGAAAAATTAGCAAAACATGTATAGACAACTTTGCTCACAATTAGCAGAAGTGATTGATTTTGCATTATCTGATCACACCGCTCAGATACTGAGGTGTCTTGTTAAAAAAGTATGTCTGATTAAGAGCTGGAAAATTAAACGTAGAGACTATAGTGAGGAAAATCTTAAGAAGTTTAAAAACTATATAGAGAAATTGTCCTTTTCGGAAATGTACTCAACTTGTGATCCAAATGTAGCCTATAATATTTTCATTGATTTGTTTAAGTTATTTTACGATCTTTGCTTTCCATTTCAATATATCACAATTAATACTTATCGTAAAGCTCATTGGGTAACACGAGGTATCAAAGTTTGCAGTACGAGTATAAAAAAACGTGAACTTTTATGGCAATACAGAACAAAACCAACCGAGGTAAACAAAACTAAATTGACTCAATATTCAAAAAGATATAAGAAGATAATAAGACTAACTCAGCGCGCACAAAATAATCATTCAGGCTGCACACACGTGTCCAGCCAGCTAGAATTCAGGTTGGCTGGACATTAAGTTTTTATTGATTTCTCGTAAACCCTTACATGTGACGCCATAAATCAAACGTTATTACTGTCACAAATTGCGTCACTAAATTTTAGTAAAGGAACCATATTCGAAAACGCTCCCGTTATTTAGATTCGGAAGTGCCAGACAAAAGTTTTATACGTAAATTCAAGATGGCTTGGCACAGATTTTTGCATTTTTCTACTAAACCGCTGTACGTATCACAAAACTTTTAGCTCGATGCCTGTCACAAATGTATGTGACGCCCGTTGATATGCAAAAAGTCGTCAAAATCACTTCCGTTACCGAGATTGAGAGACCAGCGAAAAGTGGTTTTTCAAGCTGGCTGGACACGTTTTCGATCGATTATCTAAGCTTCTGTAGCGTCACAAATTCTGAAATAAGGGTGTTTAGCCGTCACAAATAGTGCCCTATTGACCTAGTTAAATGCGAGCGGTTTTGAAAATTTGTCCAGCCATCTTGAACGACATCTTTTTTTGTGTTTAATTAAATTAAATATGAAAAAATATATTTTGGTGATTTCTTATAATGTGTATTAGTATTTTAAGGTACGGCTAGGATTATTTTCAATAAATTATCTTTATAATTATTTTATACGCATTTTGTCCTTTAAATTCCGCTTTTATTTGAATTGTTTTGTTGAACTGGTTATATGTGGTATGATGAGAAAAATTAAATTATGCAATACAACAAGAAAGTCCCTATGTTCGTTAGGGCACTATTCGTAGGTTACTATGTGAGTACTATGTACAATAGAGCTACCATTTACCGGGTAATATGTCTTTTATTGACTTGAATGTGCCCTGGCGGCTGAGAGTATGTCATGCTCACTCAAATGTCTCGCTGGTGGTGGCGTGTGTGTTGGATCATTAAGTTCCCTTCAAAATGGTTGAGCTAAATGGTGCTGATCCATGCGTCATGTTCGTGAACGGGCGCCGTCAGTTGGGACTGGTAATCTCTTAGCTGCCACGGCTTATTTTAATTTTTGTGAATTGTTTCTATTACGGACGCTTCTAACGTGCACGTCTTTCTACATTGTTCTCACATGTATAACTTCAACATGAAAGATGTAACCCATATTTTGTAACAATATTTTGTTTTAAAAGAGTGTCCATGGAGTTTCTTGTCCGTTCTTCTCCATAGGAACCTACTACGCTTTGGAATGGGCAACTAGCTTCATCTTTCTGACTGACCGACCCCTTGACAATTCAAAAGTACCTGTAATTGGTTTATTTGAAATAAATGCTTTGAGTTTGAGTTTGAGTTGAGTTTGTAATTGGCCATCATCATGTTAAAACTTTGTAACCATTGTGTCTGATTAGCAGTAAGATTTCCAAAAAAAAAAAAAAAATATTGCTGTTCTTATATTTGTCAAGATTTACTGCAAAGCGTGATGATATTATTTTCGGAGGTTAAATCCATCAATCTGCAATGTTATAATTTTTTTTCTCGTCTATTAAAATCTTGCGGTAAACTGTTGAGGAATACAGTCGTAATGCCATATTGCTAATCCCCCATAGGAAATGACGTGATAATATGTTTAAGGAACAATTGTGCAACATTTTAACAGAATATATTCAATAGTTTTTGAGTCACAAAAAAACAATAATTCTAAAAACCATATTTCTGGCATTAGAACTTTTTAATTTAATAATTTTAATAATTTTTTAGTAATTCGTTTTTTCAAAAACATTCAATGTACAGTTTTGACTTCGCTACGATTTTATTATATATTGTATAGATGAGTTGTTAGTGATGAGTTAATTTTTGGCATAAAAAAAATGCCCATAAAAATGAAAGTACAATTTCATAACTGCCATTTTGAAATTGAGAATAGTCCTCCTTTTCGACATTGGCAAGCAATAATAATGTATCCATGAATGTAAGTCATAATTTATCGATGCCGCATTTGATTTAAAAATGGACTACATTTTCGGTATCAACACCCTCGTAAATTACTGAAAAAATCTTTGACAATTTGTACGCCATTTCGGAATTTGATGTTACGCGGGCCGCAGTCTTTGTATAGTCGTATTGTAAAATCTCTTCGTGCGATACAGACGTGCAGTATCATCGGGCAGTGTGGACGGCGCGTGCGCAGTACTGAACGAGGTGAGCGCTGCGCTGGAGCGCGGCGCGGCGGGGGCCCTGCGGCGCTGGCTGCGGGCCCCGCCGCACGAGCCGCTGCCGCTGCCGGGCCCGCGCCCCGCCCGCTACCCGCCCGACCCGCAGGACAGGGACGTGGAGGCGCAGAAGATACTCTATCTAGTAAGTGTGTTACTGTACACGGCGCGGCGGGGGCCCTGCGGCGCTGGCTGCGGGCCCCGCCGCACGAGCCGCTGCCGCTGCCGGGCCCGCGCCCCGCCCGCTACCCGCCCGACCCGCAGGACAGGGACGTGGAGGCGCAGAAGATACTCTATCTAGTAAGTGTGTTACTGTACACGGCGCGGCGGGGGCCCTGCGGCGCTGGCTGCGGGCCCCGCCGCACGAGCCGCTGCCGCTGCCGGGCCCGCGCCCCGCCCGCTACCCGCCCGACCCGCAGGACAGGGACGTGGAGGCGCAGAAGATACTCTATCTAGTAAGTGTGTTACTGTACACGGCGCGGCGGGGGCCCTGCGGCGCTGGCTGCGGGCCCCGCCGCACGAGCCGCTGCCGCTGCCGGGCCCGCGCCCCGCCCGCTACCCGCCCGACCCGCAGGACAGGGACGTGGAGGCGCAGAAGATACTCTATCTAGTAAGTGTGTTACTGTACACGGCGCGGCGGGGGCCCTGCGGCGCTGGCTGCGGGCCCCGCCGCACGAGCCGCTGCCGCTGCCGGGCCCGCGCCCCGCCCGCTACCCGCCCGACCCGCAGGACAGGGACGTGGAGGCGCAGAAGATACTCTATCTAGTAAGTGTGTTACTGTACACGGCGCGGCGGGGGCCCTGCGGCGCTGGCTGCGGGCCCCGCCGCACGAGCCGCTGCCGCTGCCGGGCCCGCGCCCCGCCCGCTACCCGCCCGACCCGCAGGACAGGGACGTGGAGGCGCAGAAGATACTCTATCTAGTAAGTGTGTTACTGTACACGGCGCGGCGGGGGCCCTGCGGCGCTGGCTGCGGGCCCCGCCGCACGAGCCGCTGCCGCTGCCGGGCCCGCGCCCCGCCCGCTACCCGCCCGACCCGCAGGACAGGGACGTGGAGGCGCAGAAGATACTCTATCTAGTAAGTGTGTTACTGTACACGGCGCGGCGGGGGCCCTGCGGCGCTGGCTGCGGGCCCCGCCGCACGAGCCGCTGCCGCTGCCGGGCCCGCGCCCCGCCCGCTACCCGCCCGACCCGCAGGACAGGGACGTGGAGGCGCAGAAGATACTCTATCTAGTAAGTGTGTTACTGTACACGGCGCGGCGGGGGCCCTGCGGCGCTGGCTGCGGGCCCCGCCGCACGAGCCGCTGCCGCTGCCGGGCCCGCGCCCCGCCCGCTACCCGCCCGACCCGCAGGACAGGGACGTGGAGGCGCAGAAGATACTCTATCTAGTAAGTGTGTTACTGTACACGGCGCGGCGGGGGCCCTGCGGCGCTGGCTGCGGGCCCCGCCGCACGAGCCGCTGCCGCTGCCGGGCCCGCGCCCCGCCCGCTACCCGCCCGACCCGCAGGACAGGGACGTGGAGGCGCAGAAGATACTCTATCTAGTAAGTGTGTTACTGTACACGGCGCGGCGGGGGCCCTGCGGCGCTGGCTGCGGGCCCCGCCGCACGAGCCGCTGCCGCTGCCGGGCCCGCGCCCCGCCCGCTACCCGCCCGACCCGCAGGACAGGGACGTGGAGGCGCAGAAGATACTCTATCTAGTAAGTGTGTTACTGTACACGGCGCGGCGGGGGCCCTGCGGCGCTGGCTGCGGGCCCCGCCGCACGAGCCGCTGCCGCTGCCGGGCCCGCGCCCCGCCCGCTACCCGCCCGACCCGCAGGACAGGGACGTGGAGGCGCAGAAGATACTCTATCTAGTAAGTGTGTTACTGTACACGGCGCGGCGGGGGCCCTGCGGCGCTGGCTGCGGGCCCCGCCGCACGAGCCGCTGCCGCTGCCGGGCCCGCGCCCCGCCCGCTACCCGCCCGACCCGCAGGACAGGGACGTGGAGGCGCAGAAGATACTCTATCTAGTAAGTGTGTTACTGTACACGGCGCGGCGGGGGCCCTGCGGCGCTGGCTGCGGGCCCCGCCGCACGAGCCGCTGCCGCTGCCGGGCCCGCGCCCCGCCCGCTACCCGCCCGACATCCTCATCATCTCAAACATCCTTTATTTCTAACGACACATCTAAAACTACAGGCACACATGAACGAAGCAGAAGCCGGCGCCGACTGGGCAGAGCGGCTCGCGAGCGAAGCGTGCGCGGCGGCCGGTTCGCTCGCCCGGAGCGGAGCGGAGCGCGACAAGCTGACGTCGTGCGCGGCCGGGCTTGGGACTGCAGCCGCAGCGTTCAGAGCAGCGCACGACCTGGCGCTGGCGGCGCTGGCGGCAGCGCTGCAGCCGCGGCTGGCGGCGTGGGCGCACGCGCTCGTGGACCCGGCGCCCCATGCAGGTATAGTGCAGTCATCTGTTGCGAGGCCATGTGGTCAAGCTTTCAGAAGTATACAGATACGCGTCTGATCCTTATTGTAGTGTGAATGTTTTGATGTAGTTCAATGACCAAACAAATATTGCAGATGAGATGGAAGACGATGCGGACGCTCTCCCTCAAGCCTTGGAGCAGCTGACGGAGGCGGCGCGTGCTCACATCTCGTCGCGGGCCGTGGACGCATTACTGTTAGCGGCTCTTGCAGAGCTGGCCGCCCGCGCTGAGGCTGCGCTCATGCACAACAGATACGACCGGGTACATTCATGTTGATCACAATGGTTGTGGGTTTCTCGAACCTATTTATTCATAAATTTTAAAATAAAAATAAAAGACGTGTGGCACTCGGGGACTGCCGCGGTCAAGCTATTGCATAGCATTTTGTATCAACTTACGCAATTATAATTATTTATTTATTTATTTTATTTATGCAGTATTTCTTTTTCTTTGATATTAATTCAAGTTACACTTTTTGAGCGTGGTCAACGATAAGAAAACAAATTTTTCTTTTATTAAATAAACAAAGAGTATATAATATTAAGAGACGGGAGTCCCATAGATAAAAATTAAAAACGTCGCTTGTATGAAACGTGAGCTAATAATGAATACCAACATAACAGAAATGACACGGACTGCAGACATGACATAAAGCTGCCAACATAATAACAAGATAGGGATGTACTACTACTCACTCGTAATTTTTATCGATATGTTGCTGTAAAAAATTTCGGGTTTTAGGATCCTGACATTTTTACGGATTCATTCTTAATAAATTTAAGGCAAAGGTCACTTAGGCCAACGGTAACTTTCGATTTGAACTAAGGTTACGTGGTAATTTTCTTATAAAAAGAAACCAGCTACGGCTGTGATTCCACGTTGGCGTAAGCGGGGTTCAGAGGCAAATCCCATTGTATAGTCTAGATCTAATCCGAGGTAAACTTGACTATAAGATGAGATTTGCTGTGATGATAATAAAATAAAACAAAACTTTGGACTTAAGTTTTTTTATAATAATTAGAACACCTTTGCCTTTCTATTGATCATTCAATTGGCAATGGTTCAGCAGTTGATGTTGAAGGTACTGAAATGTAGAAAACACGTTGCTTATTAACTGACACATGAACAAGTGAATTCAAATTTAATTCTAATCTTGAATAGTTACTTGGGCTTAGTCTCATTCTTTTTATCACATTTTCATTTGAAAAAGGGTCTGTAATAGACAAAAAAGTATCTGTAATATTTACAATTGATACATTCAATACAGTTAATCAAATAGTAAAGTGAATTTAATAAGTTTAAAATAAACATAAACCTTACCCCCAATAGAACATATTTTCCTGTCTTTTGAACATTCTACTGGCAATGGTTCAGCAGTTGATGTTGAAGGTACTGCAATAAAAACAAAATGTAGTCATTCACTTCTAATTCCAAAAACAATGAAGGGTATCGTAGTAGGGATGAATTAATCCCAAGAACCGAATTAACATTGTAGTTGAAAAACATGTTTCCCCATACTTTCCAACTGCATAATAATAATGTAAGTACACACAATATTGAGTAATTTACCATGTTATTTTAAGACCATAGACTTCTTAAAGGTTTTGCTGTAATCTTTAAGTATAGAACTGTACACTGTATTTTTTTTAATGTTAGGATCAGCAGTTTCGGAGATAAGGGGGGAAATGGTAAATTTTCATCTATTTTCTTTTTTTTTTATGTTAGGATCAGCAGTTTCGGAGATAAGGGGGGAAATGGTAAATTCTCATCTATTTTCTTTAATAATTTTCATTAAAAATGTAAAATGAAATGAAAGGACTTGTCAAGAGTATTTTTTTTAAATAATTTAATAAAAAGTTCTCTTGTCAAGTCCTTTCATTTCATATGTCACATGATACATTTTGCATGTGTACCAAAATGCAACTTAATCGGTCCAGTAGATGAAGGTACATGGGTTCCGTTTTTTCATTCGGACGTACAGTACCCAAAAAAAAAAAAAAAACTTACTAGATGTACCAGTCCAAGAATCGCAGCAGTCGAAGTAGAAGATAACTCTGCAAAATATAATTGAACATGAGTTACTAAAGTAATCGGAAAGGGTGAGTTAGGATGAATTACGACTGGAAAATAAAGTCTTACCTGTTTGCTCACTTTTGAAGATGTGTAGTGGAAATCCAACGAACAGCTCATCTGCCATTGGTTCTGCAGTAAGTTCTACAGACGGAGTAGCATTTTTTCTTAGTTGTGTCTTCTTTTTATTGAAATCCTTTGGTAGAAACTGACTGCCACAAATATGTTCCAATTGATGTAGCTTTTCAATGGGTACATACACCAAGTCTTCTTTCCCGTAACTTTAACCCATTTTTTACATCTAGCTGGAACATTTTATTACATTATGATGATTATAATAGTAGTGTATTTAAACTTATATCTTTGTTATTTTGGTTTTGTAGTATTAATAGAATAACAGAGAAAATTAAATGAAATACGAATATTATAATAATTAAAATATCGACAGTCGATAAAAAAGTAACATTCGTCAAGCGTAATTTTGTAAATTTTGGACTTTAAATCAAGTAATTTATTTTCTGTAAGAGCTTATCAATGTTTTTTAACATAACAATTGAAAATATATGCTTACCTACCTTCATTCAAAGGAAATTTGGCTATGAAGATTCGCATTTGACCATCTGACCGGCCGGATCTTATAACACATATTTCACACGTTTTGTAATGCATTGCAACTTAAATTACGTCACACGTACATACATAAATACAACAATAACTCTAATTTACGATAAATATCCACAAAACACAGAATAAAAACAAAAACAGCGCTTTGTTGACAAAGTTCTTGACAACAAACAAGACAAGAATATAGCGGCCGGTAGCTATGGCGGCTGAGTAGCGTAGTGCGATAGAGTCGAATAGATGTTAAAGCGAGACAGCGATAGCGTGAGGTTTTTTCGTTACGGAATTTCTGGATTCGGTCCCCGCGCTCAAGGCCCGCGGTAGAAGCTATGCAATAGCTTAAAATCTGTGCGGCCGGGGAACCCTCGTCAGAAACAAACGAAGTTCCTTCTCACGTAAGTTTTACAGCCGTGTTCTTGGATTTGCATTTTGACCTCACTATCTACTTTAGCACCCTCGACAACTATGAAATCGACACCCACGACGAAAATTGTGAAAATTTTCGCAGCCGTCATCTTGGATTTACATTTTAACGTCACTGTCGACTTCAAAACCATCGAAAATCATGAAAATCGCTTGTTTTTCCACTGACCTGGGTCGGGGTCCATACCGGCCTTATATAGTCCTCAGATAGTTCCAGAACCTTCTACTGTAGACACATCTAGAGTGTTCGAGTATATACCGGCCCCGACTAACCGGATGAACCAACCGGTTCTAGAAAGTTCTAGCATCGAACTTGACTCTACTAGTTCTGCTACTTGTTACTAGATGGCACTAGCGGTCTACTAGTTTTGCTACTCGATACTAGATGGCGCTAGTGGTCTACTAATGTCACGATGTACCAGGCATTTATTGTGGCGCGCAACAATATGATACTTCTTACAGAGGTTGAGGTAATCTTCAGACCGGTAGGGCACTTTCTAATGATAACACAAATACTTGATGAACTTTTTCTGGATGCTCTCTATACGATCAATGTACTTGTGATAACATGGATTCCAGATTTCGGACGCGTATTCCAAGTGAACCCTGGGGGACTCCACTGGGGACAGGCACCCAAACAGACATAATTGCTTAATACTACTGCTTGGGCCCTGTTCTATATATAATATACAGGGTGGAAAAAAAAGACCGTGGTTGGAGGAAAAGTACCCTTAATATTGATGATGGCAAATTTTGATGACTCTTTCGGTTGGTATCATAAAATACAGGTAATTTTTTTTTTCACCTTTCACTGGTTCTATTCCCGGCTCAAGCAGGTGATTTTTTAAAAATCTTTAAATGCTAATAAAATATTAAGGGTATTTTTCCTCCAACCACGGTCTTTTTTTTTCCAGCCTGTATATACATACATTCTATCATCATGTATCACAGATTACGAGGAACTTTTACGTTTGTTTCGCTCGTGTTGACGAGTTGTGGCCTTAAAATCGCATCTTGGCTCGATGGTGTGTCAGCGACTGTACTATGGCTTGATTTCTCGGTCCCACAGGAGGGCGGACTCGCCGTGGAGCGTCGCGCGCGGCGTCTGGCGGCGTGGGCGGGCAGCAGCGCAGGCGCGGCGCGGGAGAGGTGCGCGCGCCTCACGCAGGCCGCGGCTCTGTTGGCGCTGGAGCAGGCGCAGCACGCGCGCGACGCCCTGCGGCCCACGCCCCGGCTGGCCGCGCCCGAGGCCAAGGCCATCCTGGCGCGCAGGTAACTAGCAGAGCGCGCCTCACGCAGGCCGCGGCTCTGTTGGCGCTGGAGCAGGCGCAGCACGCGCGCGACGCCCTGCGGCCCACGCCCCGGCTGGCCGCGCCCGAGGCCAAGGCCATCCTGGCGCGCAGGTAACTAGCAGAGCGCGCCTCACGCAGGCCGCGGCTCTGTTGGCGCTGGAGCAGGCGCAGCACGCGCGCGACGCCCTGCGGCCCACGCCCCGGCTGGCCGCGCCCGAGGCCAAGGCCATCCTGGCGCGCAGGTAACTAGCAGAGCGCGCCTCACGCAGGCCGCGGCTCTGTTGGCGCTGGAGCAGGCGCAGCACGCGCGCGACGCCCTGCGGCCCACGCCCCGGCTGGCCGCGCCCGAGGCCAAGGCCATCCTGGCGCGCAGGTAACTAGCAGAGCGCGCCTCACGCAGGCCGCGGCTCTGTTGGCGCTGGAGCAGGCGCAGCACGCGCGCGACGCCCTGCGGCCCACGCCCCGGCTGGCCGCGCCCGAGGCCAAGGCCATCCTGGCGCGCAGGTAACTAGCAGAGCGCGCCTCACGCAGGCCGCGGCTCTGTTGGCGCTGGAGCAGGCGCAGCACGCGCGCGACGCCCTGCGGCCCACGCCCCGGCTGGCCGCGCCCGAGGCCAAGGCCATCCTGGCGCGCAGGTAACTAGCAGAGCGCGCCTCACGCAGGCCGCGGCTCTGTTGGCGCTGGAGCAGGCGCAGCACGCGCGCGACGCCCTGCGGCCCACGCCCCGGCTGGCCGCGCCCGAGGCCAAGGCCATCCTGGCGCGCAGGTAACTAGCAGAGCGCGCCTCACGCAGGCCGCGGCTCTGTTGGCGCTGGAGCAGGCGCAGCACGCGCGCGACGCCCTGCGGCCCACGCCCCGGCTGGCCGCGCCCGAGGCCAAGGCCATCCTGGCGCGCAGGTAACTAGCAGAGCGCGCCTCACGCAGGCCGCGGCTCTGTTGGCGCTGGAGCAGGCGCAGCACGCGCGCGACGCCCTGCGGCCCACGCCCCGGCTGGCCGCGCCCGAGGCCAAGGCCATCCTGGCGCGCAGGTAACTAGCAGAGCGCGCCTCACGCAGGCCGCGGCTCTGTTGGCGCTGGAGCAGGCGCAGCACGCGCGCGACGCCCTGCGGCCCACGCCCCGGCTGGCCGCGCCCGAGGCCAAGGCCATCCTGGCGCGCAGGTAACTAGCAGAGCGCGCCTCACGCAGGCCGCGGCTCTGTTGGCGCTGGAGCAGGCGCAGCACGCGCGCGACGCCCTGCGGCCCACGCCCCGGCTGGCCGCGCCCGAGGCCAAGGCCATCCTGGCGCGCAGGTAACTAGCAGAGCGCGCCTCACGCAGGCCGCGGCTCTGTTGGCGCTGGAGCAGGCGCAGCACGCGCGCGACGCCCTGCGGCCCACGCCCCGGCTGGCCGCGCCCGAGGCCAAGGCCATCCTGGCGCGCAGGTAACTAGCAGAGCGCGCCTCACGCAGGCCGCGGCTCTGTTGGCGCTGGAGCAGGCGCAGCACGCGCGCGACGCCCTGCGGCCCACGCCCCGGCTGGCCGCGCCCGAGGCCAAGGCCATCCTGGCGCGCAGGTAACTAGCAGAGCGCGCCTCACGCAGGCCGCGGCTCTGTTGGCGCTGGAGCAGGCGCAGCACGCGCACATAAGTACAGACACTCGGCTCCATACATCGAGCGCCTTAGCGCCTGTACGTGTTACTACTCGCTGCGCACATAGTTTGAGATCACCATGCGGGCGCCAACACGCACAGTCGCGTAAACAAATGGTGATCTGAAACTATGAGCGAAGCGAGTGCCCTCGCACTCGCTGTACGTAGACGCGTGTTTATATGTGCGTGCGTACTCGTTCGTAGTATAGAAACGACCTTCTATATATATATATCTGTCGGAGAACGGAAGGTTTCTCTCGTTATCATCAGCCATATTTTAATGTGGGTAGTGTTGGTTATTGCGCAATATAAAACCCGAATTAAACTCAAAAGTCATTTACTTAACCTGAGATAGAACTTTAAAGATTACATAAGACAGTCCCCCAAAACGCCCATCCCTTCACCACTTCCTAGTGCTTTAGCTGGGAAGAAGAAGTAGCGGAACAAACTCCCCAGCAGCACATCTGTCTGTTCAGTCAGAAGAACTTGATTCTATAAAGTAATGGGTATGCAAAGTAATTAATGTAGGAACACGACACAACTATACCGAACGCGCAACAGTTTCTAGACGTCTTCACTGCTTGATCGCCACCGATGAACTCCCTTGTCGACTGTGCGGCGGACACTTCGCCGGTCGAACGTTATGTCGTAGACTCTTTCATGCGCCGCTAGGCAGCGCTAGCATCGCGATTAGTCAAGAACCGATGGCGCGAATCCACCAACTCCACCGATTGCCAACAGATGGCGCTGGCGTACCGGATGCAACTCGTCTCCGACATGTCTATCTAAATATTTTGTAAATTTGGAGCTTAAAAAAAATTGCCAACTTTCATACGCTTCGAACTTTAAACAAAATTTGCTTCATCAATCCCTTTTCCCTTAAACATTGAGAACAAAATAATGGTCATATCCAATAATTTTTGACGTTCAAAAGTGCCATATACTTGCATAATTAAAATAAACTAGCTTTTGCCCGCGGCTTCGCCCGCGTGGATGTCGAAAAAATAAATAAAAAATATATATTATTTTTACTTGAATACAGAACAACTTCAATACAAAACTTCATCCCCCTTTTCAGACCCCTGTGGGTTGAAATAAAAATAAAAAAGATTTACGTTGTGTTAGTTTCCAACCATAAGCCGAAATATTAGTGATTTTAACTTAAAAAATTAAAAACAAAATTTCATCCCCCTTTTCACCCCCTTAAGGGTTGAAATTCTAACAACACCTTTGCGTTAGCTTCCAGCCATAAGCCTAGATAGTAAATTTTGTGATTTTTCTTCGAAAATTAAGGACTTTTCAACTTCATCCCCCTTTTTGACCTTCGGGGGTGGAATTATCAAAAACGCTGAGATACGTATAAATTAATTTTCAATCGTCAGCCTAAACACAAAATTTGATGATCCTAACTTCAATACTGACGGACTTTCATATAAACTTCCATCCCCTATTTTACCCCTTTAGGGGTGGAATTTCCAAAAATCTTTTCTTAGTGTACCTCTAGACCTCTTAAGGAACCTACGTGCCAAATTTGGAATCTCTAGACCCAGCGGTTTGGGCTGTGCGTTGTCAGTTTACCATTTTATATATATAGATGATTTGACTTTGACAATTTTGTTTCAGGACCGACTTCAAAATGGAAGATATCAAGCGATTGAAGCTGTAGTATTTATTAATGTATAGTATACATGTTAAACCTATACTTGTTGTAACTATAATATATTGAAATACATTTAAAATAAAAATATATTTATCAACTAACACTTCACTTGTTTAGTGTTTACTAGCTTCTGCCCGCGACTTCGTTCGTGTGGAAGTCGTAAGACACTACAATATACTAAAATACGTGCCACATTTTAATAAAACTTCTATTTATTTATTTATTTATTTATTTAGTACATGGAGGACTTACAGCTAATAAAAACAAACAAAATAGGAAACCATAGTCACCAGAGAGCCAATTACAAATCCTCACGTATAGACATAGAATAGGTAATAATTTATGGTGTGAGCACAAAAACATAAAACAATTCACCTAAATTAAAATAAGAATAAATATAAATATTTGGTTTGCAATTGATGTGACTGCATTAACAGAAAATAATAAAAACAATATAACCTACCGCTACTTGAAAAATTTGAGGCTTAAACACTTTCTGGCCGAGTTCACACTAATTGTGAATGGATCAAAATCGTATTCCTTGCATACATCATTGAAACTCCTGCCTGCGCGCACAATATAACTATTCTGCCTATAATTCGAAGATGTATGAGGTACACGTATTGGTGGATTAAAACGAAGTACTTTACTTGGCACATTAAAATGAAATTTTGACAATAATTCGGGGTTATCAATATTGATATTGAGGATCTTTAACAAGAATAAACAGTCTGCAATTTTACGTACTGAATACTACGTTTGTAGTTTTGGTCACAGCAGTTCAAATCTATAGGGAGTCAGGACTGGTGATGCGGGAGCAAGCGATGTACAGTTCTATGGTCTATGGTAAAGGGTTTGGTTTCCGCACATAGTCCTTCAGGTGGACCATTGTACATGGGCCAGAAGTTAATTACGTCTCCCGGTCTGTTTAGAACATCTGTGAATGATCTGGGTGCCCCAAAGGTGTCTGTTTTAATCTGGGTGACGCCTGTGCATTCAAAGAGCACATGCGCGACGGTTTCCTCAGCCTCCATGCAAGCACTGCACAGAGGATTGTCCGTTATGCCTACTGAACAGTGTCCCGTAATGGTCTCCGACAACAGGCGTAGGCCGGTATTGTTCAGGGGTAATAAACAGTTAGCCTGCCATCCAGGAATGGTATAACCTCCCTGGACTGTGCATCCCGGTGTTGAGGTCGACCAGCTCTTTTCTAGTGAATAATTGAAGGCCTGCGTTCCTGCATATACACTAATGGCACAACATTGACACATTGAATGTTTCTCATTGTCATTCTTACAGATTATTCCTTGACGAACACCTATCACTAATAATTATAATATTACAGTACATTGTAATTTACACATGGGATTTCTCAGTAACAGTCACCTAACCATAGTTTTTTTTTTAACAATATATGACTGAAAAGATTTAACTTAATTACACTCCCGGACACCTGAATCGAGCCACCCTGCATATTTTTGTTGAAATATCTCTATCTTTAAAAAAAATGGTAGTAAAAAGAAAAAAAAAAAGTGTTTTTGAAGCCAGTCACTCACTATAATTTCCGTTTGCCATTGTTCCCAATTTGAAATCGGAAAACCTAAAAAAAAAACAGTTTAATTGCAATAAGTAGTCTTTTCGCGTTTCGCAGGGGCAAAATTAACGTTGATTTTTTGAAGAAAACGGTGGTATACATAGAGAAATCGTTTATATAGTAACCTACAACAATATTTACAACGGCCGTCATGCAGTTTGGCATATATAGGTATGAGGAACAGGGTGTAAAGTTCACTCATCCTCTATAGAAAAGGGAGGATCCTCCGTCCAGACGGGTGTCGTGTCTGGTGGACAACTGCCTGACGGTTGATGTCAGGATGTTGTATATATGCTAGTCGCGCGGTAAATTCTGATTGCGCGATGCAGGATTTGTGACGTCAGTTCTTTGATGCGTATTTCGCATTTGGCGTTGTAGATGCCGCCACATCACTCCCCTCCGGAGACCGGAGGTCGATAGTGGGCTGAGTCAAATCATATGCACTGCATATGATGCTCGCTAGGGCCAGTTGTGGTTCTAGTGAGTTGGAACCGGGTGTCGCATAGTTTCACAGTGAGTCGAAACTGTCTGCGGAGATTCCCCAGTGAGTTCGGGTGGCGCTGCGTTATGCTCCAGTGAGTCGGATGTGGTACAGCGCCGGGTTGAGACTGACTGCTTGTGGACCGGCCGAAAGTGCAGTGTGCTGTGCCAAGGTTGCTAATGAGGCTGAGGGTGATGACCAGGTATGCACGTTCGCTGCATGCTGGTGTTCAGAAACTCGGTGACTCGCCGCTCGAAAACTTGAGGAAGAAATGGATGACGTCACGCTGAAGTAGTTGCATGAAGGCTGTGCTTATTTCCATGTTTGGGGTCAACAGTGTAGAGGTGTGTGGAACAGGGCGTAAAGTTCACTTACGAAGCAACAAAATTCATTCTAAATAAAAACGGCCACATTCCTCTAGATCGTATTTTGTTGCTTCGTGTCTCAATATGAAACATTATAAAAGGTATTAGAGGACTTATCGAGGTCGCTGTTGAGCCGTTTTTCATATTTCCTTCTCAGTCACGAGATAATATTTTGTTAAAGGAGTGGCGCTAGTGGACCGATGTATGCGCTCTTGAGCAGAGCGAGCAGCTCAATCCCAAGCTTTTTTGTCTTCTAAATAGTTAGACAAACAGAGAAAAATTCTAAAAACTATGCCTCATGGCATTATTATATTATAATTATTATTTTTTTAATCTATCTACACTAATATTATAAAGAGGAAAGATTTGTACCTATTTTTGTATGTTTGTATGTTTGTAATGAATAGGCTCAAAAAGTACTGGGCCGATTTAAAAAATTCTTTCACCAATAGAATGCTACATTCTTCCAATTTGACATAGGCTACATTTCATTTTGAAAAAAATTAGGGATCCTTGGTAAAATTTGAACAATGTAACCGAAGGTGTAGAAAAATGAGTCTTAAAATGTCTTTCGTCGAATGCGCTGCCGAAACTATTAGCGATAGAACAAAATAATGTACAACAATATTGAAGAACATCATAATGTCTACAAAAACTCCGCGGTAGCATATGTCCAACTATTGTAGTTATGTCACTACAACAACTTTTTTCATTTTAAACATTAATGAAAATGCTAACCAAATTCAAACCATGCTATTTATGTGTTTATATTAATCCTTATCCAAATAAATTACTTTATGGTCAAGACCATTTAACTACCTATAAAATAGTTTTTAAATTATTTAAATTGGACTTTCCATTCAAATGATATTACGAATTACTACTCATTATTACTATTCATTACAAACTTGCAAAAATAGGCACAAATCTTTTCTCTTTATAATATTAGTGTAGATAAATAATAAATAATATTTTTTTAATAAATAAAAATATTTGTGAAAAAAAGTGTTTTATATCCAAATTTCCAAAAATAAATAATTGTCTACCCCGTGCGAAGCCGGGACGGGCTGCTAGTACATATAATAAAATCGTAGCGAAGGCAAAACTGTACATTGAATATTTTTGAAAAAAGTAATTGCCACGACATCTGGGAACGATTCTGATGCCGAAAATATAGTTTTTAGATTTTTTTGTCTGTTTATCTGTTTGTCTGAATGTATGTTCCAGCTAAACGCAAAAACTACCAGACAGATTTTGTTCAAATTTTGCATAGATATTCCCTATAGGTCTGGTCAAATTACTACGTATAAATTATCACGCTATTTGCTATGGGGGATGAGCAGTATTGCATTGTTTTGAGATGGATCCATAAGGGCAGGTACCTTAACCGTGGTTGCTACAAGAAAATGGTCTTAAGAGACTATCCTTAACTTTTAGAAAAAAATTGATCTGTAAAAGATACAACCAAGTCGAGATCAGAAAGCAAACTGGTTTATTACATTTTACCCTCATTACAAAAATGTTACTCTTGACAACTAGTGAAAACAAATCAACAAGGTTCAAACATAACATACCTTTCTCTCATAATGATTGGTAAAGACAATAATAAATTTAACAGTAAATAACAAAATCAATATAACAAAAACGTCTACTTCTAACATAGCAATCACTTAAGTCATTCATTAGGAATTCCTATAATATCTGGCCATAATTCAGGTGGCGGAATCACAATCGGCGGATCCTGCGATAATTCAGAGTCCGTATCATTGGCTGGCGGACTGTCAATGACAGGTGATCCATTAACAGACGTGTCCGGCGGTCTAGCCAGTATTTGGTCTGCATGTCGCCGATGTAACTCTCCACCTTCCGTCCTCACCACATAAGTGGCCGGCCCCTCCACCATCTCCACGGTGGCACGACACCACCTGTTCCCGGGCCCGTACATGCGTATGAGCACGGGCTGCAACAACGAAAAAGTCCGCGCGGGCGGCCGCTGCGCCGCCGCCTCCAGTTGCTGCTCAGCGCGGCTCGGCGTCGAGTCGGGGTGTAAGCTCGACACTGCAGTCCTGTATCTGCGCCCATTCAGTAACTCAGCAGGTGTCTTCTTAGTAGAACTATTGGGCACAGTCCGTAAATAGTATAGAACTTTGCAAAGTTTCTCCTGCCAATGCATGTCCAGGTTCTCTAGCTTTTTTATTTTATTCTTAAATGTTTGAATCGTGCGTTCAATCTGCCCGTTAGTCTCTGGGTGGTAGGGTGGTGAATACAAATGTTTAATTCCATTCTTTTTAAGAAAATGATTAAATTCATCCGAGGTGAACGCACGTCCATTATCGGACACCAACACGTCGGGTAGCCCTTGTGAAGTGAAAATTTTTCTCATAACAGCTATCACGGTCCCACTGTTCATCGCTGGTATGATTTCAGCCTCAAACCATTTACTGTAACTGTCTACTAGGACTAGAAACGTTTTCCCCTGAAAGGGCCCCGCAAAATCCACATGCACACGGCTCCACGACTTCTCTGGAACAATCCAAGTCTGCGGGTCCTTTGGTGGGTTATTTCTCACTAGCTGACATTGCTGACACGCGGCCACCACACTTTCAATCTGCCGATCCATGTCGACCCACCACACGTAGCCTCTTGCATACGCTTTTGTCTGGACAATGCCCGCATGAGGGGCATGTAACAACTTTAACACTTTGTCCTGTAAAGACGAAGGTATTATGACTCTGTTGCTCCACAATAAACAACCTTTATTATGTGAAAGAGCCTCTCTCCGTGTCCAATAAGCTTGTAGGCTCGGGTCTATGTTCCTTCGTGGCCATCCGTGCAAAACGTGAAACATTACTTTTTGCAATACCACATCTTTATTGGTCTCCGCGGCTATCTTAGCAGCGTCCAGTTCCCAGCCGCTCGGCTGCTCCTCCAGCAGCAGCACGTCTCGCAGCACCTCTTCCTGCACACTCGACGTGTCCGGAGCGGTCCACCTGCTCAACGCGTCCGCGTTGCCGATTAATTTACCAGGCCTGTACTGTATGCTGTAATTATAACTGGAAAGTTTCAATGACCAGCGCAACATCCTCGGTGATATCTGGTCTGGAATTGGTTTCGCTGGATTGAATAAACCGACCAACGGCTTATGATCTGTCACAATACAAAATTTACGACCCGCCAAGAATTCGTGAAACTTTGTCAATCCAAATATAATAGCCAGGGCCTCCTTATCAATCTGCCCATATCGTCTCTCGTGCGCCTGTAGCGTCCGTGAGGCCATCATCACCGGCCGCTCTGACCCGTCCTTCATGACGTGTGCAATAATCGCTCCGAGACCGTATTCCGATGAATCACAAATGAGAAGTAGTTCTTTCTGCAAGTCATAGCCCACCAACGTTCGATCTGATGACAGTAATCGCTTCGCCTCCACAAACGCTTCCTGTTCCTTCTCACCCCAGCTCCAAGGTCTTTTTGATTCTAAAAGTCGATATAGTGGTTCCAACACCGTGCTTTTGTCAGGCAAGAATTTCTCATAAAAGTTATATAAGCCCAGGAAGGCACGCAAGGTCTCTCTGTTGGTTGGGGCCGACTTTTCCTGAATCTCTTTGACTTTCCCAGGTGCTGGATGAAGTCCCTCAGCATCAATCATGTGCCCTAGGAATGTGATGCTGTTCGCAGCGAACACGCATTTCTTTACGTTGAGGCGGAGTCCCATCTGTTGCAGTTTGCTCAGTACTTCTTTAAGTCTCCGGTTGTGTTCTTCAATCGTGGCTCCAGTGACAGCGATATCATCTAATAGACACGCCACGCCGTCCATACCCGCTAACGCCGTCGACATAAGACGCTGAAAAATCGCTGGCGCCGCGCTGACACCGAATGGCAGGCGATTCATTTTCATTAGACCGATCGGAGTGTTCAGCGTGAGCAGCATGGCTGTCGCATCGTCTACCTTCAGTTGTGTGTACGCGTTTTTCAAGTCCAGCTTACTAAAAATTCTGCCGCCACTAAGTCTCACAAACGCTTCCACAGACGTCGGCAGCGGATAGATATCTGTATCTATAGCGGTGTTCACCGTGACACGATAATCACCACACATTCGTACTGTTCCGTCTTCTTTCATCACCGGCGTCACTGGTGTCCCCCACTCAGAATAACGGACAGGTGTCAGTACACCCGCCTCCACCATCTCGTTCAACTGTCTAATGACTTTTTCTTTAAGAGGGTACGGCACCGCGCGCGCCTTTAAGAAGCGGGGCGTAGCATCCGGCCGCACGTGAAGTGACACCTCAGGACCTTTGTACTCGCCGAGTCCTTCTTTAAATAGTTCAGGAAATTCTTTTCTATATTGTTCTATCTCCTCTCCAGCCCAGCACAATCCTGATACTTGAAGGCCTAGTGTATGGAACCAGTTCCTGCCCAGCAGATTTGGTCCGTTCCCCGACACCACGACCAGTTCACATTGCGCTTCCTTATTACCTAGCACAACACGCACGTCTGCTAGTCCTAATACTTTCAAAGGGTCTTGAGTCCATGTCACGAGCTTTAGATTGGTAGCTCGTAGAGGTGGGGGCGTCAACCACAGCATCTTGTATGTCTCTTCCGACATTATGGTACGCGATGCACCCGAGTCCACTTCCATGGATAGATGAACGCCGTCTATCATAACTTCTGTGGTTATAGGTGGTGAATAATTATCCACGCAGACGTATATGCCCATCATCTTCTCAACTGAAGTGTCTACACTCGTGTTGGCTTCCCTCGTGTCGTCGACCTGGTGTACACGACCTGGCTTCTTGGCGCAGGTCGCCGCAATGTGCCCAAACTTTTTGCAGTAAAAGCACTTCGCCTTAACAAACGGGCAGCGCTCGCCCGGCCTGTGTGCGCGTGCACACCGTCGACACTCGTTCGAGTTAACATTACCAATGTCCATAGGTTCAGTCTCCGTGACACTGGACGGAGTTTGCTTAGACTCACTAGCCACACACGCAGGGTACAAATCAGGGAACGTCACTTGATAGTCCAGACACATCTGTAACGCGACCTCATACGTCAAGTCTTTCTTTTTCAATAAGTCGCGTCGCAAGCGATCGTCCCGCACCCCCAGCACTAGTCGGTCTCTCAACTGGCGTTTCAAGTCCATGAAATTGCATTTTGCACCAAGCAGACTTATAGCCGCCACAAAGTCTTGCACGCTTTCACCTTGCACTTGTTGACGTTTGTAAAATTTTCCCGCTTGCAAAATTTCATTAACCTCTGGTTCATAAAACTTATCCAAAACACTAAAAATTTCCACTAAAGGTACTTCCGTAGGACGTTTTGGAACTAAAAGTGATGCAATTAACGCGAAAGTTTCTTTGCCGCACTGAGAAAGAAACAGCGATCGTCCTTTGTCCAGGTTAAGTTTGTCGTAACCCGCCGCATCAAGCGCGCACAGTAATTGTTCTTTATAATCACACCACTTATCAGTCTTTGGGTTAAATTGTCCGGGAAACACTATATTTGTTACATTTGCCGTCATTTTCACCGAAATCCTATTTATTTTCCGTAGTCGCCAATAAAAGATACAACCAAGTCGAGATCAGAAAGCAAACTGGTTTATTACATTTTACCCTCATTACAAAAATGTTACTCTTGACAACTAGTGAAAACAAATCAACAAGGTTCAAACATAACAATCTGCATTCACAGATTTTGACAAAAATGTACAGTCAGCAAGAAAATGGGCAATTTTCACAAAAAAAAAATTTTGATGCCAATCGATCCTGTTTCTTACGAGGATCAAAAAACTCTATGGGACCAACTGAGGTTTGAGTACTAGAAAAGTCAGAAATCTAAAAAAAGGTTTTCCCATACAGGTCGTAGGTGAGACTGAGATGAGAACGAACACAATGTATCAGTGTATGACAACAGTCGAATTATTACATTACTACTTCGCTGTGTTGAATAGGAAACGAATTTATCAGATAGTTACAGATTTAATCTTTTAAATGATTATCATACCTTATGGATCTAAGCAGTCAATTATGACATACTCGTATTATGCTATTTCAGTCAACTTTCAACAAAGCAATGCAAATCTGATTTCGATTCCAAAGAATTGATATTTATGTGCTTCTTTTTAGGGATCCGTACCAAATTGGTAAAAAAGAACCCTTATGGTGCGACTCAGTCTTTCTGTCCGTCTGTCTGTCATAGCTAAATATCTCAAGAACTACTAATGCTATCAACTTGAAATTTTGAATAATTTTAGATGACGTTTGCCCAACTACGTTGCAAATAAGAAAGTTTTTTTTTTTTTGCAACTGGGACTTAACTGGGTGTCTTAAAAAATCGTAGTGGGACTACTAGGTTATGTGGGGTATCGTATGAAAGAGCGCTATTTGCAGATACTCATAAAAATTTGTAGACCCATTTTTTCGACTTAATTAAAACCAATCCTCCCACCCCCCCTTATTCTCCGCTGTTTGCAAAGAAAAAATCTGAAATTATTTTATGTGATAGTAGTTTATGTAAAGATTACAGGAAAAATAAAACGATTTCTCTAAATAACACACTTTTCAGAAATCATCAACAAAAATTACATTAGTTCCATTATCGGTCAAGAGATGGCGCAGACCTAAAACTGCAATATTGTATTATGTAATTCTCTGATGAATATTGACCTCGCCGATGAAAATTTAAAAACATTTCACGGTTGACAACCAAAATGTCCTCCTTTCCTACCTACTCGCAGATTGCTTTGGGTTAAGCACAGTAAGTTGTAGTTTTTTTCTGGGCTCATAACCATTTAGGTACTAATACGAATAAAGCTATACAATTATGATGGTACGGAACCCTCGGTGCGTGAGTCCTACTCGCCCTTTACCGGTTTTTTTACATTTTGTTACTGTAATTGTGATAGTTCGAAGAACTTTATAGGACTTTCTTTTTTTTGGGTGGGAAATTGTCAAATAACTTCTCCCGCTCTGGGAGGAGCGCGAGGGCGTGTCAGACTTTTACTGACTAAAACCCACCTGTGTTACTTCAGTTGCTTTTATGTCAGGGCCACGGTATCCCTTTCGGAAAAACCCGCAACCCAGGCAGGCATTGGTCCTAGCGGACCCCGTCACAGTTCGTGCTGACATCTATTTGTGGCACGCGTAGAACACAACGCGCCGTCAACCTGGGCCTGGTCCTTACCAGACGGCGAGCTGCCCATTGCTCACCGTCCGCAAGCCCGCGCCTACGGTGGCCGGGAATCGCCAATTGATTCCCGCCGCCCAGGGCGTCTTCTGCGGCGACTAGGGGCATGAGGGCGCACAGACTACCTCTCCCTCACGCGTTCCGCCTCCTCCTTCGCAAGCATTACTGCTTCGCAGAAGGAAGTGACGGCCTCCCATGCACTCTTGCTCCGTACCATGGACCATTACAGGACACTGCACGCTAAACAAACAATTCCACACAATAGACATATCGGACAATCCTCTATGCAGAGCTTGCATAGAGGCTGAGGAAACCGTCGCGCATGTGCTCTTTGTATGCACATGGCAGGCGTCACCCAGATTAGAACAGAGACCCTCGGAGCACCCTGATCTTTCACAGATGTTCTAAACATACCGGGAGACGTATTTAACTTCTGGAGGGAGGTGGGCTGGTTGGAATAACCACTGATGGCCGCCATGGCCCATGTACAATGGTCCACCTGAAGGACTAAGTGCGGAAACCAAACCCTTTTCCATAGAACATAGAACTGTACGTCGCTTGCTACCGCGTCACCAGTCCTGACTCTGTATATTTTGACTGCTGTGACCAAAACTACAAACGTAGTGTTCAGGGAAGTTTTATTAAAGTGTGGCTGGTATTTTAGTATATTATGGTGTTTTACGACTTCCACGCGAACGAAGTCGCGGGCAAAAGCTAGTATTCAATATAGGTACATTTTTGACTTCGCTACGATTTTATTATATGTATAGATTTACTCTATATGTGGTCTATTCTCCCAAGAAACTTCAAATAAAACAAACTTATATTATTAACTCTTTTAATTTCTAAACATTATCATATAACTTCTAAATGACATAAACATTTAGTAACAGTGTAACAGCTATAATATAAGGCAAATACATTGACAAGTTTCAATAAAATAAAGTTATTTAAACATTTTAATACCGTGTAAAAATTACATTGTGCAAGACACAATAATAGAAGTGACAATCTTAGACCTATAAAGGGCACATACGAGTAGATAGGGCATGACAGTGTAGATGCTTATTATTTAGTGTATGAATTTTTTAAATAAAGCTAATTTAAAATTCATTTTCTTTTTAATAGTGAATGGCGAAACCTCAAGCTAATAATATCTACTCTGTAATCAAATCATAATCTTCTATTTGTAACATGTCTTTTCAGATATAAGGGTCACGTTCTTTTTCCTTCGCTTTCAATGAATTATTATATATAAATGTCACTTCTAATCTTTTATCGATTTAATTTTGGGATTGATATGTCAAGAAATATTAAAAATACGTGGAATTCTGTAAGGCACCTTTCATTGTAATCACACAATAATATTATATAAAAATATTGCTTATATTTAGTAAAAAAAAAAAGCATTGATAGTTTGTAAAATGCGTATACAAGTAATTAAATAAATTGTCTCAAACTCATACATTTTAGAAAACATCCAGTGTTGACTGGTCATAAAAAAGTAAGTCATACACAGAAGGCAGCGCACATAATAAGTAAATATTTATGATAAAATAGTAGTATATTTATTATATGTACTTCATTTTATACACAAGAAATTATCTGAAAATTATAATTGAACAAAGACTCATAAGGCGTGCTACACACTTGATCGGCCAAAATCGGCAAAGCCGGGCGGAACAATTGAAAATTTATGGAGTACCTAATTGCTTCGGGTAAGCTTTGTTGTTCAACAAATACTGCCGCAACAAATATAATCGAATGTACTAATCTAACAAGTGTGTGTGTAGCATGCCTAAGGAATAAACTTACTTCTATTTTAATATATTAAATATCTTTACTTATTTAGATTGGACAACGTGAATCATTTGAATATATTAATTACATTAGTTAGTAAATTTTTTTAATAAACTACCTATTAAAAAGGCATATTTGACCTACATAGCATTAGTTGCGAAAAAAAATCTAAAGCATTTAATTCTTCTATAAAAGTAAATTGCCAACATTTTAAATAGGTATAGTGTTTGTCCATGTTTTTAATTCATTATTATTATTTATTATTTTTAGGTACATCTTTGTTGAATAATCTTACATAGCTACAATACAGCAAATATGTATAAACAAAATAGTATACATAAGTACCTGAACTGGTATTTAACACTTAATAAGACGGTGGTTAATTAAATCCTAACAACTAAATTAACATAACAAAGAACTATCCATACTAATATTATAAATGTGAAAGTTACTCTGTCTGTCTGTTACGTTTTCACGACTAAATCGCTGAACCGATCGTCATAAAATTTGGCAGAGATATAGCCTGGGATATGGAGAAGGACATAGGCTACTTTTTTACGCGATAACCGACATCCACGAGGGCAGAGCCGCAGGCAAAAGCTAGTTGATCATATTTTATTAACTGCAAATGTACTCTATAGAAATAATAAAATGGTTAGAAAAGAGTTTGTTTAAGTAATAATAATAATTCTCTCTCTCTCTGCGAGTTGGCTTCAGTCCCTCGTTCGATTTCCAGAGAAACCGGGGTCCCATGGTCCCGATGGTTGCCCCACTGCAAAGGCACGAGCATTGCTCACCACGCTTGCTCAAGACGGGTCGGTGATTCCAGACTTAAATACTAGCTGGTGCCCGCGGCTGCCAGTGAAAGTCTCGTCGAAATAGGCCCAGCCGTTTCGGAGATTAGCCGGAACAAACAGACAGACAAAAAATATACAAATTGTTTTTTTTGTTATACCTACCGTATACCATGTCGACACGACAATACGAAAATAAATGAAAATACTTGCATAGTAGTATTTTGAATTTATCAAATAAATTCTAACATCGAAATTGAAAACGAGATTTTTTTAACAAACCAAATAGAGGATGGGCCGACTATGGGTTTTGCCAATCTTTGACTATACCCAAAGTCTCAAATTCAGATAATTTATATAAACAAAGGGGATAACATATCAAAAAAATATCTTCGTGATGGTAATTCACATAAAATGGCGAAAAAGAGGTTCCATTTTCTTTTAAGTACTGAATTTAAGAAATAATAATTAAAAAATAATCATACCGTAATTATTTTTATAAATTTTCGGTTTAAAACAAAGTTATTAAAAAAAGGAGATTTTCTGGTATAAAATATTTTATGATACTGGTAACAATGCAGGAGATCCAAACATTTTCATATTGTATGTAGCATATCTAGCCACATTTTGGATGAAAACGGCTGTAAACTGTTTCTAGTGGAAATCGATTATGGGAGGCCTACATCTAGCAGTGGACTTAAAAGGGCTGATTATGACGATCATTGGCCGCGTCTCCGACACACTACATAAAACATTGTTTGGCAACGGTATTTTGTTTGCATAGTTCTTATAATTAATTCACTTTAATTTCATAGATGATTATTTACAAAAAAAAAAAAAAAAATGTTTTGCACCACTGTCCTGTCATTTTGACAGTGACATTTCTTGACATTACTTTGTTTACATAAATTATCTGAATTAGAGACTTTGGGTATAGCTATAGTGATTAAACTATGGGAAATGTTTGGTTGAATTGTTGTATGTCGACTGGGAACATCATCTTAAATACGAAGTTTAATTTTTTTCCCTATTGTCTTATCCACCTTGTATACTGTCATTTGCATTTAGTAAACAGCTGTTATTTTGAAATTACAAACATAGACTTAAATTTTAGATAGATAGATAGAATAGAATACTCTTTATTATGTTATGTACACCTCAAAAATTACAGATATAAATGTAGAACTGTGACATAGGGTGTCACAATGGGCGGTCTTATCGCTAAAAGCGATCTTTTACAGACAACCGTTGGATGGATCAAAAAGTAGAAGGAGAGACAATACTGCAGGTAGTCAGTGGTGTACCATTTACATATATACAATAAATACATACATACATAAAGCATATAGATACTTATCCATAAATAAATAAATATATATATATATATACAATAATAAACATGATACAATTTTATTTATTTATTTAGGTTTGTCCAGGTTTCCTCGCGATGTTTTCCTTCACCGATGCAAGATAAACTTAGAAGTACATATAAACTGAAAAAGTTACAATGGTGCATGCCTGGATTTGCACCCACAACCTCGTGCATGCGAGCCGAGGCCTTTAACCAATGGGTCATCACAACAATCTAAGTAAATAAAGAAATTATGGCAGTTATTATAAGTTAAGTTGTTTTTGTATTAAGTTAATTAAAGTAACAAATTTACAGGGAATCTGTATAACAATTGCACTAGTCGATCATTCAAGCGAGAGAGAATGTGATACAGTTAGAAAATTGCTTCGTTTGCCTGTGACCCCTTATCTACTAAAGGCTGTATAGCATTTAATACGCGTTTAAAAATATAATATTTACCTACAAATACTTCGTCGGTTGTCTAAAATACTGTAGGCAGTTTTAATTTTAACGTTATTTTTACCCTAAGTAAGTAGTTAAATACAATTTGTCAAATTCTTGCGAACACAAGGCACAGTGTATAAGGCTCTTTCTAAATGTTTATACCTAATGTGAAATTTAGACATTTACAATTATTATATGGTGTTTTAGAAGAAGACAAAACATTAATTACAATATAATCATCTATGCCATATCTACATGTCTACCATAAAATGTTTCAAAGTTAATTTGAAGAAGAGCTTATTCCAAAAATTATACAAAAATACATTTTGAGAAAAGTGTCATGATTTAATTTCATTCAGATCATGAATTTGAGCCAGCACATCCTGTAGGTACATTATTCTTTGGTTAACCCGTTTAACACCCCAATTTTAGTTACCTTCATACAATAATTACTTATTTAAATAAAACCGGTAGCGCACTATTATTCTTAAATAAGTAAAAATAAAGACGTAAACAATATTTGTGCAAAATAAATCGATTAATAATATTAATAAATATGTTAATTAGTTCGATGATTAAGAATGGCGGCAATGGGCCAGCAAAAAGTGTAAAATTAATCAATACAGTAAAACAATATTGATAAGTACATGATTTTGTTCGGGCTTAATCTAGTTAGTAACATTTAACTTAAATAGCTAACATTTAGACCAGAGCAAGTCACTGAGCTTAAAATTGTCACCACATTAATTATAAGAACATTTGAATTGGACTTGTCATGTAATTTTTCGTCAACTATTAAATAATGATATACTTAATCTTTTCGCAATATAATATTTGATTCAATTATGTTCTATAAAAATTAGAACACATTCATTCATTTAAATCATGGCAACAAAGAAACAATTATTTTTACATGTGGCAACCTATTCCTCGCTCAATACTATTTACAAATACGTTGTCGCAACACTAAACAACAATACAGTGCTTTTATGTGCCAACGCCAATGATGTCTTTTACATAAACAAATCTTTCAAAAGGCGTGACTAGGGGACTCGAGAAGTATTCTAAAATGTGTTTGACTGAGCAATTCACTGGCTCTTTTACGTGTTCTATGACTAAATAAACTAGGCCAATGGTCTCCTAAGTTTCAGACTAGCGTCTAGTTCCCCGTCCCCTCTCGCCCCGCCTAGTACCCGACGCGCGGCGCCGGCGACTCCACCGCGGAGGTGGTCTGCTTGGACACGACGCGCGAGCCCTGCGCTAGGCCGCCGGCGCGGACTGCCACGTACTTTAGGTAGGCGTCTACTAAGTATGCGAACATCGCTACGAAGCCGAAAAACTGGAATTGTAAAGGAAGTTTGTCGGCTAATTATTAAGGTTTGTTAGAGAACCAGCAACCAAACGGCGACGAAATTACGGTACACCGGTAAAAATACTAAAACAGACTTGTATGAGAAAAAGGGCGAGGTTCTCTGGGAAAGAATAGGCGAAAATTGTAGAAAAAAAAACCAAACTCCTTGTCTTACTGTCTAAGAATAAAACACCAACCAATTAATAGTCAATATTCAAGCATCAGTACACAAAGTACCTAATCATACAAAGTAAGTAGGTAAATCTAGGAAATACGGAGATTGCATGTGTCCATATAACTTACCGCAGCAGCAGAATGAGGATCATCATGGACAGTCGCGGCCAAAATCGACACCAGCAAATAGAAGAAGGTCCACAGCGCGCAAAAGCCGAACTCAAGCTTCAGCCACGGGATCTTGTAGAACTTCTCCAGGATATGGAACAGGTACAGGCCCAGTAAGATGCCCGTGAACCAAAAGGCGATCATTGAGATCCAGCTGAAGAACGACCCTTTAGTTAGGCTGCTGAGCCAGGAACATTGGATGCATATGAACCCGAGGAGACTGCATAGCTGGAATTAAAATTGCGCAGAGTTGAACTGGGTGATTGATATTATGCCTTGATTACACTTACGTAGTACTTACAGTGAGTGCCAAGGCAGACTCTATCTTAGCACTGTACTCGTTACATGTAAACAAGGCATTAGTAGTTAGGCGTTAGTCATAACTACGTATTGTGACGAAGATCATAAAAATATTGAGATTGCCTACAATATAATTGAGTCGGTCCATGCACCGAACACCCTGAGTGTTCGGTACATGGACCGACTCAATTTTTTCAGGGATTTGGGGGGGTCATTAGCTAGCTTCAGCTTCTACCCATACAGCCTATGTCCAATTCACCAAACACCCTGTATAACAATAATAGACTATAATATAATGACGTAATACCATGAATGGTCACGCTTTTAAAATATTATAGAAAACAATATCATCGTCGCCTCATGTAGCCTAGGTACGGGTCGATGGGAACTTTTACAAGGACGCCATAAAATGTTTATAGAAATAAGTGGGATCTAATAAATAACAGTTTAGCAATGTATTGAATCGACTGCGCAAGTTCCGACGCATAAAATGTTCATACATAAATGATTCAACGCAATAAAGGAAACAAAAGGGAAACGCTTTCATTGCTATGAGCTATGACGAATAGATTTCATTGAATTGTATTGTATTGTATTATAAAATAAACTAGCTTTTGCTCGCGACTCCGCCCGCGTGGATGTCGGTTATCGCGTAAAAAAGTAGCCTATGTCCTTCTCCATATCCCAGACTATATCCATGGGCGCCGGCATGCAGGGGGGTGCCAGGGGGTGCACTTGCACCCCTTGGGAATCTCGGGATCAACAGGAATTATTGAAATAAAAAGCCGTCTGTTGGAAATATTTTTTTTATTCACAATAATTAGTAGGCAGTAATTACACAATTCTCATTTAAAAAGCAAAGTAAGTACGGCAAAGTGGTCCTTTAGCCTGAGCAGAATAGGCTAACCAAGGGTATGCTGTGAGCCACTCGTGGCGAAATGCACGTTGTTGTGTTTGGTTTTTATGATCGATGTCCTGCTTGAAATCATAATCTTGCGGAGGTTTCCACGGTGTTTCGAGCACTTTAAACCGTATTTCATCACTGATAGGTACGTTAGAATCCAGATATAAACCCACATCATAAATATTAACTGAAGTTTGTTGTGTTGATAATTCAGTTTTACTAGTACTTTGCTGTGCCGAAGTACTTGGACAATCTTTAGCATTAAACTGTATATTTTTCATCTTTTTTCTCTTGCACAAAAATCGCCTTATGTCACTCATATTTAAAATTATAAAGAAAAGAAACACACGTTAGCTCACTTGTCACTGCTTGCTTGCACTGATTAATTAATTACGGTGCGCACTGACACTGACTAATTAGCTCGCTCTTGCACATATAATCAAGCAATCATTCTTGATCATTGGATTATTTGGACTGTATGAATTATCTATATATTTTCGAAATTAAAATACGGCAACACTATAAAAACACTAAAAACACTAATCTATGGAAACGAATATGGCGGGAACTATTACTACTCGCGATTTGACCACTCGGAACGAACTGTTCGAACTCCAATCCAAAACTGACTGACTCGGAACGCGACCTAGCCCCCTTATACGAGGGCTGCACTAAAAGTATCGGGAATGGAATATTTCCATTGTTCCTGTCATATTAAAATCTTTTTAATTGAAAAATCCTTGGTTTTAAAAATCGAATACCATTTATTTATTTTTAAAAAGATTCTCGGTCTTGTCACAAGGTTTTGTCAAAATTGTTTAGTCGCTGAGAAAATGGAATTGACTCGAGAAAATTCAAGAGCGATAATTTATTATGACTTTCGAAGTGGTTTAACACAAAAACAGTGTGTTGACCGGATGATTTCTGCATTTAGTGATGAAGCCCCATCCAAAACCACAATTTATCGCTGGTTTGCTGAATTTCAACGTGGACGTGTCAAGCTCAGTGATGATCCCCGTCAAGGTCGTCCAAAAACTGCAGTCACCCAAGAAAACGTTGATGCTGTGCGTAAGCTGATTGAGGAAGATCGACATGTGACATACCGCGAAATTCAGGCAACTTTAGACATTGGCATGAGTCAAATACAAATAATCTTGCATGAACAATTAGGTGTAAAAAAGTTGTTTTCCCGATGGATACCGCATTCACTCTGTGAAGAGCAAAAAGCGGCTCGCGTTACTTGGTGCGTCAGAACTCTCGAAAGATTCCACGCAGGATCCTCAAATGCTGTATACAACATCGTATCAGGTGACGAATCCTGGTTATATGCGTACGAACCCGAAACAAAAAACCAGTCACGAGTTTGGGTGTTCGAAAATGAGTTAAAGCCAACAAAAATTGTTCGTTCACGGAGTGTTTAAAAAAAAATGGTGGTCACGTTTGTCTCCAAAACCGGCCATGTTACGACTATTCCTCTTGAGGGACAAAGAACGGTTAATGCAGAATGGTATGCTAGCATTTGTTTGCCACAGGTCGTTTCTGAACTCCGTAAAGAGAACTGCAACCGCCGCATCATCCTCCATCACGACAATGCGAGTTCTCACACCGCGCACAGAACAAAAGAGTTTTTAGAGCAAGAAAACATATAATTATTAGACCATCCGCCGTACAGCCCCGACCTAAGCCCTAATGATTTCTATACTTTCCCTAAAATAAAGAATAAATTGTGTGGACAGAGATTTTCATCACCTGAAGAAGCTGTGGACGCCTACAAAACGGCCATTTTGGAGACCCCAACTTCCGAATGGAATGATTGCTTCAATGATTGGTTCCATCGTATGGAAAAATGTGTCAAATTTCGCGGAGAATACTTCGAAAAGCAATAAATACATTTTTAAATAGTAATGTTGTGTCTCTTCCTTGATTCCCGAAATTTTCAGTGCCGCCCTCGTATATCAAAATGTAAGGAAGGTTCCAGATTCCCAAACGTTCTCGAACGTAGCTCTGTCCCTGTCATCTATAATCTATGTCTCTTTCACATTTACGATCTTTCTAGTTCATTCTCGATTGACTTTGACAAGAGTCGGTCTCTTTCGCACTGCTTAGAAACTGTATTGCGCTTTCTCTGTTAAGTTCATCCCATTTATGCTGGTGCCATCTGGTGTGGAGTAGCGGTACTTGAACGCACCCTGTTCAGAGAAGTAATGGAAATCGATTAATATCGATCCCGGTACTCCTGGCACACCAACTTAGAATTTTTAAATTTCGATCGTCGTGAACAAATAGGTGTGAACCGTGACGACTGGGTACCTATATAATAAATTCATAATGAATAGTCAGAAATTTGTAAAGGTCTCGAACATTCAGACTAAAATTTCATCTTTTTATTAACAATCATATACGGCAAAGATTGTAAGAAAACTAAAATCTGCACCACCTGGAAATTATTTCTGCCGGCGCCCACGACTATATCTCTCAAATTTCATGACGATCGGTTCAGCGGTTTAGGCGTGATAACGTAACATACAAACAGACAGACAGACAGAGTTACTTTCACATTTATAATATTAGTATGTAAGTATGGATGAACAGAAGCCGTTCGCCTGCAGTTATTTCCCATTGACCAAAATTACGAATTTCCCTGTACTTCCATAAAAAGTTTCATCCCCTATTGAACCCCTTAAGGGGGGGGAAAGGAACTCTCTTCTATCAGCAGCTTAGGTTATGCGTTGTCCCGTCAGTGAATTTAAGAATATTATTATGTGTGTATCATTTATCGTCTGCTTTTTTGGGTTAAAACTAGCCTACACGAGTGACAAATTGACGTTACTAAAATATAGGAACGTCTGCCGCACCATGGGCTATCCGCTCAATTACCAACTAAGTAGGTACCTACTGACTGGCTAATATTTTAACAAAGGCGCGGCCGCCGCCAAATCGAGAGAATAAGGAGGTAAAAATCCAGTCAAGGTTGATGATTTAAAGATTGTGTCACGCGACTTGCGTGGCTCTATGCATCTCAGAGCTCGGGCTATGCGGCCTGCGGCATAATTGCGTAACAGTCGTTAAAATCTATTGTATGCATCATGTGACGGACCAAGAAAACTATGCAAAACTTAGTCGCAAGACGACTGAATAGGTTTGAAGTAGTAAAGTGGAGGTCACAGTTAGTTTGACCGATGACAGCAGCTATACCGTCATTATGTTAAGTGTTGACTCACAATAGCTATACAGACGGAGCCCTTTGGGGCAAATAGCACTCCTGTATGTCTATCAACACCTTCGGGAGTGGGCGTGACGATTAGATTAAACAGTTACAATCGCATGCCGTGTTTGTAAAAGGCTAGCACCCCCTTAGCGCTATTTTCGCGTGAACTACGTCATATTTAACGGGCGGCGATCAACGCGATAACACGACGTTGAATTAGGTACCATTCTGGAAGGACTTGACCTTTTACCTACCTTATGAATAAAACATGCTAGGTACGATAGGCCACACGTCAGTGGTAACAGCACCAGTATAAGCTGGGCTCTTATTCTATTGAAACTCCGTACTACGCTAGGCCAGCTCAAGGTGTCCGCGTTACCACCGCCGAGCCGTGCTGTACCTGCTACAAGTGTTTGAACTGAACAAAGCCTGTCAAAATGGATTGTCTTGTATTGATTTTTTTGTAGATTTTCTGAAAACGTGCTGCTTTCAAAAGTGTGATAGGTATAATATGAATTCTTCAGACTTTTGACGTCCACCACCAGTGTCGTTAGTCAGCATGACGCTGTCAGTCGTCGAAACTGGTTCAGTTGCCAAACAAAAACACTTTGCTAATCATTATAAACGAATTATCTGCAGTAGATCAGCAGCAACTTGAGCGCTAATAATATCAACAGACCAGACAGACAGAGTTACTTTCACATTTATAATATTAGTATGGAAGTATGGATTAACGTTACGAATCTGGCAAACGACCCAAGAGCTACATTAATCCGACACTACACCGAAGACATCCCGGACGTCAGCTTGTACGAGATTAGAATGGCTCTGAAGCAGCTCAAAAACAACAAGGCGGGTGATGATGGAATTACGGCCGAAGTCCTAAAGGAAAACCCGTTCTTAAGGCCCTCCAAAAGCTGTTTGATTCTGTCATACTCGAGGGAAACGCAAAAACGCCACAGGCATGGAACTGATGGTACAGAGGTGTGGTGATACTTTTCTTAAAGAAAGGCGATAATGCCCTCCCTAAGAATTATAGGACATCTCACTTCTGAGCCATGTCTATAAGCTGTTTTCAAGAGTCATCACAAACCGTCTCGCGCGCAGGCTTGACGACATGGGCTATGCTTGGAGTTTCCCTACGTGATCGAATCAAAAATGAAGAGATCCGCAGGAGATCCAAGGTAACCGACATAACTCGAAGAATTGCCAAACTTAAGTGACAATGGGCAGGGCACATTGCTCGCAGAACAGATGGCCGATGGAGCCGAAAGGTTCTTGAGTGGCGACCGCGCACAGGAAGACGTAGCGTTGGAAGGCCTCCCACAAGGTGGACCGATGACCTTGTGAATCCGCTAGATACGGGAAGCACAGAACCGGTCGAACTGGCGGTACTTGGGAGAGGCCTATGTCCAGCAGTGGACGTCTTTCGGCTGAAATGATGATAATGATATTATTACTTACAACTTGGACAATCTTCAGTATGCCCGGTATGGTCTTGATATAGGCCGGATCAAACCGTATGTTGGTCTGGACAGCAGTGCTGGATGTGACCGTTGTCGTTGTGGTGTGCTGTCCAGGGAAACCTACTTCTGCCATTGTTGATTAACTGGAAACAATAAAAGTATTGAGTTTGTGACCAAACTATAACAACACTTACTAACTACTTAGGGGTTTATTTATAAACTATGCTTAAAGTTAAGTAATGATTAGCCACTGTTTAACCATACATTTTTGACGTTTGAATGTCACTTAACTTTAAGTAACGTTTATGCATAAACCCCTTAATCTTAGATTTTAATGCTAGGAATGAAAAAGTCTACTATATTTTTTGTCACTTCATTCAGTCAATAAGTATCTTTTAGGAATTTAATTCAAGGGTTAGACAATAAGCAAATCAATAGAACTTCACTCCAACTTGCTGCAATTGGATTTCATTTGCTTTTGCCCGTGGCTTGCTCTAGTGTGGGGATTTCCTAAAAATAAATATATTAATTTCTACATTTATATCTGCATTTTTATGGTACAAAATAAAGTGTTTAGCTATATTTTTGGTCTAAAAAGAACCCAAATTCACTCTTCAGGTAATAAAGTATTGATCTATGTAAAAACCAAGTTTTGTTGCTCTGTTGCTGTGAGAAAGAATAAGAAATTTACTTTACTTTGGTTTTTTGTAAAATCCCTAAACCCATGTTAACAGAATGGTAACATATTTTTTTGTTAATCTATACTAATATATAAAGCTGAAGAGTTTGTTTGTTTGTTTGTTTGTTTGTTTGAACGCGCTAATCTCAGGAACTACGGGTTGGAATTAAAAAATTCTTTTTGTGTTGGATAGTCCATTTATTGAGGAAGGTTATAGGCTATATAACATCACGCTACAACCAAAAGGAGCGGAGTATAAATGAAAAATGTTGCAAAAACGGGAAAAAATATTCCTTTTTGAGAGCTTCCGTTGCGTGCGCTGCGTAAACGGTTTAAGTTACGCAAATATCATGTATGATGGAATTGTTCCTCTTTAAATTTTCAAAAAAAAAAATCCCCGACAGCATATTTCTATTTTTTAAGATTTACTCACTATAACCTTTTTTATGGTAATCAAATTTGTTCGAAATTAATGCATTATTTGCAAAGGAGTTTTCATAAACATGGTATTAATCCTTATCCAAATAAATACGTTATTCATCTCAAGTATTTAATTTTGAACAAAGTTGCCCTTACATCATTTAATTTCAATGAATATCTTAGGAGATATAACTGTTTTATAATAACTCCGCAGCAAAATAATGATCAACTCTGCGAGGTAGTCTATTCTAAAGCTGAAGAGTTAGTTTTTCCGTAACCAAAGGGTAAAATGGGACCCTATTATTAAAACTCCGCTGTCCGTCTGTCTGTCTGTCTGTCTGTCTGTCTGTCTGTCCGTCTGTCACCAGGCTGTATCTCATGAACCGTGGTAGTTAAACAATTGAAATTTTCACATATGATGTACTTCTGTTGCCGCTATAACATTAAATACTAAAAAACAGAAAACAATAATATTTAAGGGGGGCTCCCATACAACGGACATGATTTTTTTGCCGTTTTTTTTGCTCCGCCCGCGTGGATGTCGGTTATCGCGTAAAAAAATAGCCTATATCCTTGTCTATATCCCAGGTCGATCGGTTCAGCGGTTTAGGCGTGAAAACGTAACATACAGACAGACAGACAGACAAATAGACAGACTGACAGAGTTACTTTCACATTTATAATATTAGTAAGGATAAGGATTTGTATGGGTGGTACGGAACCCTTCGTGCGTGAGTCCGACTCGCACTTGGCCGGTTTTTTGTTTTTTGAACGTGCTAATCTCTGGAACTGCGAATTGGATTTGAAAAAATCTTTTTGCATTTTACAGCCCAATTCTTGAGGAAGAATTACATTACTATTAACTAGAACACCATTTAAAAAAAATGAAAGTTTATGCGAAAACGAAGTAAAAGCACGGGCAGGCAATCTGTTGCGACGGGGTGGGTCGGGGGACCAAGAAATTTAACGCGGACGAAGTCGCGGGCAGAAGCTAGTAAAAAGATAAAACTTGTGATTCATCCATCGTTAACATATTTTACATGATAACTCTGATATCCGTTACATTGCTTTTGCATATGCAACATTTGAGGCTAACTAAATCTGTGTTATTTGATACACTTGGACATTTGTACCACATCTAGTCAGTAAGTCAGCCACATGGAGAAAAGTCAGTATTAAACTATGTGATGATTTGATATTTTTTTGCTGCTGCAGTCTGATCAACAGGAGTGGTGAAAGTAGTTTACTTGAATATGTTCAGGTTTGCCCATAGCAGTAAAATTTATTTAATAGGTTATTTAATAGGTTTAATGTTGTTTTGCATTCTTTTGCAGTCAATAATACCTGTATTGTGGATTTTATCATTCACTAAGTGACTGGGTAATTCCTAGCAGACATTGATTATTACAAATAGATAATTATCAATTATTTTCCAAGTTAAGCCTTTTCTAACTGCACAATATAAAAATACAGATATAATATATGCATGTTTTTACCCAATACTTGAACACATGAATAACAGATAAGTTATCATATCCTTGCAGTGTCTGTATTTCAGCAACATTTAAATTATCTTATAGTGCCATGATGTCAAACACAATGGGGGTCAGTCTATACTTCTATAGGCACAATGGGGACCATACTTTACACTTATGGGAATGAAAGTGTAACTGGTACGTCTACTCTATAATTAAAAGAGAAAGTTGTTTACTTTTACTCTTTCTACAAGGAAAAAGATATATATCATGAAACTGGCTCTTGCATTTGAAAAGATAAGGAATAAATAAAGCAAAGCAATTATAATTATAAAAGTATTACTATCGGTGGGCAGGAAAAAATAACGTAAACTATTGCAGATAAGCTAGAACCGACCATTAAAATGGGTGTTACCACCAGTGGTTACTTTGCTATTATTTACCCAATTTAGTTAGTTCATATGGAAGGAAATGTAATGTTTCACTATATGTATTTATGTGGCTCTAACTTGTGGGTGTAAGTCTGTTAAAAGTCCATGCGTACTTCGATTTAACTAGCGAGCACGTTTAAGCCACGATATGCCGCCTGTCACGACCTAAAATAGCTAATATTGAGCAACACATCACAGAAATAAACACTGCAACTTAGTACCAAAAATTGCGATTTCTATTCTTACCTTACGTTCAGCTTAGCCACAAACACTTTTTCTTAGAAGTACTAAGATATAAAGTTACGGGACTTACACTAACGATTAAAAGTAGGTGTAAATTAATATCAGGTGATAAATCGAATATGACCAAATGACCAAACCATGAAACAAAACGTCAGAAATTGATAATTTATCGTAACATAATGTTTGAAATTCTGTTTACATTAGCATAAAAATAAAGAACAGCTAAATTCAAATAACAATTTATACGAGTCAGAGTAAGACAACAACACTTCACGTTTGAAAGGATAGAAATGTAAAAATACTGCAAATGGTGAGTACCGGAACGCTTACAAAATGACATTGACAAGAACAACAGAGTTCGCTCTAATACAGCTTACTGAATCCAATCAATAATGGAAATATAAATTAAATTAATCCAACCCGATCCAATACTCAATACTCAAATCTTTATTGCATTCTGTATTCTTTATGTTTAAGCTTATGTGGTAAAGTGGACCCTATAGGGCACAGCAAAAGAAACAATAAGTAGAGATCTAACAAATTGCTAGATCCTATCTATTTTCTTTTTTAATTAGCATTTTACAGCTTATTCAATAAATTAATTTTATTTTGTCTTTTCAATTTATTGATAAAAATAATGGTTTAAAAAATAATTACAGCAAGATCAATATTGTAAAATATGAAGGTTTTGAACGCACACTGAAGATTGACATATTATTGACATTTATGTAGAGATGCACAGCATGTAGTGTTGAATCAAACAGGAATAAAATCGATTTCAGACAAATCGAAAGATTCACGAGGAATGCGAAGCATAAGCTTCTGATCCACATCTGAGTAAATTAACTCGATAATTATGACATTTCGTTAAAAGGGTCATTATTTTAATACGTTAACTGGACCATAGCAGGTGGCGTTCTGTAGTTTCTGCTGCCTAATTCCATGGGAAGAAGGCGTGAGTTAACTGAAAAGTTCAAACTCGCGTATGACCAATGGAGCGTAGCGTTTTGGGTATTTATATTTAAGCTCAGCGGCCGATAACATTATAACACGATATTATGCTCCAAAACGGGACTCATCGAGGTAGGTAATAAAAGTGTGCTGGACTGAAGTGGGATTGGAAATTATTATTTACTATCTGACCCGACAGACCTGTTAAATTTTCCACCTTCCGTTTTCCCGAATTTTCAAATTTTCCCGGCAAGTTATCTAATTTTTGTTTCCGTAAAAACTTGATTCGGACTATTAGCAACATTTTAAAATAATAATTTGCTAAATCAGTGCAGCTGTTCTGAAGTGATGCGATTACCAGGGAAAATAATTTCATTTTTACATACATAAACTTACGCCGTCTTCCCATGGGGGTAGGCAGAAACAACGCCACCTGCTACGATTTCATTTTTAACCGACTTCAAAAAAGGAGGAGGTTCTATGTTCGACTGTATATATTTTTTTAATGTATGTTCACCGATTTCTCCGTCAATTGTGTACCTATTTTGAAAAAATGGTGTGGGGTAGGTACAATAACTAAAAGGTGAAAAATTAAACTTTTTCACAAAAAAAAGTAAACCGACTTCAAAAAAAAAACTCTACAAAGTGAAAAATTACTTTAATTTTTAAAGTCGGTGGCAAAAAACTAAAATAAAGATCTTAAGACACCGACTTCCGAAATTAAAGTAATTTTTCACTTTGAAGTATTTTTTTTGAGGTCGGTTTTCTTTTTTTTTGTTAAATAGTTTTTTTATTATATAGAATTCGATTTTGAAATGAATCGATGGTTTTTCAGTGTGAATTCAATCGATACAATTAGATCATTTGAAGTGGTCATCTCTATACAACAGCAGTTGCCCGTTATCATTTTTGTTTGTGGTGCTATCAGTTCGTGTTTCATATTTTTCAAAAATCTTGTAAGGATTTACAGTTACTGAGGGAATAAATTACTAACAAAAAATCTAGCGTTGTACTATAAAAAAGTTACAAAAGCCAAGTAAATTTGCATGTAAAATAATAATTATGTGCGAAGACGTCTCGTATGAGTAAACAAATAACACCCGCGAAGTTATGTATGACCGCGGTATGCTTAGACTGTATGTTATTTAAAAATATGAGTCATTGATTACACGGTTCAGTATCGGTTAGTAATATAGTGTCAAGGCGACGGTGACTAAATTGTTCGGAGCATCCTCACCGCTCTTATCGCGATGAGGCTGTTTCAGTTCTCGTGATTCGCTCCTTCGTGTACTGTGTTTTTATTAGGCAGAATAGTGCGTGTCGTGGTCTATGTAAGTAATATTGTGTTATTTATTTTTGAGAAAGGATAAAAAGTTCTAAGATCAACTGCTTTCCATAAATGGAGAGCTGTAGGTACATTTATATTTCAACGTTCTACATTTTTAATTCAGTAATACAATCTAACACTTTATTTACCATTCATTTGGTAAACCAAACAGCATTCTAGTAATAATTAAAAATACCTAATCTAGAAGTTTTAAATTAAGTATTTTATTTCGAATTATCATCACTATATTATTTAGATACTTAATACTATTTATAATTGTTAATATCTTCATTGTTCTAGTTTTTAAATAGGTATTTAAAAATGTAAACACTTAGTTTAGAAAATATAAAAAACATTAATCGGCAAAATCATCATCTTTCCAGCTGAAAGACTTCTGCATAGGCGTCCCCCAAGCATCGCCACATCAACCAGTTCTGTGCCGGCCGATAGTTAAAATAATTTTGACAAATGAGTTTAATTATATTGTCTCCATTTCATTGATTAATTTCATGCCGTTTGCTAACAGCGGTAGTTAATTCAAGTTCAATTTCAAGGATACTTTTATTAGCTACAAATCTCTAGCTTTTCTGTGTTATTATCAATTCTGTTATCTTCTTATCATTTACTAGAGTTTCAATATAGTGTTTTGTACAAGAGAATGATTGATATTGATATCTTGAATTCATTTTAAGTATCTACGTATCTAGTCTATGTTTGAATAAACTTTTTGCTTATATATAAATACCTACTTAATATACTTATAACTGAAAATATAATGAATTTTTAGTAAAACATGGGAAAAGTTTATTTGGTTGAGATGTTAAGTTGTAAAAGCATATGTTGTCATAAAATATTTGCATGTTATTTCTAAACCTCATGTTGTGATTTAAATCATGTTGCCTAAGCTTCAATTTGATATTGAGCAATTTTATTATGTAGTCAAAACTTCTAACTGGTCAAAACTTTTTTGACTAGTTTCAGACTAAACCCTTATCACCACCTGGTGGTAAAAAGGAGGAGGTTATATGCAGTTGGCGACTTTTTTTTTTCTTTCCCATACCGTCTCCGTCCGAGTCCCGATTTCTCAGTGATTATTGGACCGATTCACGTGATTCCTTCATTTGGTAGAAGACGCCTGCGCGGTAGTTGCATATCAATTTTAATAACTTTGCTCGCGCTGTCTTTGCGTTCGCGATGTACAGACGCCAGCACATCAAGCTACTACAATCTGTCAAATTTATTTAATTGATTTTCAACTTTATCACTATAACATAAGGTTCAAGGTTGATTGCGTAAATGTGACAGTTTCGAGTAGCTTGACCTGCTGGCGTCTGTACAAACTACTTACAATTGGCGTGTAAGTACTACTTACTATCGGAATGTTGTTACTACTACTTACCATCGGCATGTAAGTACTACAAGACTTACCATCGGCATGTAAATACAGTCTCCAGCACATCAATTTACCGCAAAATGTAAAATTTTCTCATTTGATTTTGAACTTAACCATCAACATTTTAAGGTTTAAAATCGTTTAGAGAAATTTGACCGTTTCGTATAACCTGATGTGCTGGCGACTACCACCAGATTTACCATCGGCATGTAAGTACATACCTACTACTTAATATCGGGGTATAAGTAGGTACTTACCATCGGGATTAGGGATCCAGTTATCAGCAATCAAGTTTCCAATCATCCTGAACAGATTGGGTTTTGAACAAAAATCCTGATATTAGCTCGTATTATTACGAAAATCATTCTTAGTTTACAACAATCTGGGCCTCAAGTCTGCTATTACAATAGTGTCAGAATGGTCTCGCCACATCGATTTAGAATAAATCGATGTCTCGCCATTGTGAGTATTTGACAGTGTTTGTATGGCAAATCTGTCAAAAACTCACAATGAAGAGACCATTCTGACACTATTGTAATAGTAGACTTGAGGCCCTGGTCCTTTGCCATCATCCTAGGACGTTTGAATTAAAAAAAAAAACTATTATCTTGTGACATATAGGTACACTGTATATAAATAAATCATGACCAATATGATCAGTAGCCATAAGGTCAATTTATTATTGACCTCACTCCTTTATGACTAGTTCAATGATTCACTTAAATCTAATTAGCAGCTATAACCTGTACCTCTTGTTATCAATACTAATTGAATTGGCTCCACTCAAACGCCGCTCATTCCGACGTAACACCGGATACTTACGTGATTAATGAGGAAGTCGAGGCCAAATTGATTGATCTATGTAATAGAATTTAATGGCAGATAGCTTCTTAGAACATATCTAACGTCCTGAAAGGCGATATGGGTCTTTTGTGCCAATTGACTTGCGAATATCAAACGCACACTTTATGGACTGTCTTCTTAGGAGCTAACTCCAACTACTTATAGACCTTCCGCCTTTGTTTGATTGGCAGGTAGGTACTTATCTCATAATTAAGCTCAAATATGATAGTGAGGGATCCGCGAAAATACCTGCACCCTAAAATTCACTGTATTGATTGAAACCCGTCTATTTCAGCTAAGCATCCACCATGGCGTACCCCAACCAGCTGCCGCCGCCGCCACCGCCGCAGACCATGGGCTCCACAAACACGGTGTTCATCACAGAGACGCGGTTCGACCTCTCCTACTTGAAGACTGTGCCCGGGATTCTTAAGGCTATTGTTGTCGTAAGTGTTTCTGTTATTTTTAACATGAATTTAGATTTGTTACACGATATCTTTCCCTGTGTAAGCAGCACCTTAATTGCGTAATACATTTTCTTTCATAATCCGAAGGATTTTGAAGGAAATTCCCAATTCATTGTTAAAAAATTCGTCTGCTTGATAACGTAAACAACGCAATGAACGTTGTCGAATTATCAAAATGAAAGGAATTGCACCTCTAGTCCTACACCCTAATTTCTTAACACACTATCAATCACAATCTGAAAGATTTTGAAGGATATTGCTGATCCATTGCTTCATATGTTCGAAGAATTTATCTACTCAACAACGTAAATAACGCAATGAATGTTGTTGATTGAACTGTCAAAATGAAACCCATTGCTACTGTTAGAGTAACGCAATTACTCCGAAGGATAGTACGTTTTTTCAGAATCCATCAGCCGTTGTAGCGTTTCTGCGCCTTGCAAAGTAATTCGTGCTACACACTTGTTCGGGTCGCCAAAATCAAATAAGTACATTATATCTAATACTAGCTTTTGCCCGCGGCTTCGCCCGCGTGGATGTCGGTGATCGCATAAAAAAGTACCCTATGTCCTTCTCCATATCCCAGGCTATATCTCAAAATTCTCACTTAATATTAATTTTAATGTGACTCAGTACGTGATTAGAAACCGAAACAAATGATTTAATATAATAAAAGTACTTATGTTCTGAACGTGAATGAGTCTTTACCAAAGATAACAAACACAAAATTAAAATACGAAATTTCACTCAAATTCTTAAAGCAATCAATTGTACCAAATTACAACACGAAATAAAAGTGCGACACAAATAATAATTTTAAAATAATTCACGTAAGTACCAACAATGTGAAAACAAAACGAAATCCTCCGAACTGTCGCATTTGTGCTGATAAAACGCTCGAAATATATAATGAACACCATTGGTGCATAACTTTTCTCATGGTCGCGTTCGCAATTGGACGAAATATTTGACATTTATTTTGTACTTGCAACACGATCTGGCTGTAGAATTCGATTGATCGACTAATACTTGACCGGTTGACATTTTAGCGGGGACACCACTAAACGAACGAAAAAAAAGAAAACAAAATTCGTCTGTACTCTGTGGTCGTGTGGCGGTGTGGTGCGGTGCTTAATGTAAATTCATCAAGGTTATACGTGCGTAAAGATTCAATGAGAAAACGGTTTAATCTTTGAAGAATCTTATACAGAATTACTGAGAAATAAGTGTAGATTTCGTATTGAGTGTTAGTTTATCGAAAAGTGATAAATATGTCAGTGAAAAAGTAACGAAAGTTTTGGAATGCACAAATTTTGATCATAAGGCCGCCGTGTTTAGTAATGTTTTTATGATAAATATTCTTGTACACTGTTTGAAATACACATAAGTAGCTAGCTTGTTTATCTACGAACATAATTTGGCTAATAGCTACTGATATTATAGCGTATTGTTATCGTAATCGTATTTCCAAGAGTAAAATTCGGCAAACAAATACCTACAAAAAGTCAATAAAATGGATATAGTATGTTATCCTTAAGAGATAGACATATGCCATCGCGGACTTTTTTGAAGACCTTTATAAGATACATAATTCCACCATACATTATTTTGTTATATCTCAAAGGGTTTAGACAGCGTTTTCGTTGAAAGCTCCCAGACGGCTTATTTTTTTCCGACACTTCCAACAAATATCGATAATTCATACAAAAATGCATACAAAAACATAACAAATTATATACTAAAACCTTCCTCGAGAACCAAGCTATCCATTGGTGAAAACAGCATGAGAATCGGTGCAGTAGTATTTGAGTTTATCGCGAACAGACAGACAGACAGACAGACAGACAGACGCGGCGGAGGACTTTGTTTTATAATATGTAGTATGTTATCCTTAAGAGATAGACATATGCCATCGCGGACTTTTTTGAAGACCTTTATAAGATACATAATTCCACCATACATTATTTTGTTATATCTCAAAGGGTTTAGACAGCGTTTTCGTTGAAAGCTCCCAGACGGCTTATTTTTTTCCGACACTTCCAACAAATATCGATAATTCATACAAAAATGCATACAAAAACATAACAAATTATATACTAAAACCTTCCTCGAGAACCAAGCTATCCATTGGTGAAAACAGCATGAGAATCGGTGCAGTAGTATTTGAGTTTATCGCGAACAGACAGACAGACAGACAGACAGACAGACGCGGCGGAGGACTTTGTTTTATAATATGTAGTGAAGTGTTTGGGATAAAATCGCTCGGCTTGGCTCGAATTGTGCCGAGCCGACTCGAACATGACTGTGTCAGCGAGGGTAGTTGCCGAACGGAGTTTGCCGATCGGCACGGCACGAGCCGAATGAAAGCGCATTATTTGTGTAGTAATTGGAGTAATTGCTTCGAGACGGCTTTGTTGTACCACAAATACAGCGGAATCGAATATGCCGACGCGAACATAATGTTTATGTTGCACCAGGGCTTTAAATACCGGTAAATTTTCATAACGTTACCTTGTTTTGACAGAGTTAACGTTATTATTAAAATAACGGGATCCGATTTAACGTTATTTATGCGACTATTAATTTTATCGTTATTTTAAACGGGTAAGATGTAAGTAGTGGGGCCTGAGGCGTGTGGCGCGGCGGCGAGAGCCCGCCATCGCGCCTCTCTGATGCTGTGCCGATCAAAACGTTGCCTGAATCTGCCTGATTATTAGCCACAGAACGGCAACGTAGCTAAATTAACGTTAGTTATCGTATTTTTGTTAACGTTATATTACTGGTAATTTTATCAAGTAACGTTAAATTTTTGTAACGTTAGTAGGTATAACATTGAAATTTAACGTTACGTAACGGTTATTATTTTGTTATTTGGTAACGTTAACAAGCCCTGTGTTGCACCCCTAACAGGGTTTAGGGGTGCAAAATATTATTAAGTCTCCTACGCACAGGCGCGACAGGCGACGCGACACAAAGAGACCGCTCGTCGCGCGGAGTCTTTGTGTCGCATCGCATGTCGCGCCTGTTTGTAGGAGCCTTTATACAATGTTCGCGCGTTCTCTACTAACATTAGTAAAGCACAATAGTATTACAGTAGTGTAGGTACTATTGTGAAACCTGTAGTCTTAAGGCTCCACAAACAGGCGCGACACGAAGAGACCGCTCGTCGCGCGGCACGCGGTGCCTTTGTGTCCCGTCGTGTGTCGCGCCTGTTTGTAGGAGCCTTTATAGTACAAGTTCCGCATTTTTGCCGCTATTTGTCTTGCCTTTACAATATTTGTATACGATTTCTACGACACAATACTAGCGTGACACAGTTAAATCTCATACTTTTATGTCCCACACGCGATTGGCACCAAACAACACAAATGTTTGTAATGGTAAACGCTCGTTACGTCAATCGGTCATTATGTACACATTACTAACAGGCATAGATAACAGGTGACTAATCGCAAACGCATTCATGATAACGTAACACACCTGGCGGCAATCCAGGAACAGGTCCTTGCTCCTGGAACTTACGTACAAAGACCATTATTGGTTTTGTCTCTTTAGGGTTCCATACCAAAATGGTCCATACCAGTCTGTCCGTCTGTCACAGCTGGATATCTCAAGAACGACTAATGCTATCAAGATCAACTTGTTTGTAATAGTTTTAGATGACGTTTGCCCAAATATTTTACAAATGCGAAAGAAACAAAAAAAAAATTGTTTTGCAAGAGACTGAACGCGGTCTTAAAAATTCTAAGTGCGGCTACTAGGAAGAAAAATTCAAAAAAAAATAACCCCCCCCCCCCTCCTGCTTATCTCCGAAGTTTATTTTGGTGGAGGCATTAACTGCCCAAAGTATACGGGACGTACTTATTAAGTATCGGCTCTCGCGGAGATTAATAATATGATTACCTCCCAAAATATCGGGTAATCGCTTGTTTGGATCAGAATTCACGAATTCTCATTTTTTCCTAGGAGTATTCACCCGTATTTATTCTCCATGCATGTACGTCCCATACCTACAAACGTTGAACTCTGTTAATCGTTATATAGGTACAAGATTACAATGCAGCTGCTCATCCTCTAAAGTAATTAAAATTCCCGGAGCCTCCGCCAGGCGGTTTAAAGGCTCTTTGTTTTGTAGCACTCAGGCTTAAGCAGTTTATCAATATTTATGATACCAATAGTTCAACGAGACCCGACGGGGTTTGACGGGATAGTTTGAGAGGATTATGGGAAACCGACAAGTTCTTGCAAATAATAATCTGGGTTATAATATAAACTTGTACTCTCATGCGAGCTACAGCTATAATTGCTGTATTAAAGGTATCTTCATCCACTACCTCCATAGGTTAGATTATCATAAATCTTGACAAGTATACTTAGTTCAGTTTTTCACGCAATTATCTTTTCCAGCTATTCAACCTAATCGGGTTCATCTGCATCCAGTCTTCCGCGTTCTGGTCAAACGGCCGGGGGGTATACTTCAACATTGTGGCCCACTTGGGGCTGTGGTTCTCTGGGATCCTGCTGATGCTGTACCTGTTCCACGTGGTGGAGAAGTACCACAACGTGAAGTGGCTGAAGATCGAGATGATAGCGTGTGTGGTGATGGTGTTCCTGTACCTGATTGCGTCTACGATAGTCGTCGCGTTTGGAGCTGCTGCGTATTCCGCTGCTGGGGTGAGTTTTCAACTTATAACATTTCTACTTATAGCATTCCTCCTACACGGCACTTAGATATAGGTAGCAATCAAGTAAGTCATAATACTCATTTAAAAGTCCCATTATGGAAGACTAGCTTTTGCCCGCGGCTCCGCCCGCGTGGATGTCGGTTATCGCGTAAAAAAGTAGCCTATGTCCTTCTCCATATCCCAGGCTATATCTCTGCCAAATTTCATGACTATCGGTTCAGCGGTTTAGACGTGAAAACGTAACATACAGACAGACAGACAGAGCTACTTTCACATTTATAATATTAAGTATGGATGTAAATTAGATACTTGAAAGGGTTAAAACCCTCTGAATTCTCCAAATGGTTCGTCATTATGTCGCGTCAATGACAAGGTATTATTCTTCTGAAGTCCTACTTCTCATCATTCTTGTAAATAGTAACGTTAGATAGGTACTAAAAACGTTATTCTTACTCGTAGAACGTAAGTGTGACAATCTGACTGAATCATTTATCTCGCTCATAACTTTAACTCAACACTGTTATTGCAAGATTGTGTTGGTTCGAATCGTGGAGGACAGAAACAAGCGGAGATGCCGCAAGCCAATTAGGTCACGCGCCTTCAAATAGGTCATGACGTCACAGTGGGCGGGGCCGCAAACCTTAGTATCGAGTGAACCGTCATCGCGTTCGGGTCCGTTCTATTTTAATCGTTTTTGAATTGTTAAATTGTTTTAATAATGAAGTTTCAAAATCTGTGAATTCAGATAAAAATATCTCAGAAAGTTGAGGACAGTCTTCAAAGAGCGTTTTAATGTAGCTACAATGGTTAAGACACCTGCCCTTACTGCCCCGTCTCAAAAATCCAACCTGTATAGTAAAAAATAAAATAAAAAAAGTTTGTTTTTAAACATGGTAAGGCAGTTTGAGTCATTTATGCGGCATATCCAAGTGTCCTTTTTTTGGTACTGTTCGTCGAATCGTTGAGCTCCTTATGTTCTGAGTTGAGCTACAAGATTATTGACAAATGCGTGCACTGATGGTCCACTCAATCTGTGTGGTTCTTTCTTCTAAAGACCACTTCAGATACCAATCTACATGGTCTTCACATGATTTTACCAAGATTTAAAAGAGACTATGACCTCTTGTTACGGCCTTTCTTCTCAGAGTAGTCAGATACGATACGCCAACCTCATCTAGTTAAAAGTGTATGTACGGTCGACTGCAAAAATCCATGAACAATTCAGAAACAAAATCGTGTGAAGCGAAAAGCGAAAGCTAGTTCTATTTTCGAACATTTTAACTCAAACGTTCACTGGAAAATAGACACTAAGGTACGAGGGCTGCACTAAAAGTATCGGGAATGGAATATTTCCACTGTTCCTGTCATATTAAAATCTTTTTAATTGAAAACTCCTTGGTTTTAAAAATGTACGGTCGACTGCAAAAATCCATGAACAATTCAGAAACAAAATCGTGTGAAGCGAAAAGCGAAAGCTAGTTCTATTTTCGAACATTTTAACTCAAACGTTCACTGGTAAATAGACACTAAGGTACGAGGGCTGCACTAAAAGTATCGGGAATGGAATATTTCCACTGTTCCTGTCATATTAAAATCTTTTTAACTGAAAACTCCTTGGTTTTAAAAATCGAATACCATTTATTTATTTTAAAAAAAGATTCTCGGTCTTGTCACAAGGTTTTGTCAAACTTTTTTAGTCGTTGAGAAAATGGAATTGACTCGAGAAAATTCAAGAGCGATGATTTATTATGACTTTCGAAGTGGTTTAACACAAAAACAGTGTGTTGACCGGATGATTTCTGCATTTGGTGATGAAGCCCCATCCAAAACCACAATTTATCGCTGGTTTGCTGAATTTCAACGTGGACGTGTCAAGCTCAGTGATGATCCCCGTCAAGGTCGTCCAAAAACTGCAGTCACCCAAGAAAACGTTGATGCTGTGCGTAAGCTGATTGAGAAGATCGACATGTGACATACTGCGAAATTCAGGCAACTTTAGACATTGGCATGAGTCAAATACAAATAATCTTGCATGAACAATTAGGTGTAAAAAAGTTGTTTTCCCGATGGATACTGCATTCGCTCTGTGAAGAGCAAAAAGCGGCTCGCGTTACTTGGTGCGTCAGAACTCTCGAAAGATTCCACGCAGGATCCTCAAATGCTGTATACAACATCGTATCAGGTGACGAATCCTGGATATATGCGTACGAACCCGAAACAAAAAACCAGTCACGAGTTTGGGTGTTCGAAAATGAGTTAAAGCCAACAAAACTTGTTCGTTCACGGAGTGTTACAAAAAAAATGGTGGCCACGTTTGTCTCCAAAACCGGCCATGTTACGACTATTCCTCTTGAGGGACAAAGAACGGTTAATGCAGAATGGTATGCTAGCATTTGTTTGCTACAGGTCGTTTCTGAACTCCGTAAAGAGAACTGCAACCGCCGCATCATCCTCCATCACGACAATGCGAGTTCTCACACCGCGCACAGAACAAAAGAGTTTTTAGAGCAAGAAAACATAGAATTATTAGACCATCCGCCGTACAGCCCCGACCTAAGCCCTAATGATTTCTATACTTTCCCTAAAATAAAGAATAAATTGCGTGGACAGAGATTTTCATCACCTGAAGAAGCTGTGGACGCCTACAAAACGGCCATTTTGGAGACCCCAACTTCCGAATGGAATGGTTGCTTCAATGATTGGTTCCATCGTATGGAAAAATGTGTCAAATTTCGCGGAGAATACTTCGAAAAGCAATAAATACATTTTTAAATAGTAATGTTGTGTCTCTTCCTTGATTCCCGAAATTTTCAGTGCCGCCCTCGTATTGATAAATGATTTTATTTCTGTAAGTAGGTTTGTAGTCACCTGCAAAATTGCATGGATACGAGGGCGGCACTGTTTTTGTGTTAAACCACTTCGAAAGTCATAATAAATCATCGCTCTTGAATTTTCTCGAGTCAATTTCATTTTCTCAACGACAAAAAAAGTTTGACAAAACCTTGTGACAAGACCGAGAATCTTTTTTTAAATAAATAAATGGTATTCGATTTTTAACACCAAGGAGTTTTCAATTAAAAAGATTTTAATATGACAGGAACAGTGGAAATATTCCATTCCCGATACTTTTAGTGCAGCCCTCGTAATAAGTATTGTCCAATAAAGATTGATGATTTTAACAACTTTTTTATTTTACTACCTACCTACCCTATGCAGGGCCGCGCCGACCCTGTGTGCGAAGTGTGCGGCGCACACAGGCGCCAAGACAATAGAGGCGCCGCCATCGAAATTATTTTTGTTACACTTACACAACAACATATTCTTTGTAGTGGAGTATCGATAAGTAAGTAGGTACAATAGGCGCAACATTATGCCTTGTAAATAACAAAACATAATTATAATGTGCTTATTGTACAAGTCTTCTAAGATAATATTCACGTGTGTGGTTTAATTTTACGCTTTGGGTTTTAGTTAACATTAGTTACGAGCTCAGCGTTAAAATCAAAAGAACCGCCGTGAGTTTGTTTGAATGAATTATGAACGTAAAGGCTCGTACAGACTAGTGCGATATCGCGGGCGCGACGTGACTCTAGTAGCACAATTTCTTTGTCGGTGCCTGTCGCGCCCGCGATATCGCGTGTATCTGTACGAGCCTTAACCCGATGCAATGCGTGCGACGCAAGCGGGGTGGGGGTCACGGGGATTCCCCGACTTTAAGGAACGAGAGTGCCAAAACCAGTGTGACCAGATTCAGTATTTTAATACTTTTTTAGTATATTCTAACGATATTTTTGAACGTGAGTATTTTTGTAGGTATATTGAGCGAAGGCAGTATTTTTGGGTATATTTTGGATAACAAGTTATGGTACACCGTAAATGAAAGAAAGAAAGAAAGAAAAATAGGTTTATTTGTCACAGAAACACGTGCATACAAAAAGATAATTAACTTGATTAGATGGTATAAGAAAAATAAAAAATAAAACTAAAAAGATCTACATTCCAATCACGAGCACAAAACAAAATAGTCGGCAGCTGCACGTCATGACTGTGACAAGAAGGCTTCCACTCAGCATGATGCTGTGCTATGAGGGACCCACAGCACAGCGCTGATTTTCAGTGGTTACCCGGACGTCATGACCATAGATGTTCAGGGAATTTCCCGGATTTAATCTACAATACATCTGTTTGTTGTCGGTCTTCATCATTGTACAGACGCTAGCACATCAAGCTACTACAATCTGTCAAATTTCTTTAATAGATTTTCAACTTTATCACTACAGGATAAGGTTCAAAGTTGAATTTATATACTTAAACAATTTGACAGCTGTTTGCCCTAACATCACCATAGCATAACGAATTTTGCTAACTAGGGCAGTTACCGTAGCAAGCGCGGCAAGGTCCTTTTCTACATTCAAACTTATAAAAAATTACCTGCGCTCAACAATGAGCCAGGAAAGATTAACAAACTTAGCAACAATATCCATAGAGGAGGCCATATTAGACCTTAAAGACATACACGAGATTATTAAGGATTTCGCAAACAGAAAAGCGCGAAGAGTGGAAATAATATAATTTAAGTATGTTTATAAATTCTTACATATTTTAGAATTGTTGTTTTTTTTAAACATAGCTTACGTAATAGTTAAATCAGTATTATTAGAAAAGTCAGCTATTTTGTTATTAATATCTAAATATACAATTAGATATAACATCACAAATAAAGTCTGTAAAAATTAAATTCGTGTTTTATTTTTCGCAGTTAGCAAGCGAAAGCGAACTGGTTTTACCTATTTAGGAAAATATTATCTATACTCCATTTACATAGCATTAGACAAAATAATAACGGCTAAATAAGGACAGTTATTGTGTAATATTGTTGAAATTACTGCACTTTAGAAGTTATTTTTTTAATGTAAATGGTAAATAGATTACAGTGCTTTGTATTTATCGTGAAATAACGGAGTTTATTAAACGTTTACATCGAAATAACGAAAGGGTGAGAACAGTTATTTGTCTAATGTTATAATAAATGGAGTATAAGTATATAAAACTGGAGAACATTTATTTCGGTCAAAATTAACAAATAATAAAAAAAAAACATAAGTTGAAACATGAAGATTCGTAAAAAAAAGAGGCGCTTCATAGGTTTCGCACACAGGCGCTGTGGGGGGTCGGCGCGGCCCTGACCCTATGTTTCAGTTTCAAACGGGGAACACATTACCCACCTTTTGGGCTTCGCCCGCAGTTGGGCAATAAATAATGTGGTCCCGCCATACTAACGCACATTAATGTTCTGGAACAAAGTGTCACGCTTTGTTACGCCAAAGTGGCCAGTATACGAACTAAAATGAGAAATGGCTAGTTCAGTTACACTCAGTGCACTGTAATAATTCCTTTCACCGCTAGATGGATTTACAAATAATGGGCGGGTTTTCCCGCCTATCACCTGCATTCTGGTGATGTTTCTTTCTATAGAGATTTAGCCTTGCGGCATCTTCGCCACTTTCTGTCCTCCGTGGTTCGAATCTTTGCAAAAGAAACAACGATTCAGAGAAAACTACTGACTTTCTATGGGCTGATCACTTTAACACCTCCGCTTAAAATCCCCCCCCCCCCCAAAGACATAATGCCTATAAATAATTTGATACCAAAAAATGCCCTCTTCATAACAATTTTGTAATTGTAACCCATAATATGGGTCCCATATTAAAACAACTACATAAGACATCGCCAGTCGATTGTATCGCCCTGCCCACCTGTTAATTACTCATTGGAAACAAAGGGCGGCTCGAACCGACTGGCACACATTATTATGTGCGGGATGTAGGTACGTGACCGAGCTATTAAATATCTATAAATTATGTTTAGTATTGCGTTATGCCGTTTTTTTACTATCAATTAGGAATTGAAATGAGGTAAATGGTTAAGTTTTTTTTTGGTAGGTAGGAATTTTATTTTAAGTTCCTTCTCGGCAATTAAAAGATACTTCCATTGTCGTACTTTTTGCTGTAGTGTACGTTAAAGTAAGATAAAAGTTACTTTGACTTTATCTCGTTAATAACAAAACAGTTTATTGACGGGCCCAAACCCTTATAAGTTAATGGGTAAACTCTTAATCTTGCCGAACGAATCTCTCTTTTGTTCGGGGTTCGGTGCTTTGGTTCGTAAAAGTCCACAATAACCAGATTGTGTAATTTTACAAATTCTTGGCTCTTACTCTTACTTTTTTTTTTCTCCCCCCAATACCGTCCCTACGCTTGACATGATAACATTACTGTATTTATGGGTCCACTTTACGACTCCTAAACCTTTATAGCATCCATTGCTAAGAGTCATTTGTTTATTATAGGTATGACGAACGTGCTTATTTAAAGGCTACTACTCGATTTTCCCTTTACAATCGTCATCCGCCCGTCAATGAATATTAACTAGCTAATAAGTAATTTATATTCCATGCAGATTTAATAGAAAATATTTAAACTGTATCAAATCAACCGCTTTGAATTCTACACACACGATTCGCTTCTTGTGTTTTCTATATCCTAGATTAAGTACAGATAAGCTAGAACACAACTACATACCTAAATTCTTATGCAGAACATGCATCTACTGTTCGCTGATGTCAGTATTAGGTCGAGTGTAAACTTTCAAGTATCTTCGACGGCTTGGTATTTTGACGATGAAATTATCTGTTTATTTTTAATGTAAGGTCACACCGTACACAATCTGAAAACAAAATAATGTGATTACCTATATTATCAGTACTACAACCACTACTCATGTATTCATGATACCTACTATGTACGCAAAATACGCGCATTGAAGTTGAGTTCCGGACACCAGCCCGTATTATTATAGTAGGTAATAGGTAATACGAGCTGGGGCCCAAGTCTGCTATTTTTATAAATTGGTCACTCGAACACGATCCCACTGTCATTTTGCTAAAAGTTCGAAATCTGCTAAATTCATAATGGTCGATCATTGGTCGGTCAATGGTCTCGTAATAGAATTGTATTACAATGGCATTTTGAACATTTCATTTATTCAGCCAGATTTCATTTATATATATTTTTACATATTATTTATTAGTGTTTTATGCAATCTGAATTAGTAGGAAGTTGAAAGTTTAGTAGGAAGTTTCATTTGTCATTATGTACGAGATTACCAATTCTTTCAATGGAGTGTCAGTGGCTGACCATTGGAAATTCATAATGACACCATTATATTAGTAGATTACCAAACTTATCAAAATCAACAATTATGAAATCAATGATAGACCATTCTGACACTGTTGCAATAGCAGACTTGAGGCCCTGGTGTCCATTAGTACATTGTACAATCACTGAAAGACGTCGTCGTATTGGTACCCTGCCCTTTTTTTCACATCACACAAGGTTTACTACACTCTGTACGGTCTGAGCCACAATACTACACTGTATGAAAAAAACCGGTCAAGAGCGAGTCCGACTCGCGTACCTAGGGTTCCGTACCATCAAAAAATCATAAAAAAAACAAGTATTAGTTCCATTATCGGTCAAGAGATGGCGCTGACCTAAAACTGCAATATTATAAAAAGTGTGCTATATAGAGACATCTTTTTATTTTTCCTGTAATCTTTACATAAACTTCTATCACATAGAATAATTTCAGATTTTTCTCTAAGCAAACTTTGGAGATAAGGTTTCAAAGTCGATTTTGTCGAAAACAACTAAGGTACCAAATTTTTTTGTTCGAGTACTAATAATCAGTACCAATTGAGTACTAATTATTTACCAAATATGTAAGTGATTGGCGTTGGTGGTCACGAACATGACTTTTTCCGGGAGTACCTATAATGCTTGTTGAACCAATATGATTCGTATATTACCACTCCATTTGTTATCCACGTGTTTTACTTCTGCCAACGTTATAAACAACTAATACCATTTCCAGTTCTTCGGCTACCTAGCGATGGTGCTGTACGGGATCGATGCCTTCCTGAAGTACAGGGCTCTGAAGGCAGGTGAACTGGCCCAGGGTCACAGAGTGCTGGCTAAGCAGACACACGTCACGACTCCACCGGCGCTGCCATAGCTAGAGAGGTGGTAAGAGGAGTAAGAAGATGTAAAGGAAATGAGATTATTTGGTTTCTCGTGTATGTAGGTCCTATAGTCCTTGCAATTCGCGAGCGTGCATCAAGAGACCTATGTCATTATTTTAAGGTAGAAATTGTAATGATTGACGCGCGTATGTGAAATTTTGTGACCTTCGTGATTGTGACAAGATGTGTCACAGGTTCTGTAAAGAGATTATCGACGACGAAGTGTGTTCAGTGTTCATGATTTGTCCTTCAGCAAGTAATTGTTGAAGACGACATTTTGACAGTTGTCACTTTACTTTGCTAAAACTTGCAGCAAGTTGAATTGTTGTGATTTTTATACTATGCAAGTCGATAATCGAATGTCGAATTGTGCAAAAACAACTTGCCGAAGGGCGCTGTTTCATCATTATGTATTTTGTCGAAGTAGTGATTTGCGACCGCTTGTCTATTAAAGCCGATGATAACCATTTATTTTTATTATTTAAAAATCATTATTGGGTTTCCTATCGGAATTTATTTTTTTCGGATAACGCTATCATAATAATTACTCATAATAAGGAATTTTTAGTTTCTATCTATTAATTAGGTTCTACTTCGTGGTTAGCAACAAAATATTCCAGAAGTGTGTAGCCTACGATTTATCTCAAAAGTTGTAGAAATGATAAAAGCATTAAATATTTTTGAAAAATCGAAGGTAACCATAATGACCAACTTCGAAGGTCTAAAATCAATGTTCACTATATACCTATTGATTGAAGATGCTTATATTTGTATCACAATATATTTACAAAGACTAGTTGTAAGTTTACCATTTAGTTCTGTATTTAATTCCCACCAAGTTATGTTAGTGGCCCGGTTTCTGGTACTTAATCGTGACATTAGTCAAGTGTGTCAATGACATCTGCTGGACACAGATAAACTGAGAATAAAATGAATAATTCGACATATTAGAGATAAACATTGAATCCTACTCCAATAACATCATTATCAATGATGCATTTTGTCAGATTTATGCATTAGTATTTATTAGTGTCAATCCATTTAATTTGCGATGTCGATGAATTATATTTTGTATCACTTACATAGTGTGCAACGTAAAAAATTGACTTGTTTTTTTCTACTTAATAGTCTAGAACTCCAGCCATGTGTCATACAAAAATTACCTAAAATAAGTCCACATTTGGCGAACACGTTTTTTGTCATTGAAGTTGTCCTTCAATAACCTAATAACTGACTTTGCCTGTCAAACAATAGAAGGTTATAATATCCCATGTCTGTATATCGAGCGTCTTTCGATGTACTTACTTAATTGTATTAAAATATTTGAACAGAAATCGGGCATTTTTACGTTAGTATTGCACAAGGGCTTCAAATACCTCAGTGTGTACTTATTAAACTTTAGTAACTTGTTTTTGAACATTTTTAACTTAGGATGTCTCTTGTTATATATTTGTTTTCCAGTTCTTTTGAGCACTTTTATGGATGTCAAAATTTTTATTTGATAGGTACCTAACTGAAATGGGTTAATAATGTTCAAATATAATCTTTAAGTACTGTTTTGTAGATATTATAAAATCTATTATTCTTAGACATTTTTGTGATAATATTATAATAAGTGCTAACTTATTTAATCATGTTTATAAACATTTATTTATATTGTAAAGTCCTTGCCTAAACATCAAACTTTGTTAAGTATGTACTTATCTACTTAGTAAGAACTTAATACTTTTTAATGATAGCTAAATTTTACATTTTTTGCAGGAAAAATCGGTCCAACTTGCATAAATAATGGTGCCGATTCCCTTGTTCACAAACTAACTAAATTTCAGTTCATTGCATCTTTTTCTTTCTATTTCATTAAGAAAAGGACAGAAGATAAATTTTAGTTTAGTCCTGTCAAATTAATCAGCGCCTGTCACTACTCCATACAAGTTTAGACGTGATTAAAAACTTGCCGACTAAAATTACGTCAATTTACGTCCAGCGCTGATTAATTTGACAGGACTGAACTAAAATTTATCTTCTGTCCTTTTTTTATTGAAATAGAAAGAAAAAGATGCACTGAACTTAAATTTAGTTCAGTTTGTGAACAAGGGAATCGGCACCAATACCTTTCTAATATCATTAAACGGTTATTTTGAAGTACTGTACACTGATTTTCTTTCCAACTCACAAATGTGTTGGCACAAAGTCAGTATGCGTGAAACCTTATTATAAATGTATTTTAAAACTATTGTACATACAAACATAACTTACCCTTACCACTGTAGATATAAGATAAGATGTCTTTATAATTGTATAAACTTCCGTCCACTGTTTTCCACTAAAGCTTTGCTCACGTTGTGTCAAATGTATTTTAATCACGTGATTCTACGATTTGTGCTCATCGTTGGAAATTTTGCTCTAATACAATATAACAAATAAGTACCTATATAACTTTATGTAGCTCATATATCTGAGCAAGATTAGATAAAACTAAGAAAAAAAAAACGTTCGTACTTTGAGTTTAGAATAGGCGGTACTAGACGATTTAAGTGTATATAAAAACTACATGGACTTTTGGTCTAACAATATTCAACATCTGTTCGAATCCGTTCGTTTTTACGATTGAATTAATGCAACTGTTGTAGGTAAGGCTTGTTAGGAGAGTTTTTGTATCATTTTAAGCCTTATATAACTATTTATATTAACGCATTAACCATGTCACACGTGGTGGCAATTTCAATACAGTATTGTTGGCAAATGATTAAATAATTATTCCTAAATACGAGGAAAATCATCATAAAATAAATAAACCGTGGTTGGATTGCCAAGGACTATTTACGACCGTTTGCGTTTATAATATAGAATATTTGTTGCGCATGGCAATGTTAATTTGTGGCAGGAAGTACAGACGGCTACGTGCTGCAATCGTAGAAACGGATTGTCGGATTTATTCAATTCATTTCTCACAAAGTAGGTTTACTAAGGTACTGAAATAAAAATTATTATTACATCTTCTGTTTATACTATTGGCTAAATTACATTTACCGATAATATTTATAAAGTATCTATTAAGTAGGTATTTATGAATGTAAAAAATCCAGAAAATGCACTGTTTATAAATATTCCGGTATAACCACTTTTGTTAATATTTTCTATGGTAATATTGTTGTATCGAATAAAACAATTGAAATGTATTCCGAGTGGTTTTATTGTGTTAACAGTATTTCAATGCAACGTGGACACCCGAACGTACACAACCAACAAATTCCGACACTCCGAGCTGAAACGGCGTAAGGGACAGTAAGGAAAATGACCCTTACGACGACCTTTGAAATCGAAGTATCGACGTATCAAAACTGTATAAAATCTGGAAAGCAAAACTAAAACAATATTTCGTCTAAAATTGTCCATGTCGTGGTACGGTCTGCGACGAGTTTATAATACCTACACTTAGTTTAGGTGTCAATATGTAAATAGATACAAAAATATTCGGTCATTGCTTTTCAGTACAATAAATTGATCGTCTAAAAAATGAACGCGATATTATCATATCAAAAGGAAATCTTAGGTATAATAATTGAAAAAAATATATATTTGAGTACAACACATTGTTTCATATTGATGATTTTACTGAGGCAACACTGTTTGACTGTGTTACCAATTACAACATTTGTATTATAACGATATCATTAAAACAACAAAGTCTGATATTATATTGTTAAGTATTCCTTAGGTATTTATAACTATTGTTAAACAGGTACGGATCTATGTCCTTTGACTAAAAACAAAAATTATTACAAATAATACTTTAAATCGTAACAAAATACCCTTAAATAGACAATGCTTTTAAAAGAATCAAAACTTATTTCTATGATTTAATAATGCTTTGGAAAAGCACAGTAATATTCGATCGTAATATCTTACTATTTATAAAAGTCTACATAAAAAATGCCCAAACATATTGGACCCATTTCATTGTTGAGAGCAATAATAACTATCCATAAGTATGGTGGGTTAACTTTAATGTGAGTAACAACAACCCAAAATATACATGGCATACTGATTTGTAAGTAGGTTATTTAATTATTTTATAATATTATTTACAGAAAAATACATTTTTACAAAATAGCACTATTTTTGTATAGGAAATATTCATAGTTTGATTGTGCGCTATGGTCTTGTAGACAACATTATGAAAGTTTCGGGTACTCTTCAGCGAAATAAAGGCTCATTTACATGGAGTTTCTCACCTCGAAGATACGAATAATCCTTTAATTTAATGAAACTCATTAATGCAATTCTCGCCCGACGTGTATTATCTATGCACATTTCCGCAAAAAAAACGGGCGAGAAACTTTCTCTCGGTAATTGGGCCATAATATTGAATTTGCTTAGGCCCGGAACAACGGGTACAAAACGATAGTCGAGGCATTGGTCATTCTTAAGTATGATTTAAAACCATTCGATTTTTAACCGTTTTTAATATAGGCACACAGAAAAGGCACATACACTAGCTTTTAGTGATAATATACATCATTAAGTAGGTATATAAAGTTATTCTAATAAGCACTTTAAAGCACAAAGAAAAAACTATATTGTCGCTAGATTATAGTTTACACTTTTTAGAAACATATTTTTAAGATTTTTAAACAATCAAAATTTGATAAATATAAATTTTTGGCCAAATTACAAAATATTTATTTAGACTAAGTACTTTGATAACAATTCGTTAATGTAAAAATCGCTAGTAACTTGGTATTTTTTTTATTTTTTTCAAGTGCTCAGCACTGTTTAAGTTATTATTACTTTTTGCATTGCATGGTTGCTGCCATATTTATACCGAAATATTGACTGCATTTATGGCCAAAGATCTTTCACCTACCAAAATAAAACTTAACATAAAAATTATGATTATCATACTACATATAGAAATACATGTGCTAAGCAGCAGTAAACTTAAAAAAAAATACTCAATACTTTGCTCTTTAAAATTCACTGAACTCAACCTAGTACATTTTAAATTAAAACAAAGACTAAAATGGTATATTGGCCCATTGAACTTAGGCACTGGAACGAACCTACTTGATCATAATTCAATTTTCATAGAGAACCTTCCTTTTCCCCCTCTATGAAACCATATTTTTGCCAACTGCTGTTGTTAATGAGGAGAACCAGGTCATTATGTTAGGTGGTGGTTAAGATCTTATGCCTTACTGTGGCGGCTGCGGCGGGAGCCCTCGCTTCCACGCCTTGTACTTCAGGTACCCGTCGAAACCATACGCTATGATCGCGCATAGACCGAAGAACTGCAATAGAAGAATAATGGATTATTATACAGAATGGGTACAATGGATAATAACTTGGATCTGGTTCTATGTTGAGCATTTTTTTACCAAATAAATAAATGGGATCAGATATTAGATAACTTGAAGCTTAAAATGCCAATTCATTCCACAACTTTCCTTGAAAAATCCTTTACTGACCAGGCCGCTCGTTCGTGGAATGCATTCACAGTTCCAATGAAACGCGCGCAATCGTTGCCTGTGTTTAAAAACTCGTGAAGGAACATTACTTGTTATAGTGATTAATAAATATTTAGTGGTCATTTATTTTCGTTGCTTATGTAGTTAGTATAGTATGTATGTATCTATTTTATAAAAGGAAGCTTCACAGCTGACAATAAGTAGTTGATTTTAATCTATATCTATACTAATATATAAAGCTGAAAAGTTTGTTTGTTTCTTTGTTTGAACGCGCTAATCTCAGAAACTACTGGTTGGAATTGAAAAATTCTTTTTGTGTTGGATAGTACATTTATTGAGGAATATTATAGGCTATATAACATCACGCTACAACCAAAAGGAGCGGAGCATAAATGAAAAATGTTGCAAAAACGGGAAAAAATATTCCTTTTGAGAGCTTCCGTTGCGTGCGCTGCGTAAACGGTTTAAGTTACGCAAATATTATGTATGATGGAATTGTTCCTCTTTAAATTTTCTAAAAAAAAGTCCGCGACAGCATATGTCTATCTTTTAAGATTGACTCACTATAACCTTTTTTATGGTAATCAAATTTGTTCGAAATTAATGCATTATTTGCGAAGGAGTTTTCATAAACATGGTATTAATCCTTATCCAAATAAATACGTTATTCATCACAAGTATTTAATTTTGAACAAAGTTGCCCTTACATCATATAATTTCAATGAATATCTTAGGAGATATAACTGTTTTATAATAACTCCGCAGCAAAGTAATGATCAACTCTGCGAGGTAGTCTATTCTAAAGCTGAAGAGTTAGTTTTTAGGGTACCGTACCCAAAAGGTAAAATGGGACCCAATTACTAAAACTCCGCGGTCCGTCTGTCTGTCTGTCTGTCCGTCTGCCACCAGGCTGTATCTCATGAACCGTGATAGTTAAACAGTTGAAATTTTCACATATGATGTATTTCTGTTGCCGCTATACTCGTAACAAAAAATACAAAAAAACAGAAAAAAAAAAAATATATGACTCCCATACAACGGACATGATTTTTTTGCCGTTTTTTTTGCTCCGCCCGCGTGGATGTCGGTTATCGTGTAAAAAAGTAGCCTATGTCCTTCTCTATATCCCAGGTCGATCGGTTCAGCGGTTTAGGCGTGAAAACGTAACATACAGACAGACAGACAGAGCTACTTTCACATTTATAATATTAGTATGGATAGCTTTTGCCCGCGGCTCCGCCCGTTTGGATGTAGGTTATCGCGTAAAAAAGTAGCCTATGTCCTTCTCTATATCCCAGGCTATCTTTGCCAAATTTCATGACGATCGGTTCAGCGGTTTAGGCGTGAAAACGTAACATACAGACAGACAAATAGACAGTTACTTTCACATTTATAATATTAGTATGGATAAGGATTTGTATGGATGGTACGGAACCCTTCGTGCGCGAGTCCGACTCGCACTTGGCCGGTTTTTTGTTTTTTGAACGCGCTAATCTCTGGAACTGCGAGTTGGATTTGAAAAAATCTTTTTGCATTTTACAGCCCAATTCTTGAGGAAGAATTACATGCCTAATAACTAGGACACAATTTTTTTTTTAATGAAAGTTTTTGCGAAAACGAAGTAAAAGCACGGGCAGGCAATGTGTTGCGACGGGGTGGGTCGGGGGAACAAGAAATTTAACGCGGACGAAGTCGCGGGCAGAAGCTAGTATTATTGATATAATTGTTAATATTATTGATATTATTGTTGATATTATTTAATTAAATTGATCAGTTTATTTGATTTTTAATGATAACTGAATAATAATTATATCCTATTTTTAAATTACAACGTACTGTATAGAATATTAATTTCAAACATGCTACTCTTCTTATTGTATCCCCTAATTTTTGTGCCCGACAGAGTCCATGTGAATTATGTAACTATTATTAAGATCTAGTACACACATGAGATATGCAATAAAGATTTGAATTTTGAATATAAAATAATTATTATTCTAAACATCCAATTACGAAGTACACAGAAAAATAAGAAATACAGAGAACGACATAATCTATATATACTAATATATAAAGCTGAAGAGTTTGTTTGTTTGTTTGTTTGAACGCGCTAATCTCAGAAACTGCTGGTTGGAATTGAAAAATTATTTTTGTGTTGTATAGTCCATTTATTAAGGAATATTATAGGCTATATAACATCACGCTACGACCAATAGGAGCGGAGCATAAATCAAAATGTAGCAAAAACGGGAAAAATTATTCCTTTTTGAGAGCTTCCGTTGCGTGCGCTGCATAAACGGTTTAAGTTAGAAAAATATCATGTATTATGGAATTGTTCCTCTTTAAATGTTCTAAAAAAAAGTCCGCGACAGCATATGTCTATCTTTTAAGATAGACTCACTATAACCTTTTTTTATGGTAATCAAATTTTTTCAAAATTAATTCATTATTTGCGAAGGAGTTTTATCAACATAATATTAATCCTTATCCAAATAAAAATGTTATTAATCACAAGTATTTAAATGTAAACAAAATTGTCCTTGACATCACTTGATTTCAGTCAACATCTTAGGAGATATCATAATTTTAAAATAACTCCGCAAGAAAATAAGTAGAAAATTCATTACTTAAACCACTCTCTCGCTTACGAGTAGGTGACGCAGACGAAGTTGCGCGGGTCAGCTATATAATTTGCTAACTTTTGCCCGCTGCTCTGCCCGCGTGGATGTCGGTTATCGCGTAAAAAAGTAGCCGATGTCCTTCTCCATATCCCAGGTTATATCTCTGCCAAATTTCATGACGATCGGTTCAGCGGTTTAGGCGTGAAAACAGACAGACAGACAGACAGACATACAGACAGACATACAGACAAAGACAAAGCTGAAGAGTTTGTTTGGTTGTTTGTTTGTTTGAACGCGCCAATCTCAGGAACTACTGGTTCGAATTGAAAAAATATTTTAAAACATTTTTTCTGCCCGCGTAGATATATAGCCTATATAGGCTATATATCTACGCTACGATCCTTAGAAGCCAAGCGAAAAGAACGGAAGTCAGAAAGAACGCTAAGCGATAACGAAGTTTTAGCGCGGGCGAGCGACGGGATGCGACGCGATGGGTGGGCCGAAATTCACGCGGACGAAGTCGCGGGCAGAAGCTAGTTCTTAATACGTATAGTGCGTGCGTGAGTGTATCTGTGCGGTGTAGGTGCTGTAAATGTGTGTGATTTTGTGTGACTAAGGCCTGTGTTCACCAACATTCAAACCACCGGTTAGGTATTTAAACAGTTGGTTTATGTGAAATTTCCTATGAAATATTGAGTAAACAACTGATTAAATATCTAAACAGTTGATTTAAATGTTGGTGAACACAGGCCTAAGAAATGTTGAGTAAACAACTGATTAAATATCTAAACAGTTGATTTAAATTTTGGTGAACACAGGCCTAAATGTCAGTAAGCCGAGTATTCGGCGTTTGATGGAGGATTTGGATAATCTCCTTCGTCTGTTTCGTGGAATCTATGAAAGGTCAAAAGAAAATTTAACCTGTCTGTGAGAGGGTGCTAAAATGTTTGAGCTCACTTAACTCACTCTAATATCCAACATTGGTGCCGATTCTCTTGTACACCGAACTAAACTAACTAAACTATCACTAAAATTCCTTACTTTTAGCTATGAGAATCTTAAAGCTATTCTGCAAACAAAATTCTCTTTTCATGACGATCGGTTCGGTGGTTTATGCGTGAAAAGGTAACTAATAATAAAGTATGGATTAAAAAGGTCGCCATATAACACTTGCGGATTCCAGTATGCTCCTTACATAACAGTAATATAAAGTTTTTAAGCATAGTTGGTTATTGAGCAGTTTGCTGTTACGAATCCGAAGGACTTGTAGGCTTTACTAGTGATTTGATCAATGTGTGCCTCGAACGTGAATTTATCGTCCAGAATCACACCCAAATCCCTAACCTGTGATGCTCGCGGTATAATATCATTACTTTACTGATACGGTAATGATTGATTGATGATTATCTGTGTGCACAGTCGCAGCGGAAAATTAAGAAATTCGATTCTTAATTTCAGTTTTACAGATATTTAGTGTATGACGTCGTGTAAATGTGTATGGAAAGTAATAATTTGTGCATCTAACCATTGGGGAGCTATTCAACAAAAACTGTTTCCGCTGGAACAACGTTGCTCGCGCAAGCTTAAAACTAAGTTTTTAGTATAACATTTCCGACCGCAGTTTTGAGCTATATTTCCTTCCCTTCCAATTCCCATACAACAGAACGAGAGGGACGCTCATCGCACGCACCGAATCAGAGGCGCTTTCGCTGCAGCGTAAGCCAATCGCTGCACACATCAACTGTGATTTGAGAGAAAACTCTCTCGTTTGAATTGCTGTTCTAACTCAACGTTCACGCAATGCGCATCGTCGCAAAAATCAATCCGCTAATATATCAAAAACTCTAAACTCTCTATATAAAAGTGTTGGCTGACACAAGTGTGACATTTAAATATCAAGCGAAAGTGCATCACAAGGAAAGTAAGAAAATACGCCAACGTGCTTCGTCCAGAAGATTCCCAACTAAGTCCATCCACTCCTATTTTCTTACTCGTTACCTCAAATACCTCATATTCCCTTTTTGCTCAATTCTGTGTGTCGTCCAATATTCCACCCCGCATAAAATTATATTCCCGCATATGGTCCTTCGAAAAGCCGCGTCAACTTACACCAAACGTCATCCTAGCTGCACTTTTTTTTTCTATGGACGTACTAGAAATAAAATACATCCAATAATTAGTGTGTAGCGAGAGGTAAATGTGTATGTATAAATGAAATTTGTGTGTCATAAAACTGCGAAAGAATAAATGTATATTTAGGTCAATATGTTCAAAATAATATTAATTATATTTATTAATATTATTTGTATTTAATAAAAAAAAACGGATTCTTTATATTAATTTTATTATTACTTTGTAAATAATGTTCTTTTTTAATGTTAATTAGTCATAAAATAATAAATACTTTTAATAGTACAAAGTTAATGCAGTTGTTTTATTTTCTATTAAACTATTGTGTACACACCTGTACGAAACTAACGATACTATAATACTGGAAATTTTAGAACGTTAGCTCTATATACTGCAGGCCCGCTTTTTGGTAGCCATTCAAACTTGGCCGGTTTATCCATGTATTGCAGTTGTTCAGGTATTTTTATTATATCTCTTTAATTATTTAGTGTAATGAGCTGAAATTTGAATGTGAATTGTTGCATTAATACACTCAATATTGGAATATGTTTCATTTTGCTTTTCCATTAAAACGTTCTACAATTGGATGTCATACAATATAGTGATCCAGTTGTAGTAAATTATGCCATTGCTCATTAATTACTAAGAGCAGATAAATGAAACTTGGCAGGACATTGAAGACCCTTACAAGATACAAATAAACGTTATAAGTTAGGCTCTAGAGTTACTATTTTAAGCACTTGGACCTAATAACCTTATTTTACTTTTACGTGTATATCTTCTGAACGGTATGTTTTTTTCAAATTCTGTTTTCACAAACATTACACACAAATTCAAAACAACGTGCGTAAAAATTTACAACTCTCCACTAAACCGTTTTATATGATTTTCATCAAATGGCCAAACGTCAGCGCAGCGGATACTTGAATATCTTCGCAGTTTTATGACACACAAATTTCATTTATAAATACACATTTACCTCTCGCTACACACTAATTATTGGATGTATTTTTTTTTATAGTACGTCCATAGAAAAAAAAAAGTGCCGCTAGGATGACGTAGTTCCAGCGGAAACAGTTTTTGTTGAATAGTTCCCCAATGATTGGATGCACAAATTTTTACTTACCATACACACACGACGTCACACACTAAATATCTGTAAAACTGAAATTAAGAAATTCGACACTTTTCCGCTGCGACTACGCGCACTGATTATCTATACCTACAAATAAATAAAATTTAAGTGTCTGTTTGTAGTGTCAAAATAACAACTTTTTACTATAATATGCTTATGAAAGTCTATGCGATACTTACAACAATTTTTTTAAATATTTTTTGTTTGTTTGTTCCGGCTTATCTCCGAAACGGCTGGACCGATTTTGACAGGACTTTCACTGACAGATAGCTGATGTTATGAGAAGTAAGATAGGCTATTTATTTTATGGCTTTTATTTTATAAAAAAACACGTGGGCGAAGGCGCGGGCAGCAGCTAGTATAGCATATATCTGTGTATCTATTATAGTATATACTTTTTCTTTGCACCAAAGACAACCCCATTTTATGTTCAGAAAATCACTGTCCATTCCAAGGTTGCTTGGAAGAGGATCGGAGTAAGCAATAAGGCCGCCCATTGTATATTTTGTAGTGTATTTTTTTTTTGTAATTTATTATGTGGTGTACAATAAATATATACATGAATAAATGATGGGTAGGCCTTGGCATGATCTATCATTTAGATGGGAATATCCAAATACGGTTCAATAAGAGATGAGGGATCATCTGCCATACCATTACATTTCACATTTTTTTAACCTGTTATTGAAACAGTCTAGTGACCAATCACTAGAGTATATTTGTAGGTCAGTCATAATGGATGGGTAGAGGGATTTCTAGATGTGACTCAGGATGGCTGGACAAATCTTCAAAATAGCTCGTATTTAACTAGGTCAATAGGGCACTTTATGTGACGGCTAAACACCCTTATTTCAGAATTTGTGACGCTACAGAATCTTAGATAATCAATCGAAAACGTGTCCAGCCAGCTTGAAAAACCACTTTACGCTGGTCTCTCAATCTCGGTAACGGAAGTGATTTTGACGACTTTTTGCATATCAACGGGCGTCACATAAATTTGTGACAGGCATCGAGCTAAAAGTTTTGTGATACGTACAGCGGTTTAGTAGAAAAATGCAAAAATCTGTGTCCAGCCAGCTTGAATTTACGTATAAAACTTCTGGCTGGCACTTCCGAATCTCAATAACGGTAGCGTTTTCGAATATGGTCCCTTTACTAACATTTAGTGACGCAATGTGTGACAGTAATAACGTTTGATTTATGGCGTCAGATGTAAGGGTTTACGAGAAATCAATAAAACTTAATGTCTAGCCAGCCTGAGTTCTGCTGGCTGGACACATGTATCTCCGGTGCCTGATGATCTACGGCCTTCGAAATATGTTCAAAATTTTGCGACGGGGACGATAATGATAACCTGAATTTTTGGCGGAGAAACTTTGCGTAGTTTCAAAGATATTGATTATTTAAATTTTCCCATACAAACACTGCAGTAGGGTTACCAATATTGTAGATTTTATGTAGGACTAAGTATATTTTAAGGTGTTATCTTTAATGGACGAACATCCGTGTATTGGTGATACTAATGCGATCAACTGTAGGTATTTAAATCGATAGAAGATAAAAGCGAGGAAGGGGGGGGGGGGTCATTTTACAATGTTATTGATTATTTACGTGCAGATAGGTACCTACCCTTTTTAGTAGGTAGGTATTGGTGTTTATCATGGTAAGTACATAGGTAGATATTGTGTCATGATAACTAATGCTCGGAGGTATTTAAATGAAAAAATAATGTTTGCTGTAAATAAAATCACATTTACTTATTTGTAATTATACCGCTTTTCAAATGACGAAAATGACGACGATTAACTCCATTTGCGCAAAAAAAAAACTTAATACCTAATAATAATAAAACAAGAAAACCTTTTTCCCATGGAAAAATCAAATACAAAGCAGGCGTGGCTGCTACCGGCCGATTAGTCGATTAATTTATGTAAAAATTGTGGTCACCTCACAATATTAATGGATGTTTCTCATTCAGATCTCATTATTTATCTTTGGTGTTATTTTGTGTTCATATGACTTTGATTTTTGGGACGTCCAAAACTAATGTTTCATGCTGGATTATATTGGAACACAATACGAATTGTTAAAGGTTTCAGCACAAAAATCTAATTGAAGTCAAGAGCAGGCCCAATTAGTAATAAAAAAAAGTTAAAATATTGGATAAACTTACCCCAACAGCGTACCCCACACTTTCTCCAATAGTTGTAGCGAATATAGAACATCCAACATACGTCAGTGATACTAGGACACAGTACCCAAACTCCCACTTCAGCCATGGCCATTTGTCAAGCTTCTCTATGAAGTGGAATGTGTACAGAAACAATAGAAGCCCAGTGACGATGATAGCAAACCAGTAGAGAATGTTGTAGAAAATAGCAGATACCCATGACCAGGATATCTTTATGCATATGAAACCGACAAAATTGCATGTCTGAAAAAAAGGAGAATTATATTTTAGAATGTTTGTTGTCGCATTGCTTATTTTAAATCTTGAGATTGAGATAACATTCAACTGCTTAATCTGGTGAGATAAAGGTTAAAAAGAGTTGAAAATAAGACTTATTGAATCATGCTGCTGTTTGCAATATATTATATACTGCAAAGAATAGGACATTAAATTAACTCCCCTTAGGTTATTTACAGAACTATCCACCTGAAGATACCAAAAAACATAATAACCACATCTTTTCATACAATAATCAACATAATGCAGTATGTTTTGCTAGCATTTAGAAACCGGAATTACTAAAATTAAACACAAACCACTACTGTTTATTTAAGTTTATTCAAGAAGAGGGAGTTGTCTTACCAACTGAACTAGCTTGAGTATCCCGGGCACTGTTTGCACATAGCCCCTGTCAAACCTTACGATCTTCGTTGGTGTTGTAGCTGTTGGTGCTGAAGCCATTGGTGCCCTCGATGGCAGCGGTGGAGGTGCCTCTGCACTGTAGTTCATTGTGAATCAGATGCTGAAAACATAAATCAATCTTTAAAAAAATACTATGATAGTGGGAATGAATAAAGCATGGGTGCTTTATCCGGGGAATAAATTAAATTAAAGAATTGTAATGTGAATGTGTCTTTCAAGATCTTTACTAAAGCTATTTGTGGTATTGCGTATTTGTATACCCAGTAAGGTATTTTAGAGGTACTATGACTAATCCTCCTGTTAGGTAATATAATAATAACAAACCTACAGCAATCACTCTACCACCGTCCATAGCCAAATGACATTATTTATTAAACTTATTTTCCTGCAATGGTTGAGACCTAGATAAACAGCATGGGTGTATATTATGTGTTGGGGAGAGAGTGATGTTCCTACAGAATAAAAGTATTGTGATGTAATTAGTCATGTGTTAAGATTGATTTTGAATTTTGGTACAACAATAAATCAAAATTTTGATTTATTCCTTTTTTATTTTAAACAAATCGAAAGTATTCATAACCTTCTTAGATCACGGATTTAAATAATAAAAATTTAGTTGCCTACATGTTTTCGTCAACAATCGATTTTATAGGCAAAATTTCCTTCCTCCTTATTGTAACATCTGAACATTTAAAATGTTATTTACCAAAAAGTATGATTGGACACGCCCAAAAACACTAATGAATAAAATCAATCAATTCCTCCTGCAACGCAAGTCCTAAGCATTGTAAGATTGTAACTATTGTAAATAAAGAAAATTACAGTTTATTCTAATTACCCTGGGCGTCGTCGGCACAATACTAATCCGGTATTTACGTTCCACTGGCTGGGGATATCTTTTCCGGGGGATATGCCTGTGATCGGGTTTTCCGGATCATTTGAATTGATTCATCATAAAAATATAAAAAATCCACTAGTTGTAAAATACAAAAAACTTGTTAGCCGAACTGAGGCCGAAATCAATTTTTTTTCGGGTCAGGCAAAACGACACTAATGACACTGATGACAGTGATGACACTTGTCAAACATTGTCACGGAGGGAAGGATGCACGATGCACTTAACTTTAAAGTTGCGATTCGATTTTTTGATGATTGGTTGTATTTTTTTTATCGATTTTGAATTTAAAAGTTAGTCAGTTTTATTTATTGTTTGGTACCTCACTGATAATATAATACTATAACCCAAAGTCTCAAATTCAGATAATTTATGTAAACAAAGGAGATAACATATCAAAAAAATATCTTCATAATGGTAATTCACATAAAATGGCGAAAAAAAAGGTTCCGTTTTCTTTTAAGTACTGATTTCATGAAATAATAATAAAAAAATAATCATACCGTAATTATTTTTATACATTTTTGGTTTTAAACAAAGTTATTAAAAAAAAGGAGATTTTCTAGTATAAAATATTTTATGATACTGGTAACAATGCAGGAGATCCAAACATTTTCAATTTTTTTACATCTTCAACAACACTAATATTACAACTCTCATTCATAGATTCATTTTGTAAGTAGCTTATCTAGCCACATTTTGGATAAAAACGGCTGTAAACTGTTTCGAGAGGAAATCAATTTTGGGAGGTTTACGTCTAGCAGTGGATTTAAAAGGGCTGATTATGACGATCATAGGCCGTGTCTCCGACACACTACACAAATCATTGTTTGGCAACGGTATTTTGTTTGCATTGTTCTTTTAATTAATTCACTTTAATTTTATAGATGATTGTTTACAAAAATAAAGTTATGATAAAATGTTTTGAACCACTGTCCTGTCATTTTGACAGTGACATTTCTTGACATTACTTTGTTTACATAAATTATCTGAATTAGAGACTTTGGGTATATATCCAAAGTCCTAAAATCATATAATTTCATGATGTCATTGTCAAAATGACAGGACAGTGGTGCAAAACATTTTATCATATATTTTTTTTGTAAATAGTCATCGCTAAAATTAAAGTGAATTAATTATAAGAACTATGAAAACAAAATACCGTTGCCAAACAATGTTTTGTGGTATGTCGGAGACACGGCATATGATCGTCATAATCAGCCCTTTTAAGTCCAGTGCTAGACGTAGGCCTCCCAAAATCGATTTCCACTCGAAACAGTTTACAGCCGTTTTCATCCAAAATGTGGCTAGTTATGCTATTTACAATATGAATCTATGAATGAGAGTTGTAATATTAGTGTTGTTGAAGATGTAAAAAAATTGAAAATGTTTGTATCTCCTGCCAGCATCATAAAATATTTTATTCTAGAAAATCTCCTTTTTTTTAATAACTTTGTTTAAAACCGAAAATTTATAAAAATAATTACGGTATGATTATTTTTAATTATTATGTCTTAAAATCAGTACAGTGGCCAGCACATCAAGCTACACGAAACTGTCAAATTTCTCCAAACGATTTTAATCTTCAAAATGTTGACGATTAATTTGTTCAATTATTCATATTTTTTGTAATAAATTATCAATAAATATTTCTTTAGCTGCTTATTTTAAAAATAGCATACAATTTAAGCGCTTTTGAAAATCATACTTGTCTAACGGAATTTAAGGCTTTTTTTGGTTAGCGCCCAACATTCGAATGGACCTGGCAGCCAGGGATGCTAGATGATCGGGATTCATCTGGATTGTCCCGACATTACATATCATGTCCCGAGTTCTGGCCCCGACAAACAGCTTCTTGTTTAACAAAATGGAGATTTAAAATTACCGCGTGTTAAAAATCACATCATTCATCCCGATTTAGAACGGAACCCGCTTGGTGCGGTGCTGGGTGCGTTATGATTTTTCTGAGAACTCTCTACAAATTTAAGAAGCTTGCTGTATTATATTGTCTCTAAAAGATGAACATTTATTTACATAGGAAGAGCTCTCCCTGTTGCCCGTGCTTTAAATGAATAGTATTTTTAAACAGCAAACAGCAGTAATGTGAGTAATGGTGTCATTACGGCTGTTTTAGAGAAATATTTGAACACCTTCCAATAGACATCTGACATCTCAAAATGACAAAATATGGATATAAATAAAATAAAAAAATGCAACCAAAACGATTTCAAAATTATATAATATCATTTGTGTCGTAATACCCATAGACTACTTTATAAATATGAGAGTAAGTCAACTGTGGCATATTTACTTTCCATGAGCAAGTTTACCTATGTAAATATCTCTCAATTACTAAAAATCTGTAACAAATACATTATTTTTCTAATTTTTTATCGCTTTGGTACTAAATGGCGGCAAGAGATTTTTAGTAATAGAGAGATATAGGTACAATACTCATGTGTAAAGTTGTTCATAAAAAGTAAAGATGCCATAGTTGACTGTATCTAGTTTTCCCGACAATTACCCCAAAATCCCGACCTTTTGAAATGTCCAGTTATTTTAGTCTTCTCATCTGTCAATCCGGTCAACCCTACTGGCAGCACTGGAGTTTGGAGGAGTGCTTCCGCGCCTTCCGCTTGTCAATGTCACCAGTGATAATGTCATGTCGATTTGTGCGAATTTCAGATACCTGAAAAAGTAATCGTTTCGTGCAGTTTCGTGGTTTCGTGTGCGTGCAGTGAAGTGCTGACGAAATAATAATACACTCTGTTTATTTTACGAGAAAAGGATAAAAACTACGCATTTAATAGTTCCGTACTTATTGTGAGATTTTTGCTTTACCCGATTACATCTCGGTGAAATAGTGTCGAACGGTACCGATCACCGGTTACAGCAGTAAACATTTGTTATTTTTGAATATCTTTATGTGTGATGGGAGATAGGGATTGGAGACCGTTTATCTACGGCGGCCTTGCGTCGATCGTCGCTGAATTTGGTAAGGAAACTATAATTTTTCTTCCAGCTGAACATAACCTTAAAAATGTTATATCACCTGGAATACTTAGGACTATATTGTACCTACGTACCCAGAATTAATATTTTATAATAGTGTCCTTCTGCTAGATATTTATTGTCTAACTTTGTGAAAAGGTGGTTTATATCCATTTACTGTTCTAAGGTTTCTCATTATTACCACTGGAAGAGTAGTCTTGACCACATAACTCTAATATTATAAGTTGAATAACGCGGTGACCATCGGGTTAAATATACTATACACAATGATTTTATAAAGGAGACAGTCAAACAAAACATTCTTATTGGAATGTTGAATTTTCAAATATATCACTGTACCTCAGTCAGTAATACTAAGCTTGTTGTTGCTTCGTATGTTTTATTATCAAACGTCTCAGATAATCACAAATCTAACAGAATCGAGGTGTCTAATTGAAAACCCCGCTAAAACAATTTTTCTGGATATTGAGTTATTGATGAGTTTTAAATTCAATAAAATATAAGAGTTATAAGAAAGCCCTGGTAAAAGTCCCAGAAGACCCAATAGTACGCTCCCGTGGGATATTTTCCGATATAAACGTGGGCGAAGGCGCGGGGAAAAGCCAGTTATAATATAATTAGGAATTAATTAGGCAGATCAACTATAAAAAAAGTGGTTGTCTGTCCAAAAATTAATGACTTGTAGCAAAGATAACTGAATGACTACAATTTATTATCATTTTGAAAGAGACTAATTGTTAACCATCACACAAATATAATTAATTAGCATTTGCCTATGGCTCCGCCTGCGTGGATGTCGATTATCGTGTAAAAAAGTAGCCTTTGTCCTTTTCCATCAGGCTATATCTCTGCCAAATTTCATGATGACCGGTTTAGCGGTTTAGGCGTGAAAACGTAACAGACAGATGGACAGACAGACATAGTGACTTCCACATTTATAATATTAGTATGGACTGTACAGTTTTAAAATAGCCTCAAATGACAATATTGACATGTCAGTCAGCTCTGCTATCCTGCTGATTGGCTAATATGTTTTATCATGAAGCAATATGCATAACATAAGCATAATCAGCTTGTAACATTGCCACTTGCCACTGCTGGAACAGGCCTCTTCTCTATGAGAGAGAGGGTGGGCTTAAATCCACCACACCACACATGTCTTCAAACTAAGACTTAAGCATAATGGTTTAATACTAAAAGTAAAAATTTATCCTTTTTAGGTACATTCCCAATAGACACAACAAAGACCCGTCTCCAGATCCAGGGTCAGAAGATAGACCCTCGCCATGTGGAGCTCCGGTACACAGGCATGGTGGACTGCTTCGTCAAGACCTCGCAGCAGGAGGGAGTCAAGGCTCTGTATTGCGGGTGAGCAGTTTTTTCTTCTACTAATAGTAGTTTAAACTTTGGGACACCTTTATTAGGACACTGGGCATGTTTGGCTTGGCTAATTAGATGACAAAGTGGTTTTGGCAGCTTTTGTAATTTACTATGAAATATCTCCAAAGCTTTCTCCTTCCTTCCTTGAAACGGTTGTGTGGGAGCACCGTAATCAGACATTTTAAATGAGGATTTGCACAGGGAAGGCTATGGGGAAAAATATTGCTGTTTCTAATTTTCTGTCTACATCTGCATTACATTATGAGACACAATGATAGCTATTTAATTTTATGACTGTTGTCTTATAATTGCTGTATGGTATTATAGCAATAATAAGACAACAAACTAGTGTATAGTTGATTGCACTGATAATAGGTTGTCACAGCATCCCTACCTACAAAACAATTATGTTTGCATCACCCAGGCAGCAGGCTCGGGGTAAACAACTTATGATAATATACCTAAACAATGACTTTGTTTCCTGCAACAGTCTCACATAAACAGCGAATACACAAACATACAGAAACTCACGCCTTTTCCCATTGGGGTAGGCAGAAACTACAGAACGCTACCTGTTCTTATCTAAGTACTCCTTTTGCTTCGTTTACGTTTGTACATCTGGTAATACACGCACGCCGATTGCGATTATTACGCACCTGACCTTTCTGAAGAACATCACCAACAATAAAGTCAATATAATGTCTTTCTAAGACCCCGGCGTTTCCACTTACAAAAGAGACCTACCAACCTCAGATCTACCGAAGAATGCTCCTAATTCTTAAGAAATCTGCTATCCCTCAACATGTGCTTCGGCCGAAATTTTATCAATACTTACATCATTATGATAAACGCTGATTAAAATCTGCCGATGTTAAAATATCAGTTCATGCCAGTGACCCCCTGCATACCCTCGATAAGAGGCCATTAATAAACCCGACACACTATTTTTGATGGCTATCACGTTGCGTGCAAAATCACGTACAAACCACTACTATACGCAATAAAATATTGAATCATGCGATAAGCCTGCTGACGCGTGCACTGTTTTGTGCCGTCTCGTTATCTTCAAACACGTAAACAAGACAAATATCTTATGATGTGCTTATGTTAGAATTATGAACATTATTTACAGCTGTCCTTATATTAATTCTGTGCCAAGATGTCTTCTTGTGTTTGAACGAACGTCCTTCAATTACTTATAGCAAATAAAAACCGTCGTCTTTTAATTAAAATTCGTCAGTTTATTTCTCAAAAATTTCCACGTTGTAGGTAAGTACATTTTATAGGCAATCAATAGATACGTAGATAATGCTTGGATTTTCAATCGTATGATGGAAATATTTGGTTGTTATGCAAATTTCACGTTATCGTGTTTTGTACTTTGTTATCCATGACCTTCATTATTCGAGAACGCTAAAGAGTAAAGACCTCAGACCTAAAGATGAATTCGAAGACTATGTATTTTCATTATTTTTGTCAATTCGATGATGCCCGCGACATCGCGATTTGAGGTGGCCAGAAGGTCTAAAATACATTTTGGAACTTGTTTTAATTATTTCTGGTACAGTCGCCAGCACATCAGGTGATACGATACAGTTACATTTCTCCAAACAATTTTAAACTCACAGCTTGTGGTAACTTGATGTGCTGGCGACTGTACAAAAGGTTTTAGTTTGAATTCTACGAGACAATAATGCGATGAGCCAGAAATTCAGGATTTTGTCTGGTTTACCAAACAAAGGCAGTCGGCGGAAAGTTGAATCCCGCGAGACGTTCCAAAAATAAGTGGCAAACTGGCAGAGGAGCACTGCCGATATCCGATTGATTTTAATAAAAAAAAATAATGTTATTTTACACATCTATTTTTTATTTTACTTTTATTTCTGTATCTGTCCGTGACATCACAGCGGGCCCTATCGGAATACCAGCGCTGCGACACTTATTTTGTAATGTCGCAGCATCATGCTGAGATAGGAGCCTTTTGGCCCCGTACAGGTTTTGTTTTCATTTTACTTTTGTTTTTATTTGTGTTACTATGAGTGTGTTTAGTTTAAAATGTGAACTTCCTGTATGAGTCCCAATAAATACTTTTTCTTTCTTTTCTTTCTTTCTTTCTTTCTTTCTTTTATTCTCGGGGTCCCCATCCTTTAGCCCCCTCCATAAAGGCTGTGACCTTCGCACGACTCTCGACTACCCACATCAAACACACTGTCTCCAAGTCTTGATTTATTTTGGGCTTGCCAAAATATGATGCGCACTTCGCAGTATCGCAAAAAAAGGAAATATAAAAATATCGTTTAAAAGTAAGGGAAATGTTTTTAATGTATTTTTTGTATACTTTACGGCTCCTTAATTATTCTGCACACTGTTGCCATGTTACCAATGTGCTTTCTAATCAGTGAAATTACTAAAGAGAGATACTGAGCCATGAGCTTATCTGGTTATCTAATTATTAGAATAATTTTAATCATCTCACGTGTTATTTACGCTTTAAAACAATACTTTTAGCAAGCAGCCTACATACTTACCCACCATAGGTTACTTGCAAACTAGGGCACATATAAATAAAATTAGTGTTATCTAGAAGACGAGAATGTCAGAGAATACCGTAGGTTGTAAGTACAATATTGTAATCTTGGCGAACATTCAAATGTAAAAAGCGATTCACCGAAATCGTATTTTTATTGATACATCTTTGATTGCTATTACTTTTTTATGCAAACAATATTTATCTTTATAATTCATTGTCTGTTTTGTTTTATATGTTTAAACTCGACTAAACTTTTCAAGAGATTTGTGGGCCAAAACAATATCGATTATCGCGGCCACTTATTTGGAATTTAAGAAGAAAATGGGTACTAATCAGTGCTATTACGATGATTTCCCCTACCACTACCTAATAAAATGACGAGGCTCTGAAAATCGTCAAGGGACATAATAACCATCCAACATGCTAGCCTGTACGGAGGTCATGTCATGCGTCACTTGTTTAATGTGCCTCGCTCTGCGGTTAGCAATTGACTTTTGTTATATACGGAAGCAAACATTGCCATTTAGAAGTAAAATGTAAACAGACAGTACTGTATTATTTTATACATACCTTTACTTTCATCACTGCATCGAATGATTGACAGCTCAGCTGCCAAAAACCGGCCAAGAGCGTGTCGGACTACGCACAATGAAGGGTTCCGTAGTTAGGATGAATTAATCCCAAGAACAAAAAACAATGTTGAAAAACTTGTTTTCCGATTATATTCCAACTGCGAATGTAAGTTTGTATGCACAATATTGGGAGATTTACCATGTTATTCTATTATAGTATATCAATTTCTTTAAATTTGTTTATAAGGGACTCACGAGCACCCATTTTATAGATCGCGCGGATTGCTCTCTTTTGTAGAATGAAAATTGAATCTACGTCAGCTGCCGATCCTGACATCGGAACTCCATAAGACATAATACTGTGGAAATAAGCGAAGTGTACTAATGTGGCTGTGGCTCAAAGAGTAGTCATTGCTGTGGCTATATCAGTCAACTGCCTTATTTTTCTTACTGGATATGCAGCTAAACTTAATCTATTTGAAAGAGCGTCTCTAATGTGGGCGCCACATTGCAATTTCGAATCTAAAGTAATTCCTAGAAATACAGTTTCAGTAATAGCATCTAGTTTCTTGCCATCAAGTTTTAAATTCAGACCCACTTTGGGTACATTTGGTAATGAGAACTTAAGACATTTAGTTTTGCTCACATTAAGTAAAAGATTATTAGTTGCGAACCATTTCGAAAGAACAGCCAGCCTATCGTTGACATGTAAGACATCCGGTATCTATTTAAAAAAAAAAGAGAAGTGGCATCAGCAAATATAATTATGTACAATAAGTTAGCCATCACATGTAAGGAAGGTCATTTATAAAAACTAGAAATAAAAAAGGGCCAAGAATTGAACCTTGCGGACGCCCATCTTAACTAGAGACCTCGAGGACGTCGCCCCGTTACCGTTTACTTTTTTGTGCCTGTTTGATAGATAGGAAAGAACAAGATCAGCAGCTTGTCTACGAATTCCGTGGTGGCGTAATTTACAGATCAGTGTATTGTGGTCAACGCAGTCAAACGCTTTTGAGATGTTACAGAAAATGTTAATTTGTGGATAAGGATTCCAAAATGTGACTGATGAGTTTTACTCCTGCGTCAGTCGTTGAAACCTCGTCGTTGAGCTTTCCTGAAACCAAACTGGCGACTATGTAAAATCTCATTTGAATTAAAATGTGACAACATCTGTCTAGCATGATTTTTTCATATAATTAAATCAATGCTGGTATCACAGATATAATTAGAAGGATCACTCTAATTACCCGATTAAAAAATTGGTAGGTACTACTTTAATAATAATTTTTTGAAAACGTTGCCCCACACTAGTAATTTCTCCTGTATTGTGGGTGCGTTTACAAACATTTAAACTTACATACACAAACAGCCAGACCCGGAACAATTACTTGTAGATCATACAAATATTTGTTCCGTGCGGTAATCGAACCCGCGACACGCAGCGCAGCAGTCAATCGCTTAACCACTGCGCCAACCGTGCCGTGCGTGCGTGCTTTACTGTTTCATTGTCGGGAAACGTCCAATTTTTTTTTTTTTTTACTTTAATAATTTGTCCTGTATTATTTAAATTCACATACACAAACAGCCAGACCCGGAACAACAACTTATATAGAGCAGTTAATCGCTTAACCACTGCGCCAACCGTGTCGTACATTGATTAAATATTCAGGATAGGGGCAATTGTGTCAATGATATCTTCAAGAACCCTAACGGAAATCCCTCATAAGTCTTCAGTGTTTTTCATTTTAAGACTTGAATGCTTTTTTTATTGTGACAATAGAAATGGGCTTGAATTCAAAACTTGGAATGTCCTTACTGCAGTTTTCTTTAAGAAGAGATTCAGCTAATATAGATGATAAGGGGAGAGATTTCGTAACCATATTGGGATGTTGCTAAATACATTTTCTAGTGTCTCGGCAACTTATATCTTATCTGAAATGGTTGTTTTTTTAAGGCAATTCATTATGATCTCGCTCTTTGTCAATTACCTGCACAACACAACACAGCTTTTATTTTATTATTAGAAATACAAATTTTGTTGCTTATTAATTTAGATTTAGCTTGAGCGCAGACTCTTTTGAATATCTTAGAATAGTTCCTGACATAGTTATGTAGGGCTTGATCAGAAATCAGTGATTTTTGTGGTACAAATTATATACAATATCTTTGCTTTTTCCAATGCAGTAGCCCATTTATTAAATTTTGGTTTAGCATCAGAAATCAATAGTGTCCTGTAAAAAAAATTTGTTTCTTTGCTAAGACATAGGTATACTTTATTTATGTTTTAACACCGATTTCCGTATTTATCAAAGTCGTTGTCTCGTTCTCAGCATCTGGCCAGCGGTCCTCCGTCAGGCCACGTACGGCACGATAAAGTTCGGCACCTACTACTCCCTCAAGAAGTGGATAGCGAAACACCGGGTGGACGGCGGCTCGATAGAGCACGTGCCCACGAACACGTTCTGTGCGGCCTTCGCTGGCGGCCTGTCGAGTGCCATCGCCAACCCCACCGACGTGCTTAAAGTGCGGATGCAGGTTAGTTGACACGATATGTTGGTTATTGATGTGTAGTACAGGCGGTGTTTATTTTTAAGATCTTGGTGATAATTTATCATTGTAACCAATGACTTCTAGATAGTACTTTTTTTTTTTTACTAATATTAGAATAGAAACAATTTTTTTACCGACGAAAAAACGGAGGAAGTTATTCTATTCCTCTTTAGAACGGTTAGCGTACCAGCGTACTGAACCCTTTATCTTATTTCATTTCCGCAATGCAGTGCCGAAGTTTAGTAACGTCGTTTAGTCAAGATTTTACGGTTGATTAACAATAAATAAATGTTTTAATGATATAAAGGAGGTGCGACATTTTCAATTGAAGCCCTGACTCCTGAGCTAGGAAGTACCTGTGTTACAGGAGTCAGCTTCTTCATAACGTTTCCTTTATCATGGTAGCATAAAAGAATACGTGTCTGACTTCTCAGGTAGGCGACGAAAAACGCAATCTGGTCCGATGCTTCATAGAGATCTACCACCTGGAGGGGCTCCGCGGGCTGTGGCGCGGCGTGGGCCCCACGTCGCAGCGCGCGGCCGTCATCGCGGCCGTGGAGCTGCCGGTCTACGACGCCTGCAAGAAGCGCCTCACCGCGCCTCTGGGAGACTCGCCACTCAACCACTTCGCGTCCAGCTTGCTGGCCAGTCTCGGCAGTGCTGTGGCCAGTACGCCGCTTGACGTCATTAGGGTAAGTTACGATGCTCTTACACAGTAAAACTCTTATCCAGGTGGACCAACCAGGACAAGAATGGACAACATTTTTGTGCGGTAGGCGCAAATTCCAGGAATGCTAGTAATGTGATATGAAATCTTCTTAGCGATAACTGACCACATTTCCGTTCAAGTAGTTCAGAATAGTAGATTGTTATACAAGGGATGAAAGGGACCTATTTAGGGACGACATGGCTCGAGCCAATAGTTCGAGTGCCTGAATAGGTTCGTTCACCAGAGGTTAACACTCTGTTTTTCATTTCAAATATGAGGAAACTAAATAAAAACCTGATTAGTTAAACAAAATACCTAATATTAGATATCTGAATCTGATGAACTCATATTATACAAATATTTGTGTACGTAAATAATTAGCACTCGACAAAACAACTGACGATCGAATTACCGCTTTCCCGCCTTCTTTATATTTCTTTTTCTGTGGCATTCTACCAGCCAGTATTTTTTATCATTGATGATGGTAAATATTTAGCCCAAATCTATGTAAATTACATAATCATTTAGTGAAAATTAAATTACAAGTATAAAGTCATGTTACAAAATATTTTTAATTAAAATTTTCCCCGCGATTTAACAGTGGCTGCATAAAAAGTTAAGACATGGCTTGCATAGTTTTTAATTTTTTTGACAGCAGGGAAAATAGTTTCCCAGAGACGAAAACTACTGTTTTCATCTCTCTGATCAGGTAACTTTAAGCATACTTTCCAAGTATGAGAAATGAAAAAGTTATTTTAATTCCGTGTTTGATTGATTTGTCACTAAATCAACTTATGATCTGTTACAGACAAGACTAATGAACCAAAGAAAACTGAAGGGCGAGGTGACGAGATCTACCGAGACGATATACAAAGGAACAATAGACTGCTTATTACGGGTATGTGTCACATAAAAAAAACAATTTCAATTGACTCTTCAGTATTTGACGACACATCGTATTACAATAGGGATGACTTGTCCGTCATGTAGATTATAAAAAAATATTGGACACGTATTTTCCTTTTGTACGTAATCAAAACATTACGGCGATACATTGAGTTCAAATGTGGCATGACGTCACTGCTCGCTAGATTTTATACGTAGCTGTGACGTAACGAGCCCAACTCCCCAAGTTTAATGTGTTTTATCGAAGTTATTTTTTATTAATATAATAAAGCATTAAATACGTGTCTAATATTTTTTTATTATCTGATTGACGGACTAAACAGTTTTTATTTTTTTTACCCAGTACACATCCCTATTGAAATGATAATGTATGACACACGATATAAAGCTCACATTTCTATGCATAATATTGAGTTGTTTGGATGTGTGATGGGTTCCCAAATCAGCCTCCCGTCAAAAGATTTCATTAATTCATTGAACCCCTAACTTGTACCGTCAGACGGTCCGCAGCGAGGGTTTCCTGGCGCTGTACAAGGGCTTCATCCCCACGTGGCTCCGCATGGGCCCTTGGAACGTCATCTTCTTCCTGTCCTACGAGCAGCTCAAGCAGATGTACTGAACGCCCAGCTGCTGGGGATGGCTTAGACTTGCTTGAGATGGTGATAAGGTATGTAGCAATTGTAACACTTGGTCTACAAAAATCGCTATTACTGCTACGAAATAAAGGCGCTTCCATTGGCGTGTATATACTTGTGAATAGTTATGAATAAACAGTTTTTCTTTTTTCTTTTTCTTATGACGTAGTTATGGGGCAATCGGAAGCTTCAAAGATTGGCAACCAATGTAAATTTGTGAAATCGGTAATAGGTTCGTTCAAACGACAGAACCTTTGTGTAAATGTCTGATAATTAGTGATGATAAAAACTGTATAGATAGAATTGATCACACGAGTTATAGGATATTTTTTTTTAATATTTCCAGATCACCATTGCGCAGATGAATCAAGATCGGGGCAGCATGATAAGAATGTGAGCTTATTATACGTAGTTATAGCTACTATCAATTCGTCTACCACAAAAATATAATTTATTTCAATAAGAAATCTTTGGTATCAGCATTTTTCAGCGTATTAAAATAGTAAGCAAAAATGTAGACAAAAATAATTGTTAATATTTAACCTGACGAATGAATTGTGGCCGAAGCGTATCGAGAATCCTAAGTATAAAACATTTGCTGACAGCATATTATATTTACTGATACTACCACAAACTTGCAGAGCAGCTTAAACTTAAATGTTATTTAAACGAAATAAGTGAGCTTTTGTAGGTTATTTTATGTTAAAATCTTACGAAACTCCGTTTCTTTGATGTAGTTCCTTCTTAGATATTAAGTTCACATCTTGTGATACGTTAACTTGTGTTATACGGACTTGTAAAATTAAAATATATTAATGTTGCAAAGATTGAACTGCATCTAGTAAGGGGTAAAGGGTGATGATTTATAAATAGTCAAGTTCAAAAGAAAGTAATATACATTCAACTTATAGTCATAAGCTTAGCATACACTGATTCTGTAAGACTTTTACGTGTTGATGTTAAATAACTTATGTGGAATATTCTTGAAATCTGAAATATTTATTTCGCGCATGATTCTTGAGGTTTTAGGTGTTTGCGCAAGAGTTGCGCTTACGCATGAATGTGTGTGTTAACGTTACTCAGGTAACAAAATGGACGCAAAACTTATGTCATTCAAATAAATGCTTTTCTCTTGTTAACTGTGTAGTGTGATGGTTGTGTGGAATGGGAATGGATTTTGTGTAATATTGAAAAAGTATAGTCATGTCAGTCAAAAGGCTGAGTCTGAAATCTGGTCTAACCTTAATTTATAAACTTGTCATATAATATATAAACTCTATATATTGGAAGTATTTTTCTTGGCATTTTGTTATCAATTAGTGGGTAATCGATTTTACCATCTCCGGGCAATAAAGATTGACCACTTTTCGCCCTTATGACCTTGGCGATAAGGTTGAAAATTGGTGAACTGTTAGTATCCGCTATGGTGCCCCTGCGTGAATATGACACATCGAGCTTTAGAAAGAGACTGTCTCACATGTATGAGTGACGGAGACAACGCTCTACTAAACTACGGCAGTGCGGTGTCGCAGCGTGTCGGTGTTGGCTGTGGCGCTTGACTGTAGGACAACGACGCTCGACGCTCGACGCTCGACGCTCGGCATCGCACCGCAGCTCCCTTCCCCGCGCCGTGCCTCGGAGTCCATGTGTGGCACGCCATGTGATTTCTTTGTGATGTGGCTTCGCTCTAAAGGTCCGCGTCCATTGGCCCGCGCCCGACGCACCGCACGCACGGCCCGCAACGGATTTGCCGATGTCATGCGTCCACTGTACGCGGATTTTTTGTTTAGTTACGAGTGTTTTCTTGTCGTGAGTTGACGTATTCGGTCATGGAGATTTACGAAAATATTATTATTATTAGTAGCTTGTTGGAAGTGAAGAAAAACGTAGAATGTGGGTTCATAATATCAATTTGAAGCGACCAATTTTTGGAGAGTATCATTCATTATTTGTTCCGGATTTACTTCATGATAAAGAAAGATGAGAAAGATTTAAATAAAAAAATAGAAATATTATCTCTTAATTTTTTTTTCTCAAATTTTGTCTATTCTTTGCACATAAAAATAATGTGGATGTTTTAAATTGTATAATTCTTCATACCTTTCTACCAATGTTATCAATAATGCGTCATCCATTTTTTTTTCTCGTAAGCTCAGGTAAAACAAAACAACACGTGCGGCAGTGGGCGATGTCAGCGGCTAACTGATTTGTGTGACGTCACCGGCACGCAACGCATTTTTTGTTCATAAATGCTTTCGATGCGAGCGGCGCGGATAATGGACGCAGGGCTATGTAAACTCATACAAAGCAAACTAAAATCCGTTGCGTGCGGTGCGTCCGGCGCGGGCCAATGGACGCGTACCTTAAGCCGATTTTTTCTAAATTCGATTTGCACATTAACGCTCTGGTACTGTTTAATATTAATTAATTTACTTCTAAGACGTAATTTCTAGTAGGTACTTGGTTTGTATGGTGGCAGTCACTTTGTGTAATTCATTGATATTCAGCCGCATCTGGTTAGACTGACCAACACAGTTGGTGAGAGGCTAGGCGGATGATGATGATGAATGATAGACATATCATGTGAGATTGAGATTAAAGCACACAGTGCTGACTTTTAGACGAATATTAATGTTAATCTTAAATCGTTTTTGTACAGTTATTTTTTATGTTGTGTTGATCTTTGTGCGACGGGCTACTTCGACCTTATTCGAAGTGTATCGTGTCTAAAAATGTTTCAATTTTGTCGTAACGTTGTTTGAATCGTAATGCTTTGTCAGATGCGTAGGTGAATAAGGGGGATGCTTGTATGTTGATCGAGATATGATTCACGACCGTAACAATAACGTATTTTAAGAACTATTATCAGATGTATGAATGTAAACAAGCAAAAGGAGTATGTAAGGAGCGAGCAGGTGGCGATCTATGGTTTCTGCCTACCCCGACCCAACTTACTTGCGCAAACCACAATTTGCTCAAGCAAGCACATTGAAATTTGCACAAGTGAGTCTTGTAGCAAGGCTTTAAACGACTATTATCGCATACAATAAGTGATAGCATAATACGAGTTTTTAAGTTTTTGAAATATATATCTATGAATATGGTCGATGGCTCTGAAACTTCTCATTCGTCTTATTTAAAGAGAGGTACAAGTTAAACTTTGTAAAATGATTGTTAACGAAGCTACGTAGTTTATAAGTAGAACATTTTGTATATATTTATATGACTATGTATGATAGTGTTTTTGAAAAACTGCATTTTTCTAAAATCTATAAGAAGACAAGATAAAAGAAAAATTGTATTCGATAGCCTTCAAACTGTGTCTTTCTCTGGTCTTATGACTTCCGTGTTCGGGTGCGAATACATCGGCGAACGAGCGTTTGGCTAGACTTGGGCCAGTCTCTTTGAACGAAAATTATCGTAAAACTAGCTGTTGATCGCAGCTTCGCCCGCTGGGCCTTTTCTAGGATAAAAGTAGCCTAAGTTACTCCTTATACTTATAACATCACCTATCTGCCAGTGAAAGTCCCGTCAGAATCGATATAATCGATCCAGCTGATTCGGAGATTAGCTGGAACAGACAGACAAAATTTGGAAAAAATGTTTTTTTTTGTTATTACTTTAAGTTTTTTTTTATTACAAAAAAAAACGATTTTTTTTATTAATTATAAAAGTATATGCGGTACTTCGTGTTATAATATACTTTCATATGGATTTAAGAAAACTGTTATTATGACATTAAAAACAGACACTTCAACTTTATTTGTATAGATTAATGTGAGAAATTGTCAAGCGCGCGTAAATGGCTGCTATTGGCTGTTGATAAATCATTCAACCAATCACAGCAGTTAACGCGCGCTTGTCAATTTGTCACATTTTCGTTCGAGTAAGTGCGCTTGGCTGCAGAGCGAAGCAACGGTTTCCTAGAAGGGGCGCGACGGTGACGTCAGCGGGCTGCGACTTCACGGTGCCAATAACGCTCTCTAGGGAAACACACCAACTCACTTATAAGGTTTCAGTGACGTCATTCGCCGGTAAATTGCGGACGCTATTTGGCGTCCACCGCTCTTCTAGAAAAACGTAGCTGTAGCTGCTCGCAACGTAAGCGGTAAAACGCTTGTGCTTAGTTCTGTAGCCTCGCGTTCATTCATGTATTCGAACTACACTACAACTACACGTAGGTAATGTATTGTTGCATTTTTTACTATATTAATACAAATAACGATTAGTACTCGTTATAAACCTCTGTCACAGGATCTTTAGAGCATTTGTTACTGTAAATGAATGTTAATGTCGCATAAAAAAGTGTTTGTATGTATGTGTCGTGTGAAACACTAGAAATAGAAGCTTACTGTGAATATACACTAGGTACAAAGAATTAGCCAAATTTATATAATCCAAATATACACACTTGTATAGTATTCTGTGGTTTTATTTTAACAAAATCAAAATCAATCAAAATATTTTATATCACATAAACCTACATGGGCACTTATGAAACTTCAGAAGCTAGTTGCACGGTTCCAATTGGTCGTTCCCTATAGAAAAGAACCGGCAAGAAACTCCACGGTTACTCTTTTAAAAATAATTGGCTACAATATTTTCAAATAACAGTGTTAATAGGTATGGGAGGACAGTGTAGGCCTTTCAAAAATTACCAGGTACTTAATAAAATATAAAAGTGCCAATAAATCTACAGTCTACTAGGCCTACAACGTTCTCACATTCACAAAATAGAAAAGAATCTATATAAAAGATTTATTTCATTTTATTATTTAATGAAAACCTATTTAAACCAAATGCACAAACCAAATATACATGGTTGTTGCCATTACAACTGAATAAATATAATGTCCACAAAAGCCACTAATAATGAATTGGAATTAGATTTGTAGGTATATAATGTCAAATAATGAAAAGATTATGTAGAAGTATATAAAAAAAAAATAACATTGTTATAAAGAAAGAAAGAAAGAAAGAAATCATTTATTTGCTGATAATGTAGGTATACATGTAAGTTGGAATGTTTAATTAAGTGTCCCGGTACATTTTACCTTACGGCATGCAAAATATTATGTTTGAATTAAATGGTAGGTAATATAGATACAGCTATTACAATTATTATTAGCCATAGTCTAATTTAATATGTAGTTACAGATCTGACTAAAAACAAATCAAAATAATTAATGAATTAAATATTAAATCTCTCTCTTATTTGGGAGCAGTTAATAGACATTTACATAGTTATGCCGTTTAAGAGGTACCAGGGAAGCCACATGTGCAGAAGGAATTATTGCCACATCCTTAGTCTTCAACGTAGTCTTTAATCTTCTATTATGCTTTTTTGAAAAGGACACGTTTGATGTGTGTTTAGAACTTTCCATCGCTAAGTTCTGTAACCGACTAGCAACTTGTTATAAAAGCGGATAGGTACTGTTTATAAGAAATGACTTGCTAGTTTTAGTTAATCTAAATTTGGGTATCACAATTTCATGTTTACTACGTGTATTTATATTATGGAAATTTAACGTTATTAAAAGATTCGGAAATATGAATAAAAATCCATGCTTAAATATACGTTTGCTTATTCTTATATAAATTCTAAAAACATGTCACATCTATTCATTCATTAAAGCTCAGATAGTCGACATAAGGAATCATCACTCTTGATTAGTCAGTTGATGGTGAACTCGTACTTCACCATTTACCGGTCAAACCCCAACTAATAAAGTTATGTTGAAACTACCCTGCATGGGGCAATACGAATTATCAAACAGTTCTGATACCTCTTTTTGATATATGTAACCTCTTTTCTTAGTTCCCAGCCATAAACTCCTACCGAAAAATAAAACAACTTCTATCGAATGCTATCAAAAGTGACGCAGCCTTATTTTCGCACCATTTTTACAATGCATAAATATATTTTTAAACTGCTTTAATTCCCGATGGATCACAACGTGGTGGAGCATGGTTTAGCCGAGCGGGACCCTGGTATGTGCGTTTGTAAGGGAGGCCCGACCCTTGAGATACTGAAGGAGATACAGCGGCTGTATGAAGAGAGGATGGAGCAAATTAATAGGGCGTCAGGATCTACTAAGTTGCAAGTAAGTTTTTTACGGACTTATTGCACAAAGAGGAATAGATAGAATAGGAAAGTGAAGGATGAAGGTATAATGTAGTCTATCCATCATAAAAAAGTAAATTGGAGTCTTATTTCGTACGAAATGTATAGGAAAAGTTTTTTGCGATTTCTGATTTTTCTAGTACGGTATTCAAACCTCAGTTGGTCGCATAGAATGTTTTGATCCTTACAAGAAACAGGATTGATTGGCATCAAAAAAAGTTTTTGTGAAAATGGCCCATTTTCTTGCTGACAGTACATTTTTTTCAAAATCTGTGTGCGGATCAAAATTTCTCAAAAAATTATGGTTTGTCTCCTAAAAATGTATAATAAGCATTAGCTATAAATACAATTTAATTTTAATGAACTATAATTAATTAATAATTAACTTTACATTATACAAGAAAATAAATATTATTTTATTAAGTACCTATACCCAAAGTCTCTCATTCAGATAATTTATGTAAACAAAGTAATGTCAAGAAATGTCACTGTCAAAATGACAGGATAGTGGTGCAAAACATTTTATCACTATTTTTTTTTGTATATTAAAGTCAATTAATTATAACATCTATTCAAACAAAATACCGTTGCCAAACAATGTCTTATGGAGTGTGTCGGAGACACGGCCTATGATCGTCATAATCAGCCCTTTTAAGTCCACTGCTAGACGTAGGCCCCACAAAATCGAATTCCACTCGAAACAGTTTACAGCCGTTTTCATCCAAAATGTGTCTAGATATGCTACATACAATATGAATCTATGAATGAGAGTTGTAATATTAGTGTTGTTGAAGATGTAAAAAATGTGAAAATGTTTGGATCTCCTGCATTGTTACCAGTATCATAAAATATTTTATACCAGAAAATCTCCTCTTTTTCATAACTTTGTTTAAAACCGAAAATTCATAAAAATAATTACGGTATGATTATTTTTTAATTATTATTTCTTAAATTCAGTACTTGAAAGAAAATGGAACCTTTTTTCGCCATTTTGTGTGAATTACCATTACGAAGATATTTTTTTGATATGTTATCCCCTTTGTTTACATAAATTATCTGAATTTGAGACTTTGGGTATACGTAAGCATTTGAATTGGATAAAAATAATTTCAGCATTATCCGCTTAAACCAATTTTACTGGTCTCTAGATAAAACAATTTAAATTGATGGCCAGTGGGAATTGGATCAGAAGTTGTGCCATTGTACCCCAGCGGTGGCCGCAGGTTAAGAAATCCGTGTCGCTCTCCACCAGCGGTGGCGAATGGAAATGATTTAGAAGTTGTGACCCTGCCCCCAGTGGTGGCCAAACAAGTGGTGGACATCGGGAATAATCGATTAAAATGCCTTCCAGAAGAAGAAGATTCAGCTTTCATGTGTAGGAACTGGCGTCCGTCGCACACTGGATAGTCAGCCCGGTTACTCGTATATCCTTTACGAGCCTGCTATTCTCATATCGTTGATGTTGGTACAAGGGATGACGATGATGTGCTAACTTGTGTGACAGCAACAAGTGGCGCTGCTCCGCTCGTGGGTGGGCGACCTGGTGGGGCAGAACGCCTTGCTGGCGCGCGCCGTCGAGGAGCTGGAGGCAGCGGCCACCTCCAAGCTACTGCAGCAGCGACGGAAACATAGCGAGGTATGGGACACTGTGCATGCTTAGGACAGACAGAAAGGAGGGTAGAGCATGACATTGAATAATAAACCTTATTATTAGTGAGTTAAATTCCAAACGAGAAAGATGAAAGTAGAGATCTGTTTTTGTATGGGTCGATGTTTGCACGACTTTGCACTTAATGACACTGGCAATAAAGTGTATCATTCAATTTAAAAAAAAAAAACTCTTATGTACGCCCTCTCCAGCTTTTAAACGTTTAAGGCTGGTATTATATATTATACAATTTTTAGGGTTCCGTACCCAAAGGGTAAAACGGGACCCTATTACTAAGACTCCGCTGTCCGTCCGTCCGTCTGTCACTAGGCTGTATCTCATGAACCGTGATAGTTAGACAGTTGAAATTTTCACAATAAAATAAATATTTATTTAAGAGAGCCCATATAACAGACATTATTTTTTTTGCCGTTTTTGCTACGGCAAAAAAAATATTAATGTCTGTAATGTTACGGAACCCTTCGTGCCCGAGTACGACTCTCACTTGACCGGTTTTTTTAACTTTCGTGATATGATCACTAAAGCCTGATGATTTGTCTCATTTAAAGACTAGTTTGGTCTCTTTATGACGTCATGATATAGTATGTGAACGGCGGACGTTTTGGGGACTGTTGAGACAGGAAAAAGAGCTAAAAAATCTTTGCGCTTGGTGCTGTCGTTTTGTCTTTGAAACCTAGGACCCGAACACCACCTGATGTTAGATCTGGTTTAAGTGATTCCCATTTTTTTAATAAATGATTGAATCAAGAGCTACCTTCCGAAAAGAATAAACTTTAAGGCTGGTGATAGTACTATGTTCACCGTTGCCCGGTCCGGTTAGCTATACGTATGACCATGAGCTTATTGCAGATTTAACGAAAACCGCATCATGATTTCGGCTCGACCCAATCCGTTAAGCCGATATGGACGATATCAGACGCTTTACTTTTTGTTCATTTGGCATTCGTGAACCGGGCCAACGATGATTTGTGTTGATTTGTGTGCACTCGGCATCTTTCACTCGCCTACCGAATGATCTAAAAATTAAATGAAAGGAACAGATTAACATTCATTCGTATATAATTTCGTCAGTGTCGTGTGAATATGGAATGAATCAAATATAAACCTGCACTCGAGTAAAGCGTCGGATGATGCAGGCCAAAAGGGCCAAAACAGCATAGCACTATTACCACCCTAACCTTCCCCAAAGTAGGCGGTCTGCTCATCTTGTTCTCCCTTATAACGTTGTCCCCTGCCGTTCTATTCTATGTAAATACTCACCGTGAACAAACTTGTATAGGTGAAGTGAGCTGTGAATAGTGTCAATGGAATGACAGCTCACGTCGAGCTCCCATTACCTACGTTTTCACGGTGAGGTGTTTACAGAAAAGACCGGCTGGTCCTCATCAGGTGGTGTCCGAGCTCCGCGTGGAATGCGCGGCGCTACGGCGGCGCCTGGCGCGCAAGGACGCCGACCTGCGCGGCCTGCTGGAGGTGCTGAGGAGGCTCCGGGAGTTTGACTACTGCACTTTGGACGGGATACACTTCTTTGAAGTCACAGAGTCAGATATATTTGGGTCTGTTGAATGGTGAGTTTGTTTGGTGATATTATGTAGATTTTTTTGTGTTGTTTTTAAGGTTCCGTAGCCAAATGGCAAAAAACGGAACCCTTATGCATTCGTCCGTCCGTATGTCACAGCCACTTTTTTCCGAAACTATAAGAACTATATACTGTTGAAACTTGGTAAGTAGATATATTCTGTGAACCGCATTAAGATTTTCACACAAAAATAGAAAAAAACAAGAAATTTTGGGGGTTCCCCATACTTAGAACTGAAACTCATTTTTTTTTTTTCATCAAACCCATACGTTTGGGGTATCTATGGATAGGTCTTCAAAAATGAAATTTAGTTTTTTAATATATTTTTTTTCTAAACTGAATAGTTTGCGCGAGAGACACTTCCGAAGTGGTAAAAAGTGTCCCCCCTGTAACTTCTAAAATAAGAGATGATAAAACTAAAAAAAATATATGATGTACATTACTATGTAAACTTCCACCGAAAATTGGTTTGAACGAGATCTAGTAAGTAGGTAGTTTTTTTTTTAATACGTCATAAATCGTAAACTGCAATTTACCTTTCATTCAATCAACTCAAATATATAAAAAAAACTACTTTTATATTATGTTACTTGCTGCTACGGAACCCTTCATGGGCGAGTCCGACTCGCACTTGGCCGCTTTTTTGGGGTGTGTGTCGTCAAAAGTCGAAAGTCACAGTAATTTATTTTCCAGAAACTTGGTATATAGGGATAAGAAGTTCATATACCTACACCTCGGAAAGTTATTGACTAGTTTTCAGCTTGCTATATTTAAGTAGTGGATACAATTAATCGTTACGTCCATGATAACATTTTGACTTTGATAGCATCTTTATATCGTTGTATTAAGGGTGCTTTTGTGGTTTCTTTAGGGGTGATATACACTTGTTCGCCGTGTGTAGAACCCCACCTTATTTTTGGCCGAACATGTATACGGCCTTCGGGGATTATAGCTTACTAGCTGCGCCCCGCAGTTTTACCCGCATAACTGTCGATCCCGTGGGAATATCGGGATAAAAAGTAGCTTATATTTTAATCCAGGGACTCCAGGGTGTCAGCTACCCCCATACAAAGTTTTATCAAAATTGGTCCAGCCGTTTGGGAGTGGACAAGAGACAAACAAACACATACACTCACAAACTTTCGCCTTTATAATATTAGTGTGGTATAGCGTGTGCTGAAATAAGAACTGAGCCTATTTTTATATAACAAGCGTCAGATATGTTTCATATACTAAATGATTTTAGAACTTATATCGATACCTTCATTCGCAAAACGGCTCAGTCCGTAATAGTAAATGTGCGGTTTTACACTTGAATGTTTTTATTATACAACCTGATTTAGGAGTAATCAGTTCTACCGCTTGGCCGTATCGATATATAAATAAATTTCTTATTAAACGTTTTGGATGGTTTACGCTGCAGAGATATTCTTTAAAATACCTTTGTTTGCAACTATATCATAATGATTTCCTATCATTGCGCAGGCGACAAAAGAAGCTGGAGCAGGGAGACTCGGTGAAGGCATGCAATAACGTGAAACATGAGACAAACAGATATAAATCCAGTCGATATTTCAGAGTCGGATAAAACTTTTTTGATTGATTTTGTTTTTTTATAAATGTTTTGATTATATTTTTATTGTATTTTTCACGTTGTATTTATTGTTTTCCATTATCGCCGTACGTCGTCGTTTTAAGTCTTTCCTTTGGTTTCCTCCTTTGGTGTTAGTGATAAAACCAATAAAGAAATGATTATTTAAAGATCAGGTTCATGTAAACACACTCAAGAAATCCTAGTGTAGGCAAACGATTTCTTTGAAGTTATGTTGTGTAGCAAAGTCATTTTATATGATCTTCACAAAACGATTGCACCAAGCAAACAAGCTATGTAAGTACCTAATAAAAATTAATAAATCATGATCATAAAGATAAAAAAAATATTTTGTTAAAATTTTAGAGGAACCCGAAGAACATGATATGTGGCAAAGTGTCTGAGCTGAAAGTAATAAACGAGTCACTGCATAAAGAGAATATGGCGAAAGAGAGGTACAATATTAACATACTAGCTGGGGCCCAAGTCTGCTATTTTTATAAATTCGGCACTCAAACACGATCCCATTGTCATTTTGCTAAAAGTTTGTAATCTGCTAAATTCATAATGGTCGATCATTGGTCGGTCGGTGAAATGTATTACAATGGCATTTTGAACATTTATTCATGCCAAATTTCATTTATATATGTTTTTACATATTATTTATTAGTGTTATAAGCAATCTGAAGTAGTAGGAAGTTGGAAGTTTAGTAGGAAGTTTAATTTGTCATTATGTACGAGATTACCAATTCTTTCAATGGAGTGTCAGTGGCTGACCATTGGAAAGTCATAATGACGCCATTATATTATATTAGTAGATTACCAAACTTTTCAAAATCAACAATTATGAAATCCATGATAGACTATCTTACACTATTGTAATAGCAGACTTGAGGTCCTGTTATCCGCGGTTTTACTCGCATCTTAGAAAGACTACTTCATGAACGGTCAACTGCACGTCGCGTCGGTAGTATCATTTGAAGTGCAAAAACCACGCTCACTGTTACAAAACAAAGGCGCTGTCAAAATCATATTGTTACCGTGGACGTGCAGTTGACTGTACCGTGGTAAAAAGCATCCTCTATCAGATCCTATTCTAAATTGTGCCAAATATCTATTACCGTTCAAACATTCAAACTCTCCAAAACATAAAAGCACAAACATCCTAAGTCTCACATCTATACAAATAAATAAAATAGAAGTGTGTACTTTTATTTTAGAAAAAGTCACTTTCTGTAGCTCAACTGTTAAGGTATTCGCCCTTACCGCCCAAAAATCCACCCTGTGTATAATTTTTTTGTTGTATTTTTTATAATTCCCCCTAACAATATAAAATGTTTGGCAGAGAGATAAGACAGCTGAACAAGGATGCTCAGTGCTACGAACAGACCATCATGAACCTAAGGAAGGAGATGTCCAACTGCAAGTTTCACACACCGTGAGTATAACAGTACGGTTGTTGCGTGCAAGTTTGATACCAGTTCACAATTTGTCGGTTTGCCATGAGTAGATTATGAACTACCGAAAATGAATGCCTTATATTGTAACAGTTCACAATTTTCCGATAGTCTATAATCCCGCTAGGTATATTAGTAATATAATTGTCAGTCGCTTCAAATTGCATTGGGTTGACTTTCAATTTGCATAATTATTAATTTGTTTCAATCACGTAAAAATTGATCGTTTGTGACTGCAGTCTGGTACACATATACTCCTGGGTTATGCTCAATGCCACGAAGCAACCTAAACAGAGAGTACCGTCTTGCTGCCCATGGTTTCGTTATTGTTACTAGTAATTAACTGTTTATTTTACTTCGATGGTCCTAGTTTATCATATTGTGTTACCTACATAATCCAGCATTGCATATGTAAGCGGGCACGCCCTTTATGCCAAGAGACTTTTATTTAGGTAATTCGTTTTTTTTACATTTTTAATATTTTGCTTCAGTATAGTTTTTCACTTTATTTAGCAAACTGACACTGGATTTTATGTTGATGCAGTTTGTGAGCAGTTTCTATTGATTTTTTAATAAGCGCTCTGAATTTAGAATATTCTTCATAATCCCTACTAAGTTTTTTGTTTTAAATATCTTGTGAAGTCTAGCTTAAGTTCTTAAATCTTTTATTATTTATCCCCGACATGTTATCCCCGAACGGCATCCTGCGATAGATTTCAAACGTCGTCGACGGATGAAATCCGGTCGATACAAAAATACATTGTATTTGTCTTTCATGCTTCCAAACTTAATGTTATTGAAGTATGGCCCATTAAAGTGGCAGGTGCTAAAACAAATGATTCGGTAGCTCATTTCCTGTTCTTTATATCATAGATCGAGCAAAATATTATTGGGTTGTCCGTTGAGAACTTCTCCGGAGTTTGGATTTGTGTCTGGTTGATAGTAATAGCAATAGGCTTGCTCTGTATTACATGAGACTTTAGGCTGCAGTCTTGCAAAAAAACATAACTGGCGAAATGTAGTGTACCTACCTAACACCTCTGCCTAACCTGTTACTGTTGAATATGTGGTTTATGGCTACGTTGTATTATTTAATGTTTATTTTATAATGTGCGTCTTATTTGTGGAAAATAATAATTTTTTCTTTATGTTTCCTGTTTGTAGCGAGGTGACCACGAAGGATGCCGAGGTGATGGCTGGCATGTGCTGCAACGGGAACGAGGTATGGGTGTATGCTGTTGGAGTTTTCCTAGTTTAAGTGCTAATAATTGTTTTACTTCGGTCCAAACACATGATACTCTCGTTATATCATGCATTTTTATAAATGCATCGATTTTGTTGAAAAATGCATATTTTTACATTATTTATTTATTTATTATCTACCTATAACTAGACGAATAGGTCTAAATATCATTGCAATTTTTTTATCGTAGACCAAGGAAATTACATCAATAAGTTGTTTAAGACACAAAACATTCTTACTTGTAACTTGAACGGCTTGATTTTTTTTGTATAAGGTTCATATACGGTTTACGCAAATACGTCCATGTTTCCGAATTTCGTATGAAACTCAAGTGGTTACCAATTCGCCGTCGCCGGAATGTTCATATTCTTTCCCTTTTGTGTAATGTGCTCTTTTCACCATCCACTCCTCAAAAAACTCTCTGCCTCAAAAAACGTTTCAAGTTTATTTGCGACTCCCATACGAAACTTTTAAGGTCATCAGATAACTTGAAGCTTAAAATGCCCATGCATTCCACAACTTTCCTTACCAAATCCTTTACTATCCAGGCTGCTCGCTTGTGGAATGCATTGCCAGATCCAATAAAACGCGCGCAATCGTTGCCTGTGTTTAAAAGACTCGTGAAGGAACATTACTTGTCGTTGTGATTTTATTCTCGTTGTTAGTTGTAAAAATCTATAGTCTTCATTTATTTTCTTTGCTTATACAGTTAGTATGTATGTATCTATTATATAACATGTAACTGTGAGGATACTGGAACTATCTAGGATATTGTACTTTTATACTTTTTATTTGCACCAATCAATGATGATGAATAAATGTCCAGAAATTCACTGTCCATGTCAAGGTTGCCTGGAAGAGATCGCAGTAAGCGATAAGGCCGCCTATTGTATATTTTGTAGTGTATAAGTTTTTTTCTTTTTGTAATGTGTAATTTGGTGTACAATAAAGTATATATAAATAAATAAATATTCAAAGGTTCCCAGCACTCCCAGCTATTCTATAAATCCATTTTTTTGGCTCCTGAACTTGTAGACAGGCCCCTATTAACTTTTTTTTACTTAGAAATCCCTTTGAATAATGCTTAGCACCGTTTTGTAAGTACAGTCGGTGACCCGATATACGTAAGTACCCACCGCACATTTTTTTTCTTACGAAATCCTCAAGCCTGAAACTGCGTTAAGCGGACGCCCATGAGGTTCCACACAAAAGTGCTCTGTCGCGGGGACCAACACGGGCGTCTCTCATGGGGCCTGCCAGCGTCAGCTTACTGGCTGGCGGTTCTTTTTTGCCTTGTCGTCGTTTTAAAATATGGACCTGGTCTGAAATAAATGTTTATTATTATTATTTTCATATATTTTACATATCTCGGGACCCTCGGGTCCTGGACCTTTGGAAGGCGTACGAGGGGCCGAAGCCAACTCGCAGAGGCCCGTTAGACACTTTTTAATTAAATGAGGCACCAACCGACGATTATCCCTGTACGCACTATGCAAGTGCACCCAAGGACAACCCCCGGTTGGTGTAGGACTATTGCAAGATATGGAAACAAAGATATTGGACCTATGGGTTCGGGTGGTTAAAATGGACTGGTTACCTAAAACTATGGAAGGACTATGGCCCCTGCCTGATCAATGTTTTATTATACACGGATAAAATGGCAGGACGTGACTTGCACACGCAATAATGGGCCCCCGAAAACGGTCACTAGCACATAGTGACGTAGCGACAAGGGGGCAACATATCCTGAGGTGCTCGAGGAGTGGAGAGGTATTCCACGGCTCTCAGAACAATCCCAGAGCCCGGAAGATGGTCAAGATCCCTAAAAGCACTTACTGGAATACTTCCTTCCTCCGAGCACGTTTGCTCTTGCGAACTCAAGCCAGCCAATAAAGGCAAGAATGAGGTGGGAGCTCAGTTCCTCGTCAGTGTTCACTCCAGCCGGCCAATAAAGGCAAGCCAGAGATGAGGAACATGACTTCTCCCGGGAGATAGGGTCCGTCGGGTCGCAACTGCCCAACAGCTCGCCACATGCTGCCCTGCGTTTTTCTGTATCTCTCTTGGTCTGGCTCTTCACCCTAGACATGTTACGGTAAAATAAACTCTACCGGCACAGGCCTAGAGTTCGGAGCGCGCAAGCCCCACTACGACGTCAACGTAGAGATACGGCGGTGGGGTTATTATTATTATTATTTTATTTATGTCTACATATCTCGGGACCCTGGGGTCCCGGACCTTTGGAAGGCGTACGAGGGGCCGAAGCCAACTCGCAGAGGCCCGTTAGAAGCTTTTTAATTAAATGAGGCACCAACCGACGATTATCCCTGTACGCACTATGCAAGTGCCCCCAAGGACAACCCCCGGTTGGTGTAGGACTATTGCAGGATATGGAAAACAAAGATATTGGACTATGGGTTTGGGTGGTTAAAATGGACTGGCTACCAAAAACTATGGAAGGACTATGGCCCCTGCCTGATCAATGTTTTATTATACACGGATAAAATGGCAGGGGGTGACTTGCACACTCAATAATGGGCCCCCGAAAACGGTCGCTAGCACATAGTGACGTAGCAACAAGGGGGCAACATGTCCTGAGGTGCTCGAGGAGTGGAGAGGTATTCCAAGGCTCTCAGAACAATCCCAGAGCCCGGAAGATGGTCAAGATCCCTACAAGCACTTACTGGAATACTTCCTTCCTCCGAGCACGTTTGCTCTTGCGAATCTCCACTCAAGCCGGCCAATAAAGGCAAGAATGAGGTGGGAGCTCAGTTCCTCGTCAGTGTTCACTCCAGCCGGCCAATAAAGGCAAGCCAGAGATGAGGAACATGACTTCTCCCGGGAGATAGGGTCCGTGGGGTCGCAACTGCCCAACAGCTCGCCACATGCTGCCCTGCAGGTTTCTGTATCTCTCTTGGTCTGGCTCCTCACCCTAGATATGTTCCGGCAAAGTAAACTCTACCGGCACAGACCTAGAGTTCGGAGCGCGCAAGCCCCACCACGACGTCAACGTAGAGATACGGCGGTGGGGTTTATTATTATTATTATTATAACTTTACAAATTTATTTCACTATGTAATATAAAGATATTCTAAAATATTCATATATTAAGTTATTAAAAAAAATCTCTAATTTAACATAATTATATTTATTCCAAATCATTAACACTACTCGTTTAGGCGTGATCTTCGGCATAAAATCATTAAAAGTCGGTTATCGTTGCCTTAATTTCTCCATCAACACGACTATACATGCACACCGTTAAAATTGAATTATGGGTAATTACTTGCGATGGGTACCCGCGACGGGGACCGTTGTTGGGCCCAAGCTGAGCACTCCTCCAGCGTATGTTGCGCTTTGTCCTTGGGGCTCTCTACACAGTGATGACAAGTGGGCGTCCGCTTCCGACCTCTAGCAGCTTACTTGGTGAGGTAGATACTTATCTCGGGTCATCGACTGTACATGTTGGATCCGTATGCGACACTAGTGTGGCGAGTGGGAGCCGGTGCAGGATTTCAGCGAGATGCTGCGAAACGAGACGCTCAAGTATCAAGAGCGCGTTCACAATATGGAAGCCAATCTGAAGGTACCTAGTGTTATTTAGTTTGAAGTTTGGCCAGATACTAATATTCCTGTAGTCATTTACATGATGAAACTTTTTCGACTCAAAAAGGCGCTTATCGAAAGGAGATAAAAAAGTGGACTCGTGTGAACATGAACGAAAGATACACCTCTAAAGGTGAGAATTGCCTCGTCTGTCAACTGTCAAGCTTTTGCACGCATATGATATTTGTATGTCTTTAACTCACTAGCGTCATCTATGCCGCTTCTAATTTAATAAACACGAGCTTGTGCTGCGGTGTTGCTAACAACATGGAATGTTCGAGTATTGCTAGCAACATCGATTGTTGCAATTCCAGTGTTGCTAGATAAACTTTTTGCACCTTATTTTCCCATAAATGCGTGTCTTGCCAAATGGTAATAATGCCCCTCCTCCGCAGTCGAGCGGCGACAGTATCCGTGCGCTGCGCAAGGCCAACGTGGCGCTGTCGGAGGAGACGCACTCCCTGCGCCGCGTGTGCGCCGCGCTGGACGAGCAGTGCCGCGCCGCCAACTTGCGCGCGCAGTTCAAGGACGACATCATCAAGGAGATGCGCCGCCAGCTCAAGCAGGCCAAGGCCAAAGTAAACTTATAAAAACGTTATCCTTCTTGGGAGTCGGGTAAAAATAACATCACGCTAGTGTTCTCCGAATGGTGCCTAACCACATGCCGGTCGATTCTGTAAAAATCTCACCGTATATGTGAAGTGAGCGTGAAGTAAAAAGTCATCCTACCACGCTAGGGAATCTAGAGTCTGACAGCTCACTTTGAACTCACTTCACCAAAGTTTTCACGGTGAGATTTTTACAGAATACACATATAAAAAAAAATTGCTGTTCCCGACGCACTAACCATTGATTAAGTACTGTAATCGAATGATTAACTTAAACGAAGTAGCCAACTCAGTTTAACCATTTGTTTATGCTTCCTGATGTGAAGTTTTGCATTGTGCATCACTTTTAATCATCACTACATATTATAAAACAAAGTCCTCCGCCGCGTCTGTCTGTCTGTCTGTTCGCGATAAACTCAAAAACTACTGCACCGATACTCATGCTGTTTTCACCAATGGATAGCTTAGTTCTCGAGGAAGGTTTTAGTATATAATTTGTTAAGTTTTTGTATGAATTAACGATATTTGTTGGAGGTGTCGGAAAAAAATAAGCCGTCTGGGAGCTTTCAACGAAAACGCTGTCTAAACCCTTTGAGATATAACAAAACAATGTATGGTAGAATTATGTATCTTATAAAGGTCTTCAAAAAAGTCCGCGATGGCATATGTCTATCTCTTAAGGATAACATACTATATCCATTTTATTGTCTTTTTGTAGGTTTGTTTGCCGAACTTTACTCTTGGAAATACGATTACGATAACAATACGCTATAATATCAGTAACTATTAGCCAAATTATGTTCGTAGATAAATAAGCTAGCTACTTATGTGTATTTCAAACAGTATACAAGAATATTTATCATAAAAACATTACTAACCACGGCGGCCATATGATCAAAATTTGTGCATTCCAAAACTTTCGTTACTTTTTCACTGACATATTTATCACTTTTCGATAAACTAACACTCAATTCGAAATCTACACTTATTTCTCAGTAATTCTGTAAGATTCTTCTAAGATTAAACCGTTTTCTCATTGAATCCATTACTTTACGCACGAATAACCTTGATGAATGTTTACATTAAGCACCGCGCCACACCGCCACACGACCACAGAGTACAGACGTATTTTGTATTCTTTTTTTTTTTCATTCGTTTAGTGGTGTTCCCGCTAAAATGTCAACCGGTCAAGTATTAGTCGATTAATCGAATTCTACAGCCAGATTGTGCTGCAAGTACAAAATAAATGTCAAATATTTCGTCCAATTGCTAACGTGACCCTCAGAAAAGTTATGCACCAATGGTGTTCATTATATATTTCGAGCGTTTTATCAGCACAAACGGTGTATCATGCGACATTTCGGAGGATTTCGTTTTGTTTTCACATTGTTTGTACTTACGTGAATTATTTTAAAATTATTATTTGTGTCGCACTTTTATTTCGTGTTGTAATGAGGTTGTAATTTGGTACAATTTGCTTTAAGAATTTGAGTGAAATTTCGTATTTTGATTTTGTGCTTGTTATCTTTAGGTAAAGACTCATTCACGTTTTAATATATTAAATCATTTGTTTCGGTTTCTATTCACATAGTGAATCACATTAAAATTAATATTAAGTTAGAATTTTGAGATATAGCCTGGGATATGGAGGGTACTTTTTTATGCGATAACCGACATCCACGCGGGCGGAGCCGCGGGCATAAGCTATCCATACTAATATTATAAATGTGAAAGTAGCTCTGTCTGTCTGTCTGTCTGTATGTTACGTTTTCACGCCTAAACTGCTGAACCGATCGACCTGGGATATAGAGAAGGACATAGGCTACTTTTTTACGTGATAACCGACATATACGCGGGCGGAGCAAAAAAAACGGCAAAAAAATCCTATCCTATGTCCTTCTCCATATCCCAGGCTATATCTTTGCCAAATTTCATGACGATCGGTTCAGCGGTTTAGGCGCGAAAACGTAACATATAGACAGACAGACAGACAAATAGACAGACAGACAGAGTTACTTTCACATTTATAATATTAGTAAGGATAAGGATTTGTACTCGTATGGATGGTACGGAACCCTTCGTGCGCGAGTCCGACTCGCACATGGCCGGTTTTTTGTTTTTTGAACGTGCTAATCTCTGAACTGCGAGTTGGATTTGAAAAAATCTTTTTGCATTTTACAGCCCAATTCTTGAGGAAGAATTACATTCCTATTAACTAGAACACCATTTTATTTTAAATGAATGTTTATGCGAAAAAGAAGTAAAAGCACGGGCAGGCAATCTGTTGCGACGGGGTGGGTCGGGGGAACAAGAAATTTTACGCGGACGAAGTTGCGGGCAGAAGCTAGTGTTTATAATAAAATTGTTATAATTGTTACAATTATTAGTATCTATTCAATTCTTTGTGATTCTGCTTACAGGTCATTTTATTTTTTGTGTTCTGTGTAGTCATTGTTACTTATAACATCGCATTGGATTATTCTGTAAAGGTGTTATAATTGTGATTAAAATAAATAAATAAATAATATCCGAGCGATAAGCTCAGACCAACAAAAAAAGGTATTTCTTTATCCTTTTTTATTGGTCTTCAGTCATTTTCGAATCACTCATTCAAAAACGTTTGGTTATTTAAACGTTGGTTAGAAATAAATGGTGAACCCGAAAAACAAAACACTGTTTGATTAAAAAACTGCTTATATGCTAACAGAACGGTTACGTAATCAATGATTATGTTGTAGTTGGTGAACTCGGGTCTTAGAGGGCTAGTCTTTAACCATGACGCAGCCATGAATCGGGCACATATCCAGAGTCCGGAGTACTTATTACTAACATAACCCAGGACCCTTCGGTCAGCATTAGCAAGACTATAAGAAGCCTGAAAATAACCTTTAGTATCGGGCGACGGCCTAGGAATAGAGCTTGCTAAAACGAATTTAGGTTTTCAATGGAACATTTAGCTCCACTTCTAATAAAAACGTTTTATCGTATGTAATACTATAACAACAAGCATTCGCGTTGTTTACGATTTGATTGTAATTAGTTTCTGGTAATGAAACCGGGTTACCGACATCAAGTTATGTTATAGCGAATTTTATAGTAAGTAAATTAAACAACGTGCGCAATGTGGATGTAATATGTATGTGTACCTACACCTCTGCCAAACTCTTCGAGGATTAGGTACAGCCGTGATGTTATGTTAAGGTCTGGGACAATAATTAGCCACTATCGTGAAGAAACCCTGCGGTTTAGCAGCCATAGCTTTATCATAAAGTCGGATTTTTCAAAGCAACACTAATATCTGTACGAAATCAGTACGAGTTTATGGGGTTTATTCATAAACGTTGCTTAAAGTTAAGTGACGTTCAAACGTCAAAAATGTATGGTTAAGCAGTCGCTAATCATTACTTAACTTTAAGCAGCGTTTATAAATAAACCCCTTCGTATCTAGTTATTATCATTATTATCAACTAGTTGACTCGACAGACGTTGTCCTGTTCAAACAATAATTCAATAGTAATTACCGCGCTAAAGCGTTGCCACTGGACATATGGCCACAGCCATATGCGTAGCTAACGTCAGTTCAGTGCTCTGTGTGACGCCAACCGAAGTGAACCTAAATATATTAATAATAATAACTTAATAATAACTTTTTAATAAGAATAAGAATCAGTATCTTATTACTTTTAAATGTTTAGTGGTTTCAAAGCTACGTCGTCGCGTTTAAATAGTGGTTACACTTTTTTGACACATTTTAATGAGGTTTGCTTTTCTAGTTATTTAACTCAATGCAAAAACCCCATAAAAAATAAGCATAAGCTAGGTATAATCAGCATAGAATGTTTGCACTGCTGGGACACAGCTAGGCCTCTCCTCAAGAGGCAGTGGACTGTAATCTACCTCGCGGGCCCAGAGCGGGTTAGTAAATGTTCTAGAACATGCCGGTGTCCTTAGTCAATACTTGTCAATTATTTACTCAAAGTAAAGCGCCTGTCTGGGTTCCAATCCACGGCCTACAACTCGTAAGTCGGGGCCGTTATCACTGGGCCACAACTGCTCCAAAGATACTTTCAGTTTTTTCCGTATTTTCCAGGAAACTTTATTTTTTATTATCTGTCTGACTGTCTCCATCGGTTCAGCCGTTCCTCAAATCCTAAGTGATACGCTTACCAACGAACACCATTAAATTCATGTTTACATTGATCAGTCTTATATTATTACTAGCTTCTGCCCGCGACTTCGTCCGTGTGAAATTTCTTATTCGCCCGACCCACCCCGTCGCATCGCATGGCCCGCCCGCGCTATAACTTCGTTTTCGCGTAGCGTTTTATCTAACTTTATTTATTTTTACTTAGCTCCTAAGAGTCGTAGCGTGATGGTAAACAGTCTACGTTACTCAAAAATTGGGCTATCAAATGCAAAAATATTTTTTTCTTTTCCGACTGGTATTTCCGGAGATTACCGCGTACAAACAAACCAACTCTGTATCTGTATTATTAGTATATAACTATAGATTTGATTACCATTAAAAAAGTTATAGTGAGCCAACCTTAAACGGATATACTATCGCGGACTTTTTTTTAGAACTTTTTAAGAGGAACAATTCCGTCATACATGATTGTTGCGTAACTTTACCGTTTACGCAGCGCACGCAACGGAAGCTCTCAAAAAGAATAAATTTTCCCCGTTTTTGCAACATTTTTCATTGATCTTAGCGTAGTGTTATATGTGTGCGTAGTCGCAGCGGAAAAGTGTCTAATTTCTTAATTTCAGTTTTACAGATAATTACTGTGTGAAGTCGTGTAAATGTGTATGGTAAGTAAAAATTTGTGCATCCAACCATTGGGGAGCTATTCAAGAAAAACTGTTTCCGCTGGAACTACGTCATCCCAGCGGCACTTTTTTTTTTCTATGGACCTACTAGAAAAAAAAAACATCTTTTAATTAGTGTGTAGCGAGAGGTAAATTTTAGAACGTTAGCTCTTTATACTGCAGGCCCGCTTTTTGGTACCCATTCAAACTTGGTCGGTTTATCCATGTATTGCAGTTGTTCAGGTATTATCTTATATCTCTTTAATTATTTAGTGTAATGAGCTGAAATTTGACATGTGAATTGTTGCATTAATACACTAAATATTGGAATATGTTTCATTATGCTTTTCCATTAAAAAGTTCTACAATCGGATGTCATAGAATATAGTGATCCAGTTGTAGTAAATTATGCCATAGCTCATTAATTACTAAGAGCACATAAATGAAACTTGGCAGGACATTGTAGACCCTTACAAGATACAAATAAACGTTATAAGTTAGGCTCTAGATTTTTAGTATTTTAAGCACTTGGACCTAATAACCTTATTTTACTTTGACGTGTATATCTTCTGAACGGTATGTTTTTTTCAAGTTCTGTTTTCACAAACATTACACACAAATTCAAAGCAACGTGCATAAAAAATTACAACTCTCCACTAAACCGCTTTATATGATTTTCATCAAATGGCCAAACGTCAGCGCAGCGGAATCTTGAATATTGTTACGAGCTTGCGGTTCGTGACAATAAAAATTGCCGATTTACAAACCAAAAATGACACTTTAATTAATCAACACTGATAACAACTCGAACACACTAATTATAAAGCACTACTGATCGCACTTGTTCGCTTATTCGCTTCGACTTCGACTGTCTCTAGTCGGGTCCTTACCGGTCTTATATAGTCCTTAGAAAGTTCCAGAACCTTATAGAAACATCTAGAATGTTCGAGTACATACCGGTCCCTACTGACCAGATGTTGAAAGTTCTAGAAAGTTCTCGAGTCTACTAGTTCTGCTATTCGATACTAGATGGCGCTAGTGGTACTTAAACTTGTGCGTAACACTGCCCCCTCCTAAGACATGCTCGTCCCGAGCATTGTCGGCCCCATAATAACGCTCCAGTCGATCCACATGGACGATCTTAGGAGTACCTCTTGCACCTTTCTGTATCCGGTAGGTTACGTCATTGATCTTTGTCACAAATCCGGTAAGGTCCATCCCATTTAGCTTGAAGCTTAGGGGATTTTCCTTTGCTGCGGACTGGATTGTGCAACCACACTAGTGAAGCTTCGTCGAACCCTTTATTGTTCATTTTGCGGTCATAACGGGTTTTCATCTTTTCAGACATTTGCTGGCCTGATTGTCTGACGTGCTCATAAATGTCATTAATTTTGTTCCTCAAGTCATTCGCATAATCGGTTATAATGCGTGGGGCATCAGGTGGTATTCCGGTGATCAGGTCTGCAGGCAGCCGTAATTCTCTTCCAAAGTTTGCGAAAGCTGGTATCACCGATGTACTTTCGTGAACAGCACTTCGATACGACAATAAAAACGGTTGTATGTGCTTGTCCCAATCTCGTTGCCGATTTTCCACAACTTTTGCCAGGTATCTCTCCAATGTTTGATTAAATCGTTCCACCATTCCATCCGATTGTGGGTGGTAAGAAGTTGTTCTCGTTTTATGAGTACCCATTACTCGGCAGGTTTCTTGAAATATTTGGGACTCAAAATTCCTTCCCTGATCGCTGTGATTCTCCAAGGGTACTCCAAAACGGCAGAAGACTTCATGAACCAGCTTATCTGCAACTGTTGAAGCTTCTTGGTTTGGAATGGCGAAGACTTCCGGCCACTTAGTGAAGTAATCCATTACAACCATGAAGTACTTATTACCACTTTCACTTTCCGAAAACGGTCCCGCAACGTCAAGGGCTATCCTCTCCCATGGTGCACCAACATTGTACAATTTTAATGCACCTCTACTACGTGTTTGAGGTCCCTTTACAGCTGCACAACTTCTACATTTACGACACTAGTCCTCGACATCGTCCCGATCCAGTAAAACCGTTCTCGTATCTTCAGTAAAGTCCGTTTTACTCCCAGATGACCTCCTGAACAACCATTATGGTACAGCTGTAGACCATCCGGTACTTGAGCTTTGGGGACAATCATTTGCAAATGACAGCTATCCCCCCGAGCATTTTCCCATTTACGGCATAGGACTCCATCCTGAATCGCCAAGCTGTCCCATTGAGCCCAATAGCTTTTTGTGATCGAACTCATCGCTGAGACGTCGCTCCACCTGGGCTTAGGAGCTCTGGCCTTCATCCACTTCAGAATCGGCTTGATGTCCGAATCTTCCTGCTGAGCACGTTGTAGGCTTTCCTTTCACTCGTTGCTGAGGTCTGTCCTGAGCATCCTCACAGGTACCACCTCCTTACCCTCATGCCTGGTACAATACTTGCAGTCTTCAGGACAAGGTTTTCTTGACAATGCATCTGCGTTGCCATGAGATTTCTCGTCATTGGCTCGTGTGATCGAAATCCTTGGGGCTCTTCGAACATCAGCCAACACCCACCCCGCAGTCCTGGCTATTACTCGTTTCCCTGCTGCTGGTGCTGGGCGGTGCCGTTAGCTGCACTGCCCTCTGGGGATCGGCCGTCTTCTCTTTCTGCTGCTCGCTTAGGGCAACTGGATCGAAGGTGGCCCCTTTCCCCACAACCGTAGCACCTAGGGCTGTATCCTTTATTGCGGTCGCGAACTGTAGCCGCTGCAACCTCCCTGACGAGATGGGCGCGATGATCCTGCCGCACAGCTTCCACCTCCAGTGCATGGGCCAAGGCGTCCTTAAGCGTCCCGTGGTGACCGAGCCTCACAGCAGCCCTAACTTCAAGATCGCGGATGCCGTCGATGAATGCCAGCACCAGGTTGCCATCAATAAGCGCAGGTACGGACTGGTAAGTTTTGCGAACCAGCTTCTCCACTTCAAGGGCCCACTGCTGCAGGTTTTCATTATTGCGTTGCACACGATCCTTGAGCTGCGAACGAAACACGTGTTCCAGGTGAGCGTCGCCATACCGAGCTTCCAATGCCTCAAGGAGCTGCTCGTAAGTCACTTCCTTACCGAGAGCTTCCAGTACAATTAAGGCCTGGTCACGCAGGCCTAGGGTGAGGGCAGTCATGGCCTGACTTTGATTCCACCCGTTCGCCTTCATGACAGCCTCAAACTGGATTTTGTAGGCCGACCAGGGAGAAGTTCCGTCGAACGGTGGCACTTTGAATCCACGTAGCGGCGGTGTTGTAGCTACTGGAGCTGCAATTCCATCCCCAAGATTAAGGTAATCCAGCGTTTTCTTCACGTCGGCCATCACGGTTTTCTTCACGTCAGCCATCACGTTGTCAACCCGATTATTCACTTGGTCGATTCGGGTTTCAGCTTCCGACAGGCGGTTGTCATGTTGGGCAACCTTTTCCTTCACCTCCTTCATGTCTTTCCCGAAGGTAGCGTGAAGGTCCTTCATAAGGAGCATCTGTTCCTCCTGTCGGTGGGCCTGTTCCTCCTTGTCCCTCTGGAGCTGTTCTTCCAACCGACGAGCCTGTTCCTCCTGTCGGCGGGCCTGCTCCTCCTGACGGCGGGCCTGTTCCTCCTTGTCCCGCTGGAGCTGTTCTTCCAACCGACGAGCCTGTTCCTCCTGACGGCGGGCCTGCTCCTGCAGCATCATCATTAGGGCAGCAAAATCTGGTGCTGCTGTTGCTGGAGCTGCTGTGGACGGGCCGGCCTCCGTGGTTGGTAGCTGGCCTTCCGCACTCTGTTGGCGTAGCTCCACCAAATCGTCTCAGGTCCGTCTCCTGTTGGCGTTGACTCCGGGTACGGATACCCTCCATGTCGTCTTTAGGTAAAATCTGCATGATTTTATACCTGACTTCTGACACCAATTGTTACGAGCTTGCGGTTCGTGACAATAAAAACTGCCGATTTACAAACCAAAAATGACACTTTAATTAATCAACACTGATAACAACTCGAACACACTAATTATAAAGCACTACTGATCGCACTTGTTCGCTTCGACTTCGACTGTCCCGAGTCGCGGTGCATACGGCCTTTTATATCCCTTAGATCGTTCCAGAACCTTGTAGAAACATCTAGAATGTTCGAGTACATACCGGCCCCTACTGACCAGTGTCGAAAGTTCTAGAAAGTTCTCGAGTCTACTAGTTCTGCTATTCGATACTAGATGGCGCTAGTGGTACTTAAACTTGTGTGGCGCGTAACAATATCTTCGCAGTTTTATGACACACAAATTTCATTTATACATACACATTTACTTCTCGCTACACACTAATTATTAGATGTATTTTTTTTATAGTAGGTCCATAGAAAAAAAAAAGTGCCGCTAGGATGACGTAGTTCCAGCAGAAACAGTTTTTCTTGAATAGCTCCCCAATGGTTGGATGCACAAATTATTACTTACCATACACATTTACACGATGTCACACAGTAATTATCTGTAAAACTGAAATGAAGAAATTAGACACTTTTCCGCTGCGACTACGCACACGTGTTATATAGCCTATAATAGCCTTCCTAGATAAATTGACTATCCAACACTAAAATAATTTTTCAATTCGAACCAGTAGTTCCTGAGATGAGCGAGTTCAACCAAACAAACAAACGAACTTTTCAGCTTTATAATATTGGTATAAGATTAGTATATGTAGATGACAGAATAGAAAACTCTTTGTAATATACATACACCGTTCATGTAACAGATGATATAAATGTAGAAATTTTACATAAGGTGACACAATGGACGAACTTATTGCTAAAAGTCGCCTCTTCTCCTTTACAGCTAAAAGACTCAAGTACAGAGATATCAAGCGAAAAGGCGAAAGACTTCGTGAGCGGCGACGCCGAGTGCGGGCGCGGCGCCTCGGTGTCGTACGACTCGGTGACCATCGCGTGCGTGCGCGCGCAGCCGCGCCGCAGGCGGCCCGCGGCCGCGCGCGGCTGCGATCTCAAGGCCTTGGACTGCCGCACGCCGCTCAACCTGTCCAATGACGACTCCCTTAATATTGATTGATGACTGTTTTGATTATGGTAATAAACTTTGGTTTAATTTATTTTATTTTATGGGAAGGTGGTGTTTTATTGGAAATGCTTTTGTGGGAAAAACTGATGTTCATCGTTCAGCGTTTTCCCGACTATGTTGGGGTTGGGTACCTGTATTTTACATGGAGCGACTGCCTATCTGATCTCAACAACCCAGATACTGGGTAACATGATGGGTAAAACTGATGATGCGAATGCCTTTGTATTATTATCTCCTACAATTAATAAAGCATGACATTCTTTTTGCTTTTTTTAGGTGGAATCATAAGTCTGAACTCAGTAACATTGAAGAATCCATCAATGTTGTGTAGGCGCAGAATCTCACGATTCTGCTTTATTATTTACTCCATCATCATCATTTCAGCCGAAAGACGTCCACTGCTGGACATAGGCCTCCCCAAGCACCGCCATTTCGACCGATTCTGAGCTTCCCGTACTAAGCGGATTCCTGCGGCCTTATTAGCTGCGGTGATTTTCAGCCTTCTAATGAGGCCCATTGTGAGCGACCACGTTTCAATGCATTCGACGATTGACCTCTTTCTCGAAGTTGGACCTACCTACCTGGACAGTTTGTCCTAGGTAAACATAATCGTCCACAACGTTGACTGTAGCGTCTCCGATATTCATGAGAGTGGGTGTTACATGGGCATTTGACATGACCTTTGTCTTGCCCATGTTCATTCTAAGACCCAGTCTTTCGGAAGCTCAACTGAGGTCATCGAGCATTGTACGGAGTCTCCATATTATTTACTTATGTTTTATTAATTTTTTGATTGTTTGCGTTTATTGAAACAAAATCTTTTTATCCTTATTTTAAGAAAGTGTCTGTCATTTCTAAATTTTAGTTGGTAGCGATAGGTATCCTAAAAATTAATGCTCAGGAAGTTATTCTACAGAAAATCAAATGATGTCACGAACGGGCGTGAGATACAGGTAGATCTTTTATGATTTGTGCTAATGTAATAATAAATAATAAAGTTTTTTGGAACAACTAAGTCTACAATTTATAAAGGAAAACTAATATAGCCACAAAAGTAAAATACTGTGGCGCAACTATCAACGCCAAACCCAAAAATAAATACAAAGACATTGTGCCAGACTTCCCAAAGAAAGTTAATTAATAATTAATTGAAGAATTCCTTTTTTTAAAGGAATACAATGTGGAGGTTGCTATGTAGTTTAAGTGTAGAGTGGAGGTGGGGTGAAGTGTGTAAGTGTGTGTGGGAATGTCACAGTATATGTAGGAATGTCGCTTATCCACGAATGTGACCTTAAGTGTCCAGCTGCCAATGCCTTGCATTGTGACTAAACACTCTCTTTAACATTGCGATAGTGTCCTAACGTGGCGATTTATTTACTTATTTTAAACAGAACGGCTGAAGCCAATTACACTACACTTGAGAGCAATAAAATCGCACACCCCTTGTAATTTGGTTTATTACTGATTGTTTTCTAAAATCTAAAGATATTGAGTAAAAATCATTAGACAAAATTAAAGCATACAAGCTTAGCTTTACAAAAACATAAAATTAAAATCATTGACCTTCACGTAACTTACAAAAACCGACCGTACACCGAATTCCCCAAATTCACGCGTTTGCGTTGTCACTACTTGCACCCTTAGCCGCAGGTATAAAAAAGTCGGTTTATTGGAATTTTTAATCAGTTGCATACCGAAGGTCAACGTGATAACATCTCTACTGGAAGCATACGGATTTACTGGAAAAATATGGATACCACGCCCGCAGAAGCCGCTCAAGTTATTGCCTTGCTCGAAGCAGGCCATAACCAAAGTGAAGTTGCTCGACGGCTAAATTTGAGCCGCTACTCTGTTCGTCGTGTATACCAGAGGTTCCAAGAGACCGGTGGCTACATTCGGCGACCAGGATCTGGCCGGCGACGCACAACATCAGAGCGTTATGACCGCTTTCTTGTGACAAGGTCTTTGAGAAATCGGCAACTGAACGCGGTTCAACTGGGACAACAGCTTCGAGAAGTTCGCAATGTCAGTATAAGTCGGTGGACAGTTCGAAGAAGACTAGGTGAAGCAGGAATGACTTCACATCGCCCAGCAAATGGTCCGAAATTGACCACAGCTCACCGACAAGCCCGGCTACAATTTGCTAGGGAACATTTAAATTGGACGTATGACCAATGGCGGGCTGTTATGTTCTCTGATGAGTGCAGAATGACTTTAAATGGTCATGATGGACGCTCTAGGGTCTACAGAAGGTCATCAGAGCGATTTTCACAATGCTGCATAAGCGAACGTGTGGCTTTTGGAGGTGGATCGTGTATGTTTTGGGGTGGCACACACGGTGTGTTGGACACTAAAACTGACATTGTATTCATCACTACGGCGAATACCGGCCCGAGATCGAGAAGTTTGACGGCTGCACGATACGTCGAAGAAGTGCTCGAAGAACATGTGAGGCCGCTTGCGTGGCTTATGGGAGAAGATTTTCTCTTAATGCACGACAACGCTAGACCGCATGTTGCTAGAACAGTTTGCGACTACATGGAAGACGTTGGAATCACCGCGATGGAGTGGCCAGCTCGTAGGCCTGATCTCAATCCGATTGAGCATGTCTGGGATGAGCTAAAAAGAAGAGTTCGAGCAAGAAGCCCTGCTCCTACGCGCCTCCAAGAGCTTCAACTTGCCATTGAAGAGGAGTGGAACGCCATACCACAAGATTTCATGTTGAAATTAATACGGTCCATGAAAAACCGATTAAGAGCTGTAATCAAGGCTAGGGGAGGGAATACACCGTATTAAAAAACAATTTGATCAAGCATTTTGAGTTTTATTTTTATTCTTTCTTAAGCTAAATTGGGTAATTTTATCCGTATGTTGGGTTTTGTGCCCTAAAACATCCTATGGGTACTTTTTTTACACTGTATTTGATATCATTAGAAAGGTACTGAAGTAAACATTCAAATAGTGTAAGTTTTATTTTAATATGTATTCACATTCATGAAAAAAACTGCTTTAACAACGAAAAGTCAACGTGTGCGATTTTATTGCTCTCAAGTGTATTTAAACATATAATTTATTTAACACAGTCATGCATTCTTCTCACAAAAATTCAAACATTCTGACAGTATCATCTTCCATTCCTTCGCAAACATTATCAAGAATCAGGGGCGTTCCTTTCATTAAAGCCGAATAGCCCGGCTTTCAATCAAAAGTGAGCCTATCAATAAAAAAAACTACACCTGTAACAGTGGCGTGCCTAGGGATCAAAATTAGGGCAAGCCAATATATATTTTGGATAAAAAACACATCCTACCGTATCGCCTGGCAAAGTGACGCCTACCGACTGAGCCGTTAAAGAACTGACTAATATTCGTTTTTCATAATTGTAAGTAATTGCGATTTTTTCCTTTCTAATACCAAAAACGAATACCACTATGTTTGTTTTTCAACAAATTTTATGAAACAAATATCAGTGGTATTAGTTGCTAGGTAAGGTATAGATAGATACCTAAATATTTAAATATGAATTAAGAACAAAACATGACTGGAAAAATGTAGGTGTAGCTAGGTAGGTACAACACCTCTGCTTAACCCTCCGGGGAATACAGACGTGATTTTATGATTAAATATAGGTAAATTTTAAATGCGAAGAGTACTGGTAATCCTTTACAAAATCAGAACTATTTTATTTACAAGTTATCAGTATCGTGTAAAATATGATAGGTGAGCCATCTTAACATTATTGGCACAACAGAGTTCTTCGAGTCGTATTAATTCATATTACAATACGGCTACTATATGGCGCATAAATAATTGATTGATTTGTGATTTCTAACTACACATTGTTTACATTTAATTCATTTGATAGGTAACTGGGCTCCGGTTTGTTGCCATCTTGTTGCTGCATATGTTTCTCTAAGACTAGGTCGTATAAAGAAAGCAAAGGTACAAGCCCTAAGAAATTGCCCCTATTGAATGAGGTTTTAAACTCATTTTGACCTCGGAAAGGAAGTTCTAAAAGTGCTAAATGACACACATCAACCTAATCTTTGAAAAACAGCGCGATTGTGATCGACACGCATAATGTATTCAGCGACATTATATTTGTCTGTAAAACTCAAAGTATTTACCTTTGTCCGAGTAACGATTGCACACCAATATACACTTTAATCCTTCACACAATTGCATGCGTTTCCGAATTCATTTTAATGATAAGAAACTTTTTCATCACTTCAAAAACAAGGTAATTACAGCAAAAACTAATCACAACACTTAAATTCACAGAAAATTTTAAAAAATCAAAACATACGGCACCAGTAACCGCTCAAAACAATTAATTTGAAATTATAATATGCAAATTCACGCTTTGCGCAGCGACTAACGCAGACATAGGTACTCAGGATCTACAATCCTACCACCTCCTACTACGATTCGTTTCATTCATAAAAAGTCAAAAGCCGGGCTTAAAAATTCAAACATTTGCAAAATGAGTACATACTATCATATCAAGGACGTTGACACATTTCTTTGCGAAAAAATGAGAGGTTAGAAGCCCGATATGAAGCCACCTTGTGTGAGCGAGAAAGCTATACTTCATTCATCGATACGATCTCGCCTCCTGCTTAGCGCTATAACGTTAGAGCGAGATCGCAACTGCGGCATCGGAGATAGTTTGGCAACGGTGCGTGATGAAAGAGGCGCGGAATTTAAATATTATTCCTTGAGTATGTAACTCTGGCAACGTTGCATCGTAGGTACGTATCTAGCGCGCGGCCGGTACCACGTTTTTATTCTTGTGGCCGGTACTACGCGGAGAGTTAAATGTTATTATTCGTATCAATTCTTGCGACATTGAGTTCGTTTACAGGTGTAGTTTTTTTATTGATAGGCTCACTTTTGATTGAAAGCCGGGCTTTTCGGCTTTAATGTAAGGAACTCAATGTCGCAAGAATTGATACGAATAATAACATTTACAACTTTGCCAGGCGATACGGTAGGATGTGTTTTTTTATCCAAAATATATATTGGCTTGCCCTAATTTTGACCCCTAGACACGCCACTGATCAAGATCTGAGTATGAGTTCGGAGAGCGTTAATAGCGGCTAATGTTCGAGGAATAGGTGACTTCGAGTGTGCAACAGTACGGCAAGTTGGAACAGCCAATATGCGGTGTTTTCTGCCACGACAGTAATTGTCTGGGACAAATAGATTGCACATTTTATTATGCAGATCAGGATAAGCAAGCACACACTATAGGGCTAGAACCACAGAGCAGAGAAATGTCTCTCATATTGGTTACAAAATGATGGACACATGCAATCTGTATTTTCCTTTTGATGATGTTGTTAGTATTTTTCTCAAGAGGTCATTGAACTGTAGGTGACTGTGTAGCATAATCTGCCTATATATGTTCCCACTACTGGGGCACATAATTATTACCTTAATTATTACGTCTTTCGACCTTATTCCGACTCTCATAAGAACGGTTCCCTTCGTCTCGTGCCTGAAGTATCTTTGTGATGTTCACAATTTATTGTTATTATACTCAGTGACAAAGTGCCTTTATTATCTAGTGAAACTACGAGTATAAGGTAAGGTAAGATACTTCACACCTACTTATCTAGTCTTTGATCACGATAGTTATCTTTAACGAGCGTTCGCTAAATTGATTTATTTTGAGTATCTTGTGTTTGGACCAATATGAACCTTAACTGCCGTATTCAGAAACGTGACTTAAGAATAATCTATGATTTACTTTAATTGACAAGTTTAATGGAACACTGTCAGTCAAAAAATGTTTTAATAGGTATCATTGAAATTTTAATTAGTTTAAGTAAATGATTGATTTATTTTAAGTGTCGTCTCTGAATGCGGCGGTAAGTGTGGTACATAACTTTTAAGATTACCTACTTATATTACTAAAAACGTAAATATTGCCTATTTATTATTCTTTTTTTGTTTCCCCAATATCCAGTCGTTCACTACGTGCGCCGCGAAGACTCCTAACACGAGCATAGCGTGTGCCACATCCATGCCCAACATATCAGTCATAGAGAGAGTGCGTTGGTTTTGTTTTTAATTAGCTTTGATGTCCGCCCCGTTCGAATGAGTCAGGTTGTAATTAAGAGTAGCTAATTGTCGTCATGTTGTTTGTGTTTGACCTTTTTTACTATCCCTCCTTATATATAAACGTTGGTTACAGTTAAGTAGTGATTAATGTCTGATTAACCATATACATTTTTGGCGATTAAACGTCTATTAACTTAAACAACGTTTACCTATAAAGACGATGATTAGTACAGAAACAAAACAGTTGAAGTAGGTTGCAAGGCACGGTTCTTGTAATAAATTGCAGACAAACAAAAATTTTGAAAGAGGGTTCTGTCCAGTAATGTGCTGAAGAAGAGTTATGATGCTTAAACAGAACTTTTCTAGACCTAAATCTACCTCAATATTGTTCGCAGTCCACATCAGTCCCGGTCTTGGTATCAGAAGCTTCGATAGGTGACCTTTACAGTCACTTCAAGAGATGCTGTACATCCAAGAACGAGACTTTCCAAATAAATACTATGCGCTTTATCGGTCGCTCCAAGGGTTCTCCCAGGAGTCTTTCCCCAAGAGATTTCCCTAGGAGCTGTCCCAAAAACGCTCCTAACACATGTCCTTCCAAGGACTCTCTTAATAACTTTCTCCACAACGACTCTCTTAGGATCTGTCTCCCTAAGAAGTCACCTAGGACTTATCCACCCATAGAGAAGACAGGTTCTAGGAGTTATTTTAATAATTTGCCCCGCAAAGACTCTCCTAGGAACATTATGCCCAAGGACCGTATTAAAATATGTCTCCCCAAGGAGTCCCCCAGTCGTCAGGACTCTCGTAGGCCCAGTCTAAAACCCAAGAAGACGAGATTCAAGTGTGTATGTGGCAAGTCCTCAGAGTTACTCTCCAGTGATGAAGCAATGGAGACGGCAGCCAATAGTGAATGTTTTGAAGAGCTATACTTCAATGATGACGCAAAGAAAAGCGGCGGTTCTACCCCTCGGTGAGGCGTTTATAAATGTTTTTTTCATTATCAATTTATGACTAAATTTTAGAAACATCCAATGCAGCTCGCACGTTATGTAGGAAAGCATAGTGTAGTGAACTTTTATTAATTTGAACTACATAAATATTGTCACAGTCTGTGCCCACTCACTCATCCAAAAGTTCCAAGTATTAGTGCTAGTATTCTACAAGCCTTTACACAGAAATAAAAGAATATAAATTTTACTTTAGTACATTCAGACATTTACAGCTTTCTACATTTAAATTTTCTCCTGTAACCTAATCCCATAAACAGCTATTCAATTTTAATGTCCATCTAAATATAACTTGCAACATGTTGTTGGTGGCACAAATTGACGCGTTCCTTTACGACTGGCGGACGTTTTTATATCGGCGACTTGCTTTCAGGGGTCACAGCAGTAAGGAGAGGAGCTCCGAGTTTCTGAAGGTGAGTGTGAAACTTATTGATTTTAATAAATTGTTTTCGTTCTCTATTTTGAGATACTTAATTCCAATATATGTTTAAGAGCAGTTTGGAAACCGTGGAGTCTGTCTGCGTTGGTGGGCCCATGCACAAAAGGTCGAGTATTTCTAAAAGTTTAAGTTCTCTTTATCTTGGATTTTTGCTTCCGAACTGGGATTAGCACTAGGAACTAGGAATTAGAACTGAAACACATATTTAACGCATGGGAGAACTCGCAAAATGCTATTGGAATTTTCTGTGATCTCTCCAAAGCTTTTGATTGCGTGCACCATGACACGCTTTTGCGTAAACTATACCCAAAGTCTCTAATTCAGATAATTTATGTAAACAAAGTAATGTCAAGAAATGTCACTGTCAAAATGACATGACCGTGGTGCAAAACATTTTATCATTAAAAGTTTTTGTAAATAATTCATACTCCATACTATATTAATATTATAAATGTGAAAGTAACTCTGTCTGTAGCCTGGGATATGGAGAAGGACATAGGCTACTTTTTTACGCGATAACCGACATCCACGCGGGCGGAGCCGCGGGCAACAGCTAGTCATCGATAAAATTAAAGTGAATTAATTATAAGAACTATGCAAACAAAATACCGTTGCCAAACAATGTTTTTTGTAGTGTGTCGGAGATACGGTATACTCGTATGATCGTCATACTCAGTCCTTTTAAGCCTATAGGCCTCCCAAAGTCGATTTCCAATCGAAACAGTTTACAGCCGTTTTCATCCAAAATGTGGCTAGATATGCTACTTACAATATGGATCTATAAAAGAGAGTTGTAATATTAGTGTAGTTGAAGATGTTAAAAAATTGAAAATGTTTGGATCCCCTGCATTGTTACCAGTATCATAAAATATTTTATACCAGAAAATCTCCTTTTATTAATAACTTTGTTTAAAACCGAAAATGTATAAAAATAATTACGGTATGATTATCTTTTAATTATTATTTCTTAAAATCAGTACTTAAAAGAAATTGAAACCTCTTTTTTCACAATTTTATGTGAATTACCATTACGAAGATATTTTTTTGTTATGTTATCCCCTTTGCTTACATAAATTATCTGAATTTGAGACTTTGGGTATACGTCATTACGGTGTCTAAAACGAAGCTCTGATTGTAATAAATTCTTATTTACATAATAAGTTCCAATGTGAAGATGTTAATGGTGTGAAATCTTCCGGGCTACCAGTTTAGTTACGTGTACCTCAATGCTCAATACTGGGTTCATTCTTGTTCTTAGTGTATATCAATGACTTCCCATTATATTTAAAGGGTATCTGTGACGTTAGTAGACAGGAATAAAAAGATTTTGACGACGTAAACAGTGCAGTCTCAATAGTTACGGACTGGTTTACGACAAATAATCTAGTTCTCAATGCCAAGAAAACGAAATGTGTAAAGTTCGCCTTACCAAATGTTAGAAATCTGGGAACATCGTCTTAGATAAAGAGGTTCTTGAAACTGTAGATTCGGCAGTTTTTCTGGTTTCATAATAGTTGATGCCAAACTTCAGTGGGGCCCACATAAATCGAGCCTAGCGGGGAGGCTCAGTTCGGCCGCCTACGCCGTCAGGAAAGTAAAACAATACAGTGACGTTGATACAGCTCGGTTATACCCAAAGTCACAAATTCAGATCATTTATGTAAACAAAGGTGATAACATATCAAATAAATATCTTGGTAATGGCAATTCACATAAAATGGCGAAAAAAAGGTTCCATTTTCTTTTAAGTACTGAATTTAAGAAATAATAATTAAAAAATAATCATACCGTAATTATTTTTATAAATTTTTGGTTTTAAACGAAGTTATTAAAAAAAGGAGATTTTCTGGTATGAAATGTTTTATGATACTCGTAACAATGCAGGAGATCCAAACATTTTCAAATTTTTTACATCTTCAACAACACTAATATTACAACTCTCATTCATAGATTCATATTGTATGTAGCATATCTAGCCACATTTTGGATGAAAACGGCTGTAAACTGTTTCGAGTGGAAATCGATTTTGGGAGGCTACATCTAGCAGTGGACTTAAAAGGGCTGATTATGACGATCATATGCCGTGTCTCCGACATACTAACACAAACCATTGTTTGGCAACGGTATTTTGTTTGCATAGTTCTTATAATTGATTCACTTTAATTTCATAGACGATTATTTAGAAGAAAAAAAAAATTATAAATTGTTTAGCACCACTGTCCTGTCATTTTGACAGTGATATTTCGTGACATTAATTTGTTTACATAAATTATCTGAATTAGAGACTTTGGGTGTAGTCTATTTTAGTTATTTTCATAGCGTTATGTCTTACGGTATTCTGCTGTGGGGCAAAGCCGCTGATTTTCAAAATATATTACAAAATATAGTCCTTCAAAAACGAGCTGTTCGAGCAATTTACCAGCTATACTCCGTTTATTATAACATTAACTTTAGACAATACATAACATTAGACAAATAACTGTTCTCACCCTTTCGTTATTTCGATGTAAACGTTTAATAAACTCCGTTATTTCACGATAAATACAAAGCACTGTAATCTATTTACCATTTACATTAAAAAAATAACTCTAAAATGCAGTAATTTCAACAATATTACACAATAACTGTCGTTATTTAGCCGTTATTTGTCTAATGCTATAGTAAATAGAGTATAGGTGCCAGAGTTTTACTGAGAGATATTTTTAAAGATATTGGTATTCTCACGGTGGCATCACAATTCATCTTCGCCAACATCTTATATAATATATTAGACAAAATATACACATATACACTAAAAACAGTGATATTCACAATGTTAACACTAGAAATAAGGACAAATTACGTGCACAACTCATTTGTTGGGCTTGGTATAACCTTTTATAACAAGTTACCCTGTTCATGGCTAGATTTGCCTTTTAAAGCGTTTAAAGATAAAGTTAAATCCAACCTTTGCTCAAACGCATACTATTCCATCAACGACCACTTAAATGATAAGAATAATTGGTGCTGTGATTAACGCAAGAAATGTTTATGTTCTTTCTCCAGAATTAGCTTACCTGACAGGTTATATAAGTTTACAAAAGAAATTAATAAGAATCTTGGTAAACATCGATCAAACTGACAGCTGCAAACCCTATTTTATAAAACATAACATTTTAACCCTCCCCAGTATTTACATTTTAGAAACATGTAAATTTGTCCGTAATCATCAAGAGTTCTACACAAAACGCGAAGATATCCAATCACAGTACACACTTAGACACCGATCTAGGCTAAACATACCAACATCCAAGTTAAAAATGCATTCCACAGGTCCCTACGTAATGTCTATAAAAGTATATAACAAACTACCTGACATCATAAAGAAAGAAAATAAATTAAATTTATTTATAAAAGAACTTAAAAAATTACTGGTAAACAAATGTTATTACTCCTTAGATGAATATTTAAATGATAAACATAAATAATAAGAACATAAAAAAATAAAAAATAATAATAAGTATAAGTTTAGGAAATAACTATTATAATAATAAATAATAATTGATAACAATAATTAATAATATTCACGCAATTCATAGGTATGCATAAAATATATTTATGATACGGTAATTATTAATAAATAATATAATAATTAATAAATAATATAACAATTACAATAAATAAATAAGAAGTAATAATTAATCAAAGAAAAACAATTTATATAAATGAATAAAGGGAATTATAATACATATACACAGGTAGGTATATAAAAATAATCTAAAATATATAGGTACATTTGCAGATAAAATAATACATAAAAAATAGATTTGTGAAATGTTAGTATCTTATTCTCGATCTCCTGACTTTGATTGTAAGTTAAAACTTGTTCCTATACCTAAAACAGGGCTCCCTCTCTCCTACCCCTTTGCTGTGTCCTACAGGGTCCATAATGATCTTAATTATATAGTTACCACCTAAGTACACATTATGGAAAAGCAATAAAGATATTGAGTATTGAGTTTATATAATTGTTTATTTTATTTGACTCTATAAGTCAATTTATTTTAATTATTTTCGTTTATTATTGATATGATCTACTCATTACAATGTTTTTAATGAGTTGTAAGTATTGAAATATGTGGTTAGCTAGCGACCTCGACAATTGATCATATTATTCTTGCTTGAGCAACCGGCAGCAAGTTCGTCACGCTTCCATATATGTCACTGCTTGCGGTAGCGTTGGGAGTCGGGTTGTCTCCTTCCCTCAAATATGGCGAGGGGGGTAATGGCTGATCTTTGCGTTATGCTCGTGAACGGGTGCTGCTTGTGGTGCCTGGTCGTCTTGCTGTCCATGGTTTCATTATTGTTACTCGTATTAGTAATTAATTGTTTATTTATTTTACTTCGATGGTCCTATAATTATCATTTGTGTTACAGCTATATAAACATAATCCAGCATTGCATATGTAAGCGGGCACGCCCTTATGCCCGGAGACTTATATTTAGGTTTTAAGATTTGTTTTCATTTTTTTTTGCTGGAATATGTCATCCTACCTATATTTTTTGGTATATTGGCGTGTGTTAGCAGAAATAGGGCAAATAATTTAATTTACTGTCTGTGTTTCGTAATGTTAATTACTTTGCATACCTAATATAGAATCAAGTTCTTCTAACTGAACAGACAGCTGTTCTGCTGGAGAGTTTGATGTCTGATGTGGTGAAGGGCGGGCGTTTTGAGGAACTGTCTTATGTAATTTTGACGTTCGAAATGTGCTGATTCTCAGCCTAATTTGTATAAATGAATTTTGAATTTAATTGAACCGGCGACGTGCGAGTCGAACTCGCCAGTTCCGTAAAGAACGGACTCAAAAATGTTTTTGTGTCCGGCCGATGAAGCACATGATGGCAGCTGGTTGTGGCGAGTCCGAAGCTGGTTGTGACGAGTCCGAAGCTAGTCGTAACTAGTCTGAAACTAGTTGTGACTAGTCCAAAGCTAGACCGAAACTAGTCGGGTGCTAGTCGTGAGTGCTGTTTGCCCCTGGAAAAGTGAAAATAAAAGCAATCTTTTACCTTGCACTGTAATTGAGACCGGTGAAGCAAAACATCATAAGGAAACTTCGTCTTATCTATCCTAATGATAAAGCTGAAGAATTTGTTTTTTTTTTTGTTTGTTTGAACGCGCTAATCTCTGGAACTACCAGTCGGATTTGTCTTTTTGCATTTTATAGCCCAACTCTCGAGAAAAGTTACAAGCGAAAACGAAGTAATAGCGCAGGCGGAAGATGTGATGCGACAGGGTGAGTCGGGGCCGAAATTTTACGCGGACAAAGACGCGGGCAGAAGTATTAATTAATATAAGTCTGAAATCGCCACTCCGCCGTGAGCAAGCATCGTGAATTGGTGATCAATGCTCATGCGTTCCTTGAGAAGTGGCTTTTGAGGCACTGCAGTGGGACAGTAATGGGCTTATAATTTTATTATTTGTTCGACATTGAAAATAATTGCCATTGAAAACTGATTATGAACTGAATAAAAATATTGTTTGTTTATTCTTTCAGATTAAACCGGCGTCTACTACTGAGGGTTTAAAGTGAGTTTTTTTTTGTAAATTATGTCAGTTTGTTAAAGTTTACATTTATAACACGTCTGTAATCCCCGAAGGGTTAGGTAGAGGTACCAAAGTCAAATCATTTATTTCAAATAGGCACATAAAAGGCAGTTTTGAACGTCAAAAATTACAAAAATAATGAAATGATTCTAGTTGCCCTTTCCAAAAGGTAGTTACGTATGGAGAAGAATGGGCAAGAAAATCTATACTTACTCTTTAAAAATGTGAACAATATTTTGTATACATTAATTCATAATTGTATGTGAAGACGATGTACCTAGAATAAAATTACTATACCACAATAGGTAAAAAGAATGAAAAGTGAAGTAATGACAGACAAATTAATTATGTGATAGATACATGGTGCTCACATATTTACAAACATTGTAAAAGTAGATGATTTTCCTAAAATTTTTACAAATAATAAGCCAGTGTGTGAGTTAAAGTATATTAATCACAGAAAATAAAATGAGTATAATAAAAATTATGCAATTAAATTAGCAATCAGCTTGATTTCGTTTACCTATAGTACACCAACATTTCGCCAGTTATGTTTAAGTCCCATGTATTAGGGATCAACCCTATCATCAACCGGGCACCAGTCCATTCTCCGGGCTGCTACTAAGAAATTCGCAGTTACATTCAAATACACATACGACACTCATTACTCATTCACATATTCTAATTTATTGCATTTCAATGTACCTACAACGTATGTATTGTTTCAGGAAAATAATAAAAGATGCGAAGCGTCGATCTTGCGACAGGTTCCCGAAGGTAGTAAATTAAAACTATTAAAGATTATTTAAATAACAGACTTAACTCGTTAAGTTTCTATGGTCAGCATCGGGAATTCAGGAATGCATTGTCAAACCCCTTGGTTTCGCAAGTGTCCTCTTTTCATTAGTATGTTGGAATTTCTTGTTTTAACATAAAATGTATCCTATGACACTCTGCAATATTGTAGCCTCCCATTAATGAAAGAATTTTCGGAATCGGATCATTAGTTCCGAAGATTACCCCCTACATTTACACATTTTTCAGTAAGTACATTGTGCGAAGCCACGGCTTCTCTCGATGTACTAAATAGACTTACCAAAAATCGTTGTCGAACGTTGAAAGTCGGTGAAATTCATTTCCTTCTAATATCAATGGAGTTAGTCCTAATTCGTTATTAACGACATAATTTTAAGTGTTGTTAAGTCTATGTTTATCTCGTGTTGTGATGAAACGAGCGGACGTCGACGTCGGAAACCGACGCCCTAGCGACGCGGTTTTAACTAATGAACCACCTGCATGTACAGGATGGTGTTTTTCTCGTAAGAGATGTGGTTTGTAGGTCTTTTGACTGGTACTCTTCAAATCAAATTATTTATTTGCTTAATGCAGGTATGATAAACACATGTTACAAAAAAATATAAAGTACTCTATATCATTACCAAATAAGGTGTGCAAATATTTATATTATTATGGTGGTGGAATGGTGGAAGGAACAAATATATTGAGTATTGAGTATTAAATAATTATTAAAATAACACTACAAAATTAAATTATTAAATTTTTATTTTAAAAAATAAAAACAAATTTATCTGTTGAATTATTACATATATATGTCATAGACTTAACAATCAAATAAATAAAATTATATATTGGTTTTTGATGTATATTTTCTGAAAAGAAATTGTGTCTGATATTAGAAATTGGGTGCTACAAAACTCGCTGCTCTCCTTCTGTGCTATGCGTTTAAAAGAAACAAGACGATCCTTTTGCTGATATTAAGAATTAAACTAGGTTGATTGTGAGAAGGTGCCAATAGGGTTAGAGTTCAGGAAGGGTTCATTGAACTTATACTTAAATATTTTTTTCCCTCATAAAAACACGCTGTCAACCCCAACGTGTGTGCTTTGAGAATAAAGAACACAAGTGGGCCACCGTCCCTTCAAAAATGACTATTTACGACGATCTAAATATACCCGCGTGCAGCGTCGCGGCGCACGGGCGCATCCATTCGCGCGCAGACCGCTGCGCACGCGCACGTTAACTGTTTGTCAATAACTTTGTAGTGAGGTGTCGATATTAACATGATGTTCAATGGATTGTTGATGTGTGCGGATTCCGACGCTAGTGACGTTACTAAAGTAAGTGTGCTCTAGTGTTGTGCTTCGAGTTTTGTGGTAATAATAACACTGCTATGGTTTGTTGTGATTGATGGTGAATATTGGATTTGCTTTGCAGCTCTTTTTACAGTTTATTGAATGTGGTTTATGTTTGATTAGAACGTAAATGTTTAAAATACGATTTATGTTTGCATAGTTTATGTTCATTCCTTTTCCAACTTTAATTTTATTAGATCAACATACAAAAATATTTTTGTCTCAAGACTGTAAACACTGGCTTGCACTTAAATAGATCAGTTATAGATTAAATAGCATACTTCTGTAACATATTCATACCATATTATTATTACCAAAATATTTACTTTGTAGCTCAGAAGTTGCAACAAATGGTTCGGCGCGACTTACTTTGATCATTTTTATTAGATCTTCAATTGAGATATTTTGGTCATCAATTTACTGTTTTACCACTTAAGGATGAGTGGTCAATGGCTTCTACTATAAACAATGTAACATTAAGGTATACCTACGCTAAAAATTAACTGAAACTACTAAGGTTTTGTTCAATATTTTTGAATCAAAACCATTTTTTTTTGTTGCGTTTTTCAAAAAGGGACCGCTTCGTCTTCACATGTTCTGTTGAGAGTATCATTCTGTCCTTTGGTTTGTTTTTTGTTAGCTTATATTGGGTCCCACTTCTGACCAAAACCCTCTCCTTTCTCCTTCCAAACCTCTCTAAAGGCAAATAAAAGATCACTAATGTCTAATACACACGACCAGTTCACTATGCTAATTAGTTCTCCACGACCATCTTTTGTAGCGGTGTAAAAGGAGGCATACCTGTAATAATCATCACTAAGGCATACTACATATAAAGTGTAATTGCAATAACTGAAAATCTCTTATGAGGTCCTTGTAGGTAATCATCATTTTGAATAACTTTTGCACGATAGAAAATCAGCTGCTCCATAGATTTATGTTCGCATAACTCGACAAAATTTATGGAGTAGCTGATTGTTTTTCACGATTTCAGTGTTGGTCCCATAGTAAAAGTAGTTCAAATGGTGATTACGATGACCTCTTAAGTGGTTTTCAGTTATTACAATGACATCTAGTATTTGTTCGGGATCGAGCGGCAACATCGAACCTACTACAAACGAAAACCAATGTAGTAATTACTTCGGGTCGACTTTGTTGTTCAACAAATAGGCTCAATCGCCTATTGAGATTGCAGACCCGAGGAAGTGCACGGATACCGAATTATTTATTTCCGAACCCATACTTCCTTAACCACAAACATCACAACAAAACAATGTCCGTCGGGCGCCGGCGCGCGCCTTCCCATACGTCCATAGTACTATACGGTCGTTACTCTAGTGTATAACCCCATTAGAAGGACGGGCTCTTACGACTTACCTTTGATCAATTTTATCGCTACCTCAATTAGGAATATTTGGCTCTTAACTGCCTTACCCTTTGCAGCGGTCGTTAACGATTTCCTGAACATCAACGTTGGTAAAGTTAAGAGATTATTTTGGTTCTGTTATCTTCATTGCTGCAGTGCTTTCTGTTGGGTTCATTTGCTGATACTTACAGTCATCCCAGATCACCCTTGAAAATGGTAGATTCCTTCATTTGTGTTTTTCTTTTTCCAACGGTATACTTGATACAGTCAGTTACTGCATTAAGCTGACCCCCCTTGCATAAATGGTTAGATTTTTTTGAATATGAATCGATAGAATTTTATAATTCTTAATTTTATTTAAATAACTATACGAAATCTACCCAAAATTAAAATAGAAAAAAATCTTACGATTTTTTTGTAAAAAAAACCTCTACCATTTGAGCAGAGGGGTCAGCTAAATGCAGTAACTGAATGTACTTAGGTATAGATACTTAAAAATACTGCGCACTCGTCCACCAAATATTCATGAGGATTGGGATGTACGTATCAAATGGGGAGTTGAAATCCTAGACTTTGTTCTGTGTAGGCATCCTTCAAAGTTCGTCAAAGAATAAGTGACAACATTCTGACTTGTTAAAATGTATCGTAGGTAACGTAACATTCGTCACGCCTATGATATTTCTCATCAGTATAACGTTTCACCCGACATCTTACACCTCAGGGGCTCTTTACACTTCGCTTCACTGAACGATGGGAGCGTACTATAAATAAATAAATACTTCCTTACCTTGAACAAACATAAGTAGTGATCGTGTAATGGCAGTGTGTGGCGTACCACCTGTCGACAACACATTGTGTACTCTGTGGTTAAACATGGGAGTAATGATGTTGTAACTTCGTGATTGATTGTTTATTATTTGGCCTTTGTAATTTTCCAGGTTCGTTGTTTTCTATGTCCTTGATCAAATTGGGATCATCAGTTCGTAGAAGTTGTCTCGACACAAGGTTTTATACTTATTTTAACGAGCCGTGTGCCCGGTGGCACTCCCATCGGCAAAAATGATGTACTTTCGTACAAACTTTCATCCTATTTAGGGAATGTATTTTGGACAATCATTCCTAAGAAAATACTGGCAATACTAGTGCATAGAAGTGTTTTGAAAACTTAATCTTAAAACTCAAAGCATTTATTTAAAATAAATGAATTACAGGCACTTTTGAATTGTTAAGGGGTCGGTCAGTCGATAGATGAAGCTATTTGCCCATTCCAAAGCGTAGGTTCCTATGGAGAAGAAACTCTACAACTCGAAATTATCGAATAAAACTTATCATCGAATATAAAAAATATATAAAAATCAAAGTCCTGACTGACTGATATATCAACGCACAGCACAAACCGCTGGGTCTAGAGATTCTAAATTTGGCGCGTAGGTTCCTTATGAGGTCTAGAGGTACACTAAGAAAGGATTTTTGGAAATTCCACCCCTAAAGGGATAAAATAGGGGATGGAAGTTTATATGAAAGTCCGTCAGTTTTGAAGTTAGGATCTTCAAATTTTGTGATTAGGCTGACGATTAAAAATCAATGTATACGTATCTCAGCGTTTTTGATAATTCCACCCTCGAAGGGTTAAAAAGGGGGATGAAGTTGAAAAGTCCTTAATTTTCGAAGAAAAATCACTAAATTTACTATCTAGGCTTATGGGTGGAAGCTAACGCAACGGTGTTGTTAGAATTTCAACCCTGGGAGTGAAAAGGGGGATGAAATTTGGTTTTTAATTCAAGTTCATTCTTTTTTAAGTTAAAATTACTAATATTTCGGCTTATGGTTGGAAACTAACACAACGTAAATCGTTGTTTTATTTCAACCACAAGGGTCTGAAAAGGGGGATGAAGTTTTGTATTGAAGCAGTTCATTCGCTAAATTTTGTATTCAACTAAAAATAATATAAGTACACGTGTACTGTTTCTAACTTTACAGTATTTTACATGCAGCGACTGTCTATTTGACCTCCACAACGCAGTTACTGGGTAATACAATACCCCTTGGTAAAAATGGTTGTCAGTTTCGGGCTTCTGACTTCCCGTAACGACTGTCAAAGATCCACGAATGACAGCCGGGACCAATAGCTTAACGTGCTTTCCGAGGCATGGACGGGTCTCTGTATGTAAAGATGGTCACCCATCCACAGACCAACTGCGGCAAGTGTAGCTTAACCAGGTGGATACCGGTCCTTTACAGTAGGTATTTCTTTACAGTATTACTCAAATATCACACTTAGTGGAGGAGAATAAGCCATGAACAAAGCTCTATACTGTTATTGTTATAATAATTCATAATTATCTAGAAAAAAGAATTTATACTCTACGCAGACGAAGTAAAATAAAATAGTAACGAAGTCAAACCTTACATTGAATATTCGAATCTGATGCCGAAAATATAGTTTTTAGAATTTTGGTCTGTTTGTTTGTATGTATGTTCCGGTTTACACAAAAACGGATGAACGGATTTAGATGATAGTTGGTACACAGATAGTTTATAACCTGGATTAACATATAGGTAATTTTTAATCCCGGTAGTACGTTCCTGTCGGCTATTTTTCGACATCCACGCGGGCGAAGCCGCGGGTAGAAGCTAGTCGAATATAAAAAAATATTTTTTCAAACAAACTAAATCATAGTGATGGGCCGACTATGAATTTTGGCGATCTTCGGCTTGTAGTGACTAAACGAATGGATATATTTGATTCATTTTTTGTATGCAGACTGGGATCTTCAATAAACATATGAAATTTAAATAAATTAATGTCGTATCGTCGTCGCACATTGTATGGAAGCAAGCTTCTAGACCCAGCGGTTTAAGCCGTGCGTTGTCTGTCAGTGAATTATCACTTTTATTTGTATTTAGTAGATAAGTCATTTTGAGTTGTGTTACTTCAGGACAGTGGCGCCACCAGCAGCTTGATGGACAGTACGAGCGCGACCTGTGACGCAAGCGCAACATACTACCACAACAAACTGTTGGCTACACTGCAGATAGTGAGTACCTTTAGAACTTCTGTGCGCTGTCCACTGCTGGACAAGAGACTCTTCTCAAACCTTACATTTACGTTTGAGATGCTTACATGCGGTCCACGCTAAACTGGCTTATTTATATTGTAAAAATTGGATAAATGTTTTCTTGAATATGTTGCCTTTTGAGCATCGGCTGTTGGTAAGTCGATAAAACTGCTTACAGAGATCAAAATACCTACCCCTTCTTATACTCGTATAAACCAAACACCAAACCAACCTCTTTAACAGTTACAAAACAAAGAAGAGACGATCAGTGTGCAGGCAGACAGCTTGGCAGTCGCGGAGGAGCGCATCGCTACGCTGAACGAGCGCGCCAACGAGCTCAAGAAGGAACTGGATCGAAAGACCATGGAGGTGATACAGCATCTGGGTATTCAGAAGCCCGAAAGTCCGATAGCCAGTCTTGCCAATGGTATCGTAACGTAAACATAACATCACGACTGCTTTCAGAGGTGTAGGTACCTACCTATAGTTAGGGTTGCCATACGTCCCGTAATTACGGGACTGTCGCCGTATTTGACCATTACGTCCCGTAATTGTCCCGTATTTCAATAATTTCGACAAAATTCGGAATTGAAAAAGAAAACGAGATCATTACAAAAGTAAAATCAAGCTCAAAATATGACTGGGCCAAACAATAAAGGTGTTAATAGAATTTTTATAAGTAATATTCGAATAAAAACTTTGATTTCGACTTTTTTATTTGATTTGTTTGAAACGTCCCGTATTGGTCCCTAAAAGTTATGGCAAGCCTCCAGATGATTCACCCACATTTCGCTAGTTCTGTACAGGGGCGAGCATATTGCCATCGACGGACCGACAGATACACGAGCGATGCTAAGGTGTGGTTCTGTTTTTTCATTCTGACGTACTGAACCCTAAAAATGAATGAAATGTCTTGCTTACAAATATTTAATTTATAATTTCTAATTATTTACTATTTCAAACGATTAAAACCAACCAATTATACCAATCTCGAAATATGTACTTATGGTAAATCTGAAGCTTATACTGGTTTTAACTTTAGGTACTCGTACGTTAACTAACAAGGGGGTGAGACTAGAGTCATAAGTTCTCGAACTTTTAATTAGGCAGTTAGGGGAAACATAATGCAATTAGCCGAATAATTATGATTAAATGTATTTATTATTATGCTTTAGTACTCGAGTCTGCGCAAGTCTGTAGAGTGCTGCCAACCTGTTCATAAGGTTGACGTATGCCTCGTCACCGACAGACCGGTAAGTAACTTATAGGATTAAATGCTGTTAAGTATCTATAGGTATATACCTACAGAAAAAGCAATAAAAAAAAATTGCCAGTTTTGATTTTCTTAATGCTTGAAGTTTCTGTCATATGAAACAATAAATAAAAACTTACTTCATTTAAATTATATTCAAAATAATCGAATATGTAACTTAACGCACGAAATATTTAAAATCGATCTATTTTTTTTGCTAAAAATAAGCTCCATTTGCTAAAAAATTACAATCTGTTTAATTTAAGAATTTGTATGCCCGTGATGTGTTTGGAATCGTTCTAGATGGAAGATCAGACGGATATAGTAAACACGTTGGAGAATAATTTATGTGTCATAGAGGACCTCTACAGGGAATGTTTCTATGAGGTAAGATACTCTTTCACAGGTATAAATAACTCCTTAATGTTGTAATGAAATTATAAGTTAACATTTAGATTTTTTGGATTAATCGTCATTAAATAACAATAGGTACCCATCTCATCTTTAAACTTAATTTGACCTTTTGTTTCAAGAGATCATTTTGTATCTAAACGATTCCTAATCAGTGCACAAAGTTTGCACATACCTAAACCCATACCTCATACCACCATAATTGGACCCTGTTAAGCAGAAAAGATCCAACCAACGTTTCATTAAACGTTGGTTGGATCTTTTCTGCTTAACAGGGTCCAATTATAAAGAGGAAAGATTTGTACCTATTTTTGTATGTTTGTAATGAATAGGCTCAAAAAGTACTGGGCCGATTTAAAAAATTCTTTCACCAATAGAATGCTACATTCTTCCAATTTGACATAGGCTACATTTCATTTTGAAAAAAATTAGGGATCCTTGGTAAATTTTGAACAATGTAACCGAAGGTGTAGAAAAATGAGTCTTAAAATGTCTTTCGTCGAATGCGCTGCCGAAACTATTAGCGATAGAACAAAATAATGTACAACAATATTGAAGAACATCATAATGTCTAATAATATTTTTTTAATAAATAAAAATATTTGTGAAAAAAAGTGTTTTATATCCAAATTTCCAAAAATAAATAATTGTCTACCCCGTGCGAAGCCGGGACGGGCTGCTAGTATACCCATATTTCTACGCACGACATGAGATCTTATTTTTTTATTTGTATTATTTTTATATTTCTTCATTTCTTTATAAGTACGTATTATTTGTTATTCTTAAGGTTGTTATTGTGATGATGGTTTTTTTTTATAATCTTCATTTATAACTTAAAAAAATAAGTATTCAAACAGTTATTAAACGTTTTTCAGACAGCGAAACAAGAGAATCTAATAGAAATGCTGCGCAGTTCATACTTGGACGTGCGTCTGATGGACAGACAGAAGGCAAACCAGATCGGACGCCTGCAGACTGTCATCAGTACGCAGCAATGGTCCCTCGACAGGTGTCAGGTATGTATGAGGATTAAATCTCTTCTTCTGTTCAGGGAATCCTAGTGTGAGGACCAGTGTGTTAATGAACATGGTGCAATTTTTCTTGCAATAAACTTTATATTTATGGTAAATCTCAGTGTACATATGTGGGGCAATATTTTAAAGACGCGTTGTCTTCGGCCTTAGCAAAAGCGGCCATCTTTATAAAATATTTGTACTATCAACTGCACGTCAGTAGTAATACTTAAACTACGTATACAAAGCTTACTGTTACGAAATAAAGCCACTGAGCGGTTAACTATTCAAGAAACAACTGCCATCCAAACCGTATTACTTAAAGTTGAGAATACGGCGGATAGAGTTTTGGCTAGAAAGAACCTTATCGTAATAGTTTCATAAAAATCTGGCGAAAATATTTCAGACTCTGCTTACACGCACAGACGAAATCGCATTAAATGAATGAATGAATGCAATGCACCGACCCCAGCGTGGTTGAAGGTCGTAGCACACATATTAACTCGGAAAGGGATCGTCACCGTATCGCCTTTCGCCTCGCCGTCAAACAGGCGTCAGCCTAACGTAAGCACGTAACCAAAGCGGACCAGCAGCTGCGATATGTCGACTCGGCTACAGCTAGGCGACGCCGCGCTTACGGCTCGCTGACCGCTGCTGGTTGACCTGGCTGGCATCAGATCAGTTTGAATCCGAACGCGGGAGGGGTGAGAGGGACAAGGGTGGACGAAGAGCCGCAAGCGCGGCGACGGAGAGGCGTAAGCGCGGGGACGACGAGCCGTAAGCTCGGGGACCGCTGGTTGACCACGCGCCACACCGCGGTTCGTAAGCTTGTCCCGAGGCGAATCGTTTACGTTACGATTCCGATTAGTGTGCTTTTCAGTAGGGAGTTTCATGCAAAGAATACTAAACGGCTTGATGACCTTTAACCAGACTCGATTACTCGAATGAACCCAAAGATTCACACTAGTCCCTGGAGCCTCATGTTTCATGGGGCTACAGTGGCCATTGCATATGAAGGAGTGGACCGGGGGGCACGATAATGGTAGGGAACACGTGCCCATAAGATATGGAAGGATTATTAGAGCAATACCGGATTTGCATCCTAAAGCAAGCAATGGAATAATGGAAAGACGGGTGATATTTATCTTTTAACGACGTCGCACCCATTTTGGCTCAGGTCCAGCTGCTTTCTCGACTGCTTTCTGTGTCACTGCTATGCTGTGTTATACCTTTACACGTTGCTGTTTCCAAAGTCTTCGTCTGAAGTCCGTTTCCGGTTTCTTGTAAATCACGGAATAAAGCAGGGTATCTTATCTCGGTCCCCAGCCGTGTCTGTCCAAAAATTGATTTCCTTGTCGAAGTAAGTCTTATCCTGTTTTAGGTTGTGGTTCCATGTGTAAATAGGTCGGCCGTTTTTCTTGGATTTGGCCGGATTCTGCATTGATGTGGTTCGCGGCATCAAACATGTGGTTATCCTTAGGGTTATTTTTCGGAATTGGTACCTGCGTTGGAACCACTTGTTCGGCTGCTTCGACTTCTTGTTGAATAAAAAAAAAAAGGCTCTAGACGGGTACGAACTTCACAAAAACTATTGATTCACGTTTGTTTGGAGGAGTTTATTTGTTACAACCGTTTTGTAGAGTTAAATGAATAAAAGATTTGCTTAATGCAGTTTACGGCAATTTAGCTTAATGCTATATTTGTAAACATGAAATAAGTTAGAACGCAAGTCAAGCCAAGACGTACCTATTATGGGAAAAGATTTTTTGTACGAAATCTAAATACTTATACCAGTAGCCTAAAATAAATGTTGAAATGTTCAAACTTCACACACACTTCACCATTCACTTGCTGAAAGAGAACTACTTCAAATTTGCGCTCCCGAAGTTGTCCCATGATCTAACCAATAATATATCCAAACTAGACCCAATTAACCCCACCGCTATCGAAATAGAGCCGAAAATCGAAACGCGGTCCTTGCAGTAAATCCCTGACAGATAAAACAGACATCTCGCACCCAATTATCGGCTCAGGATTCTTTGGCTGGCATTAGTAACTCGTATGCATTGGATCGCCTGAATGAAGATCAGGGGCGCACCTTTGCACAGTTCTAACAAATTCCATTCGTCGACACAGAGACACAACAAAACAAACATTCCGCACAGACGAAATTGCATTAAAACAGATTATCACTAAGTTTGGTTATTGATACACAAGTTTTATTCACAAAACTTATTATATTTATGGTCTTGCAGGATATCGCATTGGAAGTGGACGGCTTGAAGATGGAAATATCAAACTTTCTGAACAGCTCCAGTTCAACAAACAACGACTCGGTATTTTTTTTAATCCAAGAAATGAACTAACACTTCGCTTGGGTGTTGCAACACTAACAAGATAGCGCTGATGCAGAGGGCACTACAATAGCTCGCTAACAATGGCACTGTTGCTAGTAGTAAAAATTACAATTGCAAACAAAAATTAACGTGAACATGAACAACTACTAGCGTTCAAATTGAAGGGATGATGCTACTAACAAAATTGAAGAATAATATAATATAAATCGTTAAAATGTACGGTCAACCGCACGTTTGTAGTAAGACTTGATTAACACCTCCCTTACTGTACTGCTACGAATTAAAGATTCTTTCATGCTTCAACTATTATCATTGACGTGCGGTTGACTGTACCTACTAATCTCAAAATAGCAAAACTTTGTATAAAAATTAAACATATTAAATAAAACGAATTCCAACCTGTATACTTATTTGCTTGGCCAGGGTATGTGGGAGCGCAGTGAGGAGTCGTATGCGCCTGCGCCGGGCGTGCAAGACGACCTGCACGACGTCAGGGAACAGCTCCTGAGGCTGCAGGACTTACTCGTTGTAGGTGCTGTGTGGGTGTGTGTGTGGTTTTGTGCTCTTATACGAAGTAACCTTTTACTATGAGGGGTAGGTAGAAAATTGTATTTTCTGCCATCGAAACACGATGTACAACGATCGCATTCCACAAGCCACGAGCGGCGCGATCGATGACATGAAGTTAATGTCGTTCGAAGTTGGTCGATGTCACGCGTGCTCTGGGGACACGTACGTGTCGCGGGGACATTTGTCTGCTGAGCCAAACCGTTCTAGTGAAGGAAGTTTCTGAGCGACATGAAGTATAGAACTGCGGGAAATTTCGAATCTGGGCTGCTAGGTCTATTTCAGCTTTAATTTTGTGTGAAAGTTTGATTTTAATTTTTGACACAGTTTAATTTAAAAAATCCAGCTGGTTTTTTTTAGTTATGTTAATTTGTTTAATGTCAACTTGCAGTTCGATTCTTGTACATGTGGTTTAAATGAAGAAAATGTGAAATTGAAGAAGATAGCAGAGAGCCAAGAAGTGAGTATGGGTCGGACGCTATAAACTCCGTAACCATGTAACCAAGTGTATTGCGTATTTAAACAAACGTTGAGAAACAGCTCCATTAGGCACCTGTTCCACCGCCGACGAGGAAGCGACTAGCTATCATCAATGTTCTCGCTCAAGAAACGTACCAAATATTGTAGGTTCCGTGTAAGTAAAAGAGATACTCGTACATATATATTAATAGTTGATCGGTGACTGTTCACACCGCCGCCGCCGCCGGTGAGTACTCCTTGGTCACAGCGACATGAAGAGAGTGCTCTCTCAGCGACGCTCGCTTGGCGGGCAGAACACTCGCTGAGAGACTCACGCGTGGTACAATCGCTCGTAACCGTCGGTGCTCACTGCTCGCCAAGTCGTGTTTAGTTCTCTACTCGCTTCTCGTTAATCGCCGGCGTTGGGACAGGTGTCCTATGACTCGATGTCGGGCCATAAGGATACCCGCCCTTTCCGAGTCTTCTTAAATAAAACGAATTTGTATCAATATTGACATCTATGGTTAAGTAGCAAAGTGTATCCAACATTATAACATATTTTCTCTCCGATTTCATCTGTTAACAAAAATAAACAAATAACAATCGGACGTTCGATGGATATTGTTTACCATGAATACTTTCGAGGCTTTACGAGTAAATGAAAATAAATATACCTAAAAAAAATTCAGACTCAAATAAACCTACATTTTGCTACGTTCGTCTATTTTCATGACCTATCGTTATAAAAATCTATACATCAAATAAATGAAATCGAAGTTTCTGTTGGTTATGTCAAAATGACAGGTTTTTACTAAATGCATTATGAAAGTACATTTTTGTTTGTCTGTTTGTTCCGGTTAATCTCCGAAACATATAGGCATATACTTAGAATGTTATAAGTAGTAACTTAGTTACCTGTACTTAGGCGTAACTTAGTTACTTTTATTTTAGAAAAAGCTACGCGGGCGAAGCCGCCGGCAGCGGGTATTCGTTAAATGATATTGAATAATGCCTATTCTATCGCAGATAAAAGTATGCGAGTTACGAGAGAAGATATGTGAGTTGGAATGTACCCTGTCCAGCAAGTGGGACACCGACTCGAAGTGCAAGGCAGAGATCGAGTCGAGAGGGCAAGAAGTGAGTCTGTCTCGTTCACTTGATACGTCTTACCTATGGGCTGTTCCAAAAGTATCTGATGAACGTAAATTTCTAAGTACATTCGTATTAAGAAGGTATCAACTTTATATCTCACCACTTTTCCAACAGTTATTGTTTGAATAACATTATTACAAATTGGCTTTCGCTGTCCGCAGGTTCGTTTTCTAATCCAATTATTTATATTTTTATCAGATACTTTTGCAACACACAGTGGATATAAATAGATCACGTTCGGCGCTAAATAATTAGAAAAAAAAAATGGCTTTTTAGAGCGCAGTCTCGGCCACTCACACCGGTGTGACCATATCTTTCTTTCTTTAGCTAGCCCGCATAAGAGAGCAGCTAGCACGTTCACAAAACTGCTCCAGGGAGCAGAGTTCCACCGTCGAATCGATCTCTATACAGCTGGGGCAGACTAAAGGTACGAACATTTTTAAAACAGCTATATTTGGGGATGTGCCCGACTAGCTCTAGATTTCTAATCTGTATACAAAAATATAAAATTGAAGGGTTTGTTTGTAATGTCAAAATAACAAATTACTAAATGCATATGAAAGTATATACACCCGTAATTTTTTTGGCTGTCTGTCGTTTTATCTGTCTTCTTGTTCCGTCCAATCTCCGAAATGGGTCGACAGATTTGGATTTTCACTGGCAGATAGCTGATGTTATAAGTAGTAACTTGGGCTCCTTTTTTCTACTGACTAGCTGCTACCCCGGGATAGGTCGCGTGGACAAAAAAAAAAACATCATTTGTAACATTTTAAGTCCGATCAAGCTAGGACTCCATGCTTAGCCTTCGCGTAAGCAACCACTAGATCAAGTGGAAGAATATTCTATCTATCGACCTTGACGAAAAATATTTCATGAATATTAACAGCGCATCATTTTGTAGCGTTATTATGCGAGAAGACGGCAGAGGTGTCGGAACAGCGCCAAGAAAATGAAACGCAGGCGAACAAGATCAAAGAACTTCAGGAGGAGCTGGCGAAAGCAGACCACATCATCAAAGAGGTAGGATGTAAAGCCTCTAACAGACGACGTTCTTCTGGTGCGCTTGAGGATGAAGTGTTTAGTTGACATTCTTTTAGTGCCTCCACAACTGTTCACTTTCTAGCAAAGCGCGCGCAGTTCCTCACGAAGACTTATGTGCGATGTCTAAAATTGTCTACATGTCCTGTCAGTTGTCTACAAAAATTATCTTACCAATTGTTATCTTGTCACGTATAGTAATTGGGTTGTGGAGGTCAGATAGGCAGTCGCTCCATGTAAAATACTGGTACTCAGCTGCATTCGGTTAGACTGGAAGCTTACCCCAACATGGTTGGCCTTTTGCTAGGCATACGATGATGATCCCAATTGTCTACTTCTTTTGCTATGCCACTTGGTTGCTGTAGAACTGCAAGATGCGCAGCGAGGTGGCATACCTGACGACGCAGGTGCAGCTGTGGCGCGCGCAGCTCGAAGACAGCAAGCGCCGCGTGCGCGCGCTCGAGGCAGAGCTCGCGCGCGCTAAGGCGCATGCTGCGCACATCGACACGTGTTACAGGTATAATGCTAGATTATTTACTAACAGGATAAAGCAATGTATTATGTTACGGGCACTGGAACGTAACGAAGGATTGTAGTGCTCCTGAGAGTAGCGAAGGAGTTCAGAGTTAATCCTGAGCGCAGTGAGGGATTCAGACTCGCCCAAGACGAAGACACCTTTGTCCCCGTGGAGAATACTCTACTTTTCACACTTGCGACGTAGTAAAAAGCTAAGCTTTATACGAATTTTTAAGTTGAGATTCCAAAGCCGAATCACATTATTGACCAGCTGCAGCAGGTTATAATAAAATTCAGGACAATATTATTACCCGGCTAGAGCACAGGGCTATAATTTATTTACTTACGCACCAAATCCCAAAAATACATAAAATTCAATCAATTCCATACAATATGTAGTATAAAGTCAAAAATAACTTTAATTTCGGAAGTCGGTGTCTTTGGACCTGTATTTTAGTCATTTTGCAAAAAAGTTTTTTATTTTTCCATTTTTAGTTATGTATCTACCCCACTCCAATTCGTTTAACACGACTTGCTACATAAACAACAGTAACAGGAAGTATTATAACATCACCAAGATACGCAAAGTGACCACTGCGCAAGCTTCCTCTATCAAATAAAAAAATAATTTTCAAAATCGGTCCACAATTGACGAAAATATCGATGAACATACATAAATTTATTTATTGTACCATTAAAATAAAATACATAAAAATTCAATACAATCATTAAAATTAAATTTCATTAAAATATCTACTTCTATTTATACATCTACCTACTATCTTACTACCAAAAAAACATATTATATCTTAAAATATTTATCGTTGGTTGGCATTCCGATGAACTTCGAGCCCATACTTGTGGATCGAACTGCTCCAATCCTCACTAACGACCCCCAACAGATGATTGGTCGATTTTCTTAGTGTGCTGGAAAATGATCCTATGAGCGATCCATTATAATGACTTCCTACTTAAGGTTAGTATATTTTAGGCCCCATTGCCATTGTTTCTGCGAGTAATAAATAGGGTCCGCTCAATGCCACAAAAATCGGTCAATCTTAAGGGCAATGCGCGGAACGGAAGCCTCAGTCGGTTAGGTCCCCACAACACATGGTGGACCGTCGTCGGTGCAAGGATGCAGAAAGTAAATGACGGGTCATTGGTAAAATACTCCCATCCTACCCCTCCCTACCTCTCTCCTATATTACTAACATCATAAACAACAACTTTTGTTCTATGACTTTTAATAATTCAAGCAGGTTTTAATGTCTATCATATTTTTATACAAGAATAAAAATATTTAAATTTAACGCTATGCATATATGTTACGAACTCTATGCGTAGTAAAACAAACTTTCGTGTCTAGTGCTAAAGGCAGGGGCGACACGACAGTGCACGGGAGGCGTAGGTAGGTACAACAAAATACGGAATTGAAATGTGTTAGATAGAACAACGAAAATTTGAAGGTTTTATAAAAAGTCATAGAACAAAGTAGTTGTTTATGATGTTAGTAATACAGTCCTGCAAAGCTGTTAGTGGTTTACCAATAAACCTGTATATGGGTGGGGGAGGACTATAACTTTTAGCCAAATGATGATGATAGCGGTGTTGTATAGTTGTAAGTTTTGTACAGGGAGAAGGCTCACAAGGCGGCAGAGCTGCAGGCTCACCTGGAGCAGGCGCACGAGCGCGGCGCGGCGCTGTGCGGCGAGGCGCGGCGCGCCGTGGGCGCCGTGCGCGGCTGGATGCGGCGCATGCGGGACAAGCACAGGTAGCGAGCGACGGAGTAGGCTAGTGGACCGTTCTTGCCAAATGCGGTGATCACTTCCGGTTTTCACCGCGTTGGTTACAGAAACATCATTGAATACTTGCGTCTTCGTCGACATAATGAAGTCAGGTCGGTCGGGGTGAGACGAGGTCGGGGCGTAAACCTATACTACCTTCAGCGAATATACTGATGATAAGTTCCCGGATTTGAGGATTATCGAGTCTTCGGACTTCAGATAACCCTCCTATACCGCATCGTAACCTGCTCCAGTTTTCGGTGCACGCTTGGCAAGCATAGAGAACGCTGCTGCCTATTCTCTATTAAGTCCCTTAGTCGCATTTTACGACGCTCACGGGAGAAATGAGGGTGGTGCTATTCTTTAAGTCCGGCACCACACGGTATCTAATATCTTTAACTAGCTTCTGCCCGCGACTTCGTCCGCGTTAAATTTCTTGTTCCCCCGACCCACCCCGTCGCAACACATTGCCTGCCCGTGCTTTCACTTCGTTTTCGCATAAACTTTTATTTAAAAAAATGGTGTTCTAGTTAATAGGAATGTAATTCTTCCTCAAGAATTGGGCTGTAAAATGCAAAAAGATTTTTTCAAATCCAACTCGTAGTTCCAGAGATTAGCGCCTTCAAAAAACAAAAAACCGACCAAGTGCGAGTCGGACTCGCGCACGAAGGGTTCCGTACCATCCATACAAATCCTTATCCTTACTAATATTATAAATGTGAAAGTAACTCTGTCTGTCTGTCTGTCTGTATGTTACGTTTTGACGCCTAAACCGCTGAACCGATCGTCATGAAATTTGGCAAAGATATAGCCTGGGATATGGAGAAGGACATAAGCTACTTTTGTACGCGATAACCGACATCCACGCGGGCGGAGCCGCAGGCAAAAGGTATCCATACTAATATTATAAATGTGAAAGTAGCTCTGTCTGTATGTCTGTCTGTCTGTATGTTACGTTTTCACGCCTAAACCGCTGAACCGATCGACCTGGGATATAGAGAAGGACATAGGCTACTTTTTTCCGCCATAACCGACATCCACGCGGGCGGAGCAAAAAATACGGCAAAAAAATTATATCCATTGTATGGGAGCCCCCCTTAAATATGATTTTTTTCTGTATTTTAGTATTTGTTGTTATAGCGGCAACAGAAATACATCATATGTGAAAATTGCAACTGTTTAACTATCACGGTTCATGAGATACAGCCTGGTGACAGACGGACAGACGGACAGCGGAGTTTTAGTAATAGGGTCCCATTTTACCCTTTGGATACGGAACCCTAAAAACTAACTCTTCGGCTTTAGAATAGACTACCTCGCAGAGTTGATCATTATTTTGCTGCGGAGTTATTATAAAACAATTATATCTCCTAAGATATTCATTGAAATGAAATGATGTAAGAGCAACTTTGTTCAAAATTAAATACTTGTGATGAATAACTTATTTATTTGGATAAGGATTAATACCATGTTTATGAAAACTCCTTCGCAAATAATGCATTAATTTCGAACAAATTTGATTACCATAAAAAAGGTTACAAGGTTAAAAGATAGACATAATATGCTGTCGCGGACTTTTTTTTAGAAAATTTAAAGAGGAACAATTCCATCATACATGATATTTGCGTAACTTAAACCGTTTACGCAGCGCACGCAACGGAAGCTCTCAAAAAGGAATATTTTTTCCCGTTTTTGCACTATCCAACACAAAAATAATTTTTCAATTCCAACCAGTAGTTTCTGAGATTAGCGCGTTCAAACAAACAAACAAACAAACTCTTCAGCTTTATAATATTAGTATAGATTATATTTTCATGGAAAGATTTTACCTATTATCTTCACGGTAAAATCTCTCTATAGAATAAAAATAAAATTATAAAGGCTCTTTCACCTTTAGTTAAAATAAAATTTAAAGTACGATGGAATTCGATGACGATGGCGTCTCGTTTGTCATAAAAACATTATTTTTGTTAACAGAGAAAAAGATAACACACTCAAAGAGAAAGATTCTCTCGTAGCGGTTCTACGTCGACGTCTAGAAGAAAGACAGAACGATTCGCAATTCACGAGTACTAGCGAGAATACAGCATCTTGCTCCAAGTGTCAATCTAGCAGAAACGAGCGGAGCTTATGTTCCAAGAGTGGGATGAGACGGGGACAGTGCCATGCGCCGAGTGTGAGCGAGATGCCAAGCTGTTCGTCGACTCCCGCGCCGATGCCAATGCGGTTTAGGAAGAAACAGAGTGGTAATAACGTGAGTCTCATCTGCTGTATCTATCTATATAATATAAAATTCAAAGTCCTGACTGACTGACTAATATATCAACGCACAGCCCAAACCACTGGACCTAGAGATTCCACATTTAGCACGTAGGTTCCTTATGAGGTCTAGGGGTACACTAAGAAAGGATTTTTGGTAATTCCACCCCTAAGGGGATACAATAGGGGATGAAAGTTTGTATGAAAATCCGTTAGTTTTGAAGTTAGGATCTTCAAATTTTGTGTTTAGGCTGACAAATGAAAATTTATTTATACGTGTCTTAGCGTTTTTGATAATTCCACCCCCGAAGGTTTAAAAAGGGGGATGAAGTAGAAAAGTCCTTAATTTTCGAAGAAAAATCACTAAATTTACTATTTAGGTTGGAAACTAACGCAACGGTGTTAGAATTTCAACCATTAAGGGGGCGAAAAGGGGGATGAAATTTTGTATTGGAGATGTTCATTCACTAAATTTTGTATTCAAGTAAAAATAATATCGATGTCTTACGGCCGAAAAGGGATAAGCGACATTTTTTGAGAAATTCAGTTATATACATACTTAGAATCGCCTTTTTTTTCTGCGTCGATTGGTCTAGGTAACGTTTGCCTACGTGAAACTTTTTGTCGGTTACGCGGTAGGAAAAATATAGACTTCTGTCAATTTATTTCGTTGTAAACGACTTCAATTTTTGTAAAATTATTTTTTTGGTGTTTGATCTACGAATTATTTAAGAATAAAGAAGTTACACCTTTTGGACTTTTTGTAATATTTTAATGATTGTACGTTAAACTATTTTGGCTGGAAGTAAAAATTCAGAAATATGTATTTAGTTTGTTATGCCTGTTCGTGTTTAAAACATAATTAGTCGTTTATTCCGTTTTGGCCGCATTTTGTAGACTCTGTTTGGTCTGTAGTCTTTTTTTCCTCGTTAAAAATAAATGAAAAAATGGAGGTTACTACATATTTACCCGCACACAAATATGTAATAAAAGTTAGGTTATCCTTTTTTTCCCTCCCGATATTTATACAATTTTGGCGGTTAGATAAAAAGCTAGACCAAAATCTTATCCTTATCCCAATTCATACTCTACGCGTTATGGCGCTTATCGAATTAAAAATAATTTAAATTGGCGGTTGTCGGTATCGTTTTCTGAAAACTACGAACTGTCCCTAAAAAAGACAAATGTTTGAAATGCCTGAAATTTGAAAGAAATAAAGATAATCCTGAATTAGAAGAAGAAAAGAAGCAACATGAATTACAAAAAACAGAAAGTTACAACAGATTTAAAGCTCATCAGAATATACATAAAAGTGATCCTTCTACTTTATGTGCTAGTTTCGACCTTCAAAAGGTATTAAATACCCCATATGGAGATAGTATGCTCTTATTTTATTCTCGTAAATTAGCTGTGTATAATTTTTGCGTGTATGAAAATGGGACTCGCAACGTCTTTTGTTATTATTGGGATGAATGTAATGGAAAAAGAGGAGCCAACGAAATAGCAACAATACTCAATAAGTACATTCAGACGGTTGATGAACGTGGCACAATAAAAAATTTGTTGCTGTATGCCGATTGCTTTCCGGGTCAGAACCGAAACAGAATTATTATGGCAATGCTGCATACAACACTGCAAACATGTGTTTATATCCAGACTATACAGCTTAACTTTCTACTAACTGGCCATACTTACATGCCGGTTGATTCCGTTCATGCCGTGATAGAAAAAAATCTAAAAAATACAATCATTTATGCACCTTCACAATGGTATACAGTATTCACAACTGCAAGACAAGATCCAGAACCGTACAATGTCGAGCGTTTGCAGTTTTCAGACTTTAATAAATGGGATATAGTCAGCGATAAATACTTTAAAGGAAATTTAACAGGAAAAATAAGTAAGATGCGTATTGTAACTTTTCGGAAGAAGAAGGATAATTTGATTTTTGTTAAAAACTCGATGAGTGACGATGCTGAATCTTATAGTATTGAAGTGCAACCAAAAACCAAAATTTGTCCACCAGCATGCTATAAATCTTTAATTCCTTTATCTAAAGCCAAACATGATGACTTACTTAAATTGTGTAGAGATAAGGTAATTCCTAATTTTCTCCATAGTGAATACAACAGCCTGATTAGTTCCAGTAATGTTAAGGATACACTCATATATAGAATAAGAAGCTCTGCTTGTTTACATTTTTTATGTGTATTTGTAAGTCAAAGACTGATGCAAGCAAATTGTGATACTTACAGTACATTGTCTATCATAAGAATATTTGTTACTTTATTAAAGTTGAACTTTTTATAGTTTTTAGATTAGGTACCTATATTGCAATTATTTGAATTGTTCTAAGTAAAAATATTGAGACAAGTGATTATGATGTTGAAAGGGCCACTAATTTTAAGAATTTGTTTTCATTATTTTGATAAATTTGATTTTAAACATTGATCTCAATGTGATACAAGTCTGTTGCTTTAATTGCAATAGTTCTAAGTCTATTTGATCACGGTGATTTTTTGATACGAGGGTTTATTACAAACAATTGTTATTTAGTATGTTTTTAATTTGATAAGTGCGAGGTGCCATTTTTATGTTAATTAAAGACTGAGTTGATTACCTAATTAAATGGTTTTTTATTGTATACCTATACCTTTTGGGTGAACTTGAAATGTTAAATGCAGAGATAACAGTTTTATAAAGTAAAATAATCAAAATACATCCACTAAATAATTGACAAAAAATGTGCTTGATACAATTTTCCTTTCAGTCAACTATTGTTACATTGTTGGTTAGATTATATTATCACCTTTTTTTCTCTAAAAACCAAGACTTGACCTTTTTTTCCTTAATTTAAATAAAACATGGGTTGAATTTAGGTCATTTTTACTCGCATCAGATAATTTGATAATTCAATTTACGACATTTTGGGTGATTTTAAAATAAAGACCATTTGGGGATAACCGACAGTACCTGCTTCTTGCAGGCTGAATTACGTAAAAATAAAAACGCCATCTTATAAATAGCATGCTAAATATTATAAAAACTCATTTCCAGGCTTTCGGGAGCTATACTTAATTTTTTATGATTTTTTTTCGTTTATTTCGAACTTTAAATCACTCCCCTGTAAAATTTGAAAAGAGGCGGTTATCCTTTTTCGCCCGTAAGGCATCGATATACTGAACGACTGCCTATCTGACCTCCACAACGCAGTTTCTGGGTAATACGATACCCCTTGGCAAAAATGGTTGTCAGTTTCGGGCTCCGACTTTCCGTAACGACTGTCAAAGATCCACGAATGACAGCCGGGACCAACAACTTAACGTGCTTTCCGAGGATTTATTTATTTAGTACATGGAGGACTTACAGCTACTAAAAACAAACAAAAAAGGAAACTATAGTCACCAGAGAGCCAATTACAAATCCTCACTTATAGACAATAACAATTTATGGTGTGAGCACAAAAACAGAAAACAATTCGCCTAAATTAAAATAAATATAAATATGTGGTTTGCAATTTATGTGACTGAATTAACAGAGAAAATAATAAAAACAAAAACAAATAATACCTACCGCTACTTGAATTTGAGGCTTAAACACCTTCTGGCCGAGTTCACACTGATTGTAAATGGATCAAAATCGTATTCCTTGCATATATCATTAAAATTCCTGCTTTCGCGCACAATTTAAACTGTTCTGCCTATAATTCGAAGATGTGTGTGAGGTACACGTATTGGTGGATTAAAACGAAGTACTTTACTTGGCACATTAACATACAATTTTGACACTATCTCGGGGTTATCAATATTGTTATTAAGGACTTTCAACAAGAATAAACAGTCTGCAATTTTACGTCGATCTACCAGTGGTAGCAGATGATACTTCTTACAGAGTCCAAGATAATCGGTTGACCGATATGGAATCTTTTGATGAAAGCAAAGATATTTTATGAACCGTCTTTGGATGTTTTCGATTCGGTCAATGTATTTATGACATATTATCTTACAAAAGTGCAATACAATATTTTTAGTGTTTTCAGTAAAACACTTAGAGAGACGAATTATAAATCCAAGCAGTTTAGAAGCTTTTTTGACAATTGCGTCAATGTGTGTGTCAAAAACTAACTTACTGTCTTGATGGACGCCTAAGTCACGAATGGTATTACACCTTGGCAAGATCTGGCCCGCCAAAGTATACGTAGTGGCAAGGACTGCACGTTTTCTACTGTAAGTGATCACCGAACACGTGGGTTGAGATCAAGTCAATTAGCCCGACAATACTCTTCAAGCCGATACAAGTCAGCCTGTAGTGCTAGTCTATCTTCGAGCGTTGAAATAGTGGCAAAGATTTTCATGTCATCGGCAAAAGCATAAAAGTTTGGATGAATGGAGGCACTGATCGATGTCGTTATAGACTACAAATAAAAAAGGACCGAGCAACGAACCGTGAGGCACTCCGCTGGGCACTTTTACCCAACTAGACATTGTGTGCTACTGCTTGTGACCTGTTACTGATGTTATTGATGAAGGAGTTCGTTATTTTTGCCGATTGGAAATCCCATCGGGCACGGCTTGTAATATTAGAATGGTGATGATGTTGGCAGCACGTGTGGATGTGCGACGCGGCGCTGCAAGAGCCGGCGCGTCGCGACGCGGGCAGCGACGCCAGCGACGCGTACTGTCGCCGCCACGACGTGCGACACGTGCACCTCCCGCTCGGGCGGCTGTCGGTATGTATCACACACAGCGACGCGTACTGTCGCCGCCACGACGTGCGACACGTGCGCCTCCCGCTCGGGCGGCCGTCGGTATGTATGACACACAGCGACGCCAGCGACGCGTACTGTCGCCGCCACGACGTGCGACACGTGCGCCTCCCGCTCGGGCGGCCGTCGGTATGTATCACACACAGCGACGCGTACTGTCGCCGCCACGACGTGCGACACGTGCGTCTCCCGCTCGGGCGGCCGTCGGTATGTATGACACACAGCGACGCCAGCGACGTGTACTGTGCCGCCACGACGTGCGACACGTGCGCCTCCCGCTCGGGCGGCCGTCGGTATGTATCACACACAGCGACGCCAGCGACGCGTACTGTCGCCGCCACGACGTGCGACACGTGCGCCTCCCGCTCGGGCGGCCGTCGGTATGTATGACACACAGCAACGCTAGCGACGCGTACTGTCGCCGCCACGACGTGCGACACGTGCAAATTCAAAGACAAGAAAGTATTAGGTACGCACGGCTACAAATCAAACTATACATTTCCAGTTTAAGCTGATCTCTCATTGTACGGAAAACCTACCTACAATGCGAGATCAGCTTATACTGGGTATGTATAGCTTGATTTGTAGCAGTGTGTACCTACGTATCGTAATGAAAGATGGGTATACAAGTTCCATTCATTCATATTTGGTCGGATTACATATCAGGTCACAAATATTGCAACACTATTTTATGCTTCCTCGATTGAACTGCAATGTTTCCAACTTAAAAAACACAAATCGACACCTCCCGCGCATAAGGTCGTATGTTTAAATTTGTGATTTTTCAGGAGAGATTTTTAACGTCATCTTTGTGTTGATCAGCCGCAAAACATAATATGATAAGACTATTAGCGGGTTAGAAGCTCGGTTCTTAGTGAAAATATTGTTTTTAAGAATGTGTAGTATTTATATAAATATTACATTATAGTAGGTACTAAAATCTCATTTTACAATAAAACTTTTTGCGTGGGAGGTATCGAAATGTCAGGTTAACTAACCCGGTGTAACTTTTTACATTTATTTAACTAACCTGAATAAACGTTGCAACTGGGCTTTAGACTACATAACGTTAAAGCTAAAATTATATAATTGGATATTCAAGTAAGTATGTACTTAGGTATACCATTGTCTCTCTTTACATTCGATTCTTTAAAATAAAAACGAACTGTAGGATAATTATGTGACTAAAATGCGTCGGTCCTTTTACTGTTTACCAAACTGCACTCTGCAGTTTGTTAACGTACCTAGTTACCTACTCCCGCCACCGCACGATTGACATAATACGCCGATCGCTGAGTCTAGGTCTACTGATCGGATTGCTTGGAAATGCTGCAATAGAAGTTTTATTTTGAGGTTGTCTGTAAGCCTTGGCTCTCAGCGATAATCGGTACCTACATACAATTACCTTTAAATAAAGTTAACGCTATGGTATAAAAATGATCTAAGTTAAAAAAAAAAACTAGTGTATAAACTATATTTTATCAATCAGCAATCTGGACAAAAAGCATTGAATTTAAGCGAAGAATCATTTTATCACTGCCTTGTATCTTTCCTATAAAATATTACATTGCCTACGTCGGTTTTTCCTCAAGAAGTATATTAAATCGTTCCAGCGTGACGTATCACCGACTGAAGACCTGCTCCTGCGAGTGGAACAGCTGACGGAAGCGCTGGCTGACGGCACTCGCCGCTGGACGCGGCCGAGAGACGCGCGGTGACTTACGCGCTACACGCAGGTGATAGAGCAAACTTGTCTCGCAGAGCTTCCAGTTGTAGGCCCATCGGTGGGGTCGCTAGGTAATGGTCGAATAAGTTTGATAGAATAACTAGGGGTGGTAGATGTGGTCATCATTGTTACAGTGAAAAAAAGAATGGCGTTATACGCGTATAGTTCCATCTCTTTTTCGCATTGGTTCCGTAGTGGGTGACATTCGGGTTATATGTATATCTGCTTGGCTTGGGGAAGATAATTTAACATGAATTGTAATTGAGGATCTAACTAAATACAAAAAAAATTGGATGTGTTTTGTAAATCTTGGAAGTTGACTGATAAGATTTCGAAAGTCGGATAAAATGTAGTGTTAAAAGTGTTTATTTATTTATACTAGCAATTTATCGGAAATTTTGATTCAATATTCTTATTTACATTCATTCATGTCGGGTCCATTACTGAACTGATTATTGATTTTCGCATGTGCTAGATTGCGAATTTCAAATTGATGTAACCTAGATCGGACATTACCAACGAATAGGGTTGCTAACTTTAAAATGTATTGATAGTGTTGTCACATTAAGGCATTTGCTATATTTTAAAAACATTTTAGTGCATTTATTAATTTTAGTAATAACAGTATTATGTACTAGTCTTATTTATAGTTGATTATATTTATTAATAACAATTTGTTTTGTTTATGGAGGTCGTTTTATTTGTTGTCTCACAGCTGGGCAAGTTAACCTAAATAAGCCCGACTTGCCATTTTTTGTGATTATTATTATACGTATATAAGAAAACACATTTCTACAAAACTATATTGTTTTTATTCGTCATAATAATTGCACAAAAATATACAAAAGAGACGATTAAATTGTCAATAATTCGTTGAGAGTAACATTAAAGTTGACACAACCCGCTTAATACTTAGTTCATTGTGGTTGTGATCCAAGTTATACACATCAATAAGAACTTTACACCGTTCATGAATAAGGTTTATTTTTGAATGATAGAATATATATTATTATAATAATTTTCTTCAGTAATAATCTTTAATAGTGCAGAGTAATACAATGTATTAAGCTATGGACGGCCGCAAAGTACAGGCGAGTAAGCAACTTTGCAACATGCACATTGGCATTCGGTATGTACGTAATAGTATACATTACTTACCAAGGGCTGTAAAACAAAGAAAGCCCGAAATCGCAGGTATTTGTGACCCGAGCCGCAGGCGAGGGTTGTAAATATGCGATAGAGGATTTTTTTACTGCCCGTGGTGAGTACACAAAATTACCGTACGCGTAGCTTGCGGTAAAACTCACATTATGGCCAGGGGGCCAAGTCTACTAATGTACAAACGTTGCAATGGTCTCTTCATTGTGAGTTTTTGACAGATTTGCCATACAAACACTGTCAAATACTCACAATGGCGAGACCATTCTGACACTATTGTAATAGCAGACTTGAGGCCCTGGTGTGACGTAATAGTACATTATGATACATGTGTGCTATGTTAATCATTGCGCTAGAGGCGGTATTGTATAAAGAAGCCGAGAGTGTAATGATCAATGCACACGCGTTTCATACGACGTTTTTCAACACACTTGCGAGGAAAAAAACAGACTTGTATTGTTATTAACTTGGAAAACGGCGCTCTTTTTGTTATTCCGCGCGCCGCGCTAGCAATGCGCGCGCAGGTGTAAATAAAGGCACTGGCAAAACCGCTAAAGAACGTATAAAAAAAAATATGTTATACTGACCATAGTGTTGTCGTATGTCATCATTTTGAGACTATTCAAAAAAATAAAATAAAGAAAGTGAAATATGGCATTATGGCTCCAGCATTATGGTAGTTTCTTTGATGAGATTAAAAACAGCGCAATTATCCGACTAGAACATAGTTATCTGTGGCGTTACAGCACCAGCGCGGTAACGTAAAGTAAAAAGCACGCATTTTTAATACACTGCATTATGGACCTAAAAGCGGTTCATTAAGAGCCACTTTACGAGCAAGTGTGTTGAAAATTCATTTACAGATATGTACGTAGGTACCTATTTACTTTTAATTTTAATGAGTGTGTCGTTTGAATCAAGTTAATTGCTCGCTCCAAAGCAGAGATTCCCTTGGAGAAGCAAGGCAAGAATCTCCATGGTTAATCATATAAATCAAAATAATTCATAAAAAAAAGAAACCAATAGAATTGCATTGTGCGGAGGGATACATTGCGCAATGGTTATTTTTCAGTTGTCTCTTTGTATGTTAGATACTTTGCGGTCGTTGATTTAAATGTACGCACGTACTATGATACATCAAGCTATATACATGTACATTCCCAGTAGAGATGACGTCGCATTTCCGCATTATGCAGCATGTAACAAAAACCCTGTCCAATCCGAAAGGGGCACATAGATACCGCAATAACATTACCAAAAAGTAATAAACAAATCTTATTGTTTTTGAACATTAAAATGTTTATGCTGGGTATTTAAAATTCACGTTTTTAGTAGGGATGGGCCGAACATAGGTTTCACCGAGTACGAACATTCGTCCGAATGTTCGGTAAAACTTTTACCGAACCCAATATTCGGCATAATTGATTCCCTTACGTGAACAGTATACAGGTCTGAACTTGTTCACGCGAAGCGAGCGGCGAAGCGGACGGATTGGCGCCGGACCCTCCCGCCCGCTACGCTGTACCACATGTTATTGCATCATCTATACTCCATTTATACACTAGCTTTTGCTTTTTTTTTAGCTTTTGCCCGCGGCTCCGCCCGCGTGGATGTCGGTTATCGCGTAAAAAAGTAGCCTATGTCCTTCTCCATATCCCAGGCTATATCTCTGCCAAATTTCATGACGATCGGTTCAGCGGACAAATAACTGTTCTCACCCTTTCGTTATTTAGATGTAAACGTTTAATAAACTCCGTTATTTCACGATAAATACAAAGCACTGTAATCTATTCACCATTTACATTTAAAAAATAACTCTAAAGTGCAGTAATTTCAACAATATTACACAATAACTGTCGTTATATAGCCTTTATTTGTCTAATGCTATAGTAAATGGAGTATAGTAAGGAGTAAAACTTCGCCCGAATCAGCTGCATACTTATATTTTGTTTTTAATAACCATCTTTTTTATCTAATGTTATTGGAAATAAAGCTAGTGTCGACAAAAACATAAAGCTGCACTGTAAATTACTTATCTAATAAAAATAATACCTTTAATATTCAACTCAAGATAAATCATACACGGCTCAATTAAGTAAAAACTTTCGAGTACCACTTTGCCGAACATTCGGCGATGTAGCCAAATACGAATATTAGGTAAACCTGCCGAATACCGAATATAACACGAATATTCGGCCCATCCCTAGTTTTTAGTACAGACGCCAGCAGGTCAAGCTACCCGAAACTGTCAAATTTTCGCAATCAACCTTGAACCTTATACTGTAATAATAAAGTTGAAAATCTATTAAAGAAATTTGACAGATTGTAGTAGCTTGATGTGCTGGCGTCTGTACCAAAAAAGGTTAAGCGATTGACTGCTGCGCTGCGTGTCGCGGGTTCGATTCCCGCACGGAACAAATATTTGTATGACCTACAATTAGTTGTTCCGGGTCTGGCTGTTTGTGTGAGTTTAAATGTTTGTTAACGCACCCACGATACAGGAGAAATCCTAGTGTGGGGCAACGTTTAAAAAAAAAAAGAAAAAAAAAAAACAACAAGGTTTTTTTTTTTTTTTATTCGTTCTTTCCCCGTGACACCACTAAATTGACACCAATGGTGGCGTCACGCACGGGGAATAAAAGGAACCACTATTCCCCATTAATAAAAATGCGGGTTTAAAAAAAATCTGCGATTGGTTACATTAGCACTATAGCTAACAAAAGCCTCACGGATCGGACGGGGTTTTCATTACATGTTGTATAGACTTTTCGAACAATGCGAGGTAAACTTATACTGGAAAGGAATAGCGTCATAATTATGTCGTTGTGCGTAGTTTATTTAATATAAAAAAATCTTTTGCTATGGAGTGTTAAATTGAGAACAATGGTCAACAAACATCGTCAGGAACTGCCAGTTACACTGCTACAAGGATCTTTTGGCGCTTCAATGACGTTAAAAGGGGGGCGCTGTTGGTTAACATTTTTGCACAATTGTTTACGAAATATAATGAAAAAACAAGATGGCGCCGTTAGTTCCCATTTTGGCCACGCGCCAAAAGATCCTTGTACAGCAATATTACCAAAGCCTCACAAAGCACCCTCGCATCAAATTAGACATTCAAGTGCATTTTATGACTACTTTACGTATGTAATGAATCAAACAATCACTATCTCAAGACTATACTAAAGATTGATCTCAAACATGAGATCGGTTTAGACGGGATTGGTTCGATACGATGAAAGTTTCATTATCTTAACTATTTGTTATTACTGCTAGCAAATTTTTCAACTCAATTAAAGAATGTTACCAGTATTTAATCCGCGTAAAATTGATAAATGTTTGTAGCATTTGTCAAACGGACTTAATTTTGGAATTTTAAAGCTTTCTCCAAAATCCTGGCTGCACCTATGGCGCTACTAATTAAACGGCTTAATCTCAATAGCAACTTTATTTAATAGCCACCACACTGGAGTACCAGGCTGCCTTTCCATTAGAGATTGCGAGGTAGCTTATCGTTAAACCGAAGCTACGAAACTATGTGTCTATTTAAACCAGAGCTAAGTCGTGTAGCGGAGCGAGTAAGATGTGCTAGAAAGTAGTGCTTTGCTCGTGTGGAAATGCTTAGCTTCGCTGGACCCGTTTTTCTTCCCTTGTTCCCTCATCATACACAATGCACATACATAATGGAAAAGCAGCCTTACGTCGCTGCCCATACTCTTCTTGCCGACATCGTATTCCGTGGGCTACATAGAGTGGTAGAATGTGTAATGCGTTAGGGTGTGTGAGTTGTTGCAGCCGTCGCGTGTCACTTGGTGAAGACGCGCCACATGGAGGCGAGCGACGCGGCCGCTGACGTCACGAGCGACGCGGCCGGCGCCGGCGGCGGAGGGGTGCAGCTGACGTCTTCCATCTGGGAGACCAACTTCAGAATTATAAAGACATTACAAACTAATTTTCGTTTGCGTAACCCCAGCAAAATATTGCGCCTTAGAGAAAATTGAGTATTACAGATAATTAGTTCATAGTTAGTTGCAATTTGTTCAAGTATAGCAAAATTTGTTCAAGTAGTATTTTCGAAGTTATTCGAGAAAAACTGATTTTGCTGGAGTAACGTTACTCCAGCAAAATGTTTGTCAAAAAAGGCATTTAGCCTGGAACCAAGTACATGAAAAGATAGCTTTTAATGAGTTGTAAATGTATACCAATAGCAAAATTTGTTCATCTTATAGTTTTTGAGATATTCAAGATTTTGCTGGGGTATCGTTTTGGGATTTTGAAAAGTAGTATTTATAAGCCTTAATTTGTTCAAACATAAGTATTTCGGTTCATCAACAAATGTCGATGTAATTAATTGTTTTTAAGAATCAGAAAAAATCGATTTACTCGTAAATTTGTACATCTACAAACAAATAAAACGTAGTTAAATATACCTTTCATATATCCTTTTAAGATGTACAAATCTGGATTAAAAAACTTTACGCGATATGAAGATATAAAGAGATTTCATCAAATTTTAAGTGGTGTTTCGTTGGCGATCGAATACACAGCTCCCTCTGAATACAAAACGATGGACTATAGAGAACAAATTTGTTCATTTTGTTATAAAACATCCCTGAAAGTTTCAGGTTTAAATCCTGAATGGAATAAGTTATTCAAAAAACAAGAAAGTGTCAGCAAATCTTTTATAAACCAACTTAATTACGGAAGCTACGAAAACTACGGTGTCCTACCCAAATTAGCAGCCTAATAACCGATATTGAGTACAGTCGAGCAGAAGAATATTCATGTACTTAACCGAAATCTCAAATGTTTTAAGTATAGGTTATTAAATTTTGCTATAGATTTGTTAAGTATTTTTAAATGTTAAGGTGGGGTGGTAATTATTTAAAATCATAGACATAATCATAATAGACTAACAAATGTATGGACGTAAGTCTGAAATAAATTATTATTATAATCACAAAAATATGCCAAAAAAGTCGTCCTTTTCGATTTATTATGCATAACACAACTTTGTTATATATATGTGGACGCTTGTAATTAGCAATTGTCAGATGTTTACTACTTCGTTACCATTTACGTGTATTAGTCTGTAAGCTTTCATAAAGATAAAGATAAATTTATTTGTTCAAACATGTGTAACATGATACATGAATATGCACATAAAGATGGAAAATATTAAGTAAGACCAACATGTTTTGCCTCACTTGGCGTACAAAATGTTTATATGATATTAATTAAATTGGCAATTATAAATTAATTATTAATGTCAGTTTCACACATAAAATTAGAGTTGGTGCAAAATATGGTCTATAATTCAATATACAATCAGAGTCAGTACAAAAAGTAGTCAATATTAATTACAGACAAAATATGTCAATATAATAATCAAAATAAATCAACAATAACATTCAAAATTTATCATTTAAAAAGTCAACAATGTTATAGTAACACTTATCAGTAAGCCGCTTTTTAAGTGTTTTCTTAAATAAATTAAAATTCAATTGCTTAATGTCATTCGGAATTTTATTGTATATTAATGGGGCCATGCATACTACACTTTTACTTAGAAGTGCTGTTTTAGCCGGGTGTGATTGCACCCAAAGTCGATACTTCTCACGTCTATTTCTATTAGAATTATTTGACAAAAGAGGAAACCATTGAGGATTACTTTTTACAAAAACAGCTATTTCCAATATGTACAGTGACGGAAGTGTTAAAATTCTGTGCTTTATGAACATAGGTCTGCAACTGTCCATAGTTTGCAACCCAAACATAGCCCGTACACAACGCTTTTGCGCTTTGAACAACGTGTCTTTGTTCTTAAAATTGTATAAATAAAACAATATGTACTTATTAAATGTTGTCATGTTGTATTTTTGACGTCTCAACTAAAATAGCGTTTTCAAACTCCAAAGAACAAAAAAAAAAACCGACCACAATATTCCTTTTATATGCGACTGTACCACCTAAAAATGACTATTATACCGTTTTGTTCAGATGATTACGCTCAAGTATGAAATCGTCGCCTTTTCGTAGCCTCCGTAATTAAGTCGCTTTATAAGAGAATTGCTGACACTTTCTTGTTTTTTGAATAACTTTTATTCCATTCAGGATATAAACCTGAAACTTTCAGAGATGTTTTATAACAAAATGAACAAATTTGTCCTCTATAGTCCATCGTTTTGTATTCAGAGGGAGCTGTGTATTCGATCGCCAAAGAAACACCGCTTGAAATTTGATGAAATCTCTTTATATCTTCATATCGCGTAAAGTTTTTAAATCCAGATTTGTACACCTTAAAAAGGTATATAATAGGTATATTTAACTACTTTTTATTTGTTTGTAGACGTACAAATTTATGAGTAAATCGATTTTTTCTGATTCTTAAAAACAATTAATTACATCGACATTTGATAATTTTTTTTAGATGAATCACATGAATGATGACAAAATTTGAACAAATTAAGGCCTATAACTGGTATTTTTTTTTCAAACTTCTGCGACGAACAGTTTTCGAGATTTTGAAAATCCCCAGCAAAATCTTGTATATCTCAAAAACTATAAGTTGACCAAATTTTGCTATTGGTATACATTTACAACTCATCAAAAGCTATCTTTTCATGTACTTGGTTCCAGGCTAAATGCCTTTTTTGAAAAACATTTTGCTGGGGTAACGTTACTCCAGCAAAATCAGTTTTTCTCGAATAACTTCGAAAATACAACTTGAACAAATTTTGCTATACTTGAAAAAATTGCAACTATGAACTAATTATCTGTAATATTCAATTTTCTCTAAGGCGCAATATTTTGCTGGGGTCACGCATACCAAATTTTCTTGAACATTTTGACGTTCAAAAGTGCCTATTTGAAATAAATGATTAATTAGACTTTGAATTTTATAGAAGTGTGCATAAAACAATTTGTAAACTCCAAATTTTTGAAGCAGAAGCGTGTGAAAATTCGACTCAAAAAACCAGATTACTAAGGTCTGTCACAGCTGGGTCTTATTTAATATAACAGAACTGTGACATATTTGTAAAATTGTCGGATTGTCAACCGTTAATAGGCCCCTTAACATTTCAAAGTCCAGCAGTCAACGATTACGACCATTATGTCCGGTGAGTAGTGTACCTCCATGGCCTCGGGCCAGTGCAGATGCTCGGGCGGCTCCGAGTCGTCGGCGTCGAGGTCGCCGAGCGCGGCGATGGCGTCCGCCCACACGGAGCGCGCGGCCGCCTCGCACGACGACATCCACGACTCCACTCTGACACAACAGATATTCAGTTACAAGCCGGGCACCTGACGGGAGACCCCATCGACAAAATGAAAGTCCATACAAACTTTCATACCCAATTAACCCCTTTAGGGGATGAATTCCCAAAAATCTTTTCTTAGTGTTCACTTTCGTTATAAAAGGAACTCCTGCGCAAAATTTCATGCTTTCAGACCCAACGGTTTAGGCTGTGTGTTGTCTGTCAGTGATGGAATTAATGAATATAAGATTTTTATTAAGTAGATGACGAAATAGACTGAGTATAGAAATACTCAGTCTATTTCGTCATCTACTTAATAAAAATCTAAAAAAAAAAAAACAAAAAAAAATTATAACTTTAGTTTTGACTGAGCTTTCTTCCAGTATCAGTGTTTATTGTGACAACTTTTTAAAAGTTCATCTTAGTTTAGGGTTAGAACGTCTAACCCTAAACTATTTTAGTTGTTCTATTCTATGTGTTTTTTTTATTTTTAAAGTTTTTCTTTTTTAATTATGGCTTACGTGTGCTTATAGGCCGAGAGGAAGATGCGAACGAGCTTGATTCTCACCGAAAGGACTGGACGACACTAGCAAAAAACAGAATTGTCTGGAAAAGAAAGGGAGGTATTTGCCCTGTAGTGGGAAAGTACAGGCTATTTAGATTAGACTAGCTTCTGCCCGCGACTTCGTTCGCGTGGAAGTCGTAAGACAACATAATATATACTAAAATATCAGCCACATTTAAAAAATAAAAATTTCACTGTATACTACGTTTGTGGTTTTGGTCACAGCAGTCAAAATATACAGAGTCAGGGCTGGTGGCGCGGGAGCAAGCGACGTACAGTTCTATGTTCTATAGTAAAGGGTTTGGTTTCCGCACTTAGTCCTTCAGGTGGACCATTGTACATGGGCCATGGCGGCCATCAGTGGTTATTCCAACCAGTCCACCTCCTTCCAGTAGTTTATTATCTAATAGTATCTAATCTGTGAAAGATCTGGGTGCCCTGAGGGTTTCTGTTCTAATCTGGGTGACGCTTGTGTATTTGAAGAGCACATGCACCACGGTTTCCTCAGCCTCCATGCAAGCCCTGCACAGAGGATTGTCCGATATGCCTATTGTGTGGAAGTGTTTGCTAAGCGAGCAGTGTCCCGTAATGGTCCCCGTTACCAGGCGCAGGCCAGTCCTGTCCAGGAGTAATAACCGCCTGGTTAGCCTACCATCTAAGAATGGCATAGCTCTTTTCTAGTGAATTATTGAAGGTCTGCGTTCCAGCATATACACTAATGGCACAACACTGATACAATTAATGTTTCTCATCTTAGAGATTATTTGTTCCTGACGAACAGCTATCACTAATATAACAATACATTATAATTGTGAATACACGGGAAGTCAAGTATAAGTCCCTTCTTTGAGGAGTGGCTAGAGAGGCGCCACGGCTTCCTCACCTTCCGCCTGACGCAGGTCCTCACCGGACAAGGTTGTTTTGGGAGGCTCTTGTTCAGGATAAGGCGGGAGGAAAAGCCCGGGTATTACCACTGTGTGGATTGCTCGAAGGACACGGTGGAGGTCTGCCCCGCTTGGGTAGAGCACCGCCGTGTCCTCACGGAGGCGATCACCGGCGGCGATCTCTCGCGTCCGGTCCTGGTCCATTAGGCCATGGTACGGAGCGAGAGTGCATGAGAGGCCATTACCTCCTTCTGCGAAGCAGTAATGCTCGCGAAGGAGAAGGCGTAACGCGTGAGGTAGTCTGTGCGCCCTCACGCCCCTAGTCGCCGCAGGAGACGCCCTGGGCGGCGGGAATCAATTGGCAATTTCCGGCCACCGTAGGCGCGGGTTTGCGGACGGCGAGCAATGGGCAGCTCGCCGACCGGTAAGGACCAGGCCCAGGTCGACGACGCGTTGTGTTCCACGCGCGCTTCAAAGAGATGTCAGCACGAACAGTAGGCACAGGTCCTAGCGGACCCCGTCACTGCCAGGGTTGCGGGTTTGTCCGAAAGGGATACCGTGGCCCTGGCACAAAGGGTTGCCTTTGAAAGTACCTGAATAGTTCTATGCCCAGAAAAAAACTTCAACACTGTGCTTCATCCAAAGCAACCTGCGAGTAGGAAGGAAGGAGGACATGGTTGTGAACCGTGAAATGTTTTTAAATTTTCATGGGCGAGGCCTATATTCGTCAGAGAATTTTAACACTGCGGTGTATAATATTGCTGACTTTGACCGATAGTGGAACTAATGACTTGGAATGAGATTTGTTTGCACTTTTCTATTTTGTTAAGTAAGTACCTGGTAATTGTTGAAAGGCATAAACTGTCCTCCCATACCTATTAACACTGTTATTTGATAATATTGTAAAGCCAATTATTTTTAAAAGAGTAACCGTGGAGTTTCTTGCCGGCTCTTTTCCATAGGAAACGACTAATAGGAACCGTGCACCTAGCTTCTTTCATAAGTGCCCATGTAGGTTTATGTGAAATAAAATATTTTGATTTGATTTGAATGTAATTTTTGTTTAGGTATGATTACTGAAAAAGTTTGTTATTTAGTTTTATTTTTACTGTAATCTTTACATAAACTTCTATCACATAGAATAATTACAGATTTTTATATATGCACACTTCGGAGATAAGGGGCATTTTTTATTTGCACATTCTCAGGTATATTTTTTTAAATTTTTCGTCAAAAGTCAAAAACAAAAAATGCGGCCAAAAAATGTTTTTTGAGAATGTGCAAATAGCGCTCTTTCATATGATACCCCACATGCCCCAGTAGCCCCACTTCGATTTTTTAAGACCCCCGTTAAGTTCCATTTCTTATTTGCTGTTCAATGTAATTCGAACACCCTTTTGCTGATCTAGCGAATCAATAAGGTCGCGTTGAGCGCGCGCCGACATCAGTGCATATTCGGACAGCAACCGGGTGCATTCGCCTGCATTATCATTAGCCATCATTTTAGCGTAGCCTTTTATAAGTTATAAAATAAATAGTTTTTAGCAAGTTTAACTCAGCGTTTTAATAGCCATCCTAATAGTCTATACCATTTAGGTCGCGACCCGAACATTTTGGTCCTTCGAGCCTTGGACTTCGCGTGTCGGTATATAGTGCGGTTTTTCTGGACTAACGGCAAGTGGAGTGAACTTTATCAGTGACTTTATAGAGTACAGCGTCCATTAGCTTAGCATAGCAGTGACTTTGTGGTAAAGACTAGCAGCAGCGTACTGAGTTGTACTTGGTACATATCGGATTCAGTGAGTTTTAATCACACAGCAGCGAGTGATACTTATTGAGTGAGGTACCAGTTAGCAGCAGTGGGCATACAGCTCACGCCTATAGCGCCAACAAACGGAGGAGCAACTTCGTTGGCCAGCATCAGCAGCAAAGGATTTGGTCAAGTAAGAGCGTTCCATTTTAATTATAAATAACAGCAGCAGCAGGATGGATAATTTATACATCAATCAAAATGAGATCGCAGAGAGTTTGAAGAAACTTCTCGTCAATTTAAAAAAAGATAGCATAGAGCGTAAGACCATCGATTATTGTAAACGAAGGCTTGAATTACTTGAGTCTTATTGGAGAGATTATCAGGTGAACCATGAAAAACTCTTGCCGTACGAAAGCAGTAATCATCAGTACTTTGTCAATTCAGAGTTTGAGCGTACCCAAGAAGTATATTTAACAGTAAAAAGACTGATTAAGCAACTTAATGACGATTTAGTGCAGTGTAGCATACAAGCATCTCCTAAGCAGAGAGAGATTCCTCGAGCAGCACAGCAAGAGGCGGCTGTTGCTTTTTTCAGCCACCCGGAACCGCGAGCTCCAACTCCAGCAGCTCCAAAGTTAGAGTCAACGGGTTCCAACAGCAAGCTTGACGATATGCTACATAAGCAGTCAGTCAATTTTAAAGCATTTATGAGAGCAGTCGACAATATTGAGATAGATGAAATCGTCGACAAATGGGAGTTCGAAGATACTCTTCGAATTCTACAAAATCGTTGGAATGCAGTCGATAATCTTCATTGGGAAATCATCGGTGAGACTGAAGAGAATCTAGCGTATGAGTCCCACTACAACAAACATGAAAAGATATTCAACGACATGAAAAAAGCCATCAACACAAGGATGTGGTCCACATCATATCGTGAAAAGTCAACTCCAAAAATGGAGATACCCATTTTCACAGGAAATTATCATCAGTGGGTATCGTTTCAAGATTTATTTAAAGAAACCATCCATAAGAATTCCGCATTGTCTAACGCGCAGAAGATGCAATTCTTAAAAAGCAAGGTAAAAGGTGAAGCCGAGCGCCTAGTTCAGCACCTACCAATCAGCGCTGATAATTATATTGTATGTTGGGAGATCTTGAATCATCGATTCGATAACAAAAAGTTAATTTTTTCATCACATGTGAATGTTTTTCTTAATCTTCCTAACATACAGCAGCAATCATTTCAAGCAATCAAGAAGTTGCACGACGTTACAGTAGAGAGCCTTCACGCTATTAAAAACTTAGGTGTAGACACAATAACGTGGGACCCATTGCTCGTTCATATACTGTCACAAAAGTTAGACAGTGATTCTTATTCAGAGTACATAGAGTCTTTAAAGAACTCACGGGAGCTACCAGTACTACAAGATTTCTTAAATTTCTTAGAGAATAAGTTCACTAGTTTGGAAGCATCACGTCGGCGACAAGATATCATGCCTAAAGCGCATTCATCTCAACAGCAAAACAATTTATCAACATCATCCACAAATAATAATCGTAAGACAAATTATTATAAATCAAATTGGAAATCAACAAAGCCCGTAACGAAGTCTATGCACGTGTCAGCAGTTCAATGTCCACTTTGTTTTGCAGAACATCAATTATTAAATTGCGACAAGTTTATAGAAATGACGAGCGATTTGAAACTTAAAACCGTAAACCAACATAATTATTGTAAAAATTGCATTTTTGATCATAATGGAAATAATTGTTTTTCAACAAAACGATGTCACAAGTGTTCCGGAAAACATCATACGCAATTGCATGAATGTTTTGAGCAGCAAAAACCTAAATACACGTCCGGTCCTACAAAACAAAAATCACATTATTATAAACAACAAGAAAATGAATCGTCAAGCAATAATAACGGAGCACACGCATCGCGGCAAGATTCAACGGAAATTTTATTAGCTACGGCGTTAGTGAAGGTGACGTCATCGGACAGTACACAGCATGTTTTGAGAGCACTCATTGACCAAGGGTCACAAATATCACTAATTAGCGAAAAAGCAGCTCAATTGTTACAATTGAAACGCCAGCAATGTAAAGGAGTAGTTTTTGGAATTGGCGAGAAGGAAAGCAGCGTGAAGGGCAGGCTGAGCATCACATGCCAGTCAATCTATACCGATTTCAAATTCACCTCCGAAGTTATGATAATGAATAGCCTTATAAAAAACTTACCCAATAGATCCTTTGAGAAGCCTACTTGGACAAAACTAAAACACATTAGCTTAGCAGATCCCGACTTCAATACAAGTCGCCCAATAGATCTATTGTTGGGAGCTGACGTCTATGCTACTATCATGTTAGATGGTTTGATCAGAGATTCTGACTTGACATCGCCTTTAGCTCAGAACACCCATCTAGGGTGGCTACTATGTGGCAGTGTAAAGACGTTTCACTGCAACGTAGTGCTTAACAACATGGAAGATACGATCCATCAATTTTGGAAAATTGAGGACATTCATGAGCAAAATGAATTATCAGCCGAAGACCAAGAATGTGTCGAATACTATCGTACTACAACAAAACGTTTGGAAAGCGGTCGATATGAGGTTAGGTTACCATTGCGGCCACAAGCGAACGAAGAGTTAGGATCATCAAAAGAGATGGCATTAGCACAATTTAGGAACCTGGAAATAAAATTCAGCAAGCAAAAGGATCTAGAAAAACAATACAAACAATTTTTAGGCGAGTATGAGCAATTAGGACATATGACCGTAGCCAGATTCAGCAACAACGAGCTGGAGTGCTTCTTACCTCATCACGGAGTACAGAGAGCCGAGTCAGCCACTACGAAACTAAGAGTCGTCTTCAACGCGTCGGCTAAGACGTCTACGGGATATAGTCTTAATGACCTTATGTATAAAGGGCCTAACTTACAGCAGGACCTACAGACTCTAATACTAAAATGGAGACAGTATCGTTACGTGTACACAGCAGACATAGAGAAAATGTTTCGCCAGATCTTAATGAACAAAGATGATCAGAGGCTGCAAAAAATTGTGTGGCGAGATAACAGAGACCATAGACAGTCAATCAAAGCTTATCAATTATCTACTGTCACGTATGGGACGAAAGCAGCACCTTATCTGGCGATGATGACGCTTCGCCAGCTCGCAGAAGATGAGCAGCTTAATTACCCTAATGCAGCGAAAAGTCTAAGAGAAGATTTTTACATGGACGATTTGGTTTCCGGGGTACACACCATTGAAGAAGGGAAGAAAAGAATAGCGGAACTAAACTTGTGTCTCAGCAGCGGAGGATTTTTGTTAAGAAAGTGGTCTGCGAATGAAAAGGGACTATTAGAAAATATTAACATATCCAAACAAAATACACAAGCGTCAGCATTTAGTTTCAAGACAGAAGATACAGCAAAGACTTTAGGTTTGCGGTGGGACCCAATTAAAGATGAATTCACATTCCAATATCGCTTACAAACTGATTCAACAAAACTTACGAAGAGAGTGTTACTATCTGAAATCTCGAAGATATTCGATCCCTTAGGTTGGTTATCCCCCCTGACAACAAAAATGAAGTTATTATTCCAAAAGGTTTGGCTAGAAACAAAATTACAGTGGAGCGATGAAGTTTCAAATAACATCAAGAAGGAATGGGCCAAATTAAAGGAAGATTTGAGCAGCATCAGCCAATGCAGAGTTCCAAGATGGTTGCAAAGTAAGCAAGATGGTACCATACAATTACACGGATTCTGTGACGCATCTATAAAGGCGTATGCATGTGTCGTTTATGCCAGAATCGTATCTAAAGACAAAGCATCAGTGGTACTAATCGCAGCAAAAACTAGGTTAGTGCCAAACAGCAAAACTGTGTCGTTACCGAGACTAGAATTATGCGCAGCCGAGCTATTATCACGAATTATGGTGAAAATTATTAGCAGCATAGACACAAATAGCATGGATTACAAAATATACGGCTGGTGCGACTCGACAGTCACACTTAGCTGGATACAAGGTAACCCAGATCGCTGGAAGCCATTTGTATCCAACCGAGTAAAGAAAATCACCGTTTCAATGTCACCAGATACTTGGCATTACGTATCAACTAAGGAAAATCCAGCTGACTCAGCAAGCAGAGGGTTGTCATCGTGTCAATTGATGGAACACTCATTGTGGTGGCAAGGGCCAGCCTGGTTATCAAACCCGGGCTTTGAACCTGAAAAGCAGCATACAAGGTATCTAACTGAAGAGGAGATCAGAAAAAAAGTAGCTACCATCCAAACTAGCATTCCAGAAAACAGCATTATCACTGAGTTATTAAATCGTTACAGTTCATTCATAAAGGTAACGCGTATAATGGCTTGGTTATTACGTACATTTGTACCGACAAGAAAACAAATGCCTAGATATATCACGTTACATGAGCTCAAAAAAGCAAAATTGCGTATAATCAAAATCGTTCAAAGCACAGAGTTTACAGCGGAAATTGACAACTTACTACGTAAACAGCTTCCCTCAAATAACAAACTTTTAAAACTCAATCCATTCTTAGACAAAGATGGGATACTAAGAGTTGGAGGACGACTTGAAAACGCTAACATCAGCATGGATATGAAAAATCCAATCATAATTCCTTACAGCAGTCGTTTAACAGAACTTCTAATAAATCAAGCACATGAATTAACTTTCCACGGGGGAGTACGACTTACCCTGTCATGGCTTCGGCAGTACTACTGGATCATTAACGGCAATCGTGCGGTAACAAAGCAACTTCGTATGTGCGTGACGTGCAAGAAACAAGAGCCTAGAAAACTACATCAGATCATGGGGAATCTACCTGATTGTCGGACTAACCCGTCTCCGCCATTTTACCATACCGGAGTAGACTACACTGGATTTATTAAGGTAAAAGCCAATAAAGGTAGAGGAATAAAAACCACGAAAGGGTATATTGCCTTGTTTATTTGCATGGTCACCAAAGCAGTGCACATCGAATTAGTGTCTGACCTAAGCAGTTCTTCGTTTATAGCAGCATTACGCCGCATGACGGCACGACGAGGAACACCAAAGCACATCTATTCCGATAATGGCACGAATTTTGTAGGTGCCAATAGGAATCTCCAAGAGGAGTACGAACAAATACAGCAAACCTTTAGCGACACATTTCACAGCGAAATCGCAGAAATGAGCATAGACTGGCATTGGAATTGTCCTTCGTGGCCGAGCGCAGGAGGAATTTGGGAGCGATCCATTAGGAGCCTTAAGCAGCATTTGAGAAGAGTTGTAGGAGAGCAAGCTTTAACATTTGAGGAGTACAGCACGATATTAGCACAAATCGAAGCGAGTCTAAATTCAAGACCATTGTGTCCTATATCAGAGGACATCAATGACATCGACTTTCTTACACCAGCTCACTTTTTAACGAACCGTGCTGGTTTGACGGTCATAGAAACAGCTCAGGATGCTAGAACAAGATGGTACATGACAAACAAAATATTCCAGGACATTTGGAAACGGTGGAAAACGGAATATTTAAGCCAGTTATCAGTACGCAGCAAGTGGTTAAAAACCCAACAAAACATCGAGATCGGAGATATGGTGACCATTCAAGACGATAACTTGCCAGCGGGAAAATGGCCAGTTGGCCGAGTGGTGGAAGTCCACCCTGGTACAGATGGAATTGTCAGAGTAGTAACGTTAAAGACAAAAAACGGCTACATTAAGCGTCCAATAGTGAAGCTATCAATCTTGCCTATCCAAAAGGAGGAAGAAGGCAAGCAGCAAAGAAGTGGGGTGGCAGTGCAGAAAAGCACTGAAATCACACCAGAAACTAAACAAGCAGGAAAGCGCAAGCAGTCAAAGAGCAGCCCACCAATAGCAAGCGTGATACTCTCATTGTTGTTTTTTGTGAGCATAATATTTTCCACTGAAGCGTCTTATAGTTTTACAAAATTCGACAGCAATCAAAGCTTGTATTTTGATCCACTCGGAAAAATGCATCTTATTCGCAATGAGTGGAAAATTGTAACTTATTTCAATATGGCTCCATATTGGCAAGGAGATAAAGCAGTAAAAGATTTTTCAAAACATCTCCAACAAACTTGCGAAAAGATAAAAACATCGAGCCATTGCCATATGATCTTATTACAAATACAACATGAGTACAATGAACTACAATATAGCAACCAGCTGTTGCTAAATCAGCATTTCGGAGCGTCCTTGCGAACCCGACGCGGACTTATTAACGCAGTCGGCACAATTGCGAATACATTGTTCGGAGTGCTCGACCAGGATTTCGCAGAAAAATATAAACATGACATTGAGCTCGTGCATATCAACATAGATCATGTAAATCAACTATACAAAAACCAGACATCGATAATCGAAGCAGAGTACAATATTCTAAAAAGGACTGAGGCCACTATTGAAAAGCAACACAAAATAATCAACAAGCATTTGAACTACATAGACAGCGTTACCAACACCATGCAGCAGGAAATCAATGTGATGACTATTCAGCAAGACTTCACATTAGCAGCGATGGCAACCATTAATATGGTCCATAACTTAAGGCGGATTCAAGATACGCTGACCGACACTATGACGGAAATATATAAAGGTCATATTAACCTACATCTTTTGACACCAAAACAACTGCGTTCAGAGTTACAAATAATTTCTGGACAATTAGGGAAAGAACTTGCTTTACCAGTGGACAACATTCAGTTTAACCTATATAAAATCTACAAGCTATTAAATGTTAGAGCAAGGGTAACAGAAGAATATTTAATCTTTGAAATCACATTACCACTAATCAGCAGAGATACCTTTGAATTATATAAATTGATTCCGGTACCACATCAAATAAACAAGAGCATGATTTGGGTTAAAGCAATTTCGGAGTATTTAGCAATCAACCTGAGAAGAGACTCCTACCTATCAGCGAGCATCAACGATCTTCAAAGATGTCAGCATCAGGAAGATACCTACATTTGTCGACTGCAAGCTCCTATCAAGAATATTGGCACCGAAGAAAAATTCTGTGAAACCGGAAACCCACCGGCTTGCCAATTCGTTAAATCTAGCTGCAAAAATAGCTGGGTTCAATTAAACGACCATTCCACCTACCTGTACTTCTGTTGTGATTCTTACTCTTTGAGAATCATATGTGACGATGAAATACAAGCGAGTCAAGTCAGCAAGGCCGGACTTATACACCTTACTAAGCAATGTATGGTTAAAGGCAGTGACGTAACCCTTTATTCCTATCAGCAATTAGAAAATACGCTCACTCTGAAACCTAACATATTGGAAACTAAATTAACTCCAATACATCGTTTGGTCAATAATATTACGCTACCTATCCAACACTTAGACGAATTTGATAATGAATGGGGTCAGATTAATAATTCATTAAAAAGACTAGATGATCAAATAAAATCCATGAAGGAATCAGAACAACAAACTAACGACCTGACGTCACATGATGTCCACCAATATGCAGTATTGTATGGACTATTAGCAGCAGCAGTTACTGTGTTCCTGTGGTTCCTGTGGAGGCGAAGAAGGCGAGCGGCCAGCTCATCCGACCAACAGCGCAGCGAAAGTGCACCCACCAGTGTGAGGGTGTGCATAAACCAAGCCGAGCCGGAGCAACGACCTAAAGTGAGTGCGCGTAATCAGCCACTGCCCAAGCAGGGAGCTAGTGAGTGCAGTGATAATGTGCGTGAACCTAGTGCACCCAAAGGCTGGGCAAGTATGCGTTTAAAAAAGCGAGACTGCTCGACGTCTCCTATCGCGAAAAAGCAATCGGTATTTACTATCGAGGACACAATCGTTTGAACCGATATACTTTAGCTGTTAAGTAATATTGTTTATCATCTTGTTAACCATCTCTTATCAAACGTACTAATCCTCACTAGTATTTAAGTTCACAACTTCACGTAACTTATAGCTTTGTATCTCTTATCATCTTATCCCTCCCTCGGGAGCATGTTCAATGTAATTCGAACACCCTTTTGCTGATCTAGCGAATCAATAAGGTCGCGTTGAGCGCGCGCCGACATCAGTGCATATTCGGACAGCAACCGGGTGCATTCGCCTGCATTATCATTAGCCATCATTTTAGCGTAGCCTTTTATAAGTTATAAAAGGCTACGCTAAAATGATGGAACGTCATCTAAAACTATTCCAAACTTCAAGTTGATGGCATTAGTAGTTCTTGAGATATCCAGCTGTGACAGATACACAGACAGACTGAGTCGCACCATAAGGGTTTCTTTTTATCATTTTGGTACGGAACCCTAAAAAGAAGCACAAAAAGTATCAATTCTTTGGAATCGAAATCACGATTTGCATTGCTTTTTTGAAAGTTCACTGAAATAGCATAATATGTCATAATTGGCTGCTTAGTTCCATAAGGTATGATAATCATTTAAAAGATTAAATCTGTAACTATCTGCTATATTCGTTTTCTATTCAACCCAGCGAAGTAGTAATGGAATAATTCGACTGTTGTCATACACTGATACATTGTGTTCGTTCTCATCTGAGTATCATTCCTACGAACTGTATGGGAAAAGTTTTTTGCGATTTCTGACCTTTTCTAGTACTCAAACCTCTGTTGGTCCTATAGAATTTTTTGATCCTCGTAAGAAACAAGATCGATTGGCATCAAAAAATGTTTTGTGAAAATTGCCCATTTTCTTGTTGCATATGTGAATGTAGATCATTTTTTTTCTAAAAGTTATAGATAGTCATACTGCTCATCCCCCATAGGAAATAGCGTGATAATTTATATCCTACAGTTTGACCAGACCTATAGGGAATATCTATGCAAAATTTGAACAAAATCTATCTGGGAGTTTTTGCGTGATGCTGGAACATACATTCAGACAAACAGACAAAAATTCTAAAAACTATATTTTCAGGATCAGAATCGTTCCCAGACCCCGTGACAAAAATATTCAATGTACAGTTTTGACTTCGCTACGATTTTAATGTATAGATTAGATTAGATTAAATTAAATATATATGTTTGTATTCGTAATTAAAACACACAAGCCGCGCGTGACGTCTTTCAGAGGCGTGCGGACCAGTGGAGTAATTGCGTAACACATTAACAGTTATGTAGCGTATGCGTAACCCCAGCAAAATATTGCGCCTTAGAGAAAATTGAGTTTTACAGATAATTAGTTCATAGTTAGTTGCAATTTGTTCAAGTATAGCAAAATTTGTTCAAGTTGTATTTTCGAAGTTATTCGAGAAAAACTGATTTTGCTGGAGTAACGTTACCCCAGCAAAATGTTTTTCAAAAAAGGCATTTAGCCTGAAACCAAGTACATGAAAAGATAGCTTTTGATGAGTTGTAAATGTATACCAATAGCAAAATTTTTTCATCTTATAGTTTTTGAGATATTCAAGATTTTGCTGGGGTAACGTTTTGGGATTTTCAAAATCTCGAAAACTGTTTTTCGCAGAAGTTTGAAAAAATACCAGTTATAGGCCTTAATTTGTTCAAATTTGTTCAAACATAAGTATTTCGATTCATCAACAAATGTCGATGTAATTAATTGTTTTTAAGAATCAGAAAAAATCGATTTACTCTTAAATTTGTACGTCTACAAACAAATAAAAAGTAGTTAAATATACCTATCATATACCCTTTTAAGGTGTACAAATCTGAATTACATAACTTTACGCGATATGAAGATATAAAGAGATTTCATAAAATTTCAAGCGGTGTTTCTTTGGCGATCGAATACACAGCTCCCTCTGAATACAAAACGATGGACTATAGAGCACAAATTTGTTCATTTTGTTATAAAACATCTCTGAAAGTTTCAGGTTTAAATCCTGAATGAAATAAAAATTATTCAAAAAACAAGAAAGTGTCAGCAATTCTCATATAAACCGACTTAATTACGGAGGCAACGAAAATGCGAGGATTTCATACTTGAGCGTAACCATCTGAAAAAACGGTATAATAGTAATTTGTACGTAGTACAGTCGCAGGTAAAAGGATTATTGTGGTCGATTTTTATTTGTTCGTTGGAGTTTGAAAACGCTATTTTAGTTGAGACTTCAAAAATACAACATAACGACATTTAATAAGTACATATTGTTATGCATAATAAATCGAAAAGGATAACTTTTTTGGCATATTTTTGTGATTATGTCTATGGTTTTAAATAATTACCACCCCACCTTAACATTTAAAAATACTTAACAAATCTATAGCAAAATTTAATAACCTATACTTAAAACATTTGTGATTTCGGTTAAGTACATGAATATTTTTCTGCTCGACTGTACTCAATATCGGTTATTAGGCTGCTAATTTGGGTAGGACACCCGCAAATATGAAATCGTCGCCTTTTCGTAGCCTCTGTAATTAAGTTGGTTTATAAGAGAATTGCTGACACTTTCTTGTTTTTTGAATAACTTTTATTCCATTCAGGATTTAAACCTGAAATTTTCAGGGATGTTTTATAACAAAATGAACAAATTTGTTCTCTATAGTCCATCGTTTTGTATTCAGAGGGAGCTGTGTATTCGATCGCCAAAGAAACACCGCTTGAAATTTGATGAAATCTCTTTATATCTTCATATTGCGTAAAGTTTTTTAATCCAGATTTGTACACCTTAAAAAGGTATATAATAGGTATATTTAACTACTTTTTATTTGTTTGTAGATATCGATATTTTCTGATTCTTAAAAACAATTAACTTCATTGACAATTGTTGATGAATCGAAATACTTATATTTGAACAAATTAAGGCCTATAACTGGTATTTTTTTTTCAAACTTCTGCGACGACCAGTTTTCGAGATTTTGAAAATCACAAAACGTTACCCCAGCAAAATCTTGAATATCTCAAAAACTATAAGATGAACAAATTTTGCTTTTGGTATACATTTACAATCTTTTTTATTCTATTTTTAAATGATTTAATAGAGTTTATCAAAAAACGTGTAAAGGACACAAAACTAATAATCTTTGCTGACGACACAAATGCGATAGTTACTGCAGACGATACACTGGAATTAGAATCCAAGATCAATGCTCTCTTGAAAGCTTTTGAAAACTGGTTCAGTACTAATAGTTTGACGCTTAATGTATGTAAATAAAACAAAGTGTGTCTTATTTAAGCCCACGGTACGAAATAACGTTAAGTTGGAGATTGGCAATAATGTCGAAATAGTTGATAGTGTCAAGTTCTTGGGTGTGCACATTGATGCATTGTTGAATTGGAAGGTTGAGACATTGTCTATAACGAAGTCTATTAGCGCGGCATGCTATGCGATTAGAACACTGAGGTAAGAATTAAGTTTACCTCAACTTAGAACTGTGTACTTTGCCTTAGTGGAGTCCAGGCTAAGATACAGCATTGAGTTTTGGGGCAATAGCTACAAGTACAACATACAAATGGCATTCGTGATTCAGAAAAGAGCTTTAAGGACTATGCTCCGCATGAAACAGACGGAATCATGTAAAGACCATTTTATTAGATTACAAATCTTGACAGTGCCATGCCTTTACATTTTAGTGTTGCTAACCAGCTTAGTTAAAAATTTGCACAAAATTGAGACTGATGAGCAAAGACAAACTAGAGCTAGCACACGTAGGAAAGATCTGCCCAACACTATTCAACCGAAATTAAAAGTTGTCAAACATAGCCCGAGGTATCAGTCTGTATTTTTATACAACAAGTTGCCTATAGAATTCAAAACCATATACAGTGTAAACTTATTTAAAAGCAAATATAGGACATATTTATTGGGGAAAGGCTATTACAGTATCAATGAATTCCTAGATGACATATGACATTGTAACATATGATTGATCGTACTAATTTGATATTTATTATTTATGATCTCTTATTATTATTATTGTATTGTTGATTTTCTCATTATTATTGTACTTGAATTTTTAATTGCCCGTTATTGTTTTTATTGACTTTTATAAATGTATTTAATGAATTTTATTTTAATTTCAATTATATAATGTTACTTTTTAAATTTTCAACACAATGTACCTATATTGTTATGAAATAAATTACTTATGACTTATGACTTACAACTCATTAAAAGCTATTTTTTCATGTACTTGGTTCCAGGCTAAATGCCTTTTTTGAAAAACATTTTGCTGGGGTAACGTTATTCCAGCAAAATCAGTTTTTCTCGAATAACTTCGAAAATACTACTTAAACAAATTTTGCTATACTTGAACAAATTGCATCTAACTATGAACTAATTATCTGTAATACTAAATTTTCTCTAAGGCGCAATATTTTGCTGGGGTTACGCATACTTATGTAGCAACAACTTTCATATTGATAGTTCAACAACATTCATTGCATTATTTACGTTGTTGAGTAGATGAACTTTTTAACATATGAAGTAATGGATTAGGAATATCCTATATAATCATTCAAATTGTAATTGGAAGTGTGTTACGCAATTAAGGTGCTGCTTTTCGCCGACACTCCGTCGGTCTGCACTAACCGTGAGCTGTAGATGAACTTTTGCCGTTGCTATGAAAGATGGGTCTTTTATCTTCGGGAGTTGTAAACACTTACCTGCCCAGCATGGGGTCATCTGTATTAGCAGCAACGACTAGCGTGTGCAGCGCGGCCAGCGCGTGCGGCGCGGGGGGCGCCAGAGCGGGGGGCGCCAGAGCGGGGGGCGCCAGAGCGGGGGGCGCCAGAGCGGGCGGCGCCAGCGCGGCGCGCGCGGCCAGCGCGGCGCTGCAGGCGGACAGGCGGCGCGCGCGCCACGACACGCCGCCCGCCGACACGCGCCAGTTGCAGTACTCACTGCGCACAACAACCATGGCACTACATTTCCGTTTAGATACTTTCCTTGGATAACAGGCTAATGGCCTACACTTAGATCATAATTATACTTGTCTAGATGGAGCAATGCAAACAAACGACGCCCGAAACTGTCTCCAATTGCGTGACACGTGTGAGTACCGTTCATGTACTTATTGTAGTCAAATTGTCAAGGTTTGCGTGTTTAGGGATGCCTGCTCCAAATTATTAACTTACCCTTTCTCCATTATTTAATAAGATGAAAGTTAAACAAAATAGGTTAAATAAAGTAATTATTTTATAGATTAGTGTTTTATTTAATTTGTTTTATTTACCAAAAAATGTATAAATCAAAACCCATCTCTTTGTGTGTGTTTTCGGAACGGTTTTCTATTTAATTTTATTGCCTGGGCTACGTTATCTAATTTACAAATATGGTGACATCTTATTATAATTTTTTTAGAATGATGAAGTAATGATATTTGTATTTTGTCTCCCATAGTTTCGCCTTATCTCCCTAGTAATAAACTGACAACACCGGCTAATCAGACTAACCTACAAAATAACGAATAAAAATCGTGTTTTCTTAAAATAATTGTGGTTAAATAACAAAACCTACCGATGAAAAGTGATCTTGGTGTTATTACGAGGGCGGCACTGAAAATTTCGGGAATCAAGGAAGAGACACAACATTACTATTTAAAAATGTATTTATTGCGTTTCGAAGTATTCTCTGCGAAATTTGACACATTTTTCCATACGATGAAACCAATCATTGAAGCAACCATTCCATTCGGAAGTTGGGGTCTCCAAAATGGCCGTTTTGTAGGCGTCCACAGCTTCTTCAGGTGATGAAAATTTCTGTCCACGCAATTTATTCTTTATTTTAGGGAAAGTATAGAAATCATTAGGGCTTAGGTCGGGGCTGTACGGCGGATGGTCTAATAATTCTATGTTTTCTTGCTCTAAAAACTCTTTTGTTCTGTGCGCGGTGTGAGAACTCGCATTGTCGTGATGGAGGATGATGCGGCGGTTGCAGTTCTCTTTACGGAGTTCAGAAACGACCTGTGGCAAACAAATGCTAGCATACCATTCTGCATTAACCGTTCTTTGTCCCTCAAGAGGAATAGTCGTAACATGGCCGGTTTTGGAGACAAACGTGGCCACCATTTTTTTTGCAACACTCCGTGAACGAACAATTTTTGTTGGCTTTAACTCATTTTCGAACACCCAAACTCTTGACTGGTTTTTTGTTTCGGGTTCGTACGCATATATCCAGGATTCGTCACCTGATACGATGTTGTATACAGCATTTGAGGATCCTGCGTGGAATCTTTCGAGAGTTCTGACGCACCAAGTAACGCGAGCCGCTTTTTGCTCTTCACAGAGCGAATGCGGTATCCATCGGGAAAACAACTTTTTTACACCTAATTGTTCATGCAAGATTATTTGAATTCGACTCATGCCAATGTCTAAAGTTGCCTGAATTTCGCGGTATGTCACATGTCGATCTTCCTCAATCAGCTTACGCACATCATCAACGTTTTCTTGGGTGACTGCAGTTTTTGGACGACCTTGACGGGGATCATCACTGAGCTTGACACGTCTACGTTGCAATTCAGCAAACCAGCGATAAATTGTGGTTTTGGATGGGGCTTCATCACCAAATGCAGAAATCATCCGGTCAACACACTGTTTTTGTGTTAAACCACTTCGAAAGTCATAATAAATCATCGCTCTTGAATTTTTTCGAGTCAATTCCATTTTCTCAACGACTAAACAAGTTTGACAAAAACTTGTGACAAGACCGAGAATCTTTTTTTAAATAAATAAATGGTATTCGATTTTTAAAACGAAAAAAATGCTTATAAAACGTTCGAAATATCTAATGAACACCATTGGTGCATAACTTTTCTCAGGGTCACGTTCGCAATTGGACGAAATATTTGACATTTATTTCGTACTTGCAACACGATCTGGCTGTTGAATTCGATTAATCGACTAATACTTGACCGGTTGACATTTTAGCGGGAACACCAATAACGAACGAAAAAAAAAGAAAACAAAATACGTCTGTACTCTGTGGTCGTGTGGCGGTGTGGCGCGGTGCTTAATGTAAACATTCATCAAGGTTATTCGTGCGTAAAGTAATGGATTCAATGAGAAAACGGTTTAATCTTAGAAGAATCTTATACAGAATTACTGAGAAATAAGTGTAGATTTCGAATTGAGTGTTAGTTTATCGAAAAGTGATAAATATGTCAGTGAAAAAGTAACGAAAGTTTTGGAATGCACAAATTTTGATCATAAGGCCGCCGTTTTTAGTAAAGTTTTTATGATAAATATTCTTGTATACTGTTTGAAATACACATAAGTAGCTAGCTTATTTATCTACGAACATAATTTGGCTAATAGCTACTGATATTATAGCGTATTGTTATCGTAATCGTATTTCCAAGAGTAAAATTCGGCAAACAAATACCTACAAAAAGGCAATAAAATGGATATAGTATGTTATCCTTAAGAGATAGACACATGCCATCGCGGACTTTTTTGAAGACCTTTATAAGATACATAATTCCACCATACATTATTTTGTTATATCTCAAAGGGTTTAGACAGCGTTTTCGTTGAAAGCTCCCAGGCGGCTTATTTTTTTCCGACACCTCCAACAAATATCGTTAATTCATACAAAAACTTAACAAATTATATACTAAAACCTTCCTCGAGAACCAAGCTATCCATTGGTGAAAACAGCATGAGAATCGGTGCAGTAGTTTTTGAGTTTATCGCGAACAGACAGACAGACAGACAGACAGACAGACGCGGCGGAGGACTTTGTTTTATAATATGTATTCATACAAAAGTGAAAAAGTAACGAAAGTTTTGGAATGCACAAATTTTGATCATAAGGCCGCCGTTTTTAGTAAAGTTTTTATGATAAATATTCTTGTATACTGTTTGAAATACACATAAGTAGCTAGCTTATTTATCTACGAACATAATTTGGCTAATAGCTACTGATATTATAGCGTATTGTTATCGTAATCGTATTTCCAAGAGTAAAATTCGGCAAACAAATACCTACAAAAAGGCAATAAAATGGATATAGTATGTTATCCTTAAGAGATAGACACATGCCATCGCGGACTTTTTTGAAGACCTTTATAAGATACATAATTCCACCATACATTATTTTGTTATATCTCAAAGGGTTTAGACAGCGTTTTCGTTGAAAGCTCCCAGGCGGCTTATTTTTTTCCGACACCTCCAACAAATATCGTTAATTCATACAAAAACTTAACAAATTATATACTAAAACCTTCCTCGAGAACCAAGCTATCCATCGGTGAAAACAGCATGAGAATCGGTGCAGTAGTTTTTGAGTTTATCGCGAACAGACAGACAGACAGACAGACAGACAGACGCGGCGGAGGACTTTGTTTTATAATATGTATTCATACAAAAACTTAACAAATTATATACTAAAACCTTCCTCGAGAACCAAGCTATCCATTGGTGAAAACAGCATGAGAATCGGTGCAGTAGTTTTTGAGTTTATCGCGAACAGACAGACAGACAGAAAGACAGACGCGGCGGAGGACTTTGTTTTATAATATGTAGTGATAGTGATGGAGTTTAGGTTTGTATGGAAAGTGTTGATAATGCCGCTTCTGGCAGCAGGCGCCCAGGCATCTCCTTGCTCTGTGAGTTTGCCTTTTTGTTATCAATGATAGATTGATTGGTTATTTAAAGTCAACATTTGAAATACTTTTCTTTGTCCCAATTTTATAGCAGGAGTTTATTACCCTCTTTTGTAAATATTTATTAACACAAATGTATTTTGATTACAATAAGGTTAAAGACATCATAAATACGTTACGTCATAATAATAATTATTGTGTTCTATTTGTTCAATTGTACGCGTAACGCGACTATACCTTTGTTTGCACAAAACAACACTTTTAATTTCAAAACCCAGTAAAAAATAACTGTCTCATCGTAAAAATAATTAATACAGTTTAATGACCTCATCATACTATTACCTATACTTAGTTATGATTCATCAATAATAAAATAACGAAGACTGATAACAGTTTTAAGATCACTAATACGATAAACAAACAAAATTAAAACGAACATTTACGGAAGTAAATAGATATTAATTACAAAAATGAATTTGTGGACAAAATAAAAAGTTTAACAAAAATACGACTTGATACGATGCCTCCAGAGAGATTTGAACTCTCGACCCCTGGTTTACAAGACCAGTGCTCTAACCCCTGAGCTATGGAGGCGTGTGGTAACGTGATCTTATTTAGCACCTAATGAAGTGGCATGATTGTTAACTAACTTACGGTTTCTTGTAAGTAACAGAAACCAATGTTGCAGAAGGCTTTTTGGTGTAGAGGATAGGTAACGATTTCCTGTCTGCTAAAATAAGTAATGCGATTTACTTCATGACGGCCAAATGTAGTACATTATGGGAAAAATGGCTACATTATCAAGAAAGACGTAGGTGTGTTAAAGGGACCCTTACTATCAACGCCTCCTACTCCCAGAAGTTTTGTGTCCTTTCCCAATTTCGAAGTAATGAAAGTTGGTCTTTTGAGAACTCTCTAATGTAGTTTTAAGTGAAAAGCAATTCACCGTTAAAAAAAAAGCAGTGTGTGTCGGACCACGCACACAGAAGGGTTTTTAGTAGTTGGGATGAATTAATCCCAAGAACAAACTTAATATTGTAGTAGTTGAAAAACATGTTCTCCGTCGTGTAATATAGTTTTTAGTGAAGAGGAATTTACCGTTTAAAAAAAACTACTTACCTACCTGATCTTATGTTAAAACTCCTATGCCCTTTATCTGTAGCGGTCAGTAAGAGGCGTATGATGAGAAAAAGTTTAAAAGAACTCCAAGTTTGTTGCCTCCAGAGAGATTTGAACTCTCGACCCCTGGTTTACAAGACCAGTGCTCTAACCCCTGAGCTATGGAGGCGTATGGTAAGGTGATGTTATTTAGCATCTAGTGCTGAAGTTCGATAAACATTGTGTTATTTATTTATTTACTACTTGACTATTCGCGTAACTATGTGTATACTAATATAGATAAAATTTGACTGTGTTAGTATCTTCGGAAGTACTGATCCGATTCCGAAAATTCGTTCATTAATGATATATTTTATGTTAAAACAAGAAATTTCACGTGGACGAAGTCACGGGCTGTAGCTAGTTGTTTATATTTACGTCGTCGCGTGCCATATGAATATGATGTTAAATAAGGAAAAAAAATCATGAAGTTTTAGAGTTTGTAAACTGGATTTTTTATTATATAGTACACACTGACTGGAATCACGCGATTGAACTATGTGGGTGTTTCCGGGAAATAAAGTTATTCAAAATAAACACGAATATATTTTCCATGCATTCAATAGGTATTGTAAAGAATAAATAAAATTATAATTTTACTGCAGTGTACATAAAAGGCAAACTATCGCAGCACTTTGCAGGTCTGGATAAGATGATCCTGACCACTTCTATTTATTTCCGATTAGACATGGTGTTTTAACCGTTGAACAATTTTCTTCTCGCTTAATGCTGGTAGTATAGTGTCAGCATAAGATTTGAAGCAGTCCAGTCCAAAAAAAGAGACTTCAACCCCTGAGTTTGTTTTGCCATTTCTTCTCAGTGAATAGTCAGATAAGATAGGTCAGTCTCGTGCCCTTGAAACTGGCTGAACAAGTTATGGCAGTCCAAAACTGGGCAGAGGATATTTGCGTCGAACCGTGGCGCTGTAACTTTCGTGGCCGAGGTAATGAGACTCATTAATCACTTCAACGTTCCTGCCTTACCCGCCTCTACTGATTGCAAGCTTGTTACTCTCCGAGCATGACTTAATAGCCTTAACAGAGATAAATCTGGACAATTCAGTTCAGGATTCAGAAATGACAAGCGGAGATTGGAGCATCCTACGCAGAGACAGAGTGACCCTAGGTGTCGGCTTGTTGCTTGCTTCGCGCCCCGGCCTTACCATGAAGAGGCGGCGAGATCTCGAGACTAACCGTGGCGAAGATTTATGGGCTACGATCACAATTTTCGGCCTTAACATATCACTGTGTATGCTGTCTGCGTAAAGTCCACTACAATTGATGAAAATTACATGACGTGGTTCTGCAAGGTTGAGAGAATCATCTCCAATTTGCACGGAACTATAATGATTTTAGGCGACCTTAACTTAAAAAGTGCATCTGCTAATACATAATTCTTTAATTAACTATTCATGTAATTTTTGACGTTCAAAAGTGCATCTTCATGCCTATTTGAAATAAATGATTTGACTTTGACTTACTTTTATTTTTTAAGCTTTTGTAGTCTAGCTGAGATGAATGAAGAGGTGAAAAATGCGTGGGAGTAAGTTAGACGTAGTGTTGGCTCGGGAGGGTACCCGAAGTAAACTGCGAGCATGTCAAAGGAACGGAGCTGGCTCCCATCGACTTGTATCACCCTCCGTTAGATATTGCGATTACCATCACACCACACCACACGACACGAATTAATCTAATTCGTTCTGCTCCATGGCAAGACGTTTTTCGCTGTAATGACGTACCCTCCGCTGCTGGTAAGCTTTACAAAATAACTTATGACTTATTTGATTCCACCATTCCAAAGAAGATGTGAATGATCGTTGGAAATAGGCGGTATCCAGTCTGATTTATTAGAGATATAGTTAACGGTACTCAGCGTAAAACTAAACTGCATAATAAATGGAAAATTTCGCGATGTGATATTGCATATGCGGAGTTTAGTGCTCTGCGATCGAACCTAAAAGCAAGAACCCAGAACGCCTACAGGTACTGTAATACTTTAGAGGATAACATAGGCAAAAATTCGGACAGTTCTGGCAGCATGTCTCGATGCCCAACACGGTTTTCGGCCGGGTCACTCTGTAAATTCGAATCTACTGATTCATGTAAACAACGTATCCAGCGGCTTGGACATCGGTACGCAGGTTGACAGTCTGTATTTCGATTTCCGCAAAGCGTTCGACAGAGCTGACACCGATGTGCTCTTGACAAAGCTGTGGGCCATCGGTTTCTCGTCCGGTCTTCTTCACTACTTTTCCGACTACCTGCGGGATCGCAAGCAGTTTGTCAGGCATGGCTGCTTCGAGTCCAAGCCTTATACACACACACGCTCGAGCGCGAGTCAGGGATCAGTGTTAAGGCCGCCTCTATTATTGATAAAATCAATGATCTCATAGCAAATGTTAAGTTTGTCAAATGCCTTCTATATGCCGACGACCTGAAGCTTGTCTCACACATCAGAACAGATCTAAACTGCAAACTCCTAGGGAATACAAAGGGATATTGACGCTGTCTTTGAATGGAGCGTATTGAACAAGCTATTTTTCAATACTAAAAAGTTCTACGTCATGACGTACGGTAGAGGGTTACGTTACGACACAGCAAACTCGAGTCCAATGCATGTGTTTAGCCCCCCTATACAGCGACCTACTGATGCTTGAAAAGTTCCAGAAAACCTTCCTAAGATGCCTTTTCCAAAGGTTATACAATTACTTTTCCTATATGTACCCTACCAAGTATCTTTTAGGGATGTTGGGCTTTACTCATTAGGTGAGAAGAGGCTTTTCAGCTCACGGTAGCCTATAAAAACGTACGGGGACCAGACTGCCCAGAGCTGCATGGCCTTTTTTGCCGACTATTTGTGCCCGACAAATACATCGGACACCGTCCGAGTCGCCGGCACAATCTTTTTGCGCAACCGTCATCCAAAACTGTTGCCAGAGCTGAATCCCCAGTGTTTCGTAATTTGAAGATGCTCAACGCCCTTCTGACTGCCAACTCTGAATGTGATGTGTTTGCGGATGAATGGAGTAAAATTATGCATAAATTACTGGTGTTCTGCGAGAGAAAGTATGCAAGGGAGTCCACTGTTCCATGTTAGTTTTAATTAAATTATATACAAAAATGGTTTTTTTTATGTTTTCAGGTTAATTAATGTAATAATTGGTGTTGTACCATTTTAATAACTATAAATAAATGAAAAGAAATGTCGACATATTTTTTTATGACGGGTAGGAATGATTCCGATTTACAATTTACAGAATAAACCATATCCTTTCATTGCCAGGGCCCCGGCACTTACTTGAGCGAGATGGTGTGCGGCAAGCGCGCGTCCAGCGCCCACGCCAGCAGCGCCAGCAGCTGCGCGCACAGCGACAGCGCCGCGCACGCGCGCGCCGCCGGGTTCACGCCGCACGCCGGGCCCGACGCTAGGCACTCCTTGTTCTGTCGCACTGGATAGATATGCAATGGTTCATTTTAAAACAACCTAACTCGAAAGGAACTCTAAGGTCCACTGGTACCACATTGTTTCTATCAATCGGTTGATGATGGTAGAGAGACAGAAGAAGGAGTACAGAGAATGATGTTTTACATTATGTTTAGCGGTAAACGTATATTGGTGCAAATGGGTCTTAGTCTTTCCAGCAAATATTTTTACAGGCAGTGGGCCGGCCGTATCTTTCGAAGGACCGATAGCCGTTGGAGGAAACCTTGAATGTAGACTGCGAATCGGCAAGCGTGTTCGCGTAGTGTGGGATGCCACTTAGCTAGAAAGAACTTAAAAAAAGCGGCGGATTAGACTGGATGCGGAAGGCGGAAAGTGGGTTATTGTGGCGTAACTTGGGAGAGGCCAGCAGTGGACTGAAATAGTCTTGAAACTTTATGAAGAAATGACTGTGATTTAGCAATACTCACGCCAGTCGGCAACTTGTGAGTAGTCGCCGTCCGTGTTGATCCAGGGCGCCACGATGTGCAGCTGCGGCCTGTTCGGTGGCTCCTCCTCATTGTCCTCGCCTATGAACTCCATGTCTTCTATACTTTCACTGAAATTACAACAAAACCGCTGATATTCCATAGAAAATGCGCAGGAAGGGTCGCCTTCTAGTTTGTTTGGGTCACCGTCACCAATAGACATCTGTTAATACTAGATACATTGCAAGTGCATCGCCACTTCCCAACTCAGAGACTAAAGTAAAACGTCTTATGTGCTTGTGACTACATCAGCAACCATATCCTTCAAATCGATCACAGAAAAACTGTTTTGCAGTAGAAATAGGTAATTAGACTAGACAGTGAAACGATGCATAGGTATCCCAGAACTATCATACACGTTCTGGAGTCAGTCAAGGATCATTCGTGGGATTATTTGATCTGAGTCCTGGGACCGCTTCTTTTCTTGATAATGATCAACGACCTTCCTTTAGTTATTCATCACGCCAGAAGGCAAAATCAAAATATTTTATTTCATATAAACCTACATGGGCACTTATGAAACGTCAGAAGTTAGGTGCACGGTTCCAAGTGTAAGCAGATGATTTAAAACTCTTCTGAAATTCACTCTGAAGCCGATTGTCTGGCGATGCAACGTGATATTGAAGCGATATTGGAGTGGAGTGCTCAGAAAAAAATGGAATTTAATTCTTCCAAATGCTTCGTCATGAGTTTTACTCGAGCACGAAACCCTATCACCTTTACTTATAAAATTAATGACAGCACTATTACTAGAACAACTACCTGGGTGTCACATTTGACAGCAAGCTAATATTTCATGATCACATGGTATCAAAATCAAAATCAAAATATTTTATTTCACATAAACCTACATGGGCACTTATGAAACGTCAGAAGCTAGGTGCACGGTTCGAGTTAGTCGTTTCCTATGGAGAAGAGCCGGCAAGAAACTCCACGGTTACTCTTTTAAAAATAATTGGCTTTACAATATTATTAAATAACAGTGATCATAGGTATGGGAGGACAGTGTAGGCCTTTCAACAATTACCAGGTACTTAACAAAATAGAAAACCGCCAACAAATCTACACTCTACTAGGCCTACAACGTTCTCACATTCACAAAATATAAAATAATCTAAGTATATAAAATATTAATGACATGATTGCAATTACAACTACAGTAACATATCTGAATAAATATCATGTCCACAAAAGCCACTAATAAAGAATTGGAATTCGATTTGTAGTTAAATAATGTCAAATAATGAAAAGATTATGTCAAGGAAGTATGTAAAATAAAAAAATTCTAAATAAACATCGTTACTTGGGAGCAGTTAAAAGACATTGATATAGTTATGTTGTTTATGAGGTACCATGGCCACATGTGCAGAAGGAATTATTGCCAAACTTCCTTGTCTTCAACGTAGTCTTTTATCTTATAATATGCTTTTTTGATAAGGACACGTTTGATGTGGGTTTTGAACTTTCCGTCGCTAAGTTCTGTAACCGACTTTGGCAACTTGTTATAAAAGCGGATACTGTTTATAAGAAATGACTTGCTAGTTTTAGTTAATCTGAATTTGGGTATCACAATTTCATGTTTACTACGTGTATTTATATTATGGAAATCGCTTCTTATTTTGAAAAGTCCTAAGTTTTTGCGAACATACAAAATACTTTCTAAGATATAAAGAGAAGGCAAAGTTAGTATATCAATTACTTTGAATTTATTTGTAAGGGACTCACGAGGACCCATTTTATAAATCGCGCGGATTGCTCTCTTTTGTAGAATGAAAATGGAATCTACGTCAGCTGCCGATCCCCACAGCAGAACGCCATAAGACATAATACTGTGGAAATAAGCAAAGTATACTAACCTAGCTGTGGCTATATCAGTTAACTGCCTTATTTTTCTTACTGCATATGCAGCTGAACTTAATCTACCTGAAAGAGCTCTAATGTGGGCGCCCCATTGCAATTTCGAATCTAAAGTAATTCCTAGAAATACAGTTTCCGTAATAGCATCTAGTTTCTTGCCATCAAGTTTTAAATTTAGACCCACTTGGGGTACATTTGGTAATGAGAACTTAAGACATTTCGTTTTATTCGCATTAAGCAAAAGATTATTAGCTGCGAACCATTTTGAAAGAACAGCGAGACTATCGTTGACATGTAAGACATCCGTGTCTTTTCTATCTATTTAAAAAATTAGAGATGTGTCATCAGCAAATAGAATTATATCCGATAAGTTAGCCATCATGTAAGGAAGGTCATTAATATAAACTAGAAATAGGTCGGTAATCGGTAGCAAAAGATTCATTTTGGCGATTAGGTTTCATTCTGCGCAATGCTAAAGATTTCAGCAACATAAGCACCATTAAATCTATTTTTAATGTATCTACTTGATCGCAGCAAACTAGAATCCAATGCATGCGTCTGGAACCTGCACGAAAAGAAGTACACTACTCATAGATAAGGTATAAAAAGCTTATCTTAGGTATCTATATAAACGGTTTTAATGGATAATGGTGCGGATTCCCTTGTTCACAAACTAAACTAAATTTAAGTTTAGTGCATCTTTTTCTTACTATTTCATTAAGAAAAGGACATAAGATAAATTTTAGTTTAGTCCTGTCAAATTAATCAGCGCCTGTCACTACTCCATAGAAGTTTAGACGTGATTAAAAACTTGCCGACTAAAATTACGTCAATTTACGTCCAGCGCTGATTAATTTGACAGGACTCAACTAAAATGTATCTTATGTCCTTTTCTTAGTGAAATAGAAAGAAAAAGATGCACTGAACTTAAATTTAGTTTAGTTTGTGAACAAGGGAATCGGCACCATTCTCCGTTTATGTTGCCTTCGAACTTTCTTTTAGGCTGTTTAGGATACAATTCTCTCAAGGTTAGGAAAAAAAAAACGACCAAATCCATACTTCCATACTAATATTATAAATGTGAAAGTAACTCTGTCTGTCTGTTACGTTTTCACGTCTCAACCGCTGAACCGATCGTCATGAAATTTGGAAGAGATATAGCCTGGGATATAATAAATATTGGAGAAGGACATAGGCTACTTTTTTACGCGATAACCGACATCCACGCGGGCGGAGCCGTGGGCAAAAGCTAGTTATTAATATGTGTAAGATCCTTCACAGAAAAACAGATGATCCTAAACTGCACGACTGTCCCATCTTTTTGCTCCAATAAACTATAGCCGTAAGAGGCACAGATTGTTCGCCGTGCCTCGGAGTGGAACCGTTGTTATTTTGCCTTAGGCGAGGTTCTTCAAGTTAACCTCTAGGAAATGTAATTTTAATGTCATTTTATTTAGAAACGGTAGTGATTAAAAACGTGATAAAATTATATGTTGCTTTTGAGACCTTTCTGTAGGTACGTCGGGTACTAGTTACATAATTAGATAAAGTTCGCTCGATAGAAAAAAAATCCAAACATACCCTTATTTAGTAGATTATAATCATTTTATTTCAATATTATACCACATTATGTATTGAAAATCACATCAAAATAAACGTCTATGATGATGTAATGTCCGTCGGGTTTAACATTGTTAATATCGTAAAACATATCGCACACCTAGATCTAAACTGAGACAACTCAAAAATCGTTAATTTTGAGTTATGTTTGTATTCGAATGCTTGGTGATCATACGCAACTATCAATAAATGCTTATAAAATTAATCGCTAGATGGCGTTAACTTTCTTTTGTTGAATCAACGTTTGTCACCAACAACAAGTCAAATCAACAAGACAAGTCTATTGTCAGTTGACCTTCACTAGTTATAAGGAGTGCACGTATTAACAAGAACGAAAACGCGGGTATTTTGAATTGTTACAGTTTTGACGAAACGTATACGTGACGTTAATTCGAGTTGTTACGGTATTGGTGAATTGTTCTGCCATATTACATAAGGATATTTTGACTTGTTCCAGTTTTGTTTGATAAGGTACGTAAATATTTAGTAACTATTTTGATTTGACTTTGTTTTGATGGATCAACATGTAAAATTCTAGTTATCCTACTATTGTTGAAACAAATTTATTTTAATGTTTTTTAAATACATAGTGTGATATTTTACATGCATTGCATAAAAATCGTTCACGGTATTATAAATTGACTGTTTCCAATACACTGTTTTTAATAACACTATTTACTGCTTTGTATTTAAAGATTTTTTTGAGTTAACTCACTATTGCTGGATAGTTATAATTTACAATAACTGCTTTTTCTATTTCAGAGAAAAATGAAGCGAGGCCGTTTTCTTGTCAATATTATCAATGAAAGATATAAAGAGAACCCATTAACAGCTAATAAAGAAGACTTAACTACTACTGTAAATGTAGAAGTACAAAAAAGAAAAGAAAATATTCCAATAAACACAAGTGTGATAACTAAACCAGGCCATAGCAGACATATTGAAAGTGATTTTAGTATATCGCCAAGTGAAGAAAGTTTCGTAGAGGACTCTGATAATGATCCAAGTTATGTCCATCAAAAGAAGAAGACTTTATCCCGTAAAGAAATTCCTTCTTCATCTTCTTCAAGTGAAAATACGTCATCAAACTCTTCGAATTCTAGCGATAGTTCTAGTAGCAGTAGTTCTGATTCTGAAACTGACACCAGGGCAATTACTCACACTGTAGCACAGCCTCAGAGCCAAGAAGTTTTTGAAATTGAAACCACGGCTGCTACTGATACTGCTGGACAGCCTCAAACTCAAAACGTTGTTGATACTGAATACAGGGATGTAACTGATACTATTGCATAGTCTCAGAGTCATGTTGTCAATGAAGTTAGTAATGATCAGCCAAATGAAGAAGTAAAAAGAGGAAAAAAGAGGTTAAGAAGAGAATCAGCATGGAAAGCTAATATTTGTAAAGTCCTGAGGAATTCTGGTAAAGCCTACCAATCTTTATCAAAAAACCAGAAAATCGTTTCTGAGAAAAAAGTTCGCCCGGCTTGTGGCGAAAGATGCAGACAACGTTGTAGTTTGAAGATTAACGAAGAAACAAGACAAAACATCTTTGATGGTTATTGGGGCCTAGCAGATCTTCAGAGGCAGAGGGAGTATATAATCAGGCATACTCAAGAAATCAAACCAAAGTACAGGTATTCTTGCACACAGGAGTATAGAAATCTTAATAAAGCATTTAATTTCGAAGTGGCTGGCAATAAAATCCGAGTGTGTAAGGCTTTTTTTAAGGCCACACTTGACTTGAGTAACACATCTATTACGACTGCACTCCGTAACAAAAATGATGCCGGTATTGTAGCCAATGATTTTAGAGTCAAACACGGTAATCAACCAAAAATTGATGCGGGAATTAAAGAAAGTGCCTCATTACTTGAGGGCTCAAACATCAAGGGAATTTATTTGCAGTGACAAATCCCTTGCAGACTTATATCGCGATTACAAAGAATCTCGTGAACTCAAACAGTTACCTTTCGCCACGAAGTCAACCTTTAACAGAATATTCAATACAGAATTTAATATTGCATTTTAAATTATAAAGATGATCAGGTTGTTTTTACGGGGCTTAAAAAGCTTACAATAAAAAAATACCTCTCTCTGAAGCAAAGATAAAAGACATTAAGGATCTTGTAACAAAACACGCTATCCCACAGCTTTATGTACATTCTTATTTAAAAAATGTAATTGGTGATATTATCTGATTGCTTTTGAAAATTTTGTGTTTATTATAAAAAAAAACTAATGTGTCTTTTAGGTAACTACAGCCTTTCTATACCTAAGAATTTATAACCTTTTTATTTTTGTCTGTTATTTAGTAATAATAGACAGATGTTTTGTTTTGAATAGGAAAAGTGATAATCTCCTGTTTTTAATTGTTGATCTCTATCGTGCCATACCAAACGATGCCTATTAGTATTGTAAGAAGTTTGTACAAGAATTTAATTCTAATTACCATTCAATAATTTGTAAGATGTTTCTATTTTTAATTAATATTAGGCTAAAATTCTTAAAATTTACATTTTAAGATTTTGAGACTGATTTTGTGATTTATATTAGCATCGCATTACATGAAAGTTTTATTTTTATTTATCTGTTTAAGATTAAAGTCATTTTTGATTATGAGAGAAAAATATCTCAATATTTTGCTTCCTTTTAACTTTGGAGATTCCTTTTTTCATTGGTAGTAACTGTACATTAATGTATAACTTTTAATGTATGGTTTTTATTAATGTTTCATTATTAATTTATGTTGTACCACTTGTTTAGTACACTTTTGTTTGAATAATTGTTTACATAATTTTTGTACTAATATAAGTACAACTCAAAATTATTCAATAAAACTGTTTCAAGTCTAAATGGTGTTTATTTTTTATACATAGTCACCACCCTAAAGTGTAACAACACGAAAAACAGTGATTATCGATAAAAAGGATTGAATTTTAGCCCCAGTTTTTATACAGTGACATTTTACAATCTATTTATTATCTAGAATCAAATTAAATTGTGTAACTTCTCTAACAAAAAACGCAGATATACGTTTTTATCGTCTCCTGAAAAATGACCTTTTTTGAGTTGTCTCAGTTTAGATCTAGGTGTGCGATATAATTTTCAACCCAAAATTAACGAAATTCACGGCATAATTTACTCGCGCCCAGCTGCCACCTCTAGAACAAAAATACACGCTCGATGAACCTCGCCTTAAGTATCTTACGAACAGGCGCGACACAAAGACACCGGGTGCCGCGCGACGAGCGGTCTCTTTGTGTCTCTCTTTGTACGAGGTAAATGAAATGAACGCTTTAATTTTATAATTATCAAATTAAATAACTGTACTTAATATTAATTTTTTTTAAATTTTATTTTAGATTTTATCTTACTACCCTAAGATAAAATCTCACATCAATCGAAATTCTTCACACAGATTATGAAAACATACTGTTAGGATTTTCCTTCTTTGACTGATAGAAAGAAAAAGAAAGAAAATAGGTTTATTTGCGGTAAATATGACGCAAAAAAAAAAAAAAAACTAGTTGGAGGAAAATATGCGTCACATCACGCAAAACGGCCATCGCTCAGCATAATGCTGCGACCCTGTGTGAGTCAGAGCTCCAGCGCCGGTTTTCAGCGACGGCGACAGTGTAGTGTATACAAATTAAGCTGTAATTAATGATAATGTATCTAAGATAAGTAGAAATTCTATTGTCTTATCGTAACACAGTTATAATGGCCCAGATAGATATAAACGATATACTGATAATGGCCTAAAATCTTTTTTCATCCTGCTGCACAATTTCATTGTTAATTTTATGGTAACTTGTTCTAACAAATAAATATAGGAAGAGGTTGAGAAAAAAGGCCAAGTTACCTTGTATCGTACGTCATATAAACAGGAAAGATGTACTTTGTGAGCTGCCGTATCCGTGACCTACGTAAAGCTGCCAATGACTCTGCTTGTTCGTTGTACGTACTGACTTTGTTCTCCAGCTCCATTCGCTGCATCTGAGCATGTTTGCCGAGGCTTGACACCCGTTTATTATACCTCGGTAACTTTAATATTAACTCATTGTTATGACTTTTTAGTTCTGTTAGTTCTCTCTGTTTCTCCTCAATATTGCTCCGTCTTTGTTCTATAGCTAGTCTGAGGAGGTCTAGTTTGTCTCTGGACTGCTTGGCTTCTGTCAATAATGTGTCCTTCTTCAGTTTAGAAGCTAATAATTTTTCGCATCGGTCCAGCACATGTTTTCGGTTGACTTTTACACGGAGTAGTTTTCCTTGTTTTTCTGCATATCTGTAGAGTTAAGTTTTTGATCAATAAGTATTGAGTGTGTCTACATAGTGTATTATTTGGCTTTATATCAACTGACTCCCATTGCTGGGTGGAAACTTTGCACTAGCACACAAGTGCATTTGCAGTGAAAGATCTAGACAGGTGTATGTATTTCTATGCTTTGGGAACATAAAGTAAAACCTGTTTATTAATTATATTAAATTGTATGAATGCAGTTTTTTAGTAAGTAAGTGTAGGTATACTATCTGAACAACCTTGTGCAGTAAAAATACAATACAAGTCTTTGTTATTCTATTACAATAAAATTAGTTATAGGTGTAGGTATACATATAACTAATTTTATTTTAATAGAATAACAATTTACTGCACAAGGTTGTTTAGATAGGTCAGATTGAAAATAACATTTTCTTCAACATCATAACAATCCTTTTGTTGTTTGTTTGGATAGATAGTCTGATAAAATTCTAATAAGATTATGTTGGTAGTAAAAGTTCCAAGAGATTCTTAGATTAATATATTCAAAAAGCTGAGTCATAAAGTTGACTGTTGAAGCCTCAACATGCTACTACAACAAAATTTACAATTCAAGGTTATGGTAGTTTGTAAACACTAATCAAATAATATCTGGCATCACAAAAATGACATCGTGTTTCTGCAGCAAATATCGTACTTCTTATTTATCTCAACGCATTGAATCAGTGCAAACAGCATTTCCGCATTGTTTACAAATAAATTCGACGCATAAGGTGACTCAAACGTAACGCGCAAATGGCTATCTTTATAGCAATCGAAAATATAATTCGCACTCAATGCACAGATAGTCTGACTGTGATAAATATAGTAGTTCATTGTTATTGCTGCGTAACTGAGGTGAAAGAACCAACCTGTCCGCGTAAGGCATTGAGGAATGCACGAAATTGCCCGCCCTGACGCAATCCGAACAGTAAAAGTTCTTTTTCACGGTGTAACAGAGAAGGCATTTCTTGTAGAGGCCATCACTCTCCGTGGAAGACACTCGGAAGTCCCGGGGTGCTTCACTTTCATTAAAATAACTCAACGCCATAGCATCCACACACTTTTTCACTTATAGATTTGTATTTTGTAATGTTGAAACACAAGTACTTGTCATTTGTCAATGTCAGCTGGCGATGTGCATAGATAATATAATATTAAACGACTTTACGTTTCGTTTTGCTGTGTAGTAGGATGGTCAATCTAAAACTAAAAGAAAACTAAATAGAAAATATATGATATGCAAGGAAAATAGGCATTTTTAGGGTTCCGTACCAAAATGGTAAAAAGGAACCCTTATGGTGTGACTCAGTCTGTCTGTCTGTCTGTCACAGCTGAATATCTCGAGAACTACTGATGCTATCAACTTGAAATTTAGAATCGTTTTAGATGACGTTTGCCCAACTATTTTACAAATAGGAAAGAAACAAAAAAGATTATCTATTTTTTGCAACAGGGACTGAAAGGTGGTCTTAAAAATTCGAAATGCGGCTATTAGGGCATGTGGGGTATCATATGAAAGAACGCTGTTTGCACATTCTCAAACATTTTTTCTTTTTTCTTTAGGCCGCATAGTTTTCGACTTTTGATGAAAAATGTAAAACAAATACCGTACCCCCCCTTATCTCCGAAGTTTGCATAGAGAAAAATCTGAAATTATTCTATGTGATAGAAGCTTATGTAAAGATTACAGGAAAATAAAACTATGTCTCTAAATAGCACACTTTTTCAGAAATCAACAAAAATTACATTAGTTCGTTTATCTGTCAATAGATGGCGATGAACTAAAACTGCAATATTCTACACCGCAGTGTTAAAATTCTCTCACTCTCTTTTTTTCTTTCTGTGTTATTTCTCTCTTTTATTCTCATTTAAATTTTTTTTTCACTAGTTTTACAGATTAGTAGTTTTTACATTAGTTCTTTTATCTGTCAAGAGATGGCGACCTAAGACTGCAATATTCTACACCGCAGAGTTAAAATTCTCTCTCTCTCTTTTTCTCTTTCTGTGTTTTTTTCTCTCTTTTCATTCTCTTTTCTATTTTTTTTCCTCTTTTCCTTGCTGATGAAATTTTTTTCACGTTTCACAACCAAAATGTCCTCCTTCCTACATATTAGCAGGTAGCAGGTTGCTTTGGGCGGGGTTTGCATGGGGTCTCAACTCGAACAAATTATAATTAGGTAGTCTTGAAAAAATTCACAGATGGCAGCATAGGTAACAATTGAGGCGTCTAATTGCAAACCCCGCTAAAACGATTTTTCTGGATATTGAGTTATTGATGAGTTTTAAATTCAATAAAATGTAATCGCACTCCTTGGTGCATGACACATTTACACAAGTCTCCATTGGTCCGCCATACTATTCGTAAGGTCACTTGGTGCAAAAGCAAGCGCTGTGATTGGTTGTTTTCGTTTTAGAGGAATTTGAATTTTACCCATGCCATTTATAGTAGATTTTGTTACCAAGCATAAGGTTAGAGGCTCAATTTAGTACTGTTAGAGAGAGATTTGCTCGGAAATGAGTTTGTCACTTAGTACAGAATTGAGAAAACTTTCAAAAGAGAGAATAAAGTCGGTTTCAAGGTAAAATCGTTTTAGCGGGGTTTGCAATTAGACGCCTCAATTATGAAATTAACAATCAATAAAAAGCGTTACCTATGGGCGGATTTTGGCTGAAGTAACAGTAGTAAAAATCAAAACTTCCTTGTTTAATGTTGATTTATCTATTTACACTCATAAATCACGAGAATGACACCTAGTATCTAGGCCGACTTCTAGATGGCGTTGTAAAACTACAGTCTCTGACAATTAGTGAGTCGCTGATGCTGCCATGTGTTAAAAAATTTAGGAAAAAAAATAGCCAGCTCAATAGCCAGCCTTAGGGAGGCCGAGGTGTCATTTATTTGTATGGGATTGGGTATCTGTACGTAATATTATATTATGTGTGCTTTGGGTGAAGTACAGTTGTAGTTTTTCTGGGCTCCGGCTGGTACGGAACCCTCGGTGCGCGAGTTCGACTCGCTCTTTGACCGATTTTTTTTACAATCTAGAGGCAAACTAACATTGTGTGTGTGAGGTGTAGAGTACAATATATTTACTTATCAACTTTAACTCTATGGAATCTGATTTGTTTTTTGTGTGAGCATTTCGACGGCTCCTAAGTATACTGAGTCAACTGTACTTCTAATAATATGAACGTTTTTAACACAGGTGGATAGTAAATAATGTAATTATTTGTAATATCCTAAAAAGTACAATTGCCGAAATTTGTTAGTTGACTCAGTATACTTAGGAGCCGTCGATTTGTAAGTGAAAAGGTTCTCTTTCTTTAGCTTTCTTTCTGTTTGTTTTTCTAGTCGTAGGGGGCAGCACGGTACAGCGTCGCATAGATAGAATACAAGCTGCCATTGTTTTTCACTATATCTAATAGACGAACCATGAACGAACGAACGACCACTGGTAAAAAAACTGCTTTAAAATTCAATAAATTTTGAACGTTTTATTTTAAGTAGGTATAGGTTATTTTGTGTTGGTTGATTTTATGTTCTTTTTTTGTGGAAAACAGAAGGCGGACGACAGAAATAACCTGATCACAGTTTAAAACCAATTCCAGAATGATCCTCCTGACTGAAAAACTTCAGAAATGTTAATAAAATTACAGCACTGATCTAATAATGATAATACAAAACACACACAGCAACAACATCGCTGTAAGTTACATTATATCACATCACAAGTGTCTGTTATTTAAAGACAACAGACTTAGTTCTTTACGCAGCATCACCTGTATACGAATTTCTCGTATAAATGTCTTCAGGTTTCAAAAGAATAGCACAATATTGTTAGTTCTTGACGAAATATCTGGTTTCCAATTTTTTTCTTCTGAGAGCTCTCTCCCATAGTTTTCTACTTTTAACATCTTTGGGGAATACATGGGTCCCAAGATTTCCAACGGGGCATAATATTTAATCCATACTAATATTGTGAAAGTAACTCTGTGTGTCTGTCTGTCTGTCTGTATGTTACGTTTTCACGCCTAAACCGCTGAACGATCGCCATGAAATTTGGCAGAGATATAGCCTGGGATATGGAGAAGTACATAGGCTACTTTTTTACGCGATAACCAACATCCACGCGGGCGGAGCCGCGGGCAAAAGCTAGTTATGAATAAAAGACGTGGATTGCTTATAAAAAAAAAAATCGCAGTCATAAGGACTGCCGACAGAAGTGAAAACTTTGGGATAACTGTTCTTTGTCTGTTGTTTAACAAAAATCATGGTACTCGCGTCATCCTTACCGACCGCTTTCAATGAGCTATAGGTATGTATTCTGTGTATATAGGTATGTGTACTTTTTGAGTGACCAAAAATCATGGAACTCGTCACCAAACGCTTTCTCCGAGCCAACGCTTTCGCGATTTTCACTTTACACTTTTATCGGCAGTCCCCAAAGACTGCCCTGTTTTTTTTTAAATTGTTCCTTGAAGTTCGAGGATGGTTTATACGAAGAGAAAAATTTGAAAATTGGCTCGGAAAAACGTAAAAAATGAATAGCATTACTATGAAAATAAATAAACGTACGATTCATGTAATTTTTGTCAAAATTACAAATTTTTGATTGTTTGAATAGTATCACAAACTTATCTGTTCTGGTAGATTAGGTACAGACATTTTTATTAAAGATGTCATCACAACATGTACTTACATTTTAATAGCGGCGCCATCACCAGAATTTAACCGGAACAGATAATTTTGTGGCACTATAATGAGGTTTTCTAAGTTATTATTTTGTTTAGTTAGTAGCTCTGTTAAATCTTCATTACTTCCTTTGCGCGTAGACAAACTGCCACAGTCATATAGTTTTTGACGGAACGAGGTCTGTCGGGTCAGCTAGTACCTACTTATGATAATATGCGCTCCATTTTGGGTAAATTGAAAAATCTTAAATGTGTTGTCAGTATGAAAGTACTGTATACCATATATTACGCACTGGCCGACTCAATTATTGGTTATGGCTTGGGTGGATATGGTCTTACATTCCCTACACACTTAAATAAAATTAACATCTTGCAGCTACGGTTACTAAAACTACTCATAGATAAAAAGACGAAAAAAACATTAAATAAAAATTATGAAGAACTGTTTAAAATTTGTAAAGTACTCCCGATCCATTTTAAAAGTAAGTTAAATATCTTGACTGAACAATTTAATAATCAAGACCACAAAGTGGAACGTAAGCATATCTACCCAACTCGTTTATCTAAGAATAAGACACTTGCTGTTCCAAAAGTAACAAACTACTTTGGTAAGCGCACCAGAAAGTACGTAGTACCAACATTATTGAATGAGCTACCCCCGAAACTGATATCGAATGTCAAGTCTAAGGATCAACTTAAAAAAGTTCTACAAAAACATTATCTCTCATTGTGTCCGTAGCTATGTTTGCAACCAACCTCACGTCTGCGGAAATGTCTTTGACTGTAGGTATATTATTTTATAGTTTACTTAGCACATTAAGTATTAAGTTTTAGCACATTTTCAAAATTTGTAATCCATTGCTAGACGAGAACAACTGCCGACAAACTGTTATGCAGTTTGGCAGACTTTATGTTTGTTATTGTTAATACAGATTTTGAATAAATAAATAAATAAAAAATAAACATGCGAAGTCAAAGTCAAAGCATTTATTTCAAATAGGCACATAAATGGCACTTTTGAACGTCAAAATTTACACGGAAACAAAATTGATTGTAGTTGCCCCTTCCAAAAGGTAGTTTCGCATGGAGAAGAATGGGTAAGAAACTCCACCGTTACTCTTTTAAACTGTTTTACAATAGTTTGTATACATCAATTATATCATTACATGTGAAGTGATGTACCTAGAATAAAATTACTATACCACAACAGGTAATAACAATAAAAAAATAAGCTTTGACGGATAAATTAACCATGTGTTATATACAAGGTGTTCACATATTTACAAATATTGTATTTTTTTTTTACAAATAAAAAGTCAGTGTGCGAGTTAAACTTATCATAAAATTAATGTCTTAAAAATAATAATACACATGCACACACTTAGGTACTATAATTTACATAATAATATCACACCACAATTGCTTATAGGTAATGAAAACAGACTAGTTAGCTATCTTGGGAGCATCACCTGTAGGTAATTTCTCCCATAAAAGTCTTCAGGTTTTAAAAGGATAGCACATAGTCTCGACGAAATATCGGGTTTCCAATTTTTTTCGTAAAGCTTTCTCCCATTTTTTGGGTATTTTAACATCTTTGGCAAATAATGTATGCGTCCCCGTATGTTTGCAATCAACAGATGCGCAACGGGGCATAGTAATTAATTATGCGTAAAAGAACACGTTTGTTTACAAAAAAAAAAAAACTGCTTAGTGACAGCTAGTTGAAAAATTCTTAGACGCTGGATAGTAGTGACATCTGAAGTGAGCAAGTGGCAGTTTTTATCCCTATTCGAATTTAGTCAGAGCTTGAGTCTCGAGCTCAGGTTATGAACTGGCTCGCAAAAAATCTTTTAACGCCTAACTTATCCAGAACGAACTATGTGCCCTTTTCCATCACCAAAGTAAAAAACCGGTCAAGAGCGAGTCGGACTCGCGCACCGAGGGTTCTGTACTATCAAAAATCATCAACAAAAATTACATTAGTTCCACTATCAGACAAGAGATGACGCTGACCTAAAACTGCAATATTAGAAAAAGTGTGCTATTTAGAGACGTCGCGTCGTTTTATTTTTCCTGAAATCTTTACATAAACTTCTATCACATGTAATCATTGCAGATTTTTTTTTTTGCAAACTTCGGAGATAAGGGGGAAAGGTATTATTTTTTCGTCAAAAGTCGGAAACAAAAATGCGGCCAAAAAAAAAAAGGAAAATGTTTGAGAATGTGCCTGTAGCGCTGTTTGAATGTGTGTGTAGCGCTCTTTCATATGATACCCCACATGCTCTAGTAGCCCCACTTCGAATTTTTAAGATCCCCGTTCAGTACCTGTTGCGAAATAAAACCTTTTTATTTGCAAAATTGTTGGGTAAATGTCATCTAAAACTATTCTAAATTTCAAGTTGATAGCATTGGTAGTTCTGGAGATATCCAGCTGTGACAGACAGACGGACAGACAGAGTCGCACCATAGGTACACAACGATGGATTCCGTAGTTGGAATGAATTTATCCCGAGAACGAACTTAACATTGTAGTTAAAAAACATATAAGTTTGTAGGCACAATATTGAGTGATTTACCATGTTATTTTAAGACTATAGACTTCTTTAGGTTTTCCTGTAATCAATAAGTATTTATAGAACTATTTCCAAAATAAAAAATAATATTTAGCTCAGCTGTTTCGGAGATTACGGGGTAACGGTCAATTTTCATTTATTTGCTTCAATAACTTTAAAACTGATTGTTTCAAAATTATAAAGAATATATGTTTGAAATCCTCATAATAAGCCTTTTTATTTGATATGTTACACGGTACAGTATGCAAAACTTTTTTTTACATTTTCTAATTTGTCCCCCAAAAGTGACGCCATATTCAAAATTCATTTATTTACGTTACACGTCCGTGTTTGGGTCACAGAAATTCATAATTATGTGTACTAAATTTTAACTTGATTAAGTCCGAATATCTACTGGACCGATTGGTCCAGTAGATATTCGGAGCGAATCGGCTGTGACAGACGGTCAGACAGACAGACAGACACGCGAGTGATCCTATATAGATTGCGTTTCCGTGAAAACACACAAGAATTTAGGTATGGTGACACAAGATTTAGGTACATGGAACTATATTAGGTAAACAGTTAGATACCTACTTTTAATTAATAACGATAAGTACCTACACCTCAGCTACACCTAAAATTACTGTGAATAGGATATTATTTATTCGCGCAGGACCTTACGTAGGTAATTATCTAATTAATTTCCCCAACATAGGTATTCTACCTGTCGAAAAATATAATACGGTAAAAATCTATGCGTTTAAGTATAAATTTAATATATATTCGGTGAAAAATAAACACGTGGAATTGCACAGTCTTGGCGTCGACGAAGGGTCAATGTGAATCAACCAGATTGGATTACCGTGTGTCGGAGTAACGAGCAGCCATTTTGTTTTTATTTTGGCGGGAAAAATTTTCGTCGCCGACCGCCATTACGTAGGTCGTTACAGTTCAGAAACTAGGCTAACTTAGTTAGCAATACCCTGTCACGTTCCCTACGAAACCAATCAATATTTTGTGTTGTCTCATATGTGTGTACCTACCGCTACATCATAAAGTCTGTATTCCCCGTACTTAGAGATAGGCAGCAGTGTGGTAGAAAAGTCACATTCCGCCAGTTATAATAATAGTATCATAATCCCTTGAGACAAGCCTATTGAGCTTGCCACAACTGTAGCCCCGAATTTCTTAATGGAAAAGCCAACGCCCGAACCATAGATCGAACCCAGCACTCCACTCTTTGGAGTCGATTGTTGCATTGTTACCGCCAAGGTGTTGGTGTAGCTCTAGTTAGGCACGTAGTAGTCCGTAGATGTGCCACGAGTGCTACGACATTGCTACAATTGTTACGAAAATAGATTCATTAGGTTTCAGTTTTCCTTAGTCAGTTTTTGCTTGAATTTTTTAATTTTATGGAAAAATAAACTGTGCTTTTTCATTTTCATATTCAAGCATAATTCAGCGCAAACAGCGCTTTCCATCGTGCGAGCGCGTCCATTTTTGCATATGATCTGGCAAATTATTAATTCCTTTACCGGGGCTTGGCAATCACGGCTTAACGAATGTAACATTACATTACAGACCGCAGATTTTTACACACATTTCTATAGGTTTTTTTTTCGCGGGACAACCCTAAAGCAATTAACTTTGTCAATAATAATACAAATAAGTGTATTTAGATAGATTGTGATTGCAATTAACTAGGTATTTATTTATCCGAGCAAAATTATATATTATAAGTACCTACGATCTTCGACAAGAACGTATGTAAATATTCTCAGATATTTATAAAGTTAGCACCTGTTTAAATATAGAACGCCAACGTTTCTTTTGACTTCACTAATTAAAAGTATTAGAGACAAGAAAAATGCCATTCAGCCTTCCCGTGGTCAGTGTAATTACTGCTTGCTACAAAGGTTTCGAAACGCACGGCGGCTGATTTCCCTCGGGCGCGGGACGTGGTTTCCGAACGTTGTTTGCGTGGAATGAAGACGTCTGTGGTTTTCATTAGGCGGGAAATCTTGTTTCGTTTTGGTGTTAACAAGTTCAGAATCGAGGTTATGGTTTTGATCAACTGTTTATCTATGAGTTTCATTACGTTTTAGACAAGTTTCGGCAATTTTAACGTTTGTTATAGGATATTGGTGATTTTATTTTCTATGTAAAGTTTAGATTATGTGATCAGGAATAAACGCGTGGTTGTAGGTCAGGTAAAATCAGGTGGTAATTACCCACCTTTTTTTTTGGGTGGGAAATTATCAATCCTTTAACTTCTCCCGCTCTGGGCGGAGCGGGAGGGGCGTGTTAGACTTTTACTGACTAAAACCCACCCGTGTTCCTTCAGTTGCCTGTAGTGCTTCCAAAATTACGGATTTGCTAATTACGTAACTAGTTACGCATTTTGATGCTTCAATTACGTAACTACGTAATTACGTACTTAACTGTTTTGATTTTTTAAAGCACGATAAATTCTGGGCTTATTACGTATTTTAGAAGTAAAAAATCAAACAACTTCAAATGAAAAAAATTATAATATTAAGGAATTAAAAGTAAATTACAGATTAAAATGATAATTTTAAAATTAAACTCAAAATCAAAATCGTCAATCAAATCAAAATGTAATATTTTGATTTGATTGACGATTTTGATTTTGACTAAACTCAATCAACAATTCAAACAAAACATGTACCACGCACAAATGGTTTAAAAGTAAGAAACAATATAAAATATGGTTATTTTTCCAATCTTTGTTCTTGATAATATGATCTCATAAATGATAACGAATGCAATGTTCTGTCACCAAGGGAACTTCTTAGTTTAGAACAAAGATAGCCGGCAGAAGAAAATGCCCGTTCTGCTTCAACACTAGTAGGCATTATACATAGTAAATAATTATAAGCTGCTGTTAGGAAAACTTCACGACCGCCGCCAGTGCTATCGTAGATACACATTTCAACTCTGATGATGGATTCAAGATCTGTGTTTACTCCAGATTTGTTTACTGTAGACATAGTTTTCTGTATTTCTTTTTCTAGTTGCTGTGCAACAGTCAACTCGTCGCCACAACCATCATTAGCATCATTGTCATCTGCTTCGGAATCTAAACTCATTTGTGTACTTGTAGGCGGTGTAAATTTGAGCCTTTCTAATAAGTTTGCAACATATGTTCTAATATAATCCGACGTCGGTTTTGTAAAAGTTTCTGTTTCTTCGGTTTTATAATATTCTTCATTATTATGCAAATACTGCAAGACACCAGACACATTTGTTCGCCTTTCTTTTATTCTTTTTCTAAGGGATACAGCAAGCTTGTCACTGAGCCCATTGGACTGAGCATCAAGCTTATTTAACATAAACTGAAGCGCAGCATCTGCTGCTAACAAATTCGAGTCACGGCGACACAATGCCATCACTGTAGTTTTTATTATATCTAAACTATGATGAATGTTATGTAGATCTTGTATTTCTGTGTCTGTGAAACTTATATTTGATTTTAAGTCTAATAAAGCCTTAAATAAACTTGATTTCAATTTCAGAAATCGTCCAACCATATCTGATAAGCTGTTCCATCGCGTTTTGCAGTCTAGTATAAGATCGAGGCTTTTACCATGCTCTTGTAAAGAATATTTTTGCCACAAATCGGTCTTCAGTGGTGATTTTTTGAATGATTTAACAAGTTTTCTTACTTTTACTATAATATCTTTGTACAGAAACTCTGGTTCTAGAACTCTAGGTACTTCTATGAAAAGTCCGCCATCGTTTTCTTCAATTTCTTCAGTGTCAGTATCTGAAGCTTCATCTTCTAGTTCTGGTTCAGTAGTTGTACTTTTCCGTGTCTTATATAATACGTCCAGCACTGCAAGTTGTATTCCGTGAGCAAAACACAACTGATGGTGACCATCAAAATTTTTGCCCATTTTAACCATAACACTGGCTCCGTCCGTTGTGAATGCAATTATATCTTCAAGTTTCAAATAAAAGTCATTTAGATGATTTTCTAACAGTACAGTTCCAACGTGAGCTGGCATTGAACCCTTTATCCTTACTAGTCCTAAATTTTTATATTTAGCTGGTTCTAGGTCTTTATTATGAATATTTATATTCATATACCTCCGGTTCCGGGTAGAGGTCCATTCATCAAACGTTATAGTAAACCGTTTTTTTTGGGACTTCATATCTTTAAACTGATTTATTAATTGTTTTTTTATGGCACAACTCTGTTCCAGGACAATTTTGGTAATAGTTGAAGGAGATTTCGGTAGATCATAGCCAGATTTTTTGAAAACATACCTTAGATCTTCAGAAGTACAAAATTTGCTTAATGGGATGCCATCCAATGCTGCCATTCTAGTCACTATAACGTCCAAGGAATACTCAGTGGAAAAGTAATCCGTTAGTTTAGTTTTCTTCGATGGAGGTTCTAAACTTTTTCTTGCTTGAAAGCACGATGAAGTACTTGCCCTTTGCGCATCTTGCTCTTGTGACATCTCGCCAATATGTTTAGCACGCATATGTGTATGTAGTGCTCCAGTAGCACCACCAGGAGTCTTCAAAAATTTTTGACAATGTTTACATTGGACACTTTGCCCATTTTCAGCCCTCAAAAAGTGTTCCCATATAGCTGATTGTGTGCGTTTGTTCAAAAACTCCTTATAAATAGTCTTCTTTACTGCAGACCTAAAACAATATATAAATATTTCATAATTTAATAGTTAGGTAATACATATAAATAGCATCTATAGTTAGGCACTACACTTAAAACGGGATACATTTACATACGTACCGTGAACTCATAATCAATGTCTATTTGCACAGACATCTAACAAGCAACAATAAAATAAAATCGCACATATTTTTTTTTTTTTTTTAAACGTCGCACCACACTAGGAATTACTGCTGTATCGTGGGTGCACTCACAATCATGTAAACTAACATACACAAGACACCCAGACCCGGAACACCTATCTGTAGGTCATACAAATATTTGTTCCGTACGGGAATCGAACCCGTGACCCGCAGCGCAGCAGCCAATCACTCAACTACTGCGCCAACCGTGCCGTCAACAATATAAAATCAACTACTAAATTATATGTATAAACTCTCACACAATACCCTAGAAACAAAGTAAGTAGACAAGTAAAGTAATGTTAAAATAGGTACTTACATTTTCGTTGAAGTATCTCTACTCGTGTATGGTGATATCTACTTAGACACTTGTAATGAAAAGCTTCTGAAAACCAAGCGTCAAACTTTGCGGCACATACACAAAATCACAAAAGTCAATAAAATAAGCTTAGACCAGGCAGGACAGTATCTCGCAGGTGTACGTAAGACGACTGAGTACCGAGTATTGAGATTGTTTCTAAATTCACGAAAGTAAAGAAAAATGTAGGGAGTTCCCTTAGCTTGCTCAATCCACAATATTAAACTTTATTATCTACGAGGTAGATCAAATACTTGCGAAACACTTATAAACTTTGATTGTGTTACGTACCGAACTATCCACAACCAACGGGGATTCCCTTCGTTTCCCGATTGGTCAACAATGAACTCTATTCTGTACGACTAAGAAATTAAATCTTGCGGACTCAAATTGGAAGTTATAAAATAAACCCCGGGAATTCGGGGGATACCCACAGAAAGGGTTTTGGTGTTGTCATAATGTAAGTCGTAGGTTAACTAAATTAAGGTAAATTGTAAATACACAGATAAACCCATGCCTTTTTCCCATGGAGTAGGCAGAAACTATAGAACTAAATAAATGGGTACCTAAATTAATTAATATTATCCTATAGTTACGTTATTACGGACTGCAGCTCTTCAGTTACGTATTTGTGAGATTTCTAAAATCTGTCCGTAATTACGTAATTGCGTAATTACGTAATTACGTAATGGAAGCCCTAGTTGCCTGTGTGCCAGGGCCACTGTATTCCTTTCGGACAAACCCGCAATCCTGGCAGGCACCGGTCCTAGCGGACTCCGTCAGTACGTGCTGGCATCTCTTTGAGGCGCGCGTGGAATACAGCGCGCCGTCGACCCGGGCCTGTTCCTTACAGGACGACGAGCTGCCCATAGCCCAAGCCCACGCCTACGGTAACTGGGAATCTGATTCCCGCCACCCAGCGCGTCTCCTGCGGCGACTAGGGGCGTGAGGGCGCACAGACTGCAGCTCCCTCACGCGTTCCGCCTCCTCCTTCGCGAGCATTACTGCTTCGCAGAAGGACGTGACTGCCTTCAATGCACTCTCGCTCAGGACCATGGCCTGGACAAGGGCCGGACGAGAGAGATCGCCGCCGCCGATCGCCTCCTTGAGGACACGGCGGTGCTCTGCCCAAGCCGGGCAGACCTCCACCGTATGCTCCACCGTGTTCTCCGAGCGATCCACACAGTGGTAACACCTGGGCGTTTCCTCCCGCCTAATCCAAAACAGGAACCTCCCGAAACAACGGTGTCCGGTGAGGACCTGTGTCAGGCAGAAGGTGAGGACGCCGTGGCGCGCCTCTCTAGCCACTCCTCGAAGAGGCGTCTTATCGAGCATCTGTGGCGAGCCCAGCGCATGGGTTGCTACAATCGCACTCTCCATGTCGCCATGAGATCCCGCCGGAGCTCTGTCCGCTGTGCTGTGATTTCTCGCGGCAGTGGAGTTACGTCCCGGCGTTTCACCTCCTCGCGCCACTTCCATTAGTGCGCGAGGATTTTTGCCTCCAGATCCCATGGCGGCAATCCGGCAAGGAGTCTCACCGCCTCAAGGAAGGCGCCCACAGCGGTGCCCCGTAAAGGGCCATGGACCGCACGACCCCCGCATAGAGCCTCCGGCAGGAGGCGTTTGGACCCCCTAGATTGGGCAGGAGCCGCTTCAATGCAGCCCCGGCCCGCTCCAGTCTGGGAGCCAAACGTCGGAAATGCTCCACGAAGTTCCACCAGCTGTCGAGGACGAGTCCCAGGTACTTCATCGTCGACTCGACTCCGATGTGAACCTCTCCTATCGTTACTTCGGAACCCGTCAGTGGCGCGTTCCGAGAACCATGGAAACGGACTTGTGCAAGGCCACTTCGAGTCCCAGTTGCCGGATCCTCTCGACGATTGTCGCAACTCAACCGGCGCTAATTCAGCCGGCGCCTGGTGCGACCTACCCTGCGCCAGGACTAGCGTGTCTTCAGCGTAGCAAACTACGCTGACGCCGCTAGATAGATCGGCGCGGAGTACCCAGTCGTATCCGATGTCCCACAGATGCGGCCCCAGAACCGATCCCTGTGGGACACCGCACGATATCTCTCGCCGGTTCCACTCTCCCTGGTGACCAGGGTATATGACAGCCCTGTCCGTCAAATAGGCCTCGACCATTCGACAGAAGTAGGTTATGTATCCGGCATCCGGTGATACCGGAGTGATGTAACTCCAGGGCAGGGTAATTACCTACCTGAGTTTTGTTTTTCTTTCGATTGACTAATGGATATGATACACAATTAGGTAACTAAGACCTATTATTGTTATGATATCTACATACAAATGCAAAGTCTGTGTTACAGAAAGAAAACATTGTCAATTGCAGCATTTTTACCCTTGCCGTATCAAATCTCAATACTTATCTCATATCAATCGCTATACATTTTCCGTTGAAACTACTTTAAACTTCGTTTGAAAGTGATAGGTACCTACATACTCGTGCCTTTAAAAATAGGTTGAAATTAAGCGCTCGATCGATAGTCCATTGCTATATGGAATAAGAGGAAACGTACTTAATCTTATTAAATCACATACCCATATGTAAATGTAAACAATATACGAAAATATCAAAAAGGATCTAGCCGGTTAAGCATATGAAAACTGCACTCGCGTCTGATGGAGGGTTTTAACCTTGTTTTTATTGTTTTTCATCTAAAATAGGCATACACTTAATCTCACACCCCTAACCCCTAAAGTAAGGGAATAATAGGGATAAAAACCCTGAACGTAACTTTTTTTTCTCCGTACCTATTGAAGATATTTTCATGAAATTGAAACTGTACGTGACTATCAATAAACTAATTATATTATTATTTTTTTTTGAATTTTTGCAATATCAGAAACTGTAAAAAATGAGAAGTATATTTTTTGGGGGTGGTTTTTTATACCAACCCCTAAAGTGACACCTGACAAAAAAATATATCTTATTTGTTGATTAGTTAGCTATTACATGTTAAAGTCACAAAAGAGTCGAATTGGTAGAACATAGTTTAAAAAAATAAAAATCAATTACAGATATGTAGTTATATGAAATAGTGTATTATACATTCAATCATACAAAATATAAACATAATTACGAATGAATTTATACTGAATATTCAGTCATCGTCACTGTTTTCTTCAATAGTAGTAGTTATACCAGTCCCATCAAACATGGAGGTCAATATTTCAGCTGGTTTTATAATTTTTGATTTGTAACGAGCATGCGATAAGGAGTAAATAACTGTCGCTACATGAGAGCAACAGCCCACTGTTCTGTTCCCATTTGCACAATCACAAACATATCTTCGAATTCCTTTATAATAATGAAGGAATTCGAAGATATGTTTATGTATGTCTTGGTCGCATGCTCGTTACAAATCAAAAGTTATCAGGGTGGAGTTCTTAGCTCACTTTTATTCTTGCTATACGAAAATGACTTATTACTACACCACATTGAACACCCAATGGTCTTATTCGCTGACGACATCACAGCACTAATTAAATGTACAGACATAAATAAATAAAAAAATTGCGTATTCGCGTATATCTTATAAAATCTAGCGGAATAGGTCAACATCACCACAATAATAGTAGTATACCATGGTCTAGTCGCATCAATTTTAAGATGCGGAATAATGAAGAAATGACGAAGAAATGCGGGATGATAGCTAAAACTACACGATATTGAGTCACCATACCTGTATTTCTTTCTAAAGCTATATTTGTCATTTATTTACGTCCGGGTCAACTGTGGTTAGAGATTTATCAAAAACACCTTCCTCCACGTCGTTTAGAACAGGAACTAGAACGTCTTCCGCAGCTAGAATCACAATGCTGCAGCTAATTTATTCATTTCGGCCGGACGCGACGTCTCGAGGGCGGCTCTTGGCTCCCTGCCTCATATAATATGCTAACACGGGAGTTTTTGTTACCAAGGAGGTGCATTTAGGTATTAGTTATGACTTTAGTGGAATCTGGTAAATTTAGATTGCAAATGAGTGATGTGAAAGTGCAGCAGATATGAGAATGTTGATTGAAAGTGGGTGTTTTTGGCGAGGATAATAAATAAGCACGTGTGTTCATACTTATTTGAAAGGATCCTAAAAATGTGTGTTACTAAATTATCATGTTCTATAACTCCACATTAATCTGATTGTGTAAAAAGTCTAGGTTTAGAGTAAAATAAACATATCTCAAGATCCAAGGTGTTGGCGTTAAGTGTGCTATTCAGGGAGCAGTTCCGGCAAGTCTGAGTGATTTCCCTGCGGGCCACATCGTGGTCATCATTCGGAATAGTCCACCTAAGGCACGTGCACTCGAACTGGACGTATTGAAACATTTTCTATTTTGCTGTAAGTTTCGGAGCAGACATCAATGATTTAAGGAAGTTTTAGTTAAACTTTTACAGAGTTTTACGGTCAACAGCGAAGTGGATATTGCAAGGATTGCGTTATACTGAAAATAAATGTCAATGTAATCCCGACAGTAATTTGACTAGTCAAGCATAAAATACTCGCTTTCATATACTGGGCTATTGTATAAATGACACTAGTTACTCCCAACACAACCAAAGTGTCGCCTTCTAATAGTTCTAATTTATAATGAAAGTGTAAGCATGTACTGACATTCGCCAGACGACACATTGTGACAGATGGACGGATGTGGACATACATCTTGTAGATTTCCCCTGGGCAGGCCGCATCTTAATTTATATTCTATGGTTCGCAGCACAGATTAATAAGTAAATGGACTGCTAGCATACCTACACATGATCCTTCTCATATTATTAAAGTGGGAGTTTCAGAATTAAAAAAAACCCACTATCATTCGACCCGTGAAAACCGCCCAATATAAAGTATAAACCCGCAGAATGCATAGTATATTTTATAAAACAATGGATTTTGATACGGTATTCTCCATCATAATTATAGAGCATTTATTTTGGAAGGTTAATAGGAGGGGCTTGTGGCTAAGTAATAACAGCTGTACTGGTCGATCGATCAGGTTAAGCTACGCTTGCCGCGGTTGGTCCGTGGATGGGTGATCTTTACATACTAAGAACCCTTCGTACCTCGAAAAGCATCATAAGCCGTTGGTCTTGATTGTCGTTTGTACCTTAGACAGTTGTTACGGGTCGTCAGAAGCCCGAAAGTCTGACAACCAGTCTTACTAAGGGGTATCGTATATTTTTTTTTTTACCACAGACTAATTAGTTTGTATTACCCAGTAACTGGGTTGTGGAGGTCAGATAGGCAGTCGATCCATGTAAAATACTGGTATTCAGCTGCATCCGGTTAGACTGGAAGCAGACCCCAACATAGTTGGGAAGAAGGCTAGACGGATGATGATTCCGAAAGGTGGGAGGAAACGTGTACAATACATAAATATTTAACTTAGATAAGGCGATTATCACACCGCCACGCATCACGCTGCATTATTGTACGCGCGTGATCTGAATGGACGCGCGTGGATGCATTTTCTGTGTGTTGGACTGTGCGTGTTTTCTGTACAAAGGGAGATACTTATAAGCAACGTTAAATCACGCATTTACGCGCTACGCTGCGTGGTGCGTGGCAGTCTGCCTTAAAGCACAGAAATCTTGATGTTTTGACATAACGCCATTACAACCGTGCGGAGCAGGGGTGGGTTGGTAGTCTTTATCTTATCTTTACGGCTATATCTATACAAATCAATACAATTGAAGTGTCTGCTTGTAATGTCAAAACAATAGCTTTTTACTAATGGATATGAAAGTACGGTACTTATAACAAAAATAACAATTTATAAAAAAAAATCTGCCTGTCGGTCTGTCTCTCTATTTGTGGCTAATCTCCGAAACAGTTGGACCGATTATGGTGGGAGATAGCTGTTGTAAGGAGTAATTTAGGGTACTTTTATTTTAGAAAAAGCAACTTAAGCGAAGCCGCGGGCTTAAGCTAGTATTATTATAAACTAGCTTTTTCCCACGGCTCCGCCCGCCTGGAAATCGGTTATCGCGTAAAAAGTAGCCTATGTCCTCCATATCCCAGCTATACAGGGCGTCCCACGACTTTGTCACGTGGAGGGCAAGTAGGTACCTTAAATACTGTAGAAAGAAAAAAATACTGAATGAAGACTTCATTTTTATTTTAAAAACAATTCTAACTACATAAAAAAAAAAAAAATCGCCTGTTTGAACCAGGAATTGAACCCGCTAAATGCGAAGAAAAAAAAACCCTGTTATTTTACTGTACCGATTGAAAGGCTCATCATATACATTTATTTCTTCTAAATAACATAACGTCTAAAATAAAAGGCAGACCATGAAATTTAACATTTATTTAAAATAGTGTCTGATCGATTAGCATTCCCTCACTACGTTGTGCAGACGGGTTTATGATGCAACGAAGGAATCTAGTTGTTGCTAATTTATGCATGGTGGATGTAGGGACCTATATTGATTTCCCTCGAGTGGGTTATACAGATGGGGATTGATTTTGCAATGCTTTATAGCCAGCAATGTAGATGTACTGTATAAACATGCGCAATTGAAGATGAGACTGACGGGCGCAGAATACGGTGTTGAGAATTGATACTTGAGTTTAAAATGCTTTGACCTGAATGCTAGTTTAAAGTAAGAAACATCGGACTGAAAATGTATGTTTAGACCCAGCTTATGTTGTAAACATAGAAATTATACGGGGATTTAATAAAGAAAGCAACAGTTTTACTCCCTCTAATTAGTTTAAGCTTATAAAGTGCAGTAATTAAATTGCAGCTCATTTATTAAGAGGCCCTTGATTTCCCGCGAGCTGGCTGCTTGCCGGCAACATCCGAGATTGCTGATACAAAGCAGAATAAGCCACTCAGTTTGTTACCCTTGGTAAATACAGGTACAAAGGTATTAAATGAAGATTAATGACCACGAGTTTACAGGATAAAATCATTAGGTAGCACTCCTTCTAAATGAGTACTAAATATCAACACATTGCAATTATCAATGCGTTTTCGACTCAATAGCAATGGTGGTTTTCAGTTTTTCTTATCATGGTGCATGTTTGTTTATTATATTGTTAAATGGAGACCAAAGTTCAGCACACAAGACTTCTACAAGCTATTAATAAGAGTATCCCTCCACTATCGACCACGAAAGCTTGCAGCCGGGTTGCAACTTTAAACTTAGCTTAGGTTTATGACACAACTACAAACTCAGTTTTAGTTGTCCGAAGTTTACAACGAGCGAACTTCATCGAGACTTTTTGTAAAGTTGTTACAAGAATTGAGTTACAATTTCTGAGAAAGATAACATTGTCTTTGGGGAGTTTCGTTATGAAATTCAACGGTTTGTGGTTATTTTATTATAATCATGGCGGCAGGTTGAGGTAGGATATTTAAGGAGGGTCCCGGAGGAGTCTGGAGTGACAGATGTAGAGGTCAGGTTGAAGGATAACTATTTAGTGGCTGGAGTGGGGTTATACGTACTTAAATTATAATTTTTCGGTGACTGCTTCGTCTCTCCTGAAGACCAATTATGATTTGGGTCCAATTATTTAGATGTTTGTGCATGCTTGAGTGATGATATAGCATTGAAGGTTTGTAAGTAGTAGATATGTTGTAAATGACGGTAGGCACCAACTCTGATTTCTGCAACAATGCAGTACATGAAATTCTGCTTTAATTCAACACCTGATTAAGATGTTTTAGTAGTATGTACATACATATTGCTAATGTATGTAGGTATACCAACCTGCAATACAGATAAGTGCATATTTTATATCGACGCTTGAAAGGCAATATTTACCAAACAACATGTTGGCAACTTTACACAAGCATTTTAAAGTTTTCATTTTTGGAAAAAAATATATATAAAAAAAAAAACGTAAATTGGCCTATTAGCCATAACTACTTGATTCCAACGGAATTAAAATGCATTTTAAAGGCTTAATAAACTGGGATTTAAAGATTATGAACTTTCTCAATATGCTATGAAACAGTGTATCGGTTAGTAATAATTTCATAAAAAATCACAAACAGGTAAAAGTAATCGAAAACAAAATTTGATTATAAAACAAGTAAAATTAACTAAACCCCATTATTTTATAATGTGTTTGAAGGAAAATGACGCATCCAGAAGTAACGCATGTTCGACATAAATGTAGGTAAAAGGATCTAAATAGAAAGAAAAAAAAAAAATACCTTTTCTGCCAGAAAATTTTAATCATAGTTAATTAAATAAGGTTAGTGTAGGGTTTTATTGAACAAGTAACAATGAATTTAGGTTTTAGTACACTAAATCAAAGACTATCGGACAAAGGTTTTCGTCGGATATCGTCATCATTATCATCATGACAGCCCTTGTCCCTTGTGCCCTAAACTACAATCACCCATTACTGAGTATGGGCCTCCATCTGATGAGGGCCGAATTAGAGCACACTCCACCACGCTGCTCTAGTGTGGGTTGGTGGAGGTTTTAGGCCAGTGACTAACCCTTTTTTAAAGACGTCTATAAAGACCTCGTCTATATAGACCTCTATACGAATATTGCAGTCAAATCTCTCGCAACGTGGATAGCTGATCTTGTAAAGAATGTGGGCTATCGTTGAACACTTAGGATAGCTTAAATCAACTGTTTGTAAAAATTAACTAAAATAAATAAGGCGTTTTAATTTTATAGGTATTTATTAGTAATTTCAAAATCAGTACAGGTAGATGAAACACAATTTCAACTAAGAAGAAAATTGCTATCAAGTTCTTAAAAACGACAGTTACAAAAAATGCAAAATTGAAATGAGTTTCTGGTACCCTACCTATAAATTTTTTAATTATACCAAATTTAAATCAACCCATTTACATCAAAAATTTAAGATCAGTCTAATAAACGGTACTAAACGGCAGGTAAAATAAAACCAAACGACAAAATATACCCTTTTTAGGCAGGAAAAATACTACTGTATGTATTACGTTTTAAAGTACATTGTATTTAGGCAAAAAATACTAAATGAAAATGAGTACATAATTAAGGTGTGTTAAAAAGTCTTAAATGAAGAAATTAAAAAAAATCTTAAGCAATGCTCATACCGTAGATACCGTAAGGAAAAAAATACTTTATGTTTAAACGCATTAATTCGAGTCAAGGCAAAAATTATTAAGTGTAAAAAGTTAAAATCGAATACCTACAAAGAAAGTGTATAAAAAATAAAAAGTTAAATAATCGCTTGGTCGCCGAAAACTGTGAAAATGTGATTATTTTAAAGTTACCAAGCAACAACAACTCTTCCTAGCGGTACGAGAGTATGACCAATCGACGCAGAATTTTTCGCTGATTTCAATGATGTATATTTAAACTCAATATCACCCAACATATCGCGTGGTAAGTTTTGCCTTTAGAGCATCTATATGTTTTTTTTCTTTTGCAGTTTTCCACATTCACCTACGTTCACCAAGGGCACATCCCGTTTACTGCTGGTTCGAACACTGCTTATCCCAGCGAACACGATCGTGATGAATGTTCTTATATTTTTAAGTCAGGGCTGCCAGCTTTAGAAGTTTTCATCGCATCATTCAAGTAATAATTCCATTTACCAAGATCCGTCCAGTTATTTAACAAGATTAACTTCTACTGCTGCACACGAACGCCTTAAATTATTTCACGCCAACTTGGCAGACTCAAAATCTTCCCTATCTAAGGTATTGAAAAAGGTAGATAATCACTATATTTATTCCTGATCTTTATAAATGTACTACATACCGACCATTCACAACATCATAACCCAAATTTTCACCAAAATTTACGGTTGGTAGCCCTGTTTGCAGCGAAGAAGGAATATTTTAAAATGTTGGCACCAACCCGGGTTCCTCCAGCAACATATTTCAGGCATCCATTTAATTTTGTATCAAAGCGAGACATTGTCGCTTTATACTTTTTAACTTGCTTTATTGCTTCTCCGTGGAAATAATATAACTTTGTTATGACTGCGGTTGTAAACGTAATAATACATTGTTTATTTCACTGGTTTTGTTATTGGATTTGTAGAAATTTTCTGGCGATTAAACATTTTGCGATCTTCTTTGTGTCAGCTTATTTTAAAAACAAAACGGTGGGTGCTCGGAAATATCGAGGAGGTAGCTACGGAATAATAGCAAGGGGATGGGTTGCAGTGACATTTAAGACTTACTAGGATAATCAATATTATATAAATGTGGGTTACCAATGGCAGTTTTTTCTTTGAATATGCTAATATAACACTCTTTGTCTTTCATATCCATGAAATGAATCAAACCTAGTACAACTCAAAGTAGAATTTAAACCCCGTGGCGTAATTCGACAACAAACTTTAAACTTCACCAAATCGTTCCTCCGATCCTTACTTAACACTGCAGCTATTTACGACTGCGCTCTCAGTTAAAGAGATACCTTCCTAGAAGTCTAGATATAGGTCCCTCCTTAAGCTCAATGGAGCGGCTCTGAAAGCGTCTGCAGAGAGCCACGCGAAGGTTTCCGATCAGTGAGCCTTTCCACCTCGCTTCACAGACGATGCACCGTTGAGACGGCTGGCATATATTAAGATGCTATTCCTATGCAAGAAAAGGCAGATAGAGTTCATAGAAGATTAAAACTATGGTGTAATTTTTCCTTTTTCGACGAATTAGGTCCATACCCGGTCTTTTGGATGACTAATCCTTATCATTCTGTAAAAGAAAATTATAGGGAGTCTCCTGTGTCTTTCATTTCATCGGCACCCATATTGTTGTGCAAAACCTTTTAAATTTAAAATATATATTCAATCAAATTTCACGACTTTTCTGTGCCTGTTTATTTTCAGGGTCATCAGATATAATCAAGTTCAAGGCTCTCAATATCTGCTATATCTCCGGATCATAGGCGTCACATCTAAGATTTCAATACTCTTTACGAACTTCGGGCCGTCGCCATTCATCTGCTGTTAACACATCCGACGGAACCCGCTTGCCGAGTACTTCCTACTATTCCCTTGCCAAATGTCGCACTCTACTAAACCGTAAACTTTTCTCACTACAGCACCTCTATTTATAAAACTAAAAGGTCGGTTTTCGCATGGACATCGGTCCTTATATCTTTGCTGGAACAATTTCCCTGTGACGGTGCTTTCTTTATGCGCACGTTCCTTCGAGACACTTTATTGGGCCTCTCTAATGCGTTCCGAAGGACTCATGAGGGAGAAAAATGACTCTTGTAATGGGAATAATTCTAAAATACGGGTTTTTCATTTACGTGTACTGCATTACATTCCAGTGTTCCTTGCAAGGAGCAGCAGAGGTGGATAATTAATTTCATTTACCAGCAGCTTATGGATCAAAACTGACAATGACGCTTTGGGCATAACTGAGAAAAGTGAAATATGGGAATGATTTTTTTTATTTAATTCATATTATAACAAAGTTTTATTGTAATATAACATCTGCCAAACTAAAAAGCAATTTATCGGCAGTAGATCCTCGTGGATTGTGCGAGAATCTTTCCAACTAAACATTGGATCAATCACCAATCAATCACTAAGACAATGTCTGTAGGCAACAACTCCGTGACTGAAAACATGGAGACTGTCGTTTTCGGTATGTTTTCATAATTCAGTAAATATGTCTAAAATAAAGAAATATCATTTTAGCTACCCACAATTCCGATTCCGATTCCGGGTCTGGCTGTTTGTGTATGTGAGTTTAAATGTTTGTAAACGCACCCACGATACAGGAGAAATTCCTAGAGTGGGGCAATGTTTAAAAAAAATAAAAAAAATAACACATTTACGATTTCAGCAATGCAAACCTACCTACAAATTACAATCTAAATGTGACACAAATCGGAGGTCGCTGCAGAGCGTAGGGCGTAGAGCGTACGTTTATAGGTTACGCTTACAGGGTCACTAAGGGCCTACGTTCACGTAAAGTTCCAATAAGACAGCAAAGAGTCAAAAATAGGAGAGATTTAATTACGTGATATAGCTACCTAGCTCCGAAGCATAACGTCGGTTGTGGAGTACGTGCGGTCGCAATTAAGTGCCTGGAGTACTGAAGTACTCCCCCGACTTTAATGAACGCGAATGAGGACGAATTTAGATAAAATAACGTGGATTACTTGTGAGGTTGCGTTTAAAATGTTCATGATATGGTACCTTTAACTATATGTGGTATACACTTGTATGTAATACTAGCTGCACCCCGCGGTTTCACCCCACAATTTTGCTTCTTTGGGTTACATTATTGCAATTTTCTTAAGGATCTCAATTTTTTTTTGAAAATATTTATAACCTATGTTACTTCCTGATAATTTAGCTTTCAATTGATGAAAAAAAAAATCTGTCCAGTGGTTTCGGAGCTTTTTTGATACAAACAAACAAAGAAGTCTTTCCTCTTTATAATATTAGTTTTATAATATTGTAGGTAGGTACATTTTATTTATTATCTGGAATAGGAAAAAGACTGAGATAATTTAGTGAAGCAGGCAGGTAACTTGGGTCCTTGGTTAAGTATTAAATTTACTGGAAATCCACAGGGAGTGGAATTGAGGATTATGTGAGACAGTCGATGGAAATAATCTCTTGAAAATGATAAAGCTGAATGATCTACTTTTCCTATAGGTAGGTGCGGTCAGCGACAAAAGTCGATTGACACTGCTTCTGTTACACATACCTATCATCTAACTATAACCCAAAGTCTCTAATTCAGATAATTTATGTAAACAAAGTAATGTCAAGAAATGTCACTGTCAAAATGACAGGACAGTGGTGCAAAACATTTAATAATTATTATTTTTTATAAATAATCATCTATGAAATTAAAGTGAATTAATTATAAGAACTATGCAAACAAAATACCGTTGCCAAACAATGTTTTAAGATATTTTTTTGTTATGTTATCCCCTTTGTTTACATAAATTATCTGAATTTGAGACTTTGAGTATAAATTGATTGTATTTCAGCATTTATTTATAAAATATTTAATAACATAATAACTAGCTAAGAGTAAATTATTCTTCTGTTTCGGTTTTAATTAAATATGAAGCTCAGTAATTAAGATTAAGATACTGAAGTGTTAATCGACTTTTGTCGCTGACTGTACCTAAGAAAATCATATAGTACGTATGTCTCCTTTCTATTCCCTTCATGTTGTTATTGTTATAACCAGATTGTTCAGAGTTATGTTGGTAATCTACAGGTGCCGCCTCCGCATGTGGATAATCCCTTAATCTCTGCTGACGTCGCTGCCAGGGGGAGAGGTACTGCAGGTAAGTAGAATATTTTTATATACGGTTTTAATATGATATTATTTCATTTGTTGTCTGTTACTTAGTACGTAAGTAGTGAGATTCATTCTTCAATGCAAAAGTGTTAAGTATTCAAAATAGGTACATTGAAAAATATTGTACTCTTATATAGATACTAGCTTATGTCCGCGACTTTGTTCACGTGGAATTTCTTGTTGCCCCGTTCCCCAATACGTTCTCGAAATATCATCAAAAAAGCCATTCCGTACAAAATGTAATTTTATTCATTTTTGAATTTATCGCATGTTTTAATAGTCATTCTGCTATTCGGATCGGAGACAAATCCAATAAATTAAAGATCATAAAAAGCGGTTCAGCCGGTCTTGAGATAAAAATGGTCTAAATAACCTGACTTTGTTTTATATATTAAGATTTTGTCAGTAGGCCAGTTAGGACTATGTTTATTTTGTAGTCACCTTGTTTTATAGGCCATTACCGAAAAGTAGACCTTTTCAAGAAGTAATCTCTCTACTTACACGTCCACTCTGTACGTCGAGATAGATTGTGTATATAATTATGTGAAAAAAAAAAACAATATTTCAAGCTTCCAATACTGACTGTTTAATTCACTGTCTTTTGTAAACCATTATTGCATCGATTACCTACTCATCTTTTTCCATGTGCCACAGTGACGTAGGTACAACATAGAACTTAAGCCCTAATTTCCTTCTCCGAACAAGGACCATTGAACACTACGGATATTTCCGACAATGTTTACTTCAATTAATCTTCGTAGATTTAATCGAAACAATATAAAAACGGAGTTTATTATAAAACACATCACCGTAAACAATTTCCCGAAGTAGGTAATTGGTTTATTCGTCGCGGAAACAAACAAAGTGTACGCACATAAAGGAAATTTATTTAATATTCAAACTCGAATCATTTTTCATTGGAAACGTTTCTGATTGACTTTTTAAATATTAACTGTAGAGTATAAAATGTTTTCGTTGCGAATGTAGCCAGTCGCGCGTGCACGCTTGATCAATATATTTAAATAGTTAAAACAATTTGTTACATAGGAAATTGTATAAAATATTTGTCCATTGGTTGAGTAACTTTTGTTCCAGGTATTGTTTATGAGGTTATGAGGACTGATAGTCATAAGTTTGAAATTGAGAACCCGTTTTAAGCAAACGTGGTGATCAATACTCGCGCCTTCTCTGTATGAGAAGAGGCCTTTGGCCTAGTAACAGGCTGGTATTATAATATTTATATATATGAAGATCAAAAATCTGGTAAATTTATTTCACTGAGAGTCCTTGCGCACTTCAAAGCAAAAGGTCGCAAGTGCCAACGGAATAGTAATAACACACAAATATTTGCACAAATAACGATGTTTTTTTTACATTTCTTCTTCCTTGACATAATCTTTTCATTATTTGACATTACAATTTTCTATTTCGTTAAGTACCTGGTACTTGTTGAAAGGCCTACACTGTCCTCCCATACCTATTATTACACTGTTATTTGAAAATATTGTAAAAGCCAATTATTTTTAAAAGAGTAACCGTGGAGTTTCTTGCCGGCTCTTCTTCATAGGAAACGACCAATTGGAACCGTGCACCTAGCTTCTGACATTTCATAAGTGCCCATGTAGGTTTATATAAAATTCAAATTCAAATTCAAATAATTTATTGTGGATCATAGGTTCATAAGATGTTGTGTTAGTTACAGATAAGTCTGCTATGTCCCGCCATTGAGGCATACAAAATTCATAACATAAATTCGGTACATTCATCAATACAATACATCAAATTATCATGCAATACATTAAGATTAAATTAGTAGATATAATATACTTATGTCAAATTACAGATTAGTCATTTTTACAAAATAGTGTGTTTCAATGTATTGTCATTTGGAAATTCTCTTATAGAGTAATAACATTTATTTATCAATAATTCTCGTAGTTTTTTTTTTAATGTATTTATTTCGCTCACAGTTCTGAGAAAAGGTGGAAGATTATTATAGATACGTGGGCCCATATAAATAAAATATTTTGATTCTGATTTTGACAAAAACTACACTATTCACATATAGTATATAGTAAATAAGCTACCAGCTTGCGTTCTAACTCAATTATATTTAACAGTGGGTTATAAGCCACCGCCATTTTAAATAAAGGGAAGGCTATTGAAAGAGGGCTGCGGAGGCCTTTTGGGGATTATCAGTAATCCCCGGGCGCGGGTATTCGGAAGTTGCTTTAAGAATCACAAATAATCGCCAAGTCAAGGGGGGAGGGGAGGTAGGAATAATTTTGGTACTTTATGGATATTTTCTTGTTGTTATAAAGGTTTGAAGGAGCATTAATAATTCTGTTCAGGCCTAACAGTTTAATTCTTGGGTTGAAGCAAGTTCAAGGCAGTCTGTTGCAACCTTAAAAGTTCCAACTTAAGCAAATTTCAATGCATACAGTGGTCATCTCGGGTGACTACCGCGATGACGACTAATGGAAGAGGAAAAATATATGTTGCGCCGACCACAAATAAATTGGTATAAGAATAGGACAATGATGATGATGAAATATATTTTTTATTTTTCCGCTCAGAGGACTTTTATGGGCAAATCTAGGGTGTATTGGATTATTACTACAACATCAACAGTACAGACCTTTAAGATTTTCAAATCCGTAGAGCAAGCTTGCATTACACAAGCTGCTGCAAGTTTATATAAACTAGGTCACAAAACTGTTGTTTTTACGCCACCAAAAAAAAAAACAAGACACCAATGTGGGTCATTCCGTAAACCAATTTCAGCAAAGCCGGTACTCTAAAAATATTAAAAACTTGGCAAATCCGGTCATAACTAACAAATTACAATTTTCCCGTATACGGCGTCCGGGGTGCCGGGGGCAGTGGGATCCGGAATTAAAACCGTCCACTCTGATACAATTGCTGGACCCGCAATAACTGCGGGCGGCGCTGTTCGCCTCTTTTTGTAACGAGCGAATGTCCATTGTTGAGCACATTCCACGGTTTAATATGATAACTGTGCTTATATTAGTTTTGTGCCCTTTTTTCTGTCGGTTTTCAATTTAAATGAAGGTAATAGGAATTGCGCTGTGTATATCTATATAATTGCTCTCCTGTAACGCAGAAATTGAACGACAATAAGTTTTTATCCTTTTGAAATTTAAATATCATTAAAAAAGGATCAAAACCTTATAGTCTTTGTAGTCTTTGAATAAGAATTGCATTTTTTACATTTAGCACCTGAAGTTACCGAAAGCGAAGAATAGGTATCTATAGAAGACCACCTAGACCACCTATTCACCCTCATCAGTGGCAGTTGGTCACGGTGTTCATATAGCCCACTCGTGATTTGGCGACGATGACGTCACTGACTGTCAGTGACAAGCTGGCAGTCGGTTTGCAGTTTTCTTGTCAGTACATGCAGTAAAAACTAAACAATTCTCGTAACTTAATTTATCCCCTAAATAATGTTTATTTTGACTCCCCGACATTTCACGCTCAACAAGGCAGCTATTAAGCGGTCAGGGTGAATATTTTTCCGGAAATAATTATTCATAATACTCCGCAATCAACCCTCCGGAGCTTTGCGGGGGGAAGGGGAGGATTAATTTGTTTTCATTCAATTAGCCTTACCCTATTTGATTGGGATTAATCATGTTTGCACTCGATTCGTTACGGAACCTTATTAGTTTGATCGTTGGTGTTGTTCACGAAACTGTTTGAGTTAAGTTTTAATGATGCCCTTTTTGGATCTTGATTAGCTGTACGGATCCCGGATTTCTCTATAAGGGCTACAATTAAGTAATGGTCAAAGGGTCGATTACGACTGAAATGTTGTGTGAGCCGATCCAATTTGTATTCCTTTTACAACCGTCAAATCGAAAGACTTCGAAAATTAAACAGGGCGCCATATAAAAAATAAACAAATCTTCAATCTCATTGCGTAACAGCCCATTAAGGGTATTATTGCCATCTAAATTGTTGCGAAAAATCACGAAAATTTAAATAAAACGCATAAAAGTTGGCACCGTTAAAAATACTGGCTGTCGCGAATGTAAAGCCTGCTCGTAAAGCAGAGTTTTACGAATTATTGTCATCCGCCTCTCTTCTGGCATGCCAGTTACAATGTACTGGCATTGGGAAATGTGCCGTGTGTAAGTGTACTTGTCAGCCTGTCATTTTTTCATGTTACGGGGTGGTGAACTGCCTAATGGCCCATCAAATGAAATGTGACACCTGCTGCTAAGGGCCTTACAGATGCTTTCCCGAAAGCTGAAAAGTTAACCACCAGCCTACGATTCTCATCCCTTGCTATATACTTATTAACTCATAGAGTAAGTGTAGGTTTGCGAAATTTGGTGTGTTAGGGTGTCGTATTCCAGTCCCGTAATAAGTTCTTCAGACTGTAGATAACGTGCATTGAAAATTGAGGCCATAAAACGATCGACAACTAACCCAACAAAAACATCCCACTAACTTAAAATTCTCCACAGTACCATTTTCCCATTTTTCTTTCACGATGGAAGCGAACATCAATCACGCGTTCTATCAAACTGCAAGCTCCGGACAATAACATGTCGGATTAGAACATGTCTTCGGCAGCAAATGGTAGCAAATGGTAGGAAATGGGACCCGCGCGAGCTCAGCCGGGCTGGGGTAATGACCGGCGATAGGGAATCATAACAACAGCGCTGTTCGGGAAATAAGAAGACTTGGCATAGAAGTTCGATGCTAAGTGGATGCGGCGGTTGATCGTTAATATTTGATTGTTGAATATTTGGCGAATCTAGACGGTTGCAAGGTAAAGTCGACAGGAAGTTAGGAATACTATGGTGATATATCGTGATTCGAAGGCTATTATGGTGAAGATTAATTATGCTGTTTGGACGATAAGAAGTTCTTAGAACCTAAGTATTATGTGAGGAATGTGGAACGTATTTGTGGAAATGCCACTCGACAGAGAGTTAACAGTGATGATGTTTGGCTCTAGTGAAGATAAATAAAAGCTCAGTCATTGATAATCTGGATGTGATATGATTTATGATAGTACTTGGAGATGGAGAAACCTATAGAGATGCAATTTTGTTATTAAAATTAATAGTAAATTATTTAAAGGATTTGCTTATCGTTGGGTGAATTTCTTAATTTAAACATATCATCCTACCAAAGATCTCAGAGATCTCAACCCAGCTAACTCGCGATACTAACAAGAAGGCCTCCCGGAAGCCGTATCCATCGCTTCAGGGCTCCACAATCGATACGTCGCTCGTCTATTGGTCCTGATTGGATCCCCTTCAAGAAGCGTCGCGTCGTCGCGTTGTCGCGCGGCCGACATATTGTCCGAGCGCCGTTGGTAATTGGACGCGCGTCCTACGGGATGTCGTGCGCAACGCCATGCAAGTATGGGGTAATTGGTTCGCGCATGCATGCGGGAATAAAATAGTGAGCATTCTTGAGGATAATTAAAAGAGTAGTGATTGAACTTTGCTCCAGGAAAACGCAACAAAAAGCGAATTTAATCAACACAATTTTTTATGGAAATAGACAATTATTTTGCGCTATTACGCTGCTTGGAACCGCCAAGAGTGTTGACGAGAATTCGGTTTTTTTTTATTTTATGAACATTAATTTTCGTATATACCTGTTCTTTTACAAATTAACTTTGTTTGGCGAACCTATCTTATAAGCTAGACAAACACTAAATTAAATTAGTTAGGTAGAAGCCTTGCCGGCACCAATTAGGTACTTATAGAAGTTAACAATAGCCGAACTGGTAAGCCGTGGACGGAACAGGCGGGTCGGACGCTTGCCGGTCCGATTAGGAGGCGTCCGACTATTGAAAGAAAATCCGGATTTAGAATTGTTTGCTGAGATTGGAAACGTTCTTTTCGCGTCTTCGATGGGCGTCTGGTCGATTGTTTTGTTGTCTGTCTGAATTGAAACATTCATGAAAATAAATAAGAAGGTATTTTTGGGAGGCACACTGCTTAGTGGGAAAGATTACATTTTTGTCAGTTTTTCAAAGATTACTGTGACAAGTCAAGCGATTAAATAGGGAGTGAACGAAGTGAAATAAATGGGTTTCCGACAAAAATCCAGTTCGACTGTCAAAGTCAAAGTCAAATAGGTACATAATAGGCACTTTTTAACGTCAAAAACTCCAAAAAAAAAAATAAAAAAAAAAAAAACTAGTTGCCCCTTTTAAAAGGTAGTTACGTGTGTAGAAGGATGCGCAAGACACTCCACACTTATTCTTTTAAAGTGTTAACAATATTTTGTATACATTAATTGTATAACTAAGTACCTACACGTATATGTGAAGAAGATGTACCTAGAATAAAATTACTATATCACAATAGGTATAAAGAATGAAAAGTGAAATAATGACTAATGACAGATAAATAAATTTTGTGATAAATTAATGATATTATAAAGGAAAGATACGCTACGCCCATACTGGGCGCGCGGCGTTCAGATATCGTTGCGTTGTTATTAACGCGTTCAGGGTACTGTTCGCGCTGCCGCGCCACTGCAGCGCTTCAGCAATGTTTGCGGTGAAAAGCGTGGATGGGTTTCATGCCATCATGCGGAAGCGTTGTGCGGCTATTATGAAGCGCATGCGGGCCAGCTCGAACAGCCTTCTGAACGTGTTCGTGGGCCGCTGGGACTCTCCGATGTGGCGGCACTGGATGCGACTACACACGGTGGGTGGACGCGTCCAGGGCTTGGCTTAAACCGGCACTCCTGTGCGGTGCCACTTTGTGATTTTTATTTTTATTTCTTCCTATGGCTTTGTTTTTTTATGACTAAAAATAGCTTTATAAGGTTTTTTTTTTGTGTTACTAACAGTATATGGACTATGTCTGAAATAAATGTTTTGAATTGAATTGAATTACAAATTATGGTATGAAATTCCTTCACTCTTATTTATCATTGAACCATAGTTTTTACACTTTCTTAACACACGACTTGGCATTTTAGATATATTTTTGTCACGCCACGGAAACGCTTCGTTTCGCTCGCAGCTATTTGCCGACTAAATCAAATTACAACAATTGCCTGAATTTGTCTGCAACAATTTGCGCGCACTAGTGAGATCTTTATTTAGGTATATAATATCATTGTGATAGATACAGGTGCTCACATATTTACAAACATTGTAAAAGTAGATGATTTTCCTAAACATATGGAGTATTGGAGTTAAAGTAATCACAGACTGTAAACTATTGATGTCATATAAATTATACAATTAAATTAGCAACCAGTTTGATTTTGTCTCGACTCTAGATTGTCCTATGGAGAGGGACCAGCATGTTTCCAAGCATTCTTATCTTGATATAATCCTTTAATTTGTAATAGGTGTGCTTGTTTCCAAAGTGTGCGCTGAGTTTTGCTTTGCAGTGTGCTTTTCATAATATTATGAGACTGAAAACTATGATCCAAGACTTTTGCAAACAAAGCAAAATAATGACTTACTGAGAAACTTAAATACAAACACAGAAATAAGTGATATTCTAGTCAGCGTGAAACCAGAACTCAAATATTTGTTTCGAATTTTAGAACATCGTAATTTAGACCGATTTAGTCGTACCATACCCCGAAGTAAGCTGTGATAGGCCATCTGTGCGTTTTCGTTTAGGCCCCTGTCCCTGGCATGTAAGGGACAGTAAGCGATATCACATCTTCGGCGTCCTTGAACGTGGCGTGACGCCTCAATTTATCACCGGCTTCAGAGACGAACGATATCTCGACACCCATGTAAAGCGTTTATAGTTAAACTGAGCGGAAGAACCAACATGTTCTGTTAGTTCTGAGCAGGGGTACTACATCGGTGAATGAGACACCTTTGCTTTTTAGTTAAAACTTTAACTCTGAGACTATTATTTATTTAAATTAATGGTTTTTATGACTTATTAATCATTCAGGAAACCTGAATATTTGTGAAATTAGGTAGGCATGTAAAAAACGTCATAAGCGAAATACACGTCTATGTATTCTTTCAAGAATGAGAGAAGAATGCTTTCTTCTCCGTCAATTATAAAATTTTGTAGGACAATAACATATTCCGATTAAAGTAATGGTGCGTCTAGACAGTGCGAGGCTGCGCTGCGAACAGTAAGTCAGGCATGTGACGCATGAGGCATTGACATATGAAAAACGCATTCGCATCGCATGCCACGCAGTGTCTGGACCTATGGTGTGGAGGCACCTTAACGTGTTTCATTTGTCTGGTCAGACAAGCGTTTCAACCGCTTGATGTGTTCCCGAACTTATTTTGATTCGAGCCTGATCCCGTTTTATCTGATTAGCCAAGTTCCTGTATCATATTCGCTAATGTAGCTCAATCGAGTTTCTTTGTTTACAGAATAACACAAATGGGATGGAAGAATAACATAATAAAGTCTCCGGCACATTATCCTAGAAGTTAGAACCTAAGTTTTGGCTAATGTGTGTTTAGGTTAATGCAAACTTTCTTGTCTTGTAATGTCACAATATGATTAGGTACCCGAAATAAGGCCCACAGACACGATACTTGCTTAGCGATTTTCGGAAGCTCGATACAGTGATTGACAAAAGGCTAAACCAAACGCAGCGTTTACTCGATGCAGTCGCCAAATCACCAATCGTTGATAAAACAATTGTGACTATGGCGCTAAAATAAGGGTAGTTATAGCTGCCTAGATAATTGCAGATATAACTTCGTCAATGTTTAAAAGCCTCTGCTATTAAAGAATATAATATAATACTCTTTATTATGTAGGTACACCATATAAATTACAGATACACAAACACATACATGTAGAAATTGTATGTAGGTTGACACAACGGGCGGTCTTATCGTTAAAAGTGACGCGATTTTTTAAAGACAACCTTTGGATGGATTTAAAGGGAGAAGGAGAGACAATGCTGCCGGTAGTGTGGTGTACCATTTACCATTTATTACATTAAATACATACATATTTTTTTCTCATAAGTTGTGTAGATACACGGAGCGTGAATCTGCGCCATCTTAGTACAATATCTTTCATTTACTGCGAGGAATTACATTTGGAATGGAGTCACGGAACAGTTACATTTGGAATGGAGCTCTGTTCGTTTATTTAACAGACTTATTACTTAGTTTATTTAAACAGGGGTGTTTAACTCTGAGGAAGTTACTGAGGTTGGCTATATTTCATTTAGATAAGTAGCATTATTTTTGAGGTGATGTATTTTTTTAGGACATTTTTACAAAATTACTTTTAAATGTGTGATAGGTACGGAACTATCCATATTTAAAGAAATTATATAGATGCATTTCAGAGTGACAGCAGACACAATGTTGTTTACAAATCAATCAATTACTTCGTATGGATATCCTATGTTTTTATTGTGTTCCTATGTGTTTCCTAATAAATTATTTCCTATTTCCCCTTTTTTTATAATTTTGAACTAATTGACAATATCATTTTCCTTGTTATAATAATCAGGTATAGGTTTTTACCCGTTCACAAAATTAGATCTAATTCAGAAAGGTACAGATAGTCACTGTAAGTGCGACCTGATATTATTAAAGAATTTCCATTAAATATCAGGGCCATTCCAGTCGCAGTCAAATTCCTGAAACGAATAGGCCGTTTTTATTAAAGGTGAAAGTGCTAAGATTAAACAAGAATAAATAACTACCCTCCAAGTGAAATAAAACGTTTCATTCGTCAAGAATTTTATTATGAAACTTTATGAAAGCGAGGGTACAACAGTAGTAGCCAGGGCTGCCGCATACTTCGTCTGCGAGAAACTAATTTGATGAAAAGCGGCTTTTTGAGAAGTCTACGTTTTCTACGAAGCAATAAGATAAGTCTAGCTGAGGATAATTACAGGCTATTAATAATAATAATAATAACCCCACCGCCGTATCTCTATGCTGACGTCGTGGTAGGGCTTGCGCGCTCCGAACTCTAGTTCTGTGCCGGTAGAGTTTACTTCGCCGAAACAGGTCTAGGGTGAGGAGCCAGACCAAAAGAGATACAAAAACCTCCAGGGTAGCATATGGCGAGTTGTTGGGCAGTAGCGACCCCACGGACCCTACCTTCCGGGAGAAGTCTTGCTCCTCATCTCTGGCTTGCCTTTATTGACTGGCCAGAGTGAACACTGAAGAGGTACAGAGCTACCACCTCATTCTTGCCTTTATTGGCCAGCATGAGTGGAGATTCGCGAGAGCAAACGTGCTCGGAGGAAGGAAATATTTCAGTAAGATGCTGGTAAGGATCTTGACCGTACTTCCGGGTTTGTCTTGATAGTCATAGAATACCGCTCCACTCCTCATAAGCACCTCAGGACATGTTGCCACTTTGTCGCTACGACACCACGTGCTAGCGACCGTTTTCGGGGGCTCATTATGGAGTGTGCAAGTCACCCCCTGCCATTTTATCTGTGTATTGTATATAAAACATTGATCGGGCAGGGGCCATAGTCTTTCCATAGTTCTAGTTAACCAGTTCAATTTAGCCACCCAAACCCATAATCCAATATCTTTTTTTCCATATCTTGCAATAGTCCTGCACTAACCGGGGGTTGTCCTTGGGTGCACTTGCATTGTGCATACAGGGATAATCGTCGGTTGGTGCCTCCTCTTCATTTAAAATTGTCTAAGGGGCTTCTGCGAGATTGCTTCGGCCCCTCGTACGCCTTCCCAAGGTTCGGGATCCCAGGGTCCCGAGATATGTCAAAGACATTTTAAAATAAAGTTTCAAGTTCCTTCATGACACACATAATACAGGGCGTCCCACGGATATGCCACATGGAAGGAAAGTACCTTGAATATTGTAGATGGAACATTTTACTGAAAGAAGACATTATTTGAATCTAAAAAACAATTTAAACTGCATTCATAGATATTTAAATAATTACATGGTTGAACCGGAAATCGAACCCGTTACACGAGAAAAATAATCATCCTGTAGCTTTGTCACACCGATCGAAAGGCTTCATCATAAGGATTAGTTTTTGCTAAATAACATAGTGTCAAAAATAAAAGGAAGACCATGAATTTTAACATTCTTAATACAAAATTAATCAATTTATCAAATGCTCAAAATGAGTCCCTTCCTGTTGAATACAAAATCGCATTCTTTTGATTATTTCGCTCCCTGTCGATTTTTAGGGTTCCGTAGCCAAATGGCTCGATGTGGCATATCCGTGGGACGTCCTGTATATTTATTTATTAAAAAAAAAACAAGTTATTTTCTATAATTAAACAAAGCACACTATTAGACCCCTGAGGTCTGTCTCAGCATGCCATGGTCTGGAATTTAATCAACGCGCTATTGATAAATTATGGTAAAGAGTTGTAGTATTCTTTGAGCTTGTGTTTTACGTTTTTACTGTTCATTGAGTCGCGAATGTCTAAAGGTATTTGGTTTAGTAAATAAGGTATTGTGAACGATGCGGCGCGTCTACAATAAAAAATATTTTTACGTGGCACTTGAAGTGATTTTAATTTTGACTGACGGGTATTCACATCATATTTCACTGGAATCTGGATCTCAATATCTGAGGTCATCGGAAAACTTGAGACTAGAGATGCCGATGCATTCCACCAACTTCTATGATAAATCTTTTACAGTTCAAGCATTGCGGTTATGGTTATAAAATAAAATTATGATTAAAAAACACTGTCTCTATCCTTAACCATAATTTCTTTTTGTTTTGTTCTTTGCACTTGCTTCATGATTATTATTGTATAATTTCCATACTAATATTGTAAATGTGAAAGTAACTGTGTCTGTCTGTCTGTCTGTATGTTACCTTTTCACGCCTAAACCGCTGAACCGATCGTCATGAAATTTGGCAGAGATATAGCCTGGGATATGGAGACGGACATAGGCTACGTTTTTACGCGATAACCGACATCTACGCGGGCGGAGCCGCGGGCAAAAGCTAGTATTTATATAAATAAGTGTAACATGTTTTATGTTTGTATGTATTTATTATATATATTATGTAAATGGTACATCACAAACTACCTGCAGTCATGTTTCTCCTTCCCCCTTAATCCATCCAAAGGTTGTCTTTAAAAGATCGCTTTTAGCGATAAGACCGCCCATTGTGTCACCTTTGTCAAATTTTCTACATATAAATCTGTAATTTTTATGGTGTGCAATAAAGAGCTATCTATCTATCTAAAATAATAATTAAATTTATTCAAAAATCCATACTAATATTATAAATGTGAAAGTAACTCTGTCTGTCTGTATGTTACGTTTTCACGCTTAAACCGCTGAACCGATCGTCATGAAATTTGGCAGAGATATAGCCTGGGATATGGAGATGGACATAGGCTACTTTTTTACGCGATAACCGACATCTACGTGGGCGGAGCCGCGGGCAAAAGCTAGTATAAGGTATAAAGTTAAATACAGTTTTTCTTAAATCTGTTTTAAGTTAACCCATGATTTGTGCCTAAACTAGGTAATCCTGTGTTTCATTGGCGATTGGAGGTAACATTAATTGATTAAATAATCACATATCAAATTGATCTTATTGGTATTAAATTAAACACATCAAATTAATTTTCAGGAATTTTGATTCTATCGCTTCGAGGTGCTTCAAATCAAATCAAATCAAAAATATTTATTTGCTAGAATATGGTACATAAAGTGTTTCAGTAAATTTGTTTCAGCATCTTACCATAACATGGCATGCAATTATTCTAACTTACAAATTACAGATTCTATTGATTTGTCTTATAAATAGTCCATATTGGTATAATCTTTTAAATAATAATGGCTTGAAAAGATTTTTTTTTAAAGATTGGCAGTGGTAGGTCTTGAAAACTATTTGGTAAATGATTGTAAATTATAATCGACATCAAGTCTGCTATTACAATAGAGTCAGAGAGACCATTCTGACTCTATTGTAATAGCAGACTTGAGGCCCTGACCGTTCGTAAAAAAAATTGTAGGTATGTAACTCGAGAACGACCTTTCCAATTCACCCTCGAGATTTTTCTTTTAATTCATAGATGTTATCTGCTATGGTTACGTTTTAGTAGTGTGGCAACCCTGTTTGTAAGTCGTTCACGAATTAATGGTAAAATTCCACAAATGACGATTGTTCTGAGGTGTAAAATAGAATATGCCCAGCGGGTGCAATCTATGAACTTTCTTAAAAGCACGGTTGCAAGACAGTTTGTGAGGAGAATGACAAAAAATCCGTGTTTATTGGGCTTGGTGATTATAATATAACCCTGTCATAATCAGGCAGGCAGATGATTTGGTGATAGCGGTATTTTAAGATTAGTAGGTACTTGTCAATTCGATTTTCCCCCTGATATACCTAGGTGCTTCAAGTTATATGAACAAACACACACAAGCCTTTTATATACATTTCATATTTTCTTTTACTCTCAAAAAGATTCGCCGCTTCGCGAAATACATAAAAATGATTTACAAAATGGTGTTCTTTTGACTTGGTCTCGACTCATATTTATTTTTGTGTTAAGCTGGGAATTCTCGTTATTTATTGTTTACGTTTGTTGTACATATATGTACTGTTGAGGGAGTTTTCTGTTTCGATGTTAAATAAAGAAAATCGTTCACTTTGAATAGACGATTTCGAAATCACACGGTACAAAATTACATAACTGACAAGATCATTGACCGTTGTTTATACACAAAGGTGACAAAGTAAAATGTTTCATCGCCAGCATCACCAAGTTAGGCAGATGGATCATTATCGTTATGACTATTTCAGTCGAAAGACATCTAGACTTTTAAGTAGGCCTCTCCCAAAACCGGCCGGCCGGTCCCGTGAACTCATGTGCTTTTTGTATCCAGCGGGTTTCCGCGGCCTTCACCAGGTCATCGGTCAACATTGTGGACATATAGATAGCTTAAAGCTATTTCCGATCATGTTTGAACCAAAATAAATTCTTACACAGCGACTTGCTGGCTCCGTCCCTTTGACTGTAAACTTAAAAACAAGTAAATACCTACCTACGTAAGTTGTATAAATCTTTGGCACAAGGAAGTTCGTTAAAGACATCGAAGAGAATGTCTTTAATTGGCTAGTTCGTTCCGAGTGGTAATTGTGTCGCCCGGCTGCGCTCGCAATTACGAGAACTACACTATGATATAGCACGTCTATTGGGAAGTTATCGGAACTCTTTGTAAGTCAGAAGAGTAAGTAAGAAGGTGTTACCATCTTCGTTTCTTTTCGTGATATTATTTACTTCTTGCAGGTGGAGGTATTGTTACTTTTGGAGAGATTCTCGTGGTCCTTCAGAGTCTATATTAACCTACAACTAACATATCTATCGCCAGCGGTGTAACGATGTGGCTTCACAACAGTATTTAGTTGAGTAATTAGTAAGTGTCTAAGCACATCCCTGACCTACTACCTGATAGGTAACGGCCTGCGCAGTCTACCTGCAAAACCCTATCCGTTACAGTAGGTTGCATTACTACTCTTTTGGAAATACCCTTCCAAATTCTAAAATCTTATTAATAATTCCATAGCTATAAGTAACTAAGTTACTATACCTATATAGTTGCCTATGAAATTACGTTATCGGTTGAGGACGCTTCAATGGCTGCACAAAACCTTGTAGTGCCAGCAATGCCGTGATACAAGACTTATTACAACAGTTTAAAACTTAACGTTTGTAACTTAATGGATTAAATAACCAAATAAAAAAAAATAAAAAAAAACAACTTCACATATCAGTTGCTGAGTCATGAGTTACCCATTTTTACTATGCCTACAGTGAAACTAATTATTACTCTCATGCAGTAAGTACTCGCGATCCCGTATTGACTCAAGCCGTATGTTTGTCTGTTTGTCCGTTCGCCGGGATTAAGCGCGGCGTGTGTTGGCTTTGATATCGACGCGCGTCGAGTACCCTCAGCCATCGAGCATTTCGGAGAGGCTCGCGGGGGAATGCGGGGGAAGTGAACGTTTATTGATGGTGTAAAAAATATCGATGTGGCGTGAAGTAGACTTGAAGGTGTTGGCTTGTTGAAAGTGAGCCATCTGCAAGTGTAAAACTTGCGGTTCTTATATTAAATCTGTTTGAATTTTCATCTCTACACGGAGTTTCTGTATGGTGTTCTTTGGAGGTACATTTTTGTATAGGTAACTAATTTGTATTTTCTCGTATCTTATAATTTAAGTTACAAACATAATGGTGTAAACATCTAAGAACATTGCTGCACCTCTGTTGTCTCAGTCAAGAACTCAAGACCAGTGCCAACGGGGAATAAAAGTTTATCCCTTTCCAAAGAGACCAAATTCCAATAAATATTTATATGATGTTATTGTGGAACAGATTACTATTTCAGTATATCGCATACGTAACGTTTCATACTTTATTCACCGTGGCTATTTACGCCGCATTGCACTGCCACTCTCAGTTCTCGATAATAGTTGGTAAACATGGCGGCATAGCTGTATGTGTGAGCGTTGTACTGGAAAGTAATATCATAGACTAATATTATTGTGGAGTTGCATTCAGTTTCTATCCAAAGCTACAGTTAACTGGGCTTATGTATGGACACTGGACCGGGTACCTATATCTTTTGGTGATGGAGGAGTACCTCTAAAGGCGATGACTTTTCTTCATTCTTCAGGTATATCAAATTAACAAAATATTGATGAAATTGGGTCAAAGGGTTTTTAGGTTGATTAGGTGAATAATTCATTCAAAGACAGTAACATACTCAACTTGGATTAATACTTATCCATTTATTCAACTCCCATAAAACTAAAATAAGCTACAAAATGTACGGGAAAACCCATAACAAACATAGTCGGCCCATAAATTGTGTACGTACACTAACTGAGCTTGAACTAAGTGGGATACATTTTTACCCAATCAGATTTACAAAGGCACTCCTACGAGATTTATTTGCGTAAAAATTGTTTTTCTGTGTATTTACCTGTGGCCCTTCGAATACTAGCTTATTTTAAGTGGAACAGATTATTAAGGAAGCTAGTTCACTCAAAAGTGCCTAGTGGCCAGGTGTTGTATTTAAATAGAGACCTCTAAATTGTATCTGCGAAAACTAGAGATGAGTCCGATATCATGTCACATATAAGAATCATCGATATTTTAAAGTCATTTCATCATGCAATGACAACGACAAAATCATCAATGCCTAAAGGCTCGTACAGACTCGCGCGATATCGCGGGCGCGACAGGTAGCGACAAAGAAATTGTGCTACTAGTGTCACGTCTGTACGAGCCTTCAATCATTATGGCGGCTGTACACGCTCGTCGAAACACTACGAGACAGGCCGAGTACGGATCTGTAGATGGTGCCCTCGTCGCGTCTCGTCGTGTCTCGTGGCCCTCGTACCCTCTCGGAAGCGTGTCGGTTTTTTGCACTCGAGTCAAAGGGACTCGTGAGTCTCGCGAATGAAAACGAGAGCGCGTCTGTACACACTCGTTCGTTTAGTTGCTCGCCAATTGCGTTTGCGTGAAGATTTGCATGCTGCGTGCGACGAGGTGGTCTAACGCGCGTTCGTTAGTTTTTGGAAACCTACCAAAGGGAAGCACTATTATGGAATACAAAGGATGTCAGGTACTATTACAGGAGACCCTGTGACGAAATCGATTGGTACAACGAGTGTGTACATGGTGTGCTCTCGTGTCGAGACGCGAGGCGACGAAACGAGCGTGTACAGCCGCCATTACTTGAATGAACGCGAACTTCGGTGATTCGGACGGGCGGGGCGTGGACCTTCTCGGGGCGACGCAAAGTGGATTGTTGCCATACAAGAGGTTGGACATAGGCATTTTGCGAAATCAAAATCAACATTTCAATTTTTTGAAAATGCTATCGTATTCCTTTATCAAAAACCTATAAATATTGTAATGAGACTTTTTCTAATTGGACTCATATTTCAGGAGAAAATCCATAAAAAGTGTTTTTTCAGTATGGAAATGAACACTTAAACTCCCCCACCGCCTGAGTTTCGCCTTGTTTCGGGTAGTCATTTCTATAATTGGTATCTATCTACTAAGTGCCGCATTTTGTCCAAAGACACATGGAGCCCCAAAGGTGCACCATGTGTCTTTGGAAAGTGTGTTTGGAAAGTGATATAATCGATTTTCGTTCTATCATAAAAAAATACAAAAGCATGACAAAAATACCATTTTATTGCTAATAGTATCAAATACCTAATACCCTAATATGTTAATAATTAAGGGTAATTAGGTTAATAATTAAGGGTAATTAGGTAGTAGTAACCTAATTACTCTACTCGATACATAGTATTCATATATCGAGTAGAATAATTAGGTTAATAATTAATAATTAAGGGTAACAAAAGGGTAATTAAGGGTACTGGGTAGCAGTAACCTAAAAAAAACATAATTAGGTTACTATTAAGGTTAGGTTACCAATAAAAAGGTGGTTTGAATAATATTAACAAAAAATATTTCTAGAAAAAACCAAAAACGATCATAACATAAAATAAAAATGTCTAAATAATACTTATTTAAATAAATAAAACGAAATATTAAAAAAAAAACTTCTCAACAAAATTGGCCATGAATACTAAAATAAACATGTACAGTGGCCAGCACATCAAGCTACACGAAACTGTCAAATTTCTCCAAACGAGTTTAAACTTTAAAATGTTTACGATTAAGTTCAAAATCGAACGAGAAAATTTGACAGATTGTAGTAACTTGATGTGCTGGCCACCGTACATACTAAGCTTTCAACAATGACAATATTTTCCCTAAACCCAAAATATAAACTACTCATAAAAATTCTTGAAACTTATTGAAATACATCATCATCATCGTCGTCATCATCATCGCTACATTCTATGTCAGAATCAGGTACTGTGGTGACATCAATGAACTTAGTCTCATTTTCGTCTCGCATTAATAAATCATCAAGTTCCTTAAACATAGCCTTTTTTAACTTTTGGAGTCATTTTTGGCCGCACATCGTCAGCAAAGGATCCGAAGATAGCTGAAGATTGTGCAAAATGTCTTCATTCGTTGCCAAACTACTGCATTACCGGGTACGGCTTTCCCTATACTACCGGAAGTCTTTGTTTCTCGCTTCGGTGGCTTCTTCCGATAGAAAGCCTATAGGTACTATAGATAAATACTCTACTATCTGCGGACCATTAATCAAAAGCTTGTGCAAACTAGATGGCATATGATACCATGGGTACAATTGCACAAAAAGTTCTACATTTTCACAGCAGTACTTTCCGAATTTTGTTGTATATGAAACACAATGCAAAATCACAGCAATTCTCCTGATCAAATTAATACTAACCCTGTAATTTGGGCAGTCTTCTCAGGGTTGGAAAAAAACCGCCTTGCTGAATTGCCACTCCCCTGTTTAACTATGTACATCCAGCAGCAAACCAGTTTCTCTTCTGAAGGTTTCTTCAATAATTTATTTTCGTTCTTTCACTTTTCTCTTCATTTCGTCACCATTAGCCTGCCATGATTTAATCTCAATTTTATAAGAGATGTGCAGGAAGCACTCCATGGACCTAATCCACGCATGAAGTGAACTAAGGCCGTGCTTATATAAGTCGTCGTTCACTGGCTTCTTCTTCACTTCCACTAAATTGTTCATTTCTGTAGGACGCGTTTTACATATATCACATACAGCTAATGATGTTTCTGATATGTACGAGTGTATCTTGCCATCGATCATAGTCAATATGAAATTATGGCTAACTTTAAACACGTGGGGGTTTAAAGTCAGTTGGAGATACGTCAGCCATCTCAGACTCTATTTCAGCCATCTCGCGCTTGATATTAAATTTAGTCTCTTTCATAAATTTAAAACATATTGGGTGGCAGTATCCTGTTGAAGATGGCCGCTCATTCTCCCATATGACGTTTCCATCTGCGGCGACAAGTCGCCAGGGTACAAGACTTGCCATAAATATGCTACCCCAATCTTCTTCACTAATACTGGTTCGCTGGTGGTAAATAGTCTGGTTGGAGGCCCCATCAAAACCCCACTTTCTGATCAACTGTAGTGGTTGACCTGCATCACAGCTGATGTCCAAAGCTTAAATGAGCTTAGCTTTAATGAGTCTTCTCACTGTGATGTCAACCAGTGCTTTTATTTTAATTTTGGGGGAATTCTCCGTGATCGTCATATCATTTTTTTGGGGTAGCACTCAGTTTTCTTCTTCTGTAGCATATAATAGCTCGGTACTTCATAAGCCCCTCTCTTAAACTAAAATCTCTAAGAGTAATGTAGCGCCATTTTGATAACCGCAATGTGACATGTGTGTGTGCACTAAAGCTTTTTGCAGAGAAACTTCGTGGACTGACCTGCGTTGTCCACTTTTTGTCATATTTAAAAATGTGGAGACTTGATTTGGGTTCTCTACATGTACTTCATAATAGCAAATTCATCACTTTTCCCTGAAGTCTTAAGAATATCCACTGCTGAAAATAATATTTCGTCGGAACTACACGATATATATCTTCGGTGCGTCTTCTTTTCTGACGGTTACTTAGATCCTCAAAAGACTTGCGACATGTTTTTTTCAGTTGATTTCGTGTCGAAGCATCGGATTTTGAAGGAGTAAGGGGTTCTTCAGGCAAATCAATATTAGGTTCAATGAGCATGTTCTCCTTGAAAGAATCTGGCCATTTAATGTCAGATTCTAGCCATTTACAATTTTTGTTCATAAACTTTTCGATACTTCTTTTAGCTTGGGACCATTTTGCGTAAATGCGGAAGCAAAAATTACGACACCAGGCTGGTAAGTCTTGTTCAACACTCTCTGTTAATGGCACTTCACAACTTGTTTTTAATGTATTAAACAATCGACCATGGTCACTAAAATCGTCTTGGTTGCGTAAAGCAACATAGAGATCAAGGTATGTACGTATTAAAACAGCGGAAAAACAACTTTTGGAAAAAACTGTTAAAATGATAAATGTATAATTAGGCGTTGCCACTATTCTGCAAATAAAAGTATCGCAAGTAGTGGGTGGCTCATCAAGTTGTTGCTATTAGAATAGCCAATCAGAGAGAAGATACGTTATATTATTACTCACGCTAATTGTTTCATCGTAATTAGCTATTGTATGAATCACCAAGCTCTTTCTTAGGTTTTCAATCATTTTTTAGGTAACTTCTACCTAATTACCCTTTATAATTGATTACTAACCTAATTACTCTACTCGATACATGGTATTGAGTAGAGTAATTAGGTAACTACTACCTAATTACCCTTAATTATTAACCTAATTACTCTACTCAATACATGGTACTGAGTAGAGTAATTAGGTTACTACTACCTAATTACCCTTAATTATGAATTATTAACCTATTAGGGTATTAGGTATTAGGTACTATTAGCAATAAAATGGTATTTTTGTCATGCTATTGTATTTTTTTATGATAAAATGAAAATCGATTATATCTCAGAAAGTGCACCTTTGGTGCACCATGTGTCTTTGGACAAAATGTGGCACTTAGTAGATAGATACAAATTATAGAAATGACTACCCGAAACAAGGCGAAACTCAGGCGGTGGGGGAGTTTAAGTGTCCATTTCCATACTAAGAAAACACTTTTTATGGATTTTCTCTTGAAATATGAGTCCAATTAGAAAAAGTCTCATTACAATATTTGTAGGTTTTTGATAAAGCAATACGATAGCATTTTCAAAAAATTGAAACGTCGATTTTGATTTCACAAAATGCCTACGTCCAACCTCTTGTATGAGGACGATCTACTGTGCGACGCGGACGTTACGAGGCTGCGCGATCGGCGACACTGCAGTCACAGAACCACAAATTTTCGATAAAATGCCCGGTGTTGGGCGCTTCACTAAGCAGTTCCGCGATCATTTCAGTACTCATAATTGAAGTGACGTGATCACTCACCTGAAGTGGCATACTCTAATAAAAATCATTGATGATTTTGTCATCGTTTCCGTCATCGATATTTTTTTTTTGTCATCGTCATGCAGAAAAATCATCACTCAGCCCATCTCTAGTGAAAACCTAGACTATTGGTAGCTTGCAGTTTAAGATGCTCATAACAGGGCAGTATGTATCGTGTTTATAGATATAAGAAAGAAGGAGATAATGATGATAAAGCTGATGATGTATCGGAACCGATGTCTCGAGTCTGTCCCTACCACTCACCACAACTACACATGCAGTTCAGTAAAAGCAATAGATAGGAAGTTGCGCACACACTCGCCACGAAAACATCGGGCTCTATCGTTGTGCTGTGCAAAAGCCATTTATTTTACATATACGCTAATGATGACTAAATCGGAAAGTTATCGATTCTTCTTCCATTTATTATTGTATTAAAACTTTTGTGGGTCCTGAAAATAAAATAAATGATAAACGATATACAAATAATAATATATTATAAATAAACAATATTTGTTAAAAACAAAATATTATTAAGTAAATAAATAAAAAAAGCAATATGAGAAAATAAAAATGAGTAATAAATACTATTTCACATGGATCTTCCAACCGAGTCAAAACGGTTGACAAATGAAGAATAAACTACAAGCAATATATTCATTAGACAATTGACATTATTGTTGTTAATCTACGTAAGTGTGGATCTGCACAAGCTTGCACATCACTGGCTCGCGGCAAGATACAGTGGCTGTACTACGCGATGCATCCGCATAAACAAAGTATCGTTTTGTGATTTTTACATTGTATTGTCCAGTCACTTAACGGCATACTTAGGTAGTGGTTAAGAACCAGTGTATTTATTGCCAAAATAATACAGTCGCTGTTATGAATGAAAATAAAAATAACGTAGTAAAAGCAAGAAATATTTTACGATTTGTTGTTTTTCATGATTTTAAAGACAAATATAGTAAAATATTTGTACTTATGGTAAGTGCATGATTCCTAGATACACAACATTTTTATTTTGGCTTCGGTTTTACAAGAAACCACTGAAGAACATGGTATTCTTATAACTTGTCACGATCACGGTCGAAAGCGCACTAGTTTGCGGAGACCGCCATTTGCCTATGCAATGAGCATTTTGATAATTGCGCGCGGACACCGACACGCCCCCTTGCCACTTCTCCTGTTATTTATATTTCTATGATTGTGTTCCAGACTATTATCATTGTTCCCAACATCGCTTAAACAATTGTTATTTTGGCAAGCACGGAAACAGAAAACTTCACAAACTGTACAAATATTTTTGCACCCACTTTATGTCCAATCTTCCAAAGGTAACTAAAAAGAATCACTGCACTATTTTGCTCCATTCCAAACATCATGGGAATACGAAAGTGATTTCTGGAAAAAACGACTGCCAAAAGACTATTTTCGCACGTGTGTGTCTATGCACGTTTATTTGATTCGGAACGCCTGCATTCTGCTCCATGATTCGCGAGAATATTCTCGAAAATATGCTCTTTCGATAGAGTGTTCGGTTTGATATACATATATATATATTATTGTGTCCGCGAGTTGAATAAAGGAATTTGATTTCGATATTCGTGACTCCGTATACGAGGATTGTTGCGTTTCTCTCGATCTTGAGTTGTATTGAAGATGCTGGTCGTGTCGCGAGGTTTCGATATTATTCGGTTTTGTTGTGAGTGGAAGTTTTATACTTATAACTGTCTTACTAAGACAACCCGGCACTTCACCATTGCAATTCTAGCTGACTTCTATCAGCTATTCCCAAGAGTAGGTAGGTACCTAACTTAGCCAATCACATTAGTGCTAAGTCAGGTTTCAACTCCACAGGTTAGGTACTTCAAAAGTGAATCTTTTATCTCCATATATCAATGACATTGTATTTCATAAGAATGATACATATTTGGTTTATGAAATTGATGTATAAAAAAACCGGTCAAGAGCGAGTCGGACTCGCGCACCGAGGGTTCCAAACCATAAAAAAAAAGACATACAAAAAACTGCAATACTCGTATTAGTTAAAGTGTGCTATTCAGAGACATCGTTTTATTGTTCCTGTAATCTTTACATAAACTTCTATCACATAGAATAATTTCAGATTTTTCTCTATGAAAACTTCGGAGATAAGAGTGGGGGGAACGGTATTTTATAAAAAAAAAAGTGAATAGTCGAAAACTATGCGGGCTAAAAAAAAAAAAATTGAGAATGTGAAAATAGCGCTCTTCCATATGATACCCCACACGCCCTAGTAACCCCACTTCGAAAATTTAAGACCCACGTTCAGACGCCGTTACAAAAAAAAAAATCTTGGTTGCAAAATAGTTGGGCAAACGTCATCTTAAACTGTTCCAAATTTCAAGTTGATAGCATTAGAAGTTCTTGAGATATCCAACTGTGACAGACGGACAGTCAGACTGGGTCTCACCATAAGGGTTCCTTTTTACCATTTTGGTACGGAACCTTAAAAAGGAAGATAAGGCACCGCTCTAATGTTACGTAAACATTATTGGACTAGAAACAATTACACAAAAACACACGTCATGCATCAACAACCGGAATAGAGAGAGATATGACGCGGGCTGTAGCGGGAACGAGATATCAATAAAAAGACACTATTACGTACCCTTAACAATTCAGAAACAAATGGCGACCTTGAGAGTAATATTATTCAGGAGAATTTTAAAGAAAATAAGTTTGATGTATTTACGAGTGGAAAGTAATCCCGTGGAACTTGTTTTTGGTTTGTGAATTATTTGTGCACATTTTGAAAACACAGGAAGGCATTGTTGCTGCTTATTTAGACGACTACGGTAATTTTACTTCTACACAAACGTCAGTTCGATTGTGACTGAGGTCAGTTGTGCCGGTCGGCATAGTTTATGCGGTTCACGTCGAGGAGCGCGTACTTAATCTTCCTTTTTTATACATCAATGGTTTATGATTACTAATTATTTTTGACCAAAATTAAAAGAAGTGTCGAATTCAGGACCTTTTTCAACCAAGGACTACGATAAACTGTGTGCCGAAAATACTGAATGCTACGGTATTGCAGGCGTTTGTCTGTGTGTTCGTTACTTTTTGTTACCTTCGCGTAACCTTTTGTTGCGTAGCGTTACTTTTTGTTGCCGTGCCGCTAGCTTTTGTTTCTGTTTTGTTACTCTGGACACACGGTGTGCAACGACTACCACAAATAATAGGGTTAGCTGTAGTAAGTCTTGTCCAGACGGGCGGCCAGTTACAAATAATATGACGTGTTTGCAAGTAACACCGATAATATACAAAGAATTAATTCAAGCAGATAGTGTATGACACACATACCTACTCGTATTTAGAGCATAAACAAGCACACTGCTTTTTATTTATTTATTTAGATTCATACCATTACTTGTCTTCAATTAGAACTCAAATAGCGGAGCCTTTCACTGCTGCTTTTATCACCGGCAACAATACGGGAAGCAAAAAGTGTTCTATATAGCAACAGAAATGTATGAGCCCACCATTATTACCCTTGCGTCACAGTTATATTCGGGCCATGAAAGTTTACAAATAAACAGCGATGCCACGCAACTGTCGCAGGCGCCTGTTCTACTGCTGGACACGTCCGTAGCATTTGAGTGAAGCACTATTGATACTTTGTTCATTTAACTTTAACGGATCATAATATTGCGGTTGATATGGATATCTATACCCTTAAGCCTTAGCCTTAAGCCTTTAGCTAAACATTCCAGTGAAAGGACACAAACTAGATAGAAGGCATGTTACAGTTTTTATCTGAAGATAAGAATAAACAACAAACTGACTGCTGCAATCTACCATTCAAAAGAAAATTATCATATTTAATCATTCCGCTTGAAATATTGGTCATTGATCGCAAATTGCTGTCGAAGAAAAGATGGTCCTGCCCACCCTCTTGTCATTATTCTATTGCCTTTCACATCACCCACAGATGAGAAAAGGCCTAAACTTAAGCACCACCACGTTAATTAGAAGTGAATACAACCTCCTAAGTTACTTTTCCTCATACAAGTACAGCGGCTGACCGGAAATATTTAATCGTACGTCAGTCACCGTGATGTACACTGACACTCAATTTATCAAACACTCGAGTGTTCAGACACTGCCCTGACACTGTGATTATACTGCGGAAACTCTCGTCAGGGCGTTGCTGAGATTAGGATTATGACTTGGGAATTATAGAAGGAAATTTGAACAGTTTTTTAACAGTTAAACATGAACATTATTTAAAAAAGCTGTAATCATTGATTAGTAATTGGTATTGTGGCTGCTACTGCCATTTCCAACGCCCAATTAGAGCGAGGGTTGGCCTATTCTTTGACAGGTTGTAGCCCTAGCACGAAACTATAGGCACATCTGCCTTAGTTAAAGTAACTTCTTGTTCTTCTGAATACATCTCTTGTTTCACAAACTTTAACTCGTCCTGCTGCAACTCTACTGGCACCACTTCTTTAGTTTAAAACAATTGAAAACACAGCTTTTGAAAATGAAAAGCCTACCAAATTCATTAAATAGTCATGCTCACAGTACACGTGTAGTTAAACAATTCAGAGACATAACTAAACAAGGGCGAGCTGTCAGTGTGGTGTCGCGTAAATAAACGTAGTGACCGCGCACCGCGCACCGCCCGGCGCCCGCCGCGCTCGCCGAATCGAATGCATAATCGATATGCGAACAGCGCAGCTCTATGCTCAGGGGTAGCACGAGGACTATCAAGATTAGTAGAATAAAATGCCTCTTTTCTACTAATTAAATTCAAACGTTGTAAGGAATTTAATTATCTGGTATTGTCCACACACGGTACGCAGTCGTGGTGATTATCGGCCCCTTCCGTCTCCGCATGAAAGCATGAAGGTAACTAAATAATTAAATTTATATTTGATGACTTTAAACTTGCCAACTCATATTGATAAACGAGGACGATCGCTGTGAGGAAATCTCTCTGCAATTTTCATCTTCATAACGATCTTGCATTCCGTGTTTCTGTTTACCTGTGGACCGCGGGGACACTTTCCAGAAAAGTATTCGTATGATTTTCATAAAGAAAAGTTATTATTTTTCTCATTATTCTCGAGTCGTTATTTAAAACTTGCCAGCCGTGATTTTATAATGACCTTTCTTGTGCGATATGCAAAAAGCTTTTCCAACTGTATTTCCAAGTTCTAGGCTAAGATATTCATATTCATATCTCACTTTAATGTTATGACTACAGTGATAATTTCAATACAAGTCTATTACAATCGCGTTATTTTGCTTTGGATCAATTAAGCAAAAGTGGCCAAATTATTATCGAGTGAAAATTAATCTTAATATCTCATCGAAGTATTTTCACTACTTTTTAGAGACAGCCCTATTTGAGCAGTAAAATTGTCCGTGTCGCGTCGTGTTCCGCGCTTAACACGGCGCAGCTCTAAAATACCACTACACTACACAATTAGTGCCCTCATTATCTATTAGCATGTATGAGGCCATAGATTGCGTATTCTCTTATACGCAGTCATCTAAATTACCGCCATAATTGGGCTGGCCCACCAATGTTATTTAGCAGGCTATTCCGAAGTTAATATTTAGTTTAGGGCAGATCTTACAATCGTACGTATCTTTTATCTGCAGAATAGATTCCGCGGCATTGCATAAGTATTTTCTATACAAAAGTTTTCAGACAATTAAAAATGTACCCATGTATTTTATATAATGTAGAGATTAATATTATATTGGCAGAAAAAATATATTTAACTTGACATTGCAGTTTCTTTGATTTGGATGTTTAACATTTTATTTATAGTCTACGAGCTGTTACCCGCGGCTTCGCCCGCTTGGATGTCGGTTATCGCATAAAAAAGTAGCCTATTTCCTTCCCTTCTCCATATCCCAGGCTATAATCTCTGCCAAATTTCATGACGATCGGTTCAGCGGTTTAGGCGTGAACACATAACAGACAGATAGACAGGCAGACCGAGTTACTTTCACATTCACAATATTAGTATAGATTGGCGTGTTTAAAAAGTAATTTTAAATAAGTGCCAGCCCTACATTTGCGGTAAAATTTGCCGCACTCTGCCGTTCAGCCGCGGTCCGCTTCAGCGGCTAAACACGTTTCGGCTCTAAATGTACCTGCAATATTACTGAGTGGACTTGCGGTCACCACTGGGATTAGAACTGCCCTGTCACACCTCTTTGAACACTGCTGACAACGCCAATGCATGTATTTATAAGCCATGCTATTGTTTACCTTTGTTCGCCTCCAAACCTATGTGGGAAGATGTTACTACAACCACGTAAAAGGTGATACTTTGATGGTACAGCAGCAGGGTGTTGGTGTGGAGCTATATCGCAAACTATGTCCCACTTCATAACCTGCCCTCTGTGGCCCAAAAAATGTAGCCATAGTGACCTCTACTACAGACGTGCCATCGACACGATTAAGAAGAGATCTTTGAATAAGAAGAAGTATCGAGATTCTGCAGAGCTCTGTAATCGGTTTTAGGGTTCCGTAGTCAACAAGGAACCCGTATAATTTCGCCATGTCCCTCTGTCCGCGGCTTAGCTCAGAGACTCTTAGTACTAGAAAGCTATAATTTGGCATGGGTATACATATTAATCAGGCCGACAAAGTGGTTTTTTTTAGGATAGGTACCTTCCCCACATGTAAAGTGGGGTTAATATTTTGTTTTTGCACCTACCGGCATTATTTTACCATAATTTAGAAGATAGCCATAACTCGGTAGTACATAACATGTCGCTGGTGTAAACGGCGCTGTAATCACGCGCAGCGCGACGCATTCCGAAAAAAAACCACCGCGCGCTTTGTTTATTTAGTGATTCCTCAGCAGTACTTTGATCTATTCGAGCTGTAGTGGTCGCGTTTGTCAGAGCTCACGAGTCACGACGTTATAATACGTGTGATACATGAAACTCATACTTGTGACCATTAGAATTTGTAGAGTTTAAAAAGGTATGGTTTTTGGCAGAAATTTGACGACTGCTCTACAGTATGGTGCCATCGCACCATCGCGTGCGATACATAACGTACAAAACTGGAGTGCAAGAGCTCGGGTAGCAAGAGAGAGAGATTCCGGCCCTCAACGAAACTGTAGCCGTGTTGCGATTTCTAGAGAACAAAATAATATCTACTATATAAAAATAAGTCGGGTTTTCCTTCCTGACGCTATAACTCCAGAACGCACGAATCGATTTCCACGGTTTTGCATTTGTTAGAAAGGTCTCGGGCTCCGTGAGGTTTATAGCAACGTTTTTTTTTAATGGTTTTTACGAAAAATTAGGGTAGGGTAGAGTAGGGTAGGGTAGGGTAGGTAGGTACGTAGATAGGGTAGGGTAGGGTAGGGTAGGGTAGGTAGGGTAGGGTAGGGTAGGTAGGTAGGTAGGTAGGTAGGTAGGTAGGTAGGTAGGGTAGGGTAGGGTAGGGTAGGTAGGTAGGTAGGGTAGGGTAGCGTAGGGTAGGGTAGGTAGGTAGGTAGGCAGGTAGGTAGGTAGGTAGGTAGGTAGGTAGGTAGGTAGGGTAGGTAGTTAGGTAGGTAGGTAGGTAGGTAGGTAGGTAGGTAGGTAGGTAGGGTAGGTAGGTAGGGTAGGTAGGTAGGTAGGTAGGTAGGTAGGTAGGGTAGGTAGGGTAGGGTAGGGTAGGGTAGAGTAGAGTAGAGTAGTGGAGTTTATACTATAGCTTTTGACAGAACGAAGTCTGTCGGGTCAGCTAGTATGTAAATAAATGTTATTTCTGTATGTGTATTTCTTTGTTTATCTGTATCAGAGCCTGTACTGTACAGTACAAGCACTAGTGCTTATTACATACTCTCTAGAACGCACAAGAAGTTTCACATACTCCACTGCGGCTGCGTCCATACAGCCTGCCCATTTTTTTTGTGTATGTCTACAATGTAGGTACCCAATAGATAAACTGAGCATGTATTTTCTGTAAGAAATTTTGATTGTTGCACGTCGCACGTCACGCACGTGTGATATTTGTAGATATTAAAGCACATGAATTCAATTCAAAATCACTGAACGATAAGTATTTGCGTAGGTACTAATGACTAACTGTGCGTTAACAATTTATGCGACACGATTTCTGTCGACGCGAACTGTTATTGACTCATCGTTCTCATATTCCCGTGTTTATGTTAGTTATCTGCGACATTATTGTGAATTAAAAGCAATAAATTATGAAGCTAATTTCAAAGTATTCCCAGAATTATGAATATCTGAGTACGGTATAAACAGTTAACAATTTATTTATGCATAATTTGGTTAAATTTTTACCAGAATATTATTCAGATGTAATATTGTAAATATTTAATTCAATTAACACTAAATAGTTTTAAAATTATTTAAGAAAATAGATACTAATATTGTACAAGTATATAAAAAAGTGAGGGAAAAGCATCAAAGGGCAATGTTACAGGTAGCCTTCTAAATTATTATATAAGGACAATGTTTTGGAATCTGCAGTAGGATGCCAACAGGGTGACCCTCTCAGGCCAGTCATTTTCAGCTTAGCTATTCATCCAATTATCCAGAAACTAAATTCAAAATTTAATGTGTGGTATTTAGATGATGGAACGCTAGGAGGTGATGTAGAAACCGTTTTAAAAGATCTACAACTCCTTAAAGAGCAATTTAAATCTATTGGCCTGGACCTTAATCCATCAAAATGTGAAATTTACCTTTCTGATATAACGGACAGACAATCGACCCTAGAGAAATTTTATGCAATAGCCCCACAAATAAAAATTCTTGAAAAAAGTTCACTGCACCTCCTAGGTTCCCCAATTTTAGAAGGTAGTTTTACTCAATTCATCGAAGTTAAAAATTAAAAATTTCAACGACATTTCAGACAGACTGTCCAAAATTAATTTACATTCGGCATTCACCCTGATTATTAGTTACTGTTGTTTTGGACCAAATTTTATATATTTTCTACGCTCTTCCCCTTTATGGAAACAACCACACCTCTTGGACAAAATTGACCAAATTATTCGCAGCACCCTAACATCCATTTTAAATGTGGCTTTGGACGAACGAGCGTGGCTGCAAGCCACACTACCCATCCGTTTTGGTGGCCTCGACGTCCGCAAAATTACCAGTATTAGCTTACCGGCGTTCCTGTCCAGGAAAGCCGGTAAGCTAATACTGGTAATTTTCACCAAAACGGATGGGCAGTGTGGCTTGCAGCCACGCTCGTTGTCGTCTGTCCTCTGTCCACAGCACGGAAGAGTTGACCAGGAAAATTTTGGCCCCTTCCTTCGTTGACTCTGAAGTGCCGTGTTTGACTGACGCGGTGAATGCCTGGAAAATGGCTTGTCCGGATACAGATCGGCCCATGAATCCATTTTCCCAGAGACAGTGGGATGAGCCGCTCGGCAGGTTGGTACGGAATAATCTTATTAATACGTCCACCAATACTGCTGAGCGTGCCCGCCTGCTGGCTTTGGGTGAGTGGGAGTCGGGCCTCTGGCTTCAGGCACTACCGTCACCCAACATAGGCACTATGCTGGGTGACACCACTTTCCGGCTCGCTACTTGTCTGCGTCTGGGCGCTCCTTGCGTGGCTCTGCATCGCTGCCAATGTGGTAAAGGTGTCGACTGCCTCGGACACTATGGCTTATGCTGCAGTAGGAGTGCAGGCCGGATAGCACGGCACGCCAGCATCAATGACATCATCCGTCGTGCTCTTGTCACCGCCGGGGTGCCAGCTGTTTTAGAACCCAATGGCTTGGCACGCGACGATAGGAAGAGACCAGATGGAATGACCATCATGCCTTGGAAGTTAGGTCGGCCTTTGGTGTGGGATGCAACATGTGTCGATATCCTTGCGCCATCCCATCTTCCTAGCACGGCGGGCTGTGCGGGGGCGGCTGCTGCGGGTGCGAAAAACCTCAAACGGCGTAAATATAACAACCTTATTGGAAGTTATATGTTTGAGCCGTTTGGGGTTGGAACACTAGGACCATGGGGTCCGAGTGCCCACATGGTATTTCGAGACATCTCTAAGCGGTTGGTCGACTCTTCACGTGACCATAAGGCTGGCCTATTTCTTGCCCAAAGAATCAGCATTGCCATACAACGTGGCAATGCAGCTGTTGACAGTGATGCGGACGAATTTTTTGATGCCCATTGATTCTTTGCCCTTTTTCTTTTACCAAATATTTAATTAATATACACGTCATAGCTCCAACACGTTGTGACACACAGTGAAGCGTGATTTAATTAAGGCGGGGTTATCCGGGCCTGTAGGCCTAGCTTTGAAGCGCTACCTACGCCTCCCCCAATTCAGCGCGACGTATTTATTTACGATGCGCCGCCGACCGTTTCGCGGAAAATCCATGCCACAGTCACGATAAAGTTATCTACCAGTATTATGACTCGGCCCTGTTCTTGAAATAATTACCTACAGTCGCGCAGTACGTAAACACGCTATAGGGCTGCCCGCCTACAGTATTTTGATTTCATCATCCTACTTGAGTTTCTTTCTAGTTTTGTGATTGTGTGCGCTACCTACAGCAATCTAAACCCCTAACTACGTACTACAAAATCTTACTTAAAAAGTAAATTATAACTAATGTAAATTTAGCTAGGTAGGTACCTACTATTTATTACTTTCATTTATCATTTCATAATGATATTTCGTCTAATTCAATAATATATGTAAGTAGCTACTTAGTACATAATAATAATAAAAAAAGCGAAATACCTGCCTATTAAAAATGAAACAAATTACGTATAAGTAGGTATATAAAAAAAATTACAGTCTTATTTTTCGGAGTTACCAGGTAATTTAAAAAAAAAATTCTCTGGGTGCGTTATTGACGAATTCAAGCAAACAAAAACAGCACAATATAGTCTTTATTTGCTCTTTGTAAAAGGAAATTGTAGGAGGAAAAATAAAGCTAATTTAAAAAAAAAAAATTTACTTGTACTTATTTCAATGAATATGTCGGAGAACGGAAGGTTTCTCTCGTTATCATCAGCCATATTTTACTACTGTGGGCGTACTGTGGGTAGTGTTGGGTATTGTGCAATAGAAAAACCGAATTAAACTCAAATCAAAAGTCATTTACTCAACCTAGGCTGATATTCAGCATTAATTCAAACTTTAAATTTACACAAGACGCCCATCCCTTCACCACTTCCTAGTGCTTTAGCTGGGAAGAAGAAGTAGTGGAACAAACTCCCCAGCAGCACATCTGTCTGTTCAGTTAGAAGAACTTGATTCTATACAGTAATGGGTATGCAAAGTAATTAATATTGGTACACGACACAACTATACCGAACGCGCAACAATTCCTTGACGTCTTCACTGCTTGACCGCCTCCGATGAACTCTCCTTGTCGACTGTGCGGCGGACACTTATAGCCGGTCGAACGTTATGTCGTAGAATCCTTCATGCGCCGCTAGGCAGCACTGGCGTCCCGATCAGTCAAGACTCGATGGCGCGAACACCAATAACTCCATCGAACGCGACTAGTTGGCGCTGGCGTACCGGATACAACTCGTCTCCGACAAATACTTGTCACAAATCGCACGCTTACTGCTTACAAAATTATCACACCCCGTCCGCGCGTCCGTTCGTCACTGCGGCGCAATCGCGACTGTTTGCTAATTGCTTACCGAGAGTGTACCGAACTCGAGGCGCGTAGGTATGACTCGCGTTCCGACCGTTAGTATGAAGATAGAATACTGTAGATATTATTACCGTGCCACAGTATAACAAAACAAGTATGTGTCGGACCACGCACAATGAAGGGTTCCGTATTTGGGATGAATTTATCCCAAGAACAAATTTAACATTCCTGCAAATTTAAGTTGGTTGACTATTATTCGGTAACTTGTACAGCCTACTTAGCTGTGATAATTTTCCTTTTAATTTCGTTATATAGGTACTGATGCTGTGATTTTTTTCACATATCCAAATACAACCATTAGGCTAGCTGCCGGCAGCTATACCGACACTAACCCGATACTGATATGTCGGCAGCTGTACCGACACCGACTCGATATAATTATATTGGCCCGATGATATAGGTGACAATTAAAATTAAAACAAGATAGATAGATAGAATACTCTTTATTTTGTACACCATAAAAATTACAGATATAAATGTAGAACTGTTACTAGGGTGTTACAATGGGACAACAAGGATATATCTATGACTTATTTATTATTTATTTTTAACCTACTTCCTAAAAGGAGCAGGTTCTCAATTCGAATGTATTTTTTTTTAATGTTTGTTACCTCAGAACTCCGTCATTTATGAACCGATATGCAAAATTCTTTTCTTTATTTAGGTACTTATTTTTCAGGACCTAAATACACAAAGCCTATTTAAAATTGATTCATAAACAGGCAAATATAGGCAGGATAGTAACATTTTAAATTGAAATTAAACTTCTTAATTTCTCTTCTAGTTTGAATTTTTATTAAACTACACAGCCATTTATGGCTTATTCCCAAAGTACTCCAAAAAGAGTTCCCAAACTGCTCCATGAAAAATATAATATTTTTAATTAGGTTTCATTCTACTCCATGATAACATTAAAATATTCTCAAAGTGATCCATTACATTTTAATCAAAAAGCTAATTTAAATAAGTACCAGAATACTACAAAAGGGTAGCTGACGTACAGTCAGGTTCAAAAGCTTTGCAAATAAAATGTAAGCACGAAGAGTGATATAATCAATCAATCTACCTAACTTTTTCCCAACTATTTTGGAGTCGGCTTCCAGTCCGGCTGCAGTGATGTTTTTGATGTAATTGTTTTATTTTTGAATCTTAATTTCACCTACAATTTTATTTTTCTTACCTAATTTTAATTTGCTCTTTTTTACAGCTGCACATTTATAAACACAAATCTAGTAGGATTCCTTCACGCTCATTTCTGTGCGATTGCCACTTTCTATCTTAATATTTACTTCTCGTTTGTATAATCACGCAAGTCTGAACTCGCGTCGGCTCTATCACGGCACCGCCCACGCCGTCACGCACAGCGCAGCGTGATACTACAGAATAGCTAGTCTACAGAAGGTCCAGCTCCATACAAAAAGTGAAAACACACGCGCACATAGACGCGAGTCTGCCTACAGCGAGTGGGCGCACTCGGTCTGGCATAGTTATTCGTCTGCCAAAGTTTGAGATTGCCGTACGTACTCAAAACGATGAATGAAAACATCGTGCGGAATGTCCAAAAATTCGAAGACATGTGACATCCACCAACCTGCACTACGCGTGGTCGATTACAGCCCGCTCCCTCTCACAGAGAGAGAGTCTGTGTCCCAGCAGTGGGAAAATTGTAAACTAATTATACTGTATGCACACAACGCTACATCAAGCTAGCAAGTAGGTATAATGACCTCACATTGAATAATTTTTTTGTACAATGAGAGGTCAGCTCTTATAGCTTATTGTGTCGTCGTGCGTACGCGTTATCCCGCGACCACGAGCTAAACTCTCATGTGACACGCGTCCTGCGAGAGCGTAAAAAAATAAAAAAAATAAAGAAGCTGTTTAGAGTATGCTACGGGTCTCTGCGACGCAAGTTGCGGTGCAACGGACGGGAACAGGCGAAGCGCACTCGTGGTACTTGACGCAAGTCGCGTCGTGTCGTAAGTCGCATCATTCGATGCCGTGAACAGAGCCATGAGCCTATTTTCGCCCGCTATATATCTAGAGCCAGCCTTCTGTGCCTGTGTATTCTGTAGTGCTGCACCTCGGCCGGTGTTTCGACGCGCCGTTATAGTGCGGTAGCGGTGCCGACGCGCCGCTCCGTTATGGTTCGCAGTTCATTTGTTTCGCTCATTTAATGCATCGTTTGCTCTGTTATGATAGTAAATTGTTATAATAAAAGGTTTTATTGCAAATGGTTAGGTTTAATACTTAATGATAGTCGTGCTGGAACCACCCGTGCCTGGAATTCTATTGTTTTTTTCATGGTAGTATATGTAGATTGTAAAACTATATTCCGTTCGATAAGGATAACTATATACAAGGTGGAGACGACAATACGACAATAAATTAAACTTCTTATATCAAATGATAAATGATGATTATTATTATTATCTCCTCTTAAATAGAGCACCGGCCATCTTATCTCTTCACTACCCTTGGTTGACTGGTAGAGAATGCCTATGGCATTAAGTCCGCCTTTGTACCTTATTGTGTAACATAAATAAATAAAATGATAATTTTTATTTTTTTATTTTTATTATTGTTCATCTTGTAAACCTTTAGCAGATTTGTTCTGTGCGGATATTGACTGCTGAGGTCCATTCTTCCAGTGAAGAATCTGCCTCTCAAAATTGTTTAGGCTTTATTCAATAAAGTCCCATATGTGGTGTCGTTTAAGCCTTTTCATGGTTACTGGTTCACTTAGGGCTGTGGCTAAGGTATTGGTATGTGAAGTTATTCGATATTTGTATGAATGTATCCTGTGTTCTATTTCTTCTTTTACAGTTCTGATTTGTAGATGCTCATGTAATTCTGAGGTCTTCATAAACCAAGAAGCATTTGATACCATTCTGAGCACTTTATTTTGAAATCGCTGGAGAATTTCCACATTTGAGTTCTTGGCAGAGCCCCACAGCTCATCTCCGTACGTCCAGACAGGCTTTAATACTGCTTTGTAGATGAGTACTTTATTTTCTAGCGATACGTGTGATGTTCTTCCCAAGAGCCAGTTTAGTTTTCGGAGTAGGATGTTAAGCTCGTCACGTTTTTTCTCTATGTGGTATCTCCACGTTTGTTTCCTGTCGAGATGTACGCCGCGGTACTTAGCTGTTGTCCCATGTGGAAGTGTGTCATCTCCGAGTTTGACAGGTTGGCAGTTATCTTTTCTGAGAGTAAATGTCACATGCGTTGACTTATTGACGCTAGCTTTTATTTTCCATTCTCTCATCCACTTATGGACTTTGTCGAGGTGCTTTTGTAACATTAGTGAGGCCATATGAGGGTTTTTGTTATTACACAAGGCAGCCGTATCATCAGCGAAGGTGGCAGAGAGAACTTCTTCTGACGTTGGTAAGTCTGCTGTGTATATGAGGTAGAGTGTTGAACCTAACACGGAGCTCTGGGGCACGCCGGCCTGTATGTCGTAGAATTTCGAATACGAGTCACCAATTTTTACCCGGAAGAATCTGCCCTCTAAGTAAGACTTCAATAGTACGTACAGGTTATGTGGTAGTTGTTTTTTTATCTTAAGTAACAAGCCCTGGTGCCAGACCTTGTCGAACGCTTGTTGTACGTCCAGGAATACAGCCGAGCAGTATTCCTTTCGTTCTAGCCCCTCTCGTATTTTATTTACCACTCTGTGCACCTGCTCCACGGTTGAGTGCCCTGTTCTAAAGGCGAACTGATGTTGTGGGATGATGTTGCCGTCTTTAAGTATTTCATTAATCCTACGTGCAGCGACTTTCTCAAATAGTTTGGACATAACAGGCAGTAGGCTTATTGGCCTGTATAAAGACACAAGGTGCGGTGGTTTTCCCGGCTTTGGGATCATGATAATTTCCGACACTTTCCATATTTTCGGATAATATCCAGTCCTCAAAATTCCATTAAAGAGCTGTGTTATGAAGACGATGGCTTTTCTTGGCAGTTGACGTAGGATTTCGGCAGTTATGAGGCAGTATCCAGGAGCTTTATTTAGTTGGAGACCGTTTATAATCCTCCAGATCTCGCGAGGTGAGCAGTACTTCAATGGTAAACTGAGTTGTAGATCTGTCTCCAAATAGTTCTGGATCTCTTTATCGCTCGATGTGTCGCCGGAATTGGGAGTGAATACGTCGGTCAAGAAATCTCCGAAGGCCTCGGCTCGTTCGTCGTCTTTTCTTGCCCATGTATTATTTCCTAGCTTTATAGGATGCTGAACAGTTTGTGGCGCATTTTTGCTATGCCTGACGGTGTTCCAAAGCGAGTACTCGTTTTTAGCTGTAGGGTCCAGATTTTCCAGTCTGTTCTTTAGGGTCTCACTTTCGATGTCCTTCAGATACTGTTTCAGTTCTGCGGCCGCTCTATTAAAATCTCGTCTGTCAGAAGCATGACGACTGGTATGCCAAACTCTCCTGAGCCTCCTTTTTTCCTTGGAAATATTTTTGTATCCTGGCCTGGTAGGTGCTGGTGTGCATTTCCATGCAGCTATCTGGATGAGGTTTGTGATGTTTATAGCAGCTTCATCAATGTCATCGTTTGTTTTTAACGGTACTTTGAGGTTCACGTTTGTCTCGATGTATTGTCTAAATCCAACCCAATCAGTTTTCTTGTTGTAGAGCTTTTCTTTGAACTGTCTTTCTATTATTGTTGTGCTAATAGTGACTATCAGAGGGGTATGATCTGAACTGCTATCCAGGCAACTTTCAGCACTTAGGTACATGTTAGAAAGTCCCTTATACACAAAGAAGTCCAATAGGTCAGGGAGTTTATTCGAATCTGTTGGCCAGTATGAGGGTTCACCCGTACTCAGGGCGTGTAATTGGTTTCCGTCAAGGCTTTTTTTCAGTTCTCTTCCTCTAAGTAATGTCAGTCTGGACCCCCAGTAGACATTTTTAGCGTTCCAGTCTCCGCCACATATGAATCGTTGCCCAAGAGTTTTGAAGAAATCTGTAAACTTGTCCTCCTTTAGGATGTGCTTAGGGGGACAATATATAGCGGATAGGGCCAGTAAACTCTGCTTATCCTAAACCATTACCGTAGTAGCCTGTATTTGGGCAGTTTTATACTCCTCCAGAACGTCATGTTTGATGTGCTTTTTTATTGTGACTGCTGTTCCTGCATGTGCAGTTCCATCGAGATGAAATGTGGAGTATATACTATAGTTTCCGAAGGTACATAAATGATTGGGTGTTAGGTGTGCTTCAGAAACTAGAAGTACATCAATGTCATGTAGTGTAAGGAATATCTCTACGTCTTGTTTATGTTTGATCAATCCATTTACGTTCCAGGTCCCAACTCTGAGTGTAGCCATTTATCGGACAAGTTTACTGATGATTGTTGTGAGTAAATTCATCATAGTCGACATCTGGTCTAATAGTTTATCTAGCTTTTCAGCCTGTTGTGTGAGCAGAATTTCTAATTTGGATTCATCTTTAGTAACTTCTGCATATGTCCATCCATTTTTGTCATTAACATGATATTTTGGCTGTTTATTCTCTACTTGTAGTCTATTTTATTCGTTTGCAGGTGACATTTTGGGTTCTGCAAAGGGTATGGTTTGGGTATTAGGTTTATGGCCAGTTTTTCTACTTAGAATCTCCCTGTATACAGTACATCCTTTGTAATTCGCAGGATGTGCGCACAAAACGCACTTTGCAGGTGTGTTCCGATCTTTATAAAATGATAAATAATTTTATTTCTGTAAGTATTAGGTTTTTATAAACACTTTAACATGTCAATCATATTTTAAAACTAGATGAGCTCGGCGTTTCGTATCTGACTACTCTGAGAAGAAAGGCCGAAACAAACTCAGAGGTCACAGTCTCTTTTAAAGTCCAGACATAATCTTGGTCAAATCATGTGAAGACCATGTAGATTGGTGTCTGAAATGGTCTTTTGAAGAAAGAACCACACATTTTTGTCATTAAAAGTGGACCTGTCCATTCAGTGCACGCATTTGTCAGTAATCGTGCAGCTCAACGATTCGACTAACAATACCAAAGAAAGGACATTCGGGCAGGCCGCATAAATTACTCAAAGTGCCATAGCATGATTAGAAAAAAAAAAAAAAAATAACAATATGTCAAATTTGGAGCAGCTCAATCCCAAGCCTTTTTGTCCTCAATATAATCTTGAATGGTATAAAAGGCTTTCTGGCACAACTTACGTTTAATGAATGATTTGAATTTATTAATGCTTAGATCTTGAACGTGGCTTGGAAGTTTATTATAAAAGCGTATACATTGACATCTGAACAAACCACCTATTTTCTTGAGCCGTGATGTAGGTACAACATACATGTATTTGTTCCTAGTATTTATATTATGGATATCACTGTATTTGTTAAACAATTTTATGTTTTTATGGGCATATAAAAGATTTTCAAACATATACTGAGAAGGCACAGTCATAACATTAATTTCCTTAAATTTCTCTCTGAGAGTGTCTCGAACTTAATTTATATATTGATCGAACAGCTCTTTTCTGCAAAGCAAAGATAGACTGAATGTCGGCGGCATTTCCCCACAACAGAATACCGTACGACATTACAACACAACGACGTTCACAGTCTGCAAACAAAAATTCAATCAATTGTATCCAATAGTTTAGTTAGGACACCTAGTCGGCTTATCCGCAAAACCCATAGTTGGCCTATAACTAGTAATTAGTTTGTTTGAAAAAATTACAATGCTCCTATGCATTTGGATTCCCAGTGTTTTCATTTATTGTCGTATTGTTGTCTTCACATTGTTTATATATGTATATACATGAGCATACATGAGCTACTGTTTACTATTTAACTTCAGTTAAACATAAATCTGTTAAAAGCTGTTTTATGAAAAGAACCACTGAAACTATGTCGCTGTCGCTATCGCAATGCCGTCGTGACTCGTGGCTCGTGGTTAAAACTCCTTTGAATAAACAGCGGAGTGAATTCTGACTAACTACACCACATTGCATTTAATGAACGCTGTCCAAATAAACTGAGCACTCAGACTTTAACAAGGGTTTGAGATGTAGGTGGCAGTACAACGGTAGCGCCGTACTTTTTGGTTCCTTTATGGTGTTAATATTTGTTTAAAGAGATTGATTGATTGTGAGCTGCGGGGTAATTATGTAACACACATAAAATGACAACTGATCGCATTTTCTTCAATTTAGTCATTTCAGCCACGTTCATTGCATTATTTACGTGGTATAGAGCTAGGGTTACCAACCATACTGTTAAAAACAGTATTATACTGTTTTCCACTCTAAAATACTGTTTACTGTTCAACAAAAATAAAGTATATGAATATACTGTTTTCATTGATATCCAGAGCTATGCCTAAATATTAACTTTAGAACATCGTGCATGCACCTGGGCATGGGCGCGGTGATTCAGATAGCCTTAATTTCAGAATGAAACTGGTAAATGACCCGAATTTTCGGGACATATTAAATAAATAATTCAAGATTATTTATTTGTGGAATTGCAGTCAGAATACCTTTTGGATCTAGTATTAAATGTAGTTAGTTTTGCCACCTCAGTATTCTCAGAATGACTTATGAATGCTAAGTGGTGGAACGACAGTAATAGAGCTTCAATATATTTGATTTAAAAAAATCTTCTCCTCTATTTGGTGAGGCTTACGAAGCCTTCAAAATTGGTGCTAAATTGACGCATTGCGCGAGTAGCACGAACGATTTATGAATATATTTAAAAAAAAAAACTTCAAGTACTGTTCATTTTTTAGAGATACTGTTTATTTTCCCACTTTGACCATAATACACTTTATTTCTTGTACAAATTGTTGGCAACCCTATATAGAGCAGGCCAATTGATTAAACCTATGAAACAATGGATTAGAAATATCCTTCAAAACTCTCGGGTTGTGAATGAAACTGTGTTACGCAATTAGGGTGCTGGTGTGACCACGACCACAAATTAATAAAAGAGGCAAGGTTTTCTTTTAGGATCCAATACTTAGATAGGTATTGAATGGAATTAGGTACCTTTCAGTTCTTGTTTGCGGGATTATCCATACTATAATTCATACTAATATTATAAATGTGAAAGTAACACTGTCTGTCTGTTACGTTTTCACGCCTAAACCGCTTAACCAAACGTTATGAAATTTGGCAGAGATATAGCCTGGGATATGGAGAAGGACATAGGCTACTTTTTTACGCGATAACCGATATCCACGCGGGCGGAGCCGCGGGCAAAAGCTAGTATTCTATATTCGTCGATGACTAGGACATAATCCTGTCGTCTTCACGACAGCACCATACTATAGAACATCCATTGTTATCCACAGACTACGGTGTTGTGTGCTACATTTCTCAACACAACAGATTTAATTCTCTCCTTCGTGCTAAACTCATTATAGTGCAGGAGTATTGTGTCTTTTCATGTCATCTCTGATACTTGAACATCGTGAGAGGAGGTGGTGGGGCAGGGTACAGTGGGGGGAGGGGTATCAGTAAAGTCTCCTTAAGGCGATGGCTCGCAACTTTGCAAGAGCTGGGAAACTTTCAGTTTGGTTTTTATTTTGCTTTAAGTTTAAGAGTAGCTATTGACATTTTTAGTTTGCTCCACTTGGGGATAGTTTGACCAACTAATTAAAGATTTTTAGGTCAAAATTAAATGAGTGTGCATGTTTATGCAAGCCGATTTCATAAGCACTTTCTTTTTATTATCTAGGATTGTGATTGCTTTCAAGTGGCGACGGTTAACTATAAAACAATCTAGTGCTTGTGTAAATATAATAAACTTTCTGGGTTCCATTCCCATGTAGTGTACTCACTCAGAACACAGAGTATCTGATGACCATTAAGTTAAACACACCCCCTTAACACTATCTTAGGAAGAGAACGGTAGTTAGATAAATAGTGTAGAGTAGAAGTGCAACGGAGGAGGGTCTACAGTCAGTCGGTGAGTGACTTCGATTGAGCATAGAGGTAAAAAGTGTCAGCTTATACCGGCAGACTGCACAATGCTAACGGGCTGTTTAACACTTACATTGGCACTTCTATTTTCATAGGCTGTATACGGAATATCATAACAAACACGCCGCGCAGGTTAGTGGCACTGCAATATGATATTATTTAAGAAATTTACATGAATTGATTTTTATAACTGGCACAAATAAAATATCATCATTTTATTGTGTTATTATTTTACATTGTGATTTTGAATAGGAAATACAGCTTAATAAAAAATAAAAAATGTAATAGCATCTAAATACGTGCGGCGGGACGCTTGATTTATTTTGATCATAGATATAAGATTATATTTCTATGATTTTGATCATTTGACAATGCCACTTCGAGGTTTAGGTAAAAGTTCGGATTTGAAGAGCAATCTTTGTCACGCATACCATACCAGCGCGGCAGCGTGACATTTTCTTTCTAAAAGTTGATGTGCTATACTTCAGGAGAGTACCTACTTACGTATTTTGTTAATCTACATAAAGTAGTTTCATTTATTTCTATTTAAATGGTCTTACAGGTAATGAATAATGATGTGTTTCCAGTAAACTATGGTCAAAATATGTTTTCAAAACGTTTTAACTATAATTCTTACCTAAATCTGTTTGTCTTACATGAGATTTAAATAAGAATAAATTTTCTATTCTTGAAAATAGAACACTTTCCTAAACTAAGTTTAAGTTGCAGTGCAGTCCTCGTCTAAATGACACCTTCGGGCGGCGAGAGCTTATCGACGCTCCTCAAACTTGAGTTATTTTCCTTCAGAAGAATAGCATTCTCTTTGTTAGAATACTTCACTTTAGAACTGCGGTTTTATCTACAGTTCATTTGGTACTAAAAGGCTATAAGATTGTTTGTTTTGCTCTTTAGCGCGGTATTTTTTTGTTAGATTAGCAAGTTGATGTGATCGGCATGATAAGGGTTGGTAGGGTGGATACCAGAGGCTGAGTGATTTTTAAAGGGTCCACTTTCGGCTATGGACTGATGTATGGTAATAAGGTGCGTGGGGTCATGTGCTAGATTCTCGTGTTGAGCAGGGTTTATCTGTGGAAAAGGAAATAAAAACTTTGGACATTTTTTTTAATGCTCTTGGCTTTCATCTCACCTGATGGTAAGTGATGATAAGGCCGAAGGTGGAAGCGAGCTTCACCCGGAATCCTCAACCACAGAGGAACTGGCTATTTTGCTTTAACTGCCGCAACACAACAAATGCTGTTAGCATTGTAATGTTGATATGGCGACTGACTTATAATAATTTATATAACTAATAAGAAGGTGGAAGCTAGCCAGGCGGACTTAAACCAAGCCCAACCAACAACCGAACCGAGCAGATAATTTTGGCACCCGCTGGGAATCCAAACCGGTACCTCTGGGTTTGGGACAGGTGGTCTTAACACTAGACCACAGAGGCGGTTAAAATAACGGCTTATTCCACAAATCCCCCCTGAGAGAATCCCCCTCAAGGGAGAAAACTGGACACTAAGGTAAAAAAAGTCCAGAAAGTCCCCTTATCATTTTGAGTTATTCCAATTTTCCCCCCTGAGAGATTCTCCGCAGGGTGGAAAACTGGACACTAATTTAAAAAAAGTCCAGAAAGTCCCCTTTTCATTTTGAATTATTCCAGTTTTCCCCCTTAATATTAGTTTTGATTTCTACGCTCTTAAAGTAAATTTAAAAAAAATTGTGATTAGATCCAATGTAATAACCAAAAAAAAACGACGGTATAATATATAATAATCAGTCTTTTTTTATTTCACACAATTTTGTTATAATTGCCTAAATTTGGCACATGGGTAGACCATGACCTGGATTAGGATATAGGATACTTTTTATCCCGATATTCTTACGGCATCCAGACTTATACGGGTGAAACCGCGGGGCGTAGCTAGTTACTAATAATAAACAACAACATGTCTGCTTACTTATAGTATTTAAACTCGAATAACATAAAACAATTCAGTATACATTTTATATTTGCTATATTGCGCAGCAAAGGAGTGGAACTCTCTGCCTGCGTCTGTGTTTCCGAACGCATACAACCCTAATCTATTCAAAGTGAGAGTGAACAGGCTTCTTCTGGGTAAGCTCACTCCATCGTAGACTTTGTCTCTGTCATCCAGACCTAGACTAATGTCAAGAGCAAACTCATAGTAGAATAAATAAAAAATAAAAAAAAAATTGACTATGTCGACGAAGGCCCCCTTCGGTGCTCCTAGTGGTGTTTGAATGGTTATATTAGAAAACAAATTTAGTTTGATTAGGTTTGTGTGATCTACGTTGCCACATGCGAACTGCATCAAAGACCTGACGTCACACTAAATCCCGACGTCACACAAATCCTGTATCGCGCAATTAAGAGTTTACCGCGCGAACGACATAAATATAAGACTATCCAACATCAATCATTGGGCAGGGAACTGGGGATCTCACCTAGCAGGGGTCTGGTCGCACGGGCGTCGTGAAGCACTTCGGGTGCTCTTACAGTCACACCTCCAGAATTACACTTCAGACCGCTGAGGGGAATCCCCACTCAAGCGACTAGGTGTGCAATAAAGCACTCCCACCTCCTCCCACGAGAGGGGGAGGAAACCCAACGACGGGTCCCCAGTTATGGGGACCGAGAGACAAATGCCTCGGGCAAGAGGTCAAAAAGCCCCAAAACCGATTCCTCGCGGCCCCTTCGGGAGCGCAGAGACGACCACCGACGTCATTGGGCAGTTGCCCGCCAAACACAACACCCGTCTGGTCGGAGGATCCTCCCTTTTCTATAGAGGATGAGTGAACTTTACACCCTGTTCCTCACACATCTAAAGGTTTGACTGAGCTGACTACCAAATTCAAGTTGTTAGTATTCGTTCGCACATTAAATGTAATTATTTAAAGAGTGGTATCCGTTCGGAATCCATGCTTAATATTATAAATATGAAAGTAACTCTGTCTGTCTGTATGTTACGTTTTCACGCCTAAACCGCTGAACCGATCGTCTTGAAATTTGGCAGAGGTATAGCCTGGGATATGGAGAAGGACATAAACTACATTTTTACGCGATAACCGACATCCACGCGGGCGGAGCGCGGGCAAAAGCTAGTAGAAAATAAATATGAGTTGAAACAAATACCAGTTGTATTAGTTGTTGGTATTAGAACGGATTAAATCAAAATTATTCGCAAGCTCGCTTCGCTCGCTCCTACATTCTAGGTTATGAAAGTAAAATATCTGCCGGCGCCCGCGGCAAATATTTTGGCAACCAATACTGGCGAAGAAATAGGCGCCCAGCGCCGCGGCCGGTAGCAGAAGCACTTCTTAAATTTTAAGAACTTCAGGGGGGATTTCTGGACGTTGGTTTTTTTAGATTCCAATTTTCCCCCCTAAGGGAGATTTTCAGGGGGGAATTATAGACTTTCCTTTTTTTAGATTCCAGTTTTCCCCCTCAAGGAACATTTTCAGGGGGGATTTGTGGAATAAGTATCTTTTTATTCCAGTTTTCCCCCCTAAGGGGGATTATCAGGGGGAATTATAGACTTCTCTTTTTTCAGAGTCCCGTTTTCCCCCTCAAGGAACATTTTCAGGGGGATTTGTGGAATAAGTATTTTTTCGATTCCAAAATCCTAGGGGGGATTTTTAGGGGGAATTCTAGACTCTTTTTATAAATTCAAATTTTCCCCCTCAGGGGGGACTTTCAGGGGGGATTTCGGGAATAAGCCAAAATAACTAAGCAAATAATTTTGGAGGATACGCAAATACCTACTACGTCTTCAAGGAATACAGACGTCGTGTGTTGTTCCATCAGCAACGTGAATAGTCTCATCGAGGTATTAGTAGCTAGATACATTAGTAGCTCAAACATTCCAAATGTAACAAATTCCTCGAGGTCAAACTTTAGTTTGTGTGATAGGCTCACTTATCAGTAATTAAATTAGAAGCAATTTGATCTTAGTTTCCAAACAAGCACTGTATTTAAGTAAATAGATGATCTGTTTATTAATCTTACTAAAGATATAAATAACAGTTTACTTCTAGGGCATGATAGATTATTTGGTGGGAGAACTAATATGAAACGGGAAAAAAAACTTTAAATGTTGACAGTGTTCGTAACTTCCTTTTGGTTCGTTCTAAGTTGTCTAATGCCCAGTCTTTTGTTAGCGTTGTTAAAAGATTTGGTTAAGAAAACCTGTAACATTGTAATCTAAACATGGCTCTCTCAATGATTGGTCAAATGAGGAGCTGCTTAAATCAGAACACCACGCTTTGAACGTCTTCTTGTGAAAATGAACCCCAAACAATGTACTTACGCTCAACCTCCAGTCACATAAAACCCATCCTAACATTCACAAAACCTATCCAGCTTCGACTTTATATCTCAAAAAGCTTTTTCACGGTTCGGAAGTCTAAAACAGCGAGTTTGGTCGAACAACTCTATCGGACAAATCCAAATGAAGTTGCTAGTCTATCAGAGTTAGGGGTCCGTGGGACGCAGATATCGCAGATGAAAAATATAGGGTTCCGTATGCAAGCAGCCGGTGGGTCGTCGGTGGCAATGGGTTCGTTCGATTTTCCAATTTAAAGGAGCGTAAAGCGCACCCGTTGCCTGCGCTGGGAGGAATGAACTCGCCGTGTTATTGCGCTCAGGGAATCATGTGTAGGGAATAATAGACATTGTGGGTATAAGAGACAGGTAAAGAATATGATTTGTTAGGCGTTGAAAAGATTATGTATGAGCTACATAAAAATATGTCATGCTTCAACTTTTAGGTCACAAGTTATCTTTGACTGCTAAACATTAATTGGGAACGCTAAGTAAAACAGTACATAATCAAAATCGAACTCTCCTAATTTACAAAATCCTTCTAATGATCATTTAGTTTCAGTGTTATTAAATGTGCCTGTGAAATTCTATTAATTCTTATTATTAATTATTCTACCCTAAGTCTCTAATTCAGATAATTTATGTAAACAAAGTGATGTCAAGAAATGTCACTGTCAAAATGACAGGACAGTGGTGCAAAACATTTTATCACTATTTTTTTTTGTATATAATCGTCTATGAAATTAAAGTCAATTAATTATAACATCTATTCAAACAAAATACCGTTGCTAAACAATGTTTTATGGAGTGTGTCGGAGACACGGCCTATGATCGTCGTAATCAGCCCTTTTAAGTCCACTGCTAGACGTAGGCCTCACAAAATCGAATTCCATTCGAAACAGTTTACAGCCGTTTTCATCCAAAATGTGTCTAGATATGCTACATACAATATGAATCTATGAATGAGAGTTGTAATATTAGTGTTGTTGAAGATGTAAAAAATGTGAAAATGTTTGGATCTCCTGCATTGTTACCAGTATCAAAAATATTTTATACCAGAAAATCTCCTCTTTTTAATAACTTTGTTTAAAACCGAAAATTCATAAAAATAATTACGGTATGATTATTTTTTAATTATTATTTCTTAAATTCAGTACTTGAAAGAAAATGGAACCTTTTTTCGCCATTTTGTGTGAATTACTATTACGAAGATATTTTTTTGATATGTTATCCCCTTTGTTTACATAAATTATCTGAATTTGAGACTTTGGGTATAGGTAACTACAAATATTCGTATACCCACAGACAGGTAACACGAGTTCGGTATTAATAGAACCTCAGCCCCTCGACCATTAGAAGTAAACTCGCATTCTACAGCATTTCAATGACATTTCTGTTCTACGACAGTACGTGCGCCGTGGTGCAGGTGGCGCCACCGGCGTACCGGCTTCAGTGCCAATTATGGCCCTAACTTTTGACTAAACATATTGTAAGAGGTACCTAGTACACTCAACTGCACGGGTACCTACTTCGTTTTCGTATTTCAAGTGTTGCTATTGACGTGCGGTTGACCGTACCTTAGTGCCACTCTTTTCCCTTAATTAGTTAATTTGTTTGTATATTTCGTTTTGTAGTCTTTTTGAGGCTTACTAGCTTGTCTGTAGCCAATTTCAACTTTTATTTTATTTTAATTTTTGAAATTACCAAAATGTGGAACCTATTGAATGGTGCCCAAGATACAGGCTGTGTCTAGTTTGGGACCAACGATACCTCCTTATTGTAATTTTGAATGTTGAAATAAACGATTTTTACTTTTCTTTTTTACTTAGTGTGGGGGAATTAGTGGGGATTGGATTGGAATAGTAAGTAGCTAAAGTAGCGACCTGACCTATATATATATATATATATATATATATACCTATATATATATATATATATATATATATATATATATATATACCTACTTAGTATTCATACATATACACTAATTCAAGGGAAAGATGATTGAGATGACTACACTATTTATAGAGTTCCTTGTTTACTACGAAACCCTAAAAAGTTTTCAGTTTTATATTACGTATATATATATATACCTATATATATATATATATATATATATTATAGTAATATGCATGTATGTCTATAATAAGTTTATAACATATTTATGTACTTGTGTATCTATTTTATTTGTTATCTTTTTAATATTTATATTTTTCTCCACTTAAATAGAGTACCTGCCATCTTATCTCTTCACTACCCTTGGCTACTTATTATGGCATTAAGTCCACCTTTGTACCTTATTGTGTGTGAGAAGTTTAAATAAATAAACCCTTATAGTTTCGCAATGTCCGTTTGTCTGTCTGTCTGTCTGTCCGCGGCTTAGCTTAGCTTATTTGGTATGAGTATACATATTAATCACGCCAACAAAGTGGTAAAATAAAATCTTGAAAAAAAAAAAAAAAAAATTATTTAGTGTACTTCCCGTACACGTAAATTGGGGATGTTATTTTTTTCTCTCGTCTTTTCATGTGGTGCATTTTTTGATCCTGGGATCCGTTTGCGTAATATCAAGCTTTAAATTGCTAATTTTTGTTAGAGTCAAGTGTCCCCCCCCTGCCAGCTAAATGGTTGTATTTAGATACGTGAAATTTTTTACAGCAATATTATATTATATATAACGAAGTTAAAAGGAAAACTATCGCAGCTAAGTAGGCTTTACAAGTTACCGAGTAATAGTCGACCAATTTATATAAATTAAAAAAAAATGCTATTGAATAACATGCATTCTGTATGGGAGAACATATTTATCAATTACAATGTTAATTTGTTCTTGGGATAAATTCATCCCACCTACGGAACACTTCATTGTGCGTGGTCCGACACGCACTTGGCCGGTTTTTTTATGGTTTCTATTAATACCTTAATTAAAGTAGACTATTAGAGTGCAGTGGTTTCATGTTCTATTCTATTTCTAATCATCATCATCATTTCAGCCCAAAGACGTCCACTGTTGGATATAGGCCTCCCCCAATTGAGGGGGGTTTTCCATAATCGCCACGCTTGGCAGGCGGGTCGGCGATCGCAGTATGGTGTTAAAAAATGCATAGAGAAAGCTGCTGCCCATTTTCTAGTAAGTCCTTTAGTCGCCTTTTACGACACCCACGAGAGGAAATGGTATTGGTGATGGTGGTATTCTATTTCTAATATAGAAACGGTATTGCTAGGTTTTTTAATTGAACTCTGCACTCTGAATAAAGTCACTGATAGACATAAATAGAATACCTACTTGACATTTGGGCCCAAAACGTACATAACACTCACGCCTTCTTCCCTTGGTGGTGGACAGAAACTACAGAACGCCACCTGCTACGATCCTTACTCACTTCTTTTGCTATACATCAGCCCAAAACCTGTCACAACATTTTAGTCATAAAACGATATCAAATAGGTAGTTGTTTTACAAAAAATCCCATGGTTAACTCCCATGCAAGTAATGTGGCGTCCAAATGGCTACCGACATACGGCTAGTTTATAGTGTCATAAACCTGCTGTAAAATATCGGCCATTTTTATGGAAACTGTTGTTGGGAGCTCTGATATGATTTACTAAACGACTCGACTGTTGGTTTTTACTATTTTATTCAGCGTAGATATTGTATGAACTTTTGTTATCCAATTTATTGGTTCAGGTGCGTTTTAAATTCCGATTCAATAATTAAAATCTATAGTCTTAGGGATCAGAAGCCTAATGGATTTTTTAAAAAGGAAATACAAACGGCCTATAAATATTTATTTAAATTAGAAAAACCGTTACAAGAAAATAATTAAATATGATCACTAGTACGCGTCCGTCGCATCCGAGCTCTGCAGCAAAAGTGACCGAGGCGAGTGAGCACACGGCTCATGGTGTGTCACCCCTTCCACTGACAGCGTCATCGCAGCGACGTGATGTCCCCGCCCTCTCAGCTGTCAAATCCTCTAAGACGGCCTCTCCTGACAGCTGAACGTCCTCGTCAGCTTGGCTTCCTGGCTTCAGCTCCTCGTCTGTCTGGCCACCACTGGATGGGTTCTCCAATGGTAGGCTTCCTTGCGCCTGGTCATCATCGTTTGATTCGTCATCTAAAACATACCAACATAGAAAAATCAACACAGCATTCTGAAAGCTTTACTTGAAACCACCCATTGCAATGAAACTACAAGCGTTTTACTACAACTTCAAGCAATAACATCAAAATGGGTAGCAGATAGGTTATCGTTACACCAATGATAGAGTTCCGGACCTCAATCATTACTGAAACAATAACAAAATTACCTGGCAACCACTATCGGGGTTCCAGTAATCAGAATCACCTGGCAACCACTATCTGGGTTCCAGTGACCACTGCCACTTGGCCATGAGTAAAAAGCTGCCACAGTGCTGCTTTTACTCACCACCACCGAGATGATCGAAGAATACTTCGCAAGCATCCGGGGTCCACTCACCACGCCACTGAACCATATGTTCTGCGGTGGTTTGAGTTTTCTTGCCATACGAGCCAGCAAGCAGCTCGAGCTCGTACCGGTGATGTGGGAGCGCTCGTACCACCTTGTACGGGCCACGCATCCCGGAGTCCAGCTTCCCCGTGCTCTGCGAGCCCTTGCTCACGAACACGAAACTGCCGACGTCAAATGTACGCGGCTGACGGCGACGCTCGTTGACGTACGCATCCTGCCGCTGCTGATTTTCGGCAAGCAACTCGGACGCTCTCTGTCTTCTCAGCGTCAGAAGAGCTTCTCGGTTAGGATGAGAGTCGTTCAGCGCGACGTCTCGCACAAGAGACCTCAGCACTGGAGTAGTCCCTTCAACGCCAGTCAACAGCTGCAAAGGCGAGGTGCGGGTCGTGGCTTGCCTCGTTATGTTCAAGGTGAGCTGCACCTTCCACAACGCATCCGACCACTGCGCACCCTTGTTGTTCGCCTCTATCCGCAACATGTTCAGGACCGTCCTGCAATAACGCTCGACCTGCCCGTTTTCGCGGTGCATTTCAGGCGTGATAAAATGTACATTACAGCCTAACTCAGTGACCCAGCCTTGAAATGATGCACTTTCGAACATTCTGCCACGGTCACACACAATTGTTGACGGAGTACCGAATAGTGAAATGGTATTGGAAAATACACGTTTCAACTCGGCGGTATCTTGTCTGTACAGGGCGTACAACAGACAGTACTTAGTAAAAGCATCTACCACGAGGAGTATGTATCGGAAACCGTTTGACTCCGTTAGGGGACCAAGCACGTCAGTGTGAACCACTAAAAAGGGTACCTCAGGCTTCGTCCAAGATTCTATGGGTTGCCTAGGAGCGCGAGGTACTTTCTTATGCGACAGACAAACAATACAGACAAAAAAGCCCTTAACCCAGGAAACCAAAAATGACGCAATATAAGCTCAGTAGTTTTGTCTATTCCTATATGATCGTGATCATCGTGAAACACTCTTAACAAACTAAGCCTATGTCCTTTAGGGATAAAACAAAGGAGACGAGAGTCTTCACCAGTTGGTGAATATTTATAGTACAACAAATCGTGTCGTATGAAAAACCGTGTAGGATCCAATTGACCCTCTCTAAGCTTTTGCATCAAGCTTTGTGTTTCAGAATCAGCCGTCTGAGCAATCTTTGCCCAATTTCGCGGATTTCGAATTTGGAGAACAGTAGCGGGTTGTCGGCTTAAAAAGTCCGCGTGTTGCATGAGGCAACCTTTTCGATACTCGAGCGTGAACTGAAAATCTTGCATGTAAACCCACCAACGGGCCACCCGAGGCAACAAGTCTTTTTTACGTTCAGTCAATTTCAATGAATCGGTTACTATTTTAAACTTTATGCCTATTAAATAATGCCGAAAGTGTTGTAATGCGCGAACGATTGCCAACGTCTCGAGTTCGTAACTGTGGTAACGGGACTCGGCACCCTGCGTGGATTTACTAAAATAGCCGACAACTCGCTTCCGTTTACTCTCATGTTCCTGCAATAAAATGGCACCATAACCGATTGCACTGGCGTCTGTATGAAGCTCAGTGGGCAGATTGGGATTGAAGATTGCTAAAACGGGTTCCTCAGTAAGACTTTTAATAATAAAATCACGTGCTAAGTCTTGCTCCGCTCCCCATACAAAAGGCTGACCTTTTCTAAGCAATTTAGCAATACAAGCAGTTTTCGAAGCGTACCCAGCAATGTACCTCCGAAAATAGCCCGCTAAACCCAAAAATTGACGAACGCCTCTTACATTGGATGGCTTAGGAGACTTCACTAAAGCTTCAGTCTTACTAGGGCTCGGCCGTACCTGACCATGACCAATAAGTCTACCTAGGTATTCTAACTCGGTGTCTAAGAACGTGCATTTTTTTAGATTTACTGAAAATCCCGCCTCAGTGAGTGTTTTTAATACCTCTCGCAAAGTTTTCAGACCGTCACTGACAGAATTCGACATTATTAATACGTCATCGATATAAATCAACACCTTACCGGTATCCAGCAGGTGCTTCAGGGTTTTGGAGATGATTCTTTGATAGATAGTAGGTGCATTAGCGAGCCCATACGGCATTTTCAAATATTCGTAATGCCCTTCAGGCGTTAAGAATGCTGTTTTACTAATAGAGTCATCATCCTTCATCATCACCTGGTGAAAGCCTGTTGCCATATCGAGACTTGTAAAGAACTTAAAACTGCCCAGCCTGTCAATGTGATCGTCGATCAACGGTAGCGGAAATCGCTCTTTAATAGTGATAGCATTTAGAGCTCTGTAGTCGACGCACATCCTATCAGACCCGTCCTTTTTCTTAACGAGTATGATAGGACTCGCGTAATTAGACTGTGACTCGCGAATAATTCCCTTACCAATCAAATCATCAATTATCTCGCGAACGCGACGCTTTTCGTCTACGGAGAGTTTATAAGGTCGATAGTAAATTGGGACGTCACTATTAACTTTTATTTCCATACAACCCGTGGTTACTGTAGAGGTCGCTGTACCGGTAGTAAACGTCTCAGAAAACTCGTTTAACAGAGCTAACAAACACTCTTTTTCGTCACCTAATAAAGGCGTCTTTATCTTAGGGGACTCTACAGTCGACACGTTATTTACGTGTGAAACCCTGACTAACCTTTGAGAGTTATTTGTTCGAGTATACGTAACTCCACTACGATTTAAAACATCAGTGCCAATCAAAACCGGGGCCTGAATACAATCGGGGGGAATAACAAACAAATCTACTTCCAAAGATAATTCGGGAAATTCAATAATAGTGCTTACATAGGAAGTGGACTCTATATCTTGACTTCCAATACCACGCATACGGTGATAGGTGGGAATTTTATTTAAACTAAAATGCTTTAAAACAGAATCAGAAATCAGCGAAATATCAGAACCAGAATCAATTAAAACGTCAATAGGTACGTTCTGTATAACCGCGGACATCACATTGCTTTGTCCGGGGGAGACTCTGAGCAAAAATTTACGTTACTCGAATTATTTTTATTCGTTGATTTCAATTCAACGCGTTCCTTAACAAAACACGTTTCAACTGAATGCCCAATCTTTTTGCAGAATGTGCAAGTCTTAACGGATTTAGAATTTGACTTTGTTGATTGAAAATTAGAGCTAGTCGATTCCATTTTTGACGAAGACTTATCAGAATCCACATCGATTTTTGCTGACTTTTTAGGGCAAGCGGCCTGTTTGTGACCTACGTTTCCGCATGAAAAGCACACTAATCGATCATACTGCGGGAACTTGCGTTTACGCGGATCAGGGGAATTGGTGTTTGACGTGCGAACAGGATTGTTATTAACAGGTGGCGCGCCCTTAGGCTTCAAGTAAACTGACAAAAATTCTACCAATTCCCTTGACTGCAGCTTAGCATTAGCGGTTGCAGCCTTCACTTGGGGATCGGAAATGCCGCGGATAACAATAGCGGTTTTCAGTTCCTCTGAAAGCCCCTTAACAATGTTCAGTCGCAATAGGGACTTCCGCGCATACTCAGCATAAGTAGCGAATTTATTAGAATTCACACTCATGACATCATATAGCACGGTAGCCATATCAACTTCGCGTGGGCACAATGATCGGAATTCAATTTTAAAATTGGACCAAGTCCGATCACTGGTCACCCAATCGTTGAGCCATGACTTAGCATCGCCCCGTAAACACCCACCAATGCGTCCCAGGCACTCCCGATCGTCCCACTGACATATCTCGCGCCCACGATCGACTTCCGCACACCACACGTCGAAGTCATGTACATTGGGGTCAAAATTCGAAATATAGTAATGCTTAGATCTTACTTGTATTAGGGAAGAAAGTGCCCCCACAATCCTGTCCGCAGCGTCCACCTCCCGCGATGCCTCAGTGGTCACGGTTCTATCCGTAGCACGTGTTTCCGTATTACCGGTAACAGGTGCCTCGGAAACCACCGAAGTTGTCAGCGGCGGAGTATCGCCCGGATGCGACGACATGGGAGTAGACGTACGCATAGTGTTGGAAGGCAACCGTTCCTCTAAAGCGCTCAATCGAACCAGTATTTCATTTAAAGGGTCGCGACGAGGGCTATCCCGACGCCCATACGAACTATCCCGGCGCCTACGCGAACTTCGAGAGTACTCTGATCTATCACGACGACGCCTAGGAGATCTACTACGCGATTGACGATAGCGGTCACGACGCCTTTTATGAACATCGCGACGGCTAAGCGAATCGTTTTCCCGAGAATTACGCCTAGGTGTATTCTCACGCGGCGTGCACTCACGACTCGACATGATTATGACTAGGTATAGGCAACGTAAATTACCACAACGTGAATAACAAACTAAGCGCAAAATAAAAGAATTAACACGTGGTTGTTTACTTCAAAAACACGCACGAAAAATCTAATCGAGTAAAAACACGTGGCAAATCACGACAAAATGCACAAAAACTAATCACGGACAAAATCAAAAACACGGTGAGAAATAAAAAAATTAGTCTCAAAAACACTATTTCCGTTTAAAAAGATGGCGAACGATCTAAATCGCGTGTGATTTAAACTTATCCCACTTCTGATCTTAGGGATCAGAAGCCTAATGGATTTTTTAAAAAGGAAATACAAACGGCCTATAAATATTTATTTAAATTAGAAAAACCGTTACAAGAAAATAATTAAATATGATCACTAGTACGCGTCCGTCGCATCCGAGCTCTGCAGCAAAAGTGACCGAGGCGAGTGAGCACACGGCTCATGGTGTGTCACCCCTTCCACTGACAGCGTCATCGCAGCGACGTGATGTCCCCGCCCTCTCAGCTGTCAAATCCTCTAAGAATAGTTATATTGTATGTCGACCTCGTAATTGCAACACCACCTTAAGGTTGAATGTCACTTGCGCGTTATAAAACGAAAAGGTTTTGTCTGTGTGTCAATTAGATAGTATCAACATTAGGCTGAATTTGTTGCTGTCAGTGTCAATATTCCACAACAATGATGACACTGACACAGCTCTTGAACGCGGTTTAGATGTGCTGATCGCGTTTAGATTCATTGGTGAAATTAGTTCCAGTTTACTGGGGACTGTTGTCAAAGTGATTAAGCAATTACGAGGTCGACTACACTATAGGTGATGTCTGATGGTTTTATAACCAGTTTATTCTGAAGAGTTCTCGAAACAAATTGCTCAAAGAGAGTTTCACGTTTTCTTGCTATGTTATGCATTCTATTGCTTCTAGTTTGCCGCTTTGTTGCTTTTATCCCAAAAACATTTTGCACACCGGGTACAATAAGGTCATAAATGCAAAAATTGGTCAAATGAATTTTGAAAAAATAAAAAAACAATATCGCACACCTAGATGAAGGGTGGCACAACTCAAAATAATCCAAAATCGAGTTATTGCGATTATCGGAATCAGTGTTGAAAACTACATTAACTCCAAAGACACCGGTGTACAAACTCCATTCATAAAAGACTAGATTGCGCTGTAAGTCAGTCTTTTTGAGTAGCTCCACGGTCACCCCCCATCAACAACAGTAATGCATCACCAGTTACGACATGTCAGCTGCAGGGAAAGATGCTGTCAATACGCTCAAAGAGTAAATTATTTCGACTTAGTTTTGTATTCGTGGCTAATCGCAGTAATCAAGCGTGAATTATTTTGAGTTGATTTCGTATTCGTGATTGAATCGGTCTTGTTTCTTGTGTGTTCTTCAAATTATTTCCACTTACCCCAGTATTTTATTTTATTTTTTTATTTTTATTTCTTCAGGATAACAAACAATTGCGCAATAATGCTTAACATTTAGGTACAGATATTTTATAAAACACTTAAGTAATCACGCAACCAGCATCGTTATCCACAAATTAATCCAACAGTAAAAATAGTTTGAGCAACTTACAAGCAAACTTAGCAAACAATTTGTCTATCATAGATCAACTATTGTGTCTTGTAAAAAAAAAAAGCCGTGTGACAAACTAGACGTGTGTATATAACTAAAAACTAATAGGATTTTTTGTAAACACTATTTTTAAACTGTGCAAGTGACAATGCAAATATATCAATATCAGCAAAATCATCGTTGTAACTTTTCATTAGTCGACGTAAAGGAGCTCGCTCTCCTGCGTTGGTTCTGCACCGCTTCGGTGCGAATAGACTGTGAGTGTAAGTATCACGAATACGATGGGAACGACTAGGTATGCGAAGGTATATTTGGTTAATTAGGTTATTGCAATCCAATTTATTGTGACAAATCTTGTAAAGGAACGTTTGATCATGATACAGTCTCCTTACTTTAAGAGTTGATAAGGAAAATTTAGCTAGAAGAGTGTGATATGATGACCACCTATTAAACAATTTATAGTTAAGAAACTTAAGATATTTACGTTGTACTGATTCCAATTGGTCACTATATTTATTGTAGATGGGGTTCCATACACAAGTGGCATATTCCAGTTGAGATCTAATAAGTGCTTTGTACAGTAATAAGAATGTAGATGGTTTCTTAAATAAGTTACAGTTTCGCCTTACAAAGCCATACAGTTGAAAACCCTTGGCTGTGATGTGATCAACGTGTGCATCAAAGTGTAACTTTGAGTCAAAGAGTACACCCAAATCTTTAATTAGGGAAACTTTATCCAGAGAAGTGTTACAGAGAGAGTATGTGAATTGAACGGTATTAATTTTTTTGGTAAAAGAAATATACTTACATTTGGATAAACTTAGATGTAGTTTATTGGTCAGACAATAGGCAGAAAATCGATCAAGGTCTTGTTGCAATTTAAAACAGTCTTCAACGGTTCTTATTTTACGAAATACTTTAAGATCGTCAGCGTATAAGAGGAAACCACAATTTTTAAAACATGAGTTTATGTCATTTATGAATAGGATAAAAAGAAGTGGACCCAGTATAGACCCCTGTGGAACACCAGATGTCACGCTGATCACATCTGAAGAGAATCCATTGACCACAACCTTCTGAGTTCTATTTTTTACATAAGACGTAAACCAACGAAGCAAGCTTCCATGGATACCGTTATATTCAATTTTTTGTAAAAGCATGGTATGGTCCACCTTGTCAAAAGCCTTGCAGAAATCCGTATAGACTGCGTCAACTTGCAATTGATTGTCCATATTTTCAAACAAAAAGTTAGAATACAAAACCAGGTTACTAACTGTGGACCGATTTTGAACAAAACCATGCTGTTCAGGGATAATATTATTATGTAAGATGGGGTAGATTGCATTATGAACTAATCGCTCCAAGACTTTTGACATGGTAGACAACAATGATATTGGACGATAGTTGGTAACATCATTTTTTGCGCCGCCTTTGTATACAGGTGTAATATTGGCAGTTTTCCACGATTGCGGCACAATACCTTCCCTCAGGCTACGGTTAAATAGATAAAATAAAGGCACACTCATTGACTCAGCTGCGTGTTTTAAAAATAATGGAGGAACACAATCAGGTCCAGAGCCTTTGGTTACGTCCAGGCGTGTAAGTGATTTAGCTATGGTGTCCTTAGACAGAGACAAATTGGATATACTTACTTCGTTGTTTAACGAAGACGTACAATATTTATTAGCGTTGCTAACATTGTTATCAGCCGGCTCATACACGGAACTAAAAAACTTTGAGAATAATTTACATACATTCACAGGTCCGTTACATACCTCATTACTATACAGCATGGTGTTGGGTATGCCTGTATTACCTTTTCGATTTTTTATAAACGACCAAAAACGCTTCAAATCTTTACGAATGCCGATTTCTATTGAATGCATATACCCATTGAAACATTCAGCAGAGAGTAACTTAAATCTCTTTCGGTATAAGGAGAATTGCTCATAATCCACACAGTTTTTATATTTTTTCCATTTAATCCAGGCCTTTTCTTTATTTCTAAAAATATGGATTAGTGGACGTGAGAACCAAATCGGGTATTCGTTGGATTTAACTGGCCGCATTGGTACGTGAATCCTGATAATTTCATAAATGATTTCATAAAAACTTTGAGTAGCAGTATCCAGTGAGATATTGTCTAGGACGGAGGACCAGTCGACTAAATTAATGTCTTTATTAATGGCAGAGTAATCGGCTTCTACAAAACGATATCTAGGAACGGAACACCATGCCATAGGCCTATGCATTAATTCAAAGGAGATAACAGTCAAAAAAGGCGGATGAAAAGTATCTATAGGTATAAGGGGAATGGGTGCCGGCACACACACACATACGTCACTAGAAATCAAGAGATCCAGAGTGCGGCCCATGTGGTTTTTTGTACAGTTATATAGTATTGTTGACAAATGAAAATAATTGTTGTTTTACTAAATTAATATAAAAAATATATATATTAATAGCAAATTAATATCTTAGTAAAATAATATACAACATCATACAACAATAATTTAAATCGGTCAAATAGAAAATGAGTAGAACGTTTTTTGCTGTTCCTGAAAAAAGAGGTATTTTGAGTTGTGCTACTCTTTATCTAGGTGTGCGATATGACAAAAATGCGTCTACATCCGATGTAGCAATATCGTAATTGCAACTCTTAAAATGACCCACTGAGGGCGTAAATGTCGTTGTGGTTTTGACGGGTTTTTGAAACTTTGTAGGAGCGACAACGTCATAAAGGTAATTATGACAACTATTTCATACAAATTGAGGCAAGAATGACACAAGTGGACAGTGTCGTGTTTGTGTATTGTTAAATGTAAGGTACTGAGTACCATGCCAAAAAACATTAAGAATTATTTTAAACTAGTACAGTTAGGTAAGTTAACACACATCTACAAATTTTATTTCTATCCTGTAAGTTAGTTCCTCTTAGGAGTCTGATTACTTCATAATTTTGTTAGATTGTAATATGCCATTTATTTTAATAACAATTGTAGATTATTGCTATCCACGGATGATAATGATTACATGCTTACCTAGTACCACATGACAATATAATTTGTAATCAAACACACCTGGGTTTCTGGGTAGGGTTTCTATCAAAGCAACTGAGCTTTTAGGTCACTAATTGACGCCCGCGCACACCTGGTAAGTTTAGTCATATATTTCCGCTTTATTCCAAATGGGTAAAACTAGAAAGATACTACAGAGCTCCCGGCCTATAAGGGACAGATATTTTCCGAAGCAATATTGCAATATTTCTGGTAGAAAGGAACCGGTTAACGAACATAATGAAGCCTGCTCGTTTCAAAACGTAAATTGGTTCAGCGTTTTATGAGAATCGTGTTCATTCTACCTATACAATAGGTAGAGCTTTGGAGGATTCAGAGGATGAGCACCCATTTCCTGAAGTCGTTTGATAAACCCATAAGGAAAATGCTGAAAATGCTTCAGAACTCAGCATACGAAACAAAACTCACTTAAGCAATATCGTCACCCCAAGCATAAAGCTTCAAACATTATACAGAGTGTATAAAAACATGAAAAATAAAAGGTCTTCCATCAAGTTGATGGCGACAAGTAGCGATGTACGGCAGTGTCGCTAGAGCGGTGTCGGGTGTCATTGTCAATATATCACGAGCATGACGCGGTGTCACGAGTGTCGTGTATACTAACGACATTACACTGGCACCATGATGAAGTAGCTTGTTTCAGGATTATTTTATTTAATACGGATATAGTTTTTTTTTTTCTGAGGAGTTAGTCTCAATTGGTAAAGAAGTTAAGCATGAAACCAATTTGATAGAGGTTAAACATACAGTGAATAGATAACTTTTCAATTCACATAGTTACTCAGCTGCTATTAGGTATGGGTCAGAATTGGTTTTATTAAAGAGTATTTTTGCAATATATTTAGGCATTTGTACAGACTGGCAGTCAATATTTGATGAACCTTGCATTAATAATACGCTAAACTGTGGTCACCCTACACAGGTGTAGAATTCGACGCCGTTGAATTATTGTCGATCTTGTTTCCCCACTTATACTATGTACAATCAAGTTTGTTTTTAGTTTAATGTCATAAGGACACAGTCTACTCATTGTTCCCAAAAGAAATATTTGGGTACCTACAAAGATTTTCAACATCAAAAGTATTTTGCCCCAAACCAAATGTGTTTTAGTCACTAAAGTTGCCATTTTAAGACATGGTTGAAATTGAAAATGTTTTTTTTTTTTAATTCTGAAAATAAGATATCGGAATCACTTTTCCACGAAATATTAATAAAAGTTTTTACCAAAACAAATCTAGTTTCGATACATTTTCGAAACCATGTCACCTACGAAATGGGAGCTCAGATTTATGATTCATAAGACTCAAATTGGCGTGTCACGGTTAGCCGGTGTCAGGATATTGAGGACCGCTACCTTGATTAATGTTTTTGGTGATTTTGCACTTTTTTAGTGTTCTAAATTGAGTTTTTGTTGTAAAGCTGATTTTAGTTTTACTATGGATTGAGAAAATAATGCAGCTCCCATTTAGTTACCTAATCGTAAGATAAGTTTTAATTATGATTTTGAATTGGAAGTTGGTGGAAAACATAATTATGTTTGGTGAGTATAAGAACTAATCTTGACCCCAAGTTTGTTTCGCCATTTCTTCTCAGGGGTAGTCAGATAGGAAATGTCAAACTCATCTAGCTTGTTTATATGACGCGTAAAAGTGATTCCGATATCCTATTTACAGAATAAACGATTTAATTTAATTTAATTTCATATAATTTTAAGTAAGCGCTCAATTTCAATCGACAAATAAGTTATGCATGATGTGCTTACTTTAAGAAATTGGTACACTAGTCTATTAATCTATTGGATGTATCTCATATCTTTGTATCGGTGTATTCAATTATTGGTGAGCCAAATAAGTAAAAAAAAAAAAAAAAAAAAAATAAGTAATGGTTTATTAAAGTCAGTCATTAGTTTCTACCAAAAGATATTTTTCTTTTCAATTAGTAGCGAAAAGATGGTCTACACTCTTCAGAGGTGCTGTTTTGTGGTGATATCTGTCTGTTGTAGTTCACTAAAATAATTGTCTCGTATGTGAATTGAACTTTAGTGCAAAATCCAAGTTACTTATAAACTGCTTTGTATGAAAAATGATCAAGACTAAAGTTCATTGTATTGTTTTACTACAGACGAGGGTCTCTACGTTAGTCCGAAAACAATGATGACACTGACAGGTGACAGCTCTTGAACACGGTTTTGATTTGTGCTGATCGCATACAGTTTCATTGCTGTAATTTGCCCGGATACTCCAAAATTACGCAAAACAAACATAATAATTAACTTTTCCTTTAACTTTATTCTGTCAGGTTGAACATATTATGTACGTTGTTATCAATAACCTCAACATTCACCTACAGCCGATAACCGCTCGTTGTTGATCATGTCGACGATAAAAACTTGTTTATGCGTTAACTTTATCGACATATTGTTTTCCCCACGTGAATATTAATATTGCATGCCGTTTAGTCGACGAGATAAAATGGGGGGATGTATTTTCCTGTCTCTGTAGCTAAAAGATAAAAGAATATGACAAAAATAAAATTAATAATGTTTTGGTGTTTTTAGGGTTCCGCACCACAAAAAGAAAAAACGGAACCCTCATAGGATCACTTCGTTGTCCGTCTGTCCGCCTGTCTGTCAGTCTGACAAGACCCTTTTTCGCAGCAACGCGTGGATGTATCAAGTTGAAAATATTATCAAAGACGGTCGTCTACGGTCCATTACCGTTGGAGCAAAAAAAAAAAAACCCACGACGCGACGGTTAAAAAGTAATTGAAAAAGGATAAAATAATTTAAAAACCAGACTCAAAAAATAAATGTAACGCGAGATTATAAACGTAAAAGTATTTAATAAGTAGATTTGATCTCTCGCGAAGTCGGTCATTATGTAAACAATAGAATATCAGTTTTCATAGCATTTCCCTTCGTACCTACCTATTTGGTTTTCCATGATTGTAGATGTGGCACTAACAATTCAACTACCTATAAACTTAATAAAAAAACCCAAGATTATCCGTCCGGGGCTGCCATTAAATGAATTAGTTTTGCAGTTTCATAGTAACGTGAATAATTGGAGATTTTTTAGCGCTATACTTATACACTTAATGGGTAGGCCGTGCCCCTGTGGGCAGTGCTGTGCCCAGTGGGGACTTTTAGAAGTCGATGATGGTACTTATTTTTATTTATGATGAAATTTAAAATAGTGATAATAGCACCAGATGATTAAAAAAAAAAGAAAAACGATTCTTGGGTTTTTTATTAAGTTTATAGGTAGTTGAATATGTAATTGCCATATCTACAATCATCGAGAACCAAATAGGTAGGTACTGTTAGAGTCCAGAAATGAGACAACTCACGAGGTTTCTAATCACATATTATATATTATTAACTTTATCAACAATCGATACACGTGTATCCACGACTACGGCGTAGCGCTGACGTTATGCGTAGCACCACACAAGGTTCTACCTGTATCTCCAGTATTTCTTACAGCATTTAGGGAAATGAACTGGTGATTTGTCACCGTAACATCTATCTAAGAATAAACAACAATTAAACTTGAATCCATCTCTGATGAAAACTGCATCAAAATTGGACTAGTAGTTTTTGGATATAAATGTCTTTAATATGTAGTAGCTAATATAAAATATATTACTGCAGCGCCCTCTAATGAGTTACTAACGTAACATCTATTTAAGAACCCTGACTAATCAACCACAAATTGCATCAAAACCGGACTAGTAGTTTTGGTTTTGCACAAACAATTGTTTACTGCAGCTTCCCTTGGTGAGTTGTCATCGTAACCCCTATCTAAGAACATGCATCAATCAAACCCGAACCCATAACTGAAAACTGCATCAAAATCGGACTAGACGTAGTTTTGGAGAAAATTGGCAACATGGATTTGCACAAACAAACATCCTCTCACCCCAAACGCATATTATACCGTCTCCGTTCCGTCGTGGGTAAAAAACAAGCTTCTGCAAAAATTATCAAAAAACAAAAGTTTGCCTGGTTGGTTGCGCAATATTATTCCTTGGTATTCCAAGGTAGGTTGGTATTTTGGTAGGTATGTAGGTATTCCTTTATCCTAACCAATTTCGGTCAACTAAAGGCGAATTTCAACAAAACTGAACGCGACAGTTAGTTGAAAAATAATTTATATAAGTCAACGCAACAAAAAATATGGTCGTTTATGCGACATATTTTGATAAGTACTCGCAAATAAATCAAAACCTGTAGGGTACTTCCCGTTGACTTTGGCCAGAAGCAAGGCATTACAAGTAGAAGAAAAAGTTCGAAAATCGTTAATTTGTAGTTTTTATCACATAAAAAAATATATTTTTCCGATTACAATCTTACATTTGCAATTGGAGAATTGACCGTGACGTATATCGATGTATGGGAGAACATGTTTATCAACTACAATGTTAAGTTTGCTCTTGGAATAAATTCATCCCAACAGCTACTACCCTTCATTGTGCGTGATCCGACAGATTTTTTCCGTTCTAATACCAACAACTAATACCACTGGTATTTGTCTCAACTCATATTTATTTTCTATTCCGAACGGATACCACCATAGAAATATAAAAAAACAGAAGTGGCAAGGGGGCGTGTCTGTGTCCGCTCGCAATGATCAAAATGCTCGCAAAATAATAATGTTTTACACATCTTTATTTTCTCATATTGTTTTATTTTTTTATTTACTTAATAATATTTTGTTTTTAGCAAAATATTGTTTATTTATATTATATTATTATTTGTACACAGTTTATTATTTATTTTATTTTCAGGTCCTCCACAAAAGTTTTAATACAATAATAAATGAAAGAATCGATAACTTTTCGATTTAGTCAATCATTAGCGTATATGTCAAATAAATGGCTTTTGCACAGCACAACGCTAGAGCCCGATGTTTTCGTGTGAGTGAGTTGTACGGTGCATGGTAAATGCGCGTTGTGTTTGATGCAATAAGGTTTGTAATTGATTGTGTAGTAAGTTACGATTTATGAATTGCGAGTGTGTGCGCGACTTCGTATCTATTACTTTTACTGAACTGCATGTGTAGTTGTGGCGAGTTTAAGGGACATACTGGAGACATCGGGTTTCTTTAAATTTTTTGCTGCCGGGGCATATCTCCTTCTTTCTTATATCTATGGATACCACACTTTAAACAATTAAATTTAGTGTGCGAACGAATACTAACAACTTGGATTTGGTACAGTCTGCTCAGTCAAACCTAATCCACGCACTTGGCGGGTTTTTTTAAATGTTGGTTGTGGCTTATTTTTTGGAGTGAAGTTCCTTAACGCGCTTGCAGTAGGGGTTGACGGATAGGAATCGTCACGTAAGGAAAAAGCGTTACGCACCTTCCATGCGACTTTCTCGCTCTTTCTATTATATTATACGAGTACCGTGCGAGTATAAAATAAGGAACTTTGTTCCTGACGGGGGTCCCTCGACCGCACACGTTTTACATTTAGTTACTACCAAACGTCAAAGGAACTTCGTACAAACCGGGTGTCCCACGCTACCTCTCGACTTTAGTTTTTGACATTAGATAGTTTTAAAATATTTCATTAAACTTTCAACAGCGACTTTTGATTTCTCCCTAGTTTTTTTCGGAGTACATGTACAAACTTAATTACTTTATATTTTTAAGGGGAAATTTTCAAAAATCCTTCCTGCCATCAAACTCAAATAATTTATTTCAATTAAACCATTCACAGGCACTTTTGAATTGTCAAGGAGTCGGTCAGTAAGAAAAATGAAGCTACTAGCCATTCCAAAGCGTAGTAGGTACCTATGGAGAAGAACGGGCAAGAAACTCCATGGAAACACTTTTAAATTAAATTGTTACAAAAAATATTAGTTACATCTATAATGTTGAATTTATAACTCAACGTTAGGTAAAAATAAAAATTAAAACTTACACGATAAAACGTCCAGAGTAGGTACAACAAATAGAAACAAAAAAAAACCAAACTATAAAAAAGTAAAAATAAAAAATAAGCCGTGGAAGCTAAGAGATGACCAGTCCCAACTGATGGCGCCCGTTCACGAACATGACGCATGGATTAGCACCATTCAGCTCAACCATGGAGCTAAATGATCCAATACACGCACCACCATCAGCGAGACATCTAAGTGAGCATGACATAATATAATATATTATATATATATACGTAATCATGTTCTGTTAAGACAAAAGGTTTAACCCAAAGCACAAAATTAAATAAATGTCAATTTTCTCAGTGGTTTTGGTCAGTGTTGGCTACATGCGTTGATATTGCCAGGCAACTTACAGATTGTATTTACTATTATTAAAATAATATATACCTACATATAAATGCTGCTCAGATTTTACTTATTCTGCCTTAGATTTAAAAAACGATATGTGTTTTTTAAAAAACCGGCCAAGTGCGTGTCGGACCACGCACAATGAAGGGTTCCGTACTTGGAAAGAATTTATCCTAAGAACAAACTTAACATTGTATTTGGTAAACATAATCTCCCATATGTATCTATATTCCAACTGAAAATGTAAATTTGTACGCACAAAATCGAGAGATTTACCATGTTATTTTAAAACCATAGACTTCTTTTAGATTTTCCTTTATAGTATATATAATTATATAGTATAAGTATAGAACTATTTTCTGTACTTTTTTCAAAATTTTAGGTTCAATAGTTTCGGAGATAAGGGAATGGTCAATTTTCATCTCGTTTCACTTATGACTTAAAAAAATATATTTTAAAATTATAAAAAAATATTTGAGACCCTCATAGTAAGCCCTTTCATTTTTCCCCTCAATATTCTATATTCATTTATTCACGGTTCACGTCCGTGTTTGGGTCACTCAAATTGATATGTATATCAAATTTCAACTTAATCGGTTCATTACATTCGGAGAAAATTGGCTGTGACAGAGGGACAGACAGACACTGTTGTCTGTCTGTCCCTCTGTCACAGCCAATTTTACTTTATTTTTTATTATTTTAATTTTAACCCTTATAGGATCACTCGTGTGTCTGTCTGTACAGACACACGAGTGATCCTATAAGGGTTCCGTTTTTTCCTTTTGAGGTACGGAACCCTAAAAATATACCTGTACTGATTCTCTTTTTCTTCACATAATGATATTATGCACTTATCCCGAATGATGTGGGGTCGCGATCGGCGCAACATGTCTTCATCTTCAATACCTATACTTCTCTATTAGTCGTCATCTCAGTAGTCCAGCAGAACCCTCTCTAGCCACATCATCTTTCACGCAGTCCATCCACCATCGTTTTTTCCATTCTCCTTTTCCATACCTACATTGAAACAAATCGATAAGGTGGTAAATAAAACCTCTGTATCAACTGACGCATTAGATCTCCTTGTTAAGAGGCAGAGACTACTAGGCGCTTTTCTATAGACTTTACAGTATGTGCGCGCTCGCCGATGTGCGGAATAGATTCCTAGAGATACGACCACTTATGTCATAACGTGATTCAATAGCTCTGCAAGCATTATTAGATTGTATAGAATCTATTGAATAACGACGTGATACTGGCTAAGAGTAATGTGAAGCTGCGAAGTAGATAGTAAAGGGTTATTCATAAATAGGCAATATGTGCATGTTTAGGTTTGAACAGAGTTGAGTTGTTAATATACTGCCTATATTTTGCAGAACCGGTATCTAATTATAATGACGCAGATAAGCGACTGATTGCAAGAGTTAGAGAGTAGAGAGAGAAGTTAAAATCTTGGTCCATTTATGATTTTTGGGCTGTTTAAAATGGTGGTAAAAATATTCCCTTTCTCATATTATGGTAAAATCGAGAAACCCTTCGATCTTTTACAGCTACCAAAAACACACAATCACGTCCATTCGCACAAAACTGAAGATTCGTACCGTGGCATTCGGTTTCTCCGCACGTACCGTCAAATCGTCCATAAAAACGGAATACGACCGCATTCCGCCGAACTGCCAACTAAAAGTGTCAAAGTTTAGCCGTATCACCCGGCTATCGCATTATCTGAGCGGCTGAGCGGCGGAGCGGCCGAGCGGGCCGCATCCAGACATATTTACGGATGTGCAGTAACAATATTCCTAATAGTTATTGTTAGTGTTACATGGGGGAGACGCGATTAGAAGTTACTTCGCCGATTTTGTCGAAAATTAATTCTGATTAAAGCTGTCATTTGAAAGACGGAGTGATCTATAAAATGACGTTGGCTTGTGTTATTTAACACAAGGGCCTTTTTATCATACAGGCTTATGTATATTGACCATTTTTCATTGTGTTTACCGAGCGAGGAACTCAGTAAACACAATGCTGATTTCGGACCACGGCAATGGCAATCGCGTCTTTATTATTTCTACCACGACTTTCAACAGGATTGATATAAGCTTTTCGGTAGCTTATGTCAGCGCCATACTTACGTTTATGACATTTCCGTCATGGTGTTCGCTTATAATAGACTGACACTTTGTCAAGTACCTCTGATTTCTGAACGTCGTTTTCTTGCTCTTTTTAATCAGAGTTGTCAGATATTAATGTATGAAAGTTATTAACAAAACGCTCTACCAAAACCTGAGTTTAAGAGGTTGAAGATGAATACAATTATAATTTCGACATTAAGCAGATGTTTAATTATCTTGCTTTATTTTCCAATGTAACTTCGACCTCACATCGCGCTCTCAGAAGGCACGGTAGACTGAAATTTGCGACACTGTAAATAATGCTGTAACGATGGCGGCGGTTACAGGGTGTCCCAACTTGTGTTATATGTTTATGGTCACCCCCTGTAGCTGCGTGATTAATTAACTTTGAGTACTGTTTGCAGTTTGCGTCTGCTGAATGTATTACGGTTTGTTAGTCTGGTTTGTAGTATTTGGTTGAGTGGTTTTGTTTGCAAATGTTATTTTTTTGAGGTTAGGAGACCGCAAAAAATCGTGAGATTTTGCAAAAAAAAAAAAAAAATTGTGTGTACATGTAACTATATCTATTGAGCTCTTAAGAGGTTAACAGCAACAGGGGTAAACAATAGAGTAGGTACAGAACACTCAGTGGACATCTTAGATTAGGTAGACTAGAAATCTGAATAAGTTCGTCTTCGATTACTGGAATAGGATTCGGCCATATCAATCTGGATCAATCAATATAATTTAACGCCAGAACGATGACATTTAAATCATAAAAACACTTTGCGAAGCCCACCATGTCGACAAAAACTTCAAGATTTTTCTCTAAAATGAAATCTTTCAACAAAAACTTAATTAGAAAGTTTCCCTAACCTTCGGAGTCTGAAGTTAAAGTACAATGACCCTAAATGCCGAAGTGCCTCTTAATGCCGGCCATACTTCATCAACTTTTACCAGCAAAACTAATTAGCTGCAAGCATCAGATGCATAACGTGTCGTCCTAGCTGAGCGATAGAAGCGATAGGATGGGTCACGATAATAATGAATAAATGTTTCTGTGAAACCAGATTTCATAAGAAAATATAAGAAAAAAATTAGATAATTAAAAACAATAAACTTTTTTTTCATGAACCATGGCTCCCCCTTTAAGTATAAATTTTCACCAGCCTATGTTACCCGGAATAACGCAACGTTTCTAACGATACCACAAACATTGATATCGGTTAAGCCGTTTAGAAGTTATGGTGTAATAAAGAAACTCACAAACATACCTACATGACACCCTGAAACCTTGAAAACATAATACTCCTTTTTTTGGTCGTCGTTTGGACTTTATCTCCAACTCCCCACGACCTTAGTTCTTTCTGCTGAAGTTTAGGCTGGCTGGCATTAATAAGTGACAGTTATAGTCACCTACCTATTATAAAGGTTAACTTAAATATAAGTGTTTGATGTAATAAATTATTACTGCGGTAGACCCATAAAGGCTACCGTTTGTTCTTAGAAGGAGGAGTATTTTCATAAATGTATGTTATTTCAAACAGTTTATTGTTTCCTTGTATTTCGATAAATAACCACTTTGCATCTAGGCTTTTGTTCCATTACAACTGGGGGGACAAAATCTTTTATGTAACAGTGGCATCGCGATTATCAGATCGTGATCCCAAAGTAAGTAAGTAAGTAAGTAAGATTTGATTTTTTTAAACATGGTATACATGATACATGTATTACATGCAAGATAATAAAGAGACACACAAAAGTTCTAACATGTTTAGCCGCATATCGTGGCGTACAAATTGGTAGGAAGAGATGGTGCATAAACCGTGATAATATTCATCAAAATTACATTATAGACTTAGGCACTTATTAAATCATCATTATTCATTAAAGATTAGGTATCATTACAATTCAGCAAGCATATTTTTAGATAAAATTAAAATGTCAAAGTAGTCATTAAATAAATTAGTTAATAAAATATGAATTACAGTCATTAAAATTTCAATTCCAAATTACAATCATTCCACAAAATACAATAGTTCACAATAACATGTCAATAAAATATAACATCGTCATCTCAAAAACGAGGAACAATTGTCCTTTTTCATAAACTCTCCTATATTGTAATATGCTCTGTCAGTTAGTAAACTCCTCAATTTACTTTTAAGAGAAGATATATGTAACGTTCTCCATGATTTGGGTAATTTATTAAAGTTGGTCGGACCCATGCAAAAGATGCTCTTACGCATAAGAGTGGTTTTAGCGCTGTGACCACAGAGTTTGAAGTTATCACGTCTATTCCTAGGGACAGCATCAGACAAAAGTTGGAATAAATAAGTATTTGGTTTAATGAACATTACTGTTTCCAGGATATATAATGAGGGCAATGTCAATATCTTACGTTCTATAAAATAAGATTTACAGTTGTCCGTTGTTTGCAGTCTAAACATCGATCTAATGCACCTTTTCTGTGCCCGAAACGCTATTTCATTGTCCGTGCTATTCCCCCAGAAGATGACTCCATATCTAAGAATTGATTCGGCTAAACCATGGTAAGCAGTAATTAGTGCATCTGTGTTTGAGAACCACAGCAAGCTGTTTCAGATCGTAGGCTGCACTACTCAACTTTTTACTATACTACATATAATATAACATTAGACAAATAACTGTTCTCACCCTTTCGTTATTTCGATGTAAACGTTTAATAAACTCCGTTATTTCACGATACATACAAAGTACTGTAATCTATTTACCATCTACATTAAAAAAATAACTCTAAAGTGCAGTAATTTCAACAATATTACACAATAACTGTTGTTATTTAGCAGTTATTTGTCTAATGGATAGTAAATGGAGTATAAGTGCCTCTAGAGGTTTCCAATTCAATCTAGAATCTATTATTAGTCCCAGAAATTTTGTTGTGTGAGCTTCATTGATATTTATGTTATCAAATTGAATATTAAGATTGTTGATTTTTTGTGTACGTTGTCTATAGTGCATTACGTTAGTCTTTTTTAAATTAATTATTAATTTATTATCATTTAACCAATTTATAATAGATATTAGTGAATTATTAATGTCATGTTCATATGTGTATTTATTTATTTATTTATAAATAAATAGATAGATTGTGTTAGTGTAGATTGTGTTAGGTCGGTAACCTGAAGGATGTTGGTGCTTATTACATCGTTTTATTGACTACTCTCTCAGATTGGCATGAACTAATAACACTCAAGCCGGGAAAAATACATAAGCCAGCCAGGAAGGTATATTCCTCTCGTGGAGGCTCAAAAGTCAAAAAAAGACAAATCATTTATTTCAAATAGGCACGTAGATGCACTTTTGAACGTCAATTTTGAACGATTTTGAAGGGCTATTTTTAACCCCCGACAGAAAAAGGGGGGTGTTATAAGTTTAACGTGTGTATCTGTGTGTCTGTCTGCGCCATCGTGACTCTCAAACGGCTAAACCAATAATGTACATTTTTTTGTTTTGTTTGAATGGTGAGTTGATCGAAAGCGTTCTTAGCTAATTCAAGAAAATCAGTTCAACCATTTGAAGATTATCAGCTCTTTTCTAATTGATGAATGGATGTCTTCCACGGGTCTGATCGAGTCGAAATATGGTATTCTGATTCTTCAATGATATTAGCACATAGTAACATGGTACTGATGCTGCAAATAAAATAAAAAAACATCTAAAATATGCAGGATACCCAACTCTCTCACCAACTTACAGAAGAGGTATCGTGTTTGGGCTTATTTGAATGGTCTCAATGAATAGGTTATAGATAGGTAGTGATCAGGGTCTGATGATGGAGTAGCAAAGAGAAATGAGGATAAATTAGTAACTAGCTTCACTGTGGGAAAAATACAGCTGCGCAGATGTCGGCGAGCCTCGTGTCGATCGTACCGTGTCTACTAGTAATATGGCACCCGCCCGGTGCAACACTGTCACTTATGCAAAAAGTAAATTTTTCAGGAAAAGTATTTTAAACTTAAGTATCCTGTCCTATACATAGTTGATGGCACTTCCTGATTTAGAGAAGATGATATCCTGACGTGTTCTTTTAAGTTTATAATGAAATAAATGAAACCAAATAATTAAAATTAATACACTTCTTCTGAAGCATAAGTATTTTATAGTTTGCATAAGTGACAGTGTTGCACCGGGGGTGCGATATGTAAATTCTAAAAACCGGCCAAGTGCGTGTCGGACTGCGCACAATGAAGGGTTCCGTAATTGGGAAGAATTTATCCGAAGAACAAACTTAACATTGTTGTTGAAATACATCATGTTCTAACTGCAAATGTAAGTTGGTTGACTGTTATTCGTTATCTTGTGAAGCCTGCGTATCTGGGATAGTTTTCCTGCGATATTTTGGTACATGCGTCGTCGTCGTCGCGTCGGGGGACGGCTAATGAAAACGCCAAACACACAAGGCTAGCTGTAAAGGAGAGCTGCTGTTAACTTTCTATTTTGATTAGCCGACCCCCGAAGCGACGACGCTTGGACCAAAATATTACCTACAACTTTTATTAAACTTAAAGGGCTAAGAAATATTACTTGTGTTTTACTTTTTAGAGGATTTTGTTTGTGTCGGGGGTTTTTAAATTTGACTTTTTAATTATAATTGCATTGTTTCAATAAAAAAAAAACTTAAGATGATGTTTAATAAAATTTTAATAAAATTTACAATTAAACCTACAATTTTCTTTTTTGGCGTCTCAAATTCTGGCAATAATTGAATCGATTGGACCATTACGTGAAACTCTGTTTTAAGACGAGGCAAAACTTGCATGCAATAAACGCCTTGCAATAAAATTGTCTTGGTGTAGGTAAGTCGCATGCAGTTTTATTAATCAACAAAACTTACATTCAATCATTGTATGCCATTTTATGGAAATTGCACGCGTGTAACCACTTGCATGTAATTCTTGAATGGCAATCATTGAACGTGCTTTATGGCATGCGATTATTGCTCTTGAACGTTCCAGAAACTTGCACCGTGTAAATGGCGCTTAAGAGTAGAATCTATTTATAAAAAGTAGTTTTTGCCCGCGGCTATGCCTGCAGGCTTATCACGAGCACCGTTTTGTCGATGGAAGAGTAGACAAAAACGACGTTCCATCTAGACAGTACGACGGCAGCAAAGTAGAAAGAGTCAACTGCACTTTTTATGAAATTCATTCTTTTACATAATTACAAAGATCAACCTCCGCACAAACTGCTGTACAATCGGAGAGCCGAAGCTTTCGGCTACGGTTTTCAGGAGGCTGTTCCGACTGTCCCTCACTCTCCTCAGTAGTAACGCTGTTGTCTTTGCCTATAATTGCATAGAAGCCGTCGGTGCGGGCTTGCGCAAACATCTCCGACGCGCTACAGTAACAACATCCTGAAAGCATTGTTATATTGGACGCGCAGGACATCCAGCGATCTCTTAGTACAATTGACCCATAGATGGCCCGTGTACAAACTCTGGCAATAAGCCTTGAAAAGTGTTACTTTTACTTGGTTTGACACCGCGCAAATCTACGGGACAACATATTGCTCCGGACCGCTAGAGCCCTGCGCTCCCTATCAATGTCTACATCGTACCTGAGGTCAGCGGCAAGACAATGCCCTAGGTACTTAAAAGTTGACACCCTATGAATTGGTGACCCGTTCAAAACCAATTCGGGTCCTTGTCCACGGCGTTTGCTGCTGACCTCAAAGACCATGTATTCACATTTTTTGACGTTATATTTCAATCCATGTGCGGCAGCGAAGGTTTCACACGTTTTAAGCATCTCTCTGATTGCTCCCGCAGTACCATGTCAACTGCATAGCTGATGATGTTAATTCTAACCCCATCAACACTGCATCCGACACGCATGCCACTGAATGCAACTATCAGGTCATCCACGTAAAGGTTGAAGAGCCTGGGAGACGTCATACCACCCTGTCTCACCCCGCACTTCAACCTATACGGCTCAGAGACTGTATCATCCCATTTCACCCGGTGGACTTGGTTACCATACCAATACTGGAATAGTCAACATATTTACACAGGTATACCCCTGACTCCCATCTTTCTCCAGAGCACATCGTATGAGACAAGATGGAATGCCTTGGAGAGATCAAGGAAACATGCGTACACCGGCGTACCGCGATCTTTATAATATTGAACGGTATGCTTGAGACTTACAATAGCACTTTCAGTTGATAGTCCGGGGCGAAACCCGAACTGTGTGTCATGAAGATGTATATAATTACTTAAGCAAGAATCAAGCATACCGTGCAACACCTTGGCTATTATAGTCGCAAGAGAAATGGGGCGATAGATACCTCTGTCCTCTATGAGAGTTGTCTCTGTCAGTCTATTGTATAAAGACAACTACAACAATTTTTCTCAAAGTGTCGAAGTACCGTATTTTAGACCAAAAAATATTACTATAATATTGGCCTTAGCCATTTCCTTGGCAACTATTAACTAAATTATGTAAAATAGGAGAAGATAGCTTTGTTCTTCTATTAACAATCACAGTTTTGTGTTCAAAACGCTTTCCTGTAAAATCATGATTTTGTAGATAACCGAATACTATAATATGGCCGTCGAGTAGAAAGTTTTCTACTGTCTTTAGCATGGCGATTACAAAATCAAATTGTCTTCACTACCTTAGACAACTGTCAGTTGTCAGTGAGATTTTGACAGTTTGGGATAGCAAACTTTCTTCTGAAATAGGCTACATAAAAACGGACCTAGACAAAGATTGTTAGAAACGAAAGACAAAATTACAGATTGTAGAAGGATTTCTACGGTGCGATGTGAGGTGCGATGTCAAAAATGGAGAAACGAAATGTCACTTTGTATAGAAAGAGAAAGCGTGGAAAAAGAAAGCGTCATGCTAAGCCTGCTGTACTAGGTACCGGGATAAAAAGTATCGTATGTGTCAAATTTCAGCGATACCCGTTCAGCCGTTAAGACGTGACAAGTTAACAGACAGACAGACTGAGTTACTTCAGTAAGGAATTCTATCGCATCATATCGCTTCATCCCCACACGTAGGACACCAGTTCACGTACAATATGCATAAGTTTGTGGTTGCGTGGGCCACAGAGAAGTTTGCATTGTTGGATCTCGGAGTTCAGGCTTGTCTGATGTCTTTTGGAGAAGACTGACTTCTGCGGGTTGGTCGTAATTCTGGTGGATGTTATAAGGTATGTGGGGAGATAAGTTATGTGTGCATTGTGGACTATGAGTGGGCCAACTTTTTGAAAGTTTCTTTATTAGTGACCTTAAGAGTGGATTTTAAGTCAGTTAGCAAAATAACTTGATTTCCATGCTAAACAATACTTTCTTACAAGAATACGTTTTGTCTTGACTTTGTCCTCCAGTAGACGAGCTAATAAGATCTGATGGAATATTAACTATACGAGATCGGGCATAGCTCAATCCCAGCCAGGGAATAGGCCAAATAGCTTAATGTTTCTGACTGACCGACTCCTTGACAGTTCAAAAGTAAATGGTGTATCTATAAATTATTATCTATACTAATATTATAAAGCTGAAGAGTTTGTTTGTTTGAACGAGGAACAATTCCATCATACATTATTTTTGCATAACTTAAACCATTTACGCAGCGCACGCAACGGAAGCTCTCAAAAAGGAATATTTTTTCCCGTTTTTGCAACATTTTTCATTTATGCTCCGCTCCTATTGGTCGTAGCGTGATGTAATATAACCTTTCTCGATAAATGGACTATTCAACACAAAAATATTTTTTCAATTCCAACCAGTAGTTCCTGAGATTAGCGCGCTCAAACAAACAAACAAACAAACTCTTCAGCTTTATAATATTAGTATAGATTATAAAGCTGAAGAGTTTGTTCAAAACTGTACCTACATTGATTATTATTGAAAAAAAGTATTTGCTACGAGATGTGGAAACGAGTCTGATGCCGAAAATATAGCTTTTAGAATTTTTGTCCGTTTGTCCTAATGTATGTTCCGGATTGGCGCAAAAACGGTTGAACATATTTAGGTGGATGAAATTTGGCACACAGCTAGCTTATAACCTGGATTAATACATAGGGTACTTTTAATCCCGGTATTAAGTACGTTCCCGAGGGATATTTTCCGACACTCACGCGGGCGAAATCGCGGGCAAAAAATAGTTTAAAATAAATGCTTTGAGTTTGAGTTCATGCCGTGGTTAAAACATTAGCTAGTCAGCAAGGTTGTAACGGGGGACGGCTACAACTTTTACCGACATAATAGGTCAAACAATGCATACATTGACAAATGACGTTCGATCGGCATTACGTAGGACCAAGCAGCGCCACGTACTACTACATGACGGAGTTATGTGCTATTACGGTAATGGGGCCGCGCCGCAATTTGCTCCCGAATAAATGTCGTAATTCCGGGCCCTGCCGCTAATGCACTCTTATAATATCTAATGCTAATATTTCTTCTTCTTCGCGTGTCTGGCGTTTTGCCAGCGTTCAATTTGCTTAAAAGAATGGATTGAGAGAATTATGTTTGACTTTTTTTATTCTTATTTATTTTATTTTAGGAAGGGAGAATTCTTTCAACTTTCGTCTACAAGTGGATTCTCTGTTAATGTACATAAAATATTATGTCTTAAAATAAACGAGGTCAACTAAAAGAACTTTCTTCAAAAGAGCTTAAAGATTACTCAAAAAATTACATAAAATACTGAAAATATAACGGAGCTAACTTAAACGAGTTTCCTTACACATTGAAGTTTATAACTACTACAAAATTCTTTCGGTATACTTCATCGTGGATCGACGAAGTTTTACGTTTCTTCACTGATTGGGAATTAAAAACAAACAGGTTGTGAGACAGACTGTTTTTCTTGTCTTTTCTTATCTTAGCTCGTTATAACAGTAACTGTCCATCGAAGAAAACTAATTAATTTTGTTCTCACAAGTATACTGCCCAAAAAAATAGTATATGGAACCTGAGCCTACTATGAATCTTTAGGTCACAGGTGCATACGCGAGTGTACTTTTTTGGTCAATATATAAATGCTTATAAAACCTTTACTTAGGCACAGAGTTCCACTTTCAAATCAGTTGTAAGCACAATGTAATTGTTACACGTGTTCTTTCATACAGCGACGTCTGAGCATGTTAGGGGTAAAATACGAGTTGAGTGAAGGGCATATATTCAGCGGTGGAGTAAGAAAGAGCGGCGGTAGGAACACCATGAGTACAGCTTTCGTTGGACATTGTTCGATACAATGGAAATGTCATTCTCATATGACATGTGACTAGGTGCATACCCTAGTCACATGTCATATGAGAATGACATTGATCTCGAGAACGAGATCTCGCGAGGTTAACAAGATTACACAGGATCATGAATATATTTGCTTTTCAAAGCGGAGATGTATTTTTCGGGGGTATAAGTGAGAACTCTTATGGCATTATTACAAAACAAGGTTTATCATTATTCACATGTTTAAACCATCGAGCCTTTTTTGAATTTCGAACTTTATTCTGATCAAGTTAAAGTTCTAATTACAAGAACTGTCGTTAAACTCGAGTCTAAGTTGGCAATTTTGTATTAAGAACGTAACCTTGTTAGGAATAAAACTCAAAATACCTGGCTCGAAGGTTTGGGTTTGGACTAAAGTTTCCAGACAATTGTTTGCGCTCTGCACCAGTGTAGAGGCGTTTTCTGCAGGTGGTTATTGAGCCTGCAAAATTAGAAGCTGTCTGTCGGACGACACATCGGATACTTTTAAATGCTTTTTACGAAGCTACTTCCAATGAGGACTAATTTTGATTATCTTAAATTATTTGATTGTTTAATTGTTATACAAAACAAAATTTAAAAAATTGACTGATTATTTGATTTATAACAAGCTTTTGCCCGCGGCTCCGCCCGCGTGGATGTCGGTTATCGCGTAAAAAATTAGCCTATGTACCTATCCCACGCTATATCTCTGCCATATGACGATCGGTTCAGCGATTTAGGCGTGAAAACGTAACATACAGACACAGAGTTACTTTCACATTTATATTATTAGTATGGAAGTATGGATTTTATTGTACCGATGTTAACAAATGATTAAATGATTAATATTAAGATTATAAAATATGTTATACTTATATAATTAAATAAATGATTGTTAAAAATGTGACCAGAGCCCTATACTCGTACATGCATACCCACCCTAACCGAAACGATCATGTCCATAAGCTACGCATGTTGCATTTAAAAGCACATTGAACCTAGATTTTGAAAGAATTCCTCTTTTATAATTAAATTAACAGTTTTTTTTTTGTATATTTTGTAACTAAAAAATACTTTTCCTAGCAGCTAATTCGTTACACTTAAAATGACTACTGATTGCAAATGATTGTCTGTCAGGCATTTTTATACACAATTCGTTCACCATCGAATTTAAATTTAAATTAAGTAACAATCAGCGCAACCTATTAGGGCTTGCCTAGATTTAGCAACATATATAACTAAATGTTATGCCACAACTCGCCACTAGGTCTAACAGCGGCTGGAACCGGCTTAAAATGCACGAAGACTAGCTGTGGTGAGAACTATGTATATTTTTTAAACTTGAGAATTAGGCTGCTTTTCCCTTTTGGAGAACCTAAGCTACGGAACTATGTATACTTTGTTTTCTTTAACGCTTTCCGAGCAGAATTAAACCAAACTATGCTATGAAAATCAAATGATCCTATTGGGTACACATCCACTGCTACGCAGCTTAGTACATCTCTGGTGGAAAGGCTGCCTGAGGACAGCTATAAACATCTGGAGCAGGCCTCCCACCTGGTAGGCCTACCATCTGGTAAGCCTACCATCTGGTAGGCCCACTAAGTATAAGCATCTGCTTACATACACGTATAACTTGTGGGAGAATTACACGTACTAATAAGGCGATCAAAACAGTATAAAGGAAAATAAAAGAAATCTCTCACAAACGTGTCCCTGTTTTTTTCTTACACCTCTTAAACTTAATTTAATTTGAGTTTTGATTATAATTTTTATTTTATTTTTATCTTATTTGAATTTTATGTGTAAATTTTATATTATGAGAGAATTTAAAGCATTTATTTCAAAACCTAATTAAACTTATGCCATGGCAGTGAAGTGATGGTCAGTCCCAACAAGATGCGTGGATCAGCACTATTTACCTTAACCATTTTGAAGGGAACTGAATGATCCAATACTGTTGTTTGTTCTCCATCAAGATACTTTGCAGTTGCACGGATAATTCACTGACTGCAAGTCTCTAATACGTTGCACGCGCTAAACACATTTGATGCACCGAAACATTTATGTATGATTTCAATCATCTCAGCACCGCAATACCTATCACACACGTATCGTAAAGTCTGTAGGAAAACTAAAATCATCAGTCATATATCTAGCTAAAAGTGCAAAAAAGGTTCGGCTAAGTTTTTAATCTATCTATCTTTTATATAAATAAAAATCAATGTCGTCTGTATGTTTTTCCTCTATGTGTTCCTAAACCATTGATCAGATTGTGATGAAATTTTGTTCTGAGGTTTCTGGCTCAATAAAAAAGTTCGATCAAACACTTTTTCACTTTACTTGGCATTGCAATGCACGCATGCGCATGCGCGGTGCAGCTATATATATAAAACACAAAGTATGTATCTACCTATGTCCGTTATAGACTATGAAACTACTGAACGGATTATGAAAATTCTTTTTTCATTTGATAGTCCAATTCTTGAGGAAGGTTTATTTGATATCACGTTACGACCCTTAAGAGTCGGGCAAAAAGAAATAAGTCAGAAACAACACGGGTTTTGAAATTCTTTTTACATTTGATAGCCCAATTCTTGAGGAAGGTTATTAAGTTAGGCTATTTAAAACAAATAAATGTGATTTTTTTTTTAGCGTAATAGCACACATACTGATCAGTATCCGCTAGTCTATATCTATACTAATAATATAAAAAGGAATTGTTTTTTGTTTGTTTGTTGTTATCGAGTAAGCTCCGAAACTACTGAACCGATTTTAACAATTTTCTCACCAATAGAAAGCTAAATTATCAGGAAGTAACATAGGCTATATAGAGATCCTTAAGAAAATTGCAATAATGTAACCCAAAGTAGCAAAATTTTGCCTATAAACCACGGAATCGAAACTTACGCGGTTGAAACCGCGGGGAGCAGCTAGTAAATAATAAATAAACAAACAAACACTAACACACGCACATAGAACAACGAACGTACAAGTAGGTTTCTATGGCGCCGCGTGACAAGTGTGTGACTGAGCGAGTGACAACTACAATCAGTGTTTTCAGATGGTTGTATATTTTTTACCCCCAACCTTTCCAAAAATGTGCTTTATTAATTGATTCTGTTTTATTTATTAAACTTCGCTGTAAAATAGTGGCTGTGGTTATCATACCTCAAAAATAATGTACATATATGCCAAGTTCCAACCACTCATCTGATCACATTGACCGTTCGGTCAATTCCGTTCATTCGAACGGAATTAAGTGTAAATCTTTCAGTTCTCGTCGACATTAAACCGAACCTACAAATAATATTTATTTTTATTCAATCTTAAATAAATATTATCTTAAATCAAACTATTATCTTAAATCTGGTTTGAATTAATAAAGGCTACTTCGAAATATAAATTGGCTGAACATGATTAGGGCATACATTTCATGGTAATTTCTTATAAGTTTCCGAACAATTATGCTATTATTGCGACGATAAAAAAAACATACAAATAGATCCATCAATTTCGCCGAGATCTCGAAAATGGCGAGATCTCGCGAAATTGATCTTTCCAATCTCGGGATATCTCGGCTACACCAAAATCTCGCGAGATTGCATTCCTTACATGTGACATTCACCAACGCACTGGGGCAACGTGGTGGATAACGGTGCACTCTTTGCCACAGTTAGAGAAGGACTTTATCCCAGAAGTGGGATCAATATGTATTATGATTATGGTATGCCATTATGCTTCCACTTTTCTGGCCTATTTCAACTTTCGTCTGCCATTTTGCTTTTTACAGGCATTTTCTGACGGTGCAATTTCGTTTTGATTATAGTCGGTGGAAAACATTAGAAGTATGGTATAGGGAAACTTTAACTGATAAGCGTTTATATTTTTTATGGTTAACAAAACATTTAGGTTTCATGCGCAGCTATTACAAAATTTACTTGAATAATTACCATTTCCTGCAAAATTATCATCTTTGTCCTTTTCTGACTGTCGACCCGGTCACCCTAGTTCGGGGTAAGATTAACGTGGCCCGGTAATGGCGGGTCTCGCCTCTCAGCTGATTTAATGTTTACATGTGTGCAGTTGTACCGGGATATCTACCGCATAGTGCGAACAAACCTGTGCCTCTGAGATTTTCTGCTCTGACTAATGGCTTTTGTACACGGGGCAAGTAACTTGTGTATTAAGATGGAGACTGCTTTGGTCATTTGACCATCGCTCTTATTTACAGGATGCATGTGATTTGTGAGACTACATAGGTGTCGAGAAGGTGGCTCGTGGTATGTGGTACACCTAATGTTGAACAGAACGGTCGGGCACTGCAACCATGCCTTGCCAACTATGCCTAGCATGTCTCTGGATTGCGTCCGTTGTCCAAAGTGAAATGAAACGAAATGAAATGATCTTTATTTCTGCAAGTAGATTACACGTATTTTTTGGTCTGTATTTTAAAACTAGATGGCGTCGGCATTTCCTAGCTGACTGATCCCTGACAAGAAATGGTGTAACGACCGCGACAATTGTGTCATGGTGTCATTCTGTTTCTTCAAGTATGTTTTTCTTTTTTCTTTGTGTATTTACACCTTGTTTTTAGGGTTCCGTAGTAAACAAGGAACCCTCATAGTTTCGCCATGTCCGTCTGTCTGTCTGTCCATCTGTCCGTCTGTCCGCGGCTTAGCTCAGAGTCCCTTAGTAAAGCTTAACTTAACTTAACTCAAAGCTGTAATTTGGTATGGCTATATGTACATATATTAATCACGCCGACAAAGTGGTAAAATAAAGTCTTAAAATAATTTTTTTTGGGGTACCTCCCCTACACGTAAAGTGGGGGATGATATTTTTTTTTCTCGTCTATCCCATGGACTGGGGTATCGTTGGATAGGCCGTTCAAAAATATTTCGGGTTTGTGAAAACCATATTCGATTTAGGGATCCGTTTGCGTAATATTAAGCTTAGTGTCCCCCCCCCTGCCAGATAAATGATTGTATTTTGATATGTGAAAAAAAAAAACACAGCAAAAAAAATTTATATATATACAAGTTGTTGTTTGTTGTCGACAAACTTAAATTTACAGTCGAAGAACATGTTTTTCGACTACAATGTTAAGTTTGGTTTTGGGATAAATTCATGCCGACTACGGAACCCTTCAATATTTATGTAATTTGTTATCATTTTATTGTGCTTTTGTGTGTTGTGCTGTATTTTGTGTGCACTGAATAAATGTTTTATTATCTTTCTAAACAGACTCAGAGGTCATGTTCTCTTTTAAAGTCATTATGTTATGTGAGTCTAACAATGCAGGGAGTTCCATGTGGTTGGGCTTTTTGAAGAAAGAGCAATTACAGCTTTGAGTTGACTTGTCCATTGACAGTTGAACTCTTTTTGTGTTTGTCATTTCACCACAAACTATAGTGATGGGTCATTATGGCACCTTTGCTTTATCTTCCGACAATTTAATACAAGACATTTGCAAACAACACACAAAGTGCATGTTTACATTTGAGTTGTAATTGCTCGGTGGAATTTTTCCAGACGCGCCGTTAAGGCTTTTCTGCACTTAAGTGAGGCAGGAAGCTGCAGTAAGTGAAGGCAGCGCGATAAATTAACTTGATGTACTGCCGAGCTAATGCTCAGCTTGCCAAGATGGGAGCCAGCAGATCTACGGTTGCGGCAAGAAGTATTGGAAGAAGTTTGTGTTACTTGCTTCTAAGTGGTGGAAAAAGTTAAGTGTTAACATTGTTGTACACTTAATAGGTAGAATACAGATCGACGTACAAGAATGCATGAAAGTACAGGATTACTTTCACACATAAATATTTTTGTTTGGATGTTACCCTGGAACTTTATTGGGTAGTTTTTTAGTATGACACATGCTCCCGGAAACTATTTAGGACTTTTCTGTAGACGTACCGCAATTAAGTACACTGTTCTGTGAAATTGGAAACATTATTACATATAATTACTCAGACACGACTTATTTCACACTGACTCCTAAGTCACAGGTATTCCTAGTTTAGAGTCAGAGTTTCAACTTTTGTGCGTCTTTAACTATTATGAACTTTAGCTAGATATTAAGCATATTGTAAGGATTTGTATCAATAAAGTATATTATTATTTCAGAAGATATGAAACTATTCTTAAAATAAAACAAAAGGACACGCTCTTCCGTTATCTATTCAGCTATAACTCTTGGGTATCGTATATTTCATGTCATCGTCTCTTCCCCCAGGCGGAAGAGCCACTTGCCTTAATCCTGATACCAGTTAGCAGACGCTTGTTTTGATGTCATGCGATGATAGTACACGTATAGCATCCGGTAATATGGGGAAAACTCCTCAATATTTTCCTATAAAAATGAAGAGTGTCCTGTGCACATACACAGGAAGGTATGGGTAGATGTCAACCTAGTGGTAAAGGCCTTTGTCAAAGATTTTTGTCAGAATATGTAACGACTAGCATCTAGTTACTACCATATCCATTTCTCACATCAAACATCAACGCTGCATTCCGATTTAAAGTGAAAGATTATCTGATTTTGGCGCATTGTTATGGACGCAATCAAAGAAAGGATTTTGAGTGTAGTTTACCGTATACTGTGTTATGTGAATACGACCTATTAGATATTACAGTTGTAATAGGCAAAGTTTACCACGTAACGCTTCGCATATTTATGTATCACTAGCTGTTGCCCGCGGCTCCGCCCGCGTGGATGTCGGTTACCGCGTAAAAAAGTAGCCTATGTCCTTTTCCACATCCCAGGCTATATCTCTGCCAAATTTCATGACGATCGGTTCAGCGGTTTACGTGAAAACGTAACATACAGACAGACAGACAGAGTTACTTTCACATTTATAATATTAGTATGGATATTGAAATACCGATTCAGTCAGTCATAACAAATCGTTTATCATAATAAATATTGACATTGTGGCGGCATCTACAACGCTCATGCGAACTACGCATGATGTCACACAAATCCTGCATCGCGCAATCAGTGATTACCGCGCGACTAGCATATAATACAACATCCTGACATCAACCGTTGGGCAGTTGCCCGCCAGACACAACACCGGTCTGGTCGGAAGATTTTACATCCTGTTCCTCATACCTCTACAGCATCTGTACCTATATATCAAAGTTATTGAAATTGTGTAACAAAGTAAAACTTTCTCGCGTGGGCATATTTCCTCGAAACTGTTCTCAACTCGCGTCTAGTGTGCAGACAAACAATTATTAATTGACACCTAGATGCCTTCTCGATACCCGCGGATAGAATGTACTTACAATACGTACTGAGTTTAGCAGAAACATAATATACGTTCAGTCAAGAAATATATTAATTCTAGCTTTAGCCCGCGGCTTCAACCGCCTGGTGGTCGGAAATTAGCCTACGGGATCGTACTATCGGAATAATAAGTATCATTATGTCCTAACCCAGGTCATGTTCTACACAGAGAGAACAGAGTTAGTTTTGTATTTATAATATTAGTATGGATTATAGGATTTTCGTATTGTTAAATCGTGTTCTATACAAACAAAAGTTGTAAACAAAATGCCACAACATTCGGTTGGTGGCAATAAAACTAAATATCGATGTATGACGTCACATAGTTCGCTGCCCGCTGGACCGCCTGATAATATAACATTGTTCTCTACGACGCGTTTATGTGTGGCTAGTTACTTGCTCTGCATTTTATCTAGTGATTTAGTGATCCACTTTCTGTTGAAGTAGCGATAACAGTTTGTGCATCCTAACACTTGATTTATCTATTCTTTTGGTAACCTAACAAACTTACGCAGTTTCGGTAATATACCTATCGGGACATGCAAAAGCTTAGGAAGTCACACTAATGCAAACGTGCATTACGTGCATCAGAATTGTTCTTGTTTTTAATCCACGAGAATGAATGGATTAAAAATATACTTTTTTTTTGAGGATAGCCAGCGAATTCTATAATATCTGTTTTATTTACCTATTTTCGTTATAATGACAGTTCCTCTAATTTTTGCAGATTAAACAATTTTTCTTTCTTTAGTTCTGTTCTTGAATATAATCATTCCGATGTTTTTAACACGCTTTTTTGTTAGTTCCACCTGTATATTTTTAACAGAATATTTGAACGCTATTTGCACCCACTTCAAAACTTCAGGTTGAACTGAAACTTTGCACACTTATCAAGAATCAATGACAATAACATCATATTTTTTTTTTTTTTTTATAAATAACAAATAAGCTATAGTTTAAAAAACAAAAAAACACGCTTTAATGGTAAACTGAACTAAAAAATAAAAAATATTTTTTAGTATAATAATAAAATATTGATATATAGATATATATTTTATTGTTACTGTTTGCGAGCACAACAATAATTCCAGACAGTAAATTACCCTTCTACTCACCTAACTCTCTTCCTTACTCTCTCGCATACGACGTACTGTTCAAACGCTCATCAGTATTGTCTCGCTATCTCACCGACACATTTGTTGGTTGCCATTGTGTAGCTTCGCTCCCAGTCGACTATTTACTCCCACAACCGCACAACCAACATATTTTTATTGTTTTATCATCGCCAATATACGAGGTGCTGTCATCAATGCTCGCAGATAGAACTTTATGTGGGTATGGCTGTAAAAAGTTTAGTTGTAAAATTTTAACGCTAAGATGTTTAGATGTTCTCGTGGTCCGGCAACGACTTAAAATACACAAGAATCCTTTGGTCCAGCAGTTTATGGACGATGAAATTCGTACTGAAACTCGAAAGTTCGTAAATAATAATTTTAATAACGACAAATATAAAGTTATGCTCAATTTCTACAGTACAAAACCTATCTCGTATCATAGTGCTACGCCTCGTTGACGCTGCAGACTTTTCGTAGACTCGTGGAAATAACGCTACTCTAGGAATGAGGATGCAATAATTTACAGAATTAATGTTTTGTGTTATGCTTATGATATATATTAATGTTTAATTGTGTTAATGACTCAAATAAAAATAATATATTGCACCAGAAATGCTATAACTACGAGATTTACTGATTTTATTGTGATATTAAAAAATGTTTTGTAATAAAACTCATTATTAAATAAATAAAACAAAAGCTGGCAAAGTTTTGTTTTGTTTATTTATTTGATAACGAGTTTTGTTATTTTGTTTTTTTTTTTTTTTTTTTTTTTGTTTTTTTTGATATCGAGTGTTGCATAGGTGCAATATTATCATTCTCCTGCCCTTATCCCAATTTATTTGTGGTCGACGCAACATGTCTTTTTCTTCCGTACTTCTCTATTAGTTGTCACCTGGGTAGTCGCATGGGTGCAATATTAATAAATTATTTTCTTCTTTTGTAAAAACTACAAGTTGTATTAAAGATATATTATTTTAGGTTCAGTCACTTACATTGGCAACAATATTCCTTATTTAGACCTACCATTTGGTGTTTTACTGGTAACACTTAGTATTGACCAAACAACAAGCTAAGAGTAACGGCAGTTAGCAATACAGAACAAACATGGTAACCACGTGTTTGTTTGTCCTTTTGTCCATAAAACAAGAAATACAAAAGTCTCACTACAGATCTTTTAGAAAGACACTTATGAATGAACGAGAATATTGAGCTTATCGCAGTCAAGTCAGTTGTAGTCAATACTATACAATGTGGAGACGACAATACGTATTCAAAGTACTTAGAGGGAAGGTACACAATGCGGACATTTTAGGGCACATGGGTTTGTGTGTTCCAGACAGCACCCAATAGTTAAAAAAAAAAAAGGTTTATTGCAGAAACTTGTACAACTTTTACAGTAAATCTTACATAGGGACCTCCTTTTAAGTAAAAGATATACCTGTGCTAGGAGATCCCGCTCGCCAATGACAAAAATTATAAAATGGTAAAAGTGGTGTACATAAAGAAAATAGTATTTAAACAAAAAATTACAAGTAAAATCTCAAACTAAACAAGACAAGACTTGAACTTTATCTAAATAAGATGTTGTGATGTGATGCATGTGTGGAAGGGTGTGTGAGGGTGTGTGTGTGTGTATCTTTTCAACTCATATTGTCGATGCTTGCAGCAATAATTCAATGTCATCATAGGTCTTCAGTTTTAGCCATTGAACCATTGCCTTTTTGCAGTCTTTAGTGGTCATGGGATAGATATTCATTATTTTATTTATTTTATTATATAGGGTAGCGGAATTCGTATTGTTGGAGTTGGGAATGTATTGGCAGACGGTTAGTTATTCCGCCAACCTAAACATAAAATAGGCCCATTGTCATAAACATGCACTATTTGCCCAACGGATAGCCAACGACGGGCCTGCTGTTACTATTCCTACTGTTGGGTGATTTTTGTAGTGATTTAAGTTATGATGACAACATTGGGCCAATTAACGCGGGCCTGCTGCTTCTATTCATACTGTTGGGAGATTTTTGTAAGGATTTAAGTTATGATGACAACATTGGGCCAACTAACGCGGGCCTGCTGCTTCTATTCCTACTGTTGGGAGATTTTGTAGGTTCAATTACTGCTACTCCAACGGGGTGGCAGCGGGGTGCGCGGGGAGCGGGCGGCGGCACACGTCGCCCGGCCCGCCCGCCATTTTGTTATTCAATTGTGCACCTGCGGCTGCGGAGTGTTTGTGATTGTTTGTTTTGTTCGCATCAACAAAGATATTAGCCTGATATCAGGCTGGCAGGCTGTGTTTTAGTTTAGTTAGTTAACCCTTAGTGTTTGTGAAAGTGTTACGGTGGGGAACTCGGTGTGGTGCGTGAAGAATGGATGACGCCACGGATGACTCATTGCATGTGTGTTACAAAACGTATAAAAATCTTCGCTGCACATGAACCTTATCGGCTCCAAAATAAGGTTGGTTTTTCAAAACAAATCGCTATAACTAACCTTATTTTGAAGCCGATAAGGTTCATGTACAGCTATGTGCGTACGGCCGGCGCTGGTGAGACGCGTCGCTCTGAAACCAGCCATAGAACCAACCAACATAAAACCGCTTGCCTAAATGTATTATGAGTCGTTGGGCCTACCCATAACACGTTTTCTTCGGGCCTTCGTAGGGCAATGTACGTTGGCCCCGTCGCAAGTTGGACCTTCGTAGGCAAATCCACGTAGGCCATCAGTTGTGTATGCATTTGCCAACTAACCAGAGGTAAGTGGCTCAACTAAATGCCAACAAAAAACGCTACTAGGGTACGTGTGACGACGACGACAGCCACGGCAGCTGCCGGCCGCGCGCGACCCCCAATCTGTCAAGTGAGGCGCCACTGACGCGTGCACTCCGCACTCTTAACCTTATAGCTAGTGACTCGGACCTATTTTGTTCTTCTATAAGTGAGTTCACAAAGAATGATTTGTAAGTTACAAAATGTAATTATAATAATAAGTTAATTATAAGTTAGACTAATTATAAGATAAGTACGCTATCGCAATAGGTTACCCTGTAAGAAGTTGAAAAATAAATAAAATGAGTTAGTAGTGTTTATTAGTTAGTAGTAGTTGGTGGTGGTGGTTCTTGTTCTATGTCCGCCTGGCTAGCTACCACCATCTTATCTAAGTCTGACGCCAAAACAACAATGTTAACAGCATTGTTGTGTTGCGGCAGTTAGAGGTAAGATAGCCAGTTCTTCTGTGGTTGAGGATTTCGGGTGAAGCTCGCTTCCACCTTCGTCCTTATCATCATTTACTATCAGGTGATATGAGGTGCCATCAGGTGAGATGGCACCTGATGGTAAGGTAATGTAAATGAAAATGCTGGCAACATCTACATATGCATGCGAGTATTTTGATAATTAGATGTTGTGACGGAAAGGGGTACAACGGATACAGCGTTACAATGTTATGCCGCTCGTAGTGGTGTCTCACTTCGTAAAGGTAACTTATAAATTACAAGTACATGAATCTTTTGAATCACCTACGGAGAATGGCAATTTTATGGAAATTGTCAAGTTTTTTTTTTGTTACTTGGAAAACCTCTGAATGCTTGTGTTCAGTATTTACCTGTAAAATCAACGGTTCCGTATGAAGTACTTTGTATGTTTTTCAAGTAGGTGTAAGTAGGGCATGGTGTGACTTCTGTACCATGTCTATATAGTATAGTCTCAGCTGCGAGGCGACACCTAATCCTGGCTAAAAAGCCACCTCCAGTTTCTTGTGGAGCAGTTCAATGTTGAAACTGGAGATTATTGCCATTGTAAATAGTGCTGTGTTATGTTTTATGTTTAGTAGTATTTTTTGGAAATATTAGCTTTTTGCAGTAAAAATAGGGTGACCATCTTTACATACCGAGACCCCGCCGTGCCTCGGAAAGCACGTTAAGCCGTTGGTCCCGGCTGTAATTTGTAGATCTTTGACAGTTGTTACGGGTCGTTAGAAGCCCGAGAGTCCGACAACAAGTCTTACCAAGGGGTATCGTGTTACCCAGTACTGGGTTGTGGAGGTCAGATACGCAGTCGGTCCATGTAAAATACTGGTATTCAGCTGTATGCGGTTAGACTGGAAGCCGAACCCAATGTAGTTGGGAAAAAGCTATAATAGGCAGATGAGTAAAAATAATCACTATTAAAGGTCATCCTTTTGACGTAATCCAGCAGTCTGCATCGATGGTAGGTTTAGAGGCTGCTATACAGTTGTTGCTAACAACCTCAGGCAATAATCATTTCTGATTAACTAATTTAGCCGATCAGTGTGGCTAAATTCGTTAATCAGCAAAAGGTATTGATCCTGAGCGAGAAGTTCGTCAATTATCTCTAGCTCTTCGTTTGCATGTTTTCAACAAGTAAAAGACTTATCAAAAACATGTCGTCTATAAAACATGTAATGGAGTTATTCAGACATGAAATTATATTGTTCAACTCTTTGAAATTTCTGACAACAATGTCTTTACATCTTTTTTAGGTGTAAATTATAAACGAAACTAGTAGACGAAACATGTAGAATACATAATAATAATCTTTATTACATAAGAAAGTGGTTACAAATTGTGTTAACCTGTATTACAAGAGCCAGTGCCCTCTCCCGGGAGGAAATACTATTGAATACTTATGCAATGAGATTAACGAGGGAGACATAAATAAAAAGGACTCAAGTTACATAAAACAATATTAAAAAATGGTTAGAAAACGCCTGTAATGGTGATTTTGTGTAGTGTGCGAGCGTATGTGTATTTATGCGTGTGTGTAAATTGAATTAAATGTTCTGGAAAGGTTGATTTGGATAGCGAGAAAGGGTTTCTTTAGATCGAATTTTGTTGCTTCGTGTCTCAATATGAAACTTTATAAAAGGTATTAGAAAATTCTAGACACACTTACCGAGGCAGCTGATTGAGCCATAATTCTGAAGTTGAGTAGCTCATAGGGTAGAATTGGTGTTGCGAAAGAGTTATAAGAATTTGCTCTGTTTCGTCATAATTGAGGGACAGTAGCCATGGCTTAAAACTCTGCTTGACCTTATGCAGGGTAAAATAAATTGATAGGTTCTTGTTGATTTTGTTGTACATTTGGGAGCTTTTGGCTCGATAGTGACGTCGGGCAAGCGTGGTACGACACTGAACAGATTCACAGATAGGAAAGTCAATCCGCCGATTGGTTAGATTTCTATCTAGCGGCATCATGGAATGACGACGCACAGACAGACAGTGCGGAGGACATAGAGTTTTCTAACCGTGAGTACTTGGGCTTCGGAGTACAAGTGGGCTGTGGGGTTAGTCCCTTTTACGGAAATACATAACTTTGAGGACTGGTCGCTGAGCTCGTGCCCGCTACACCGGGATGCAGTAAGTCATAATCGACTCACACAGGACACGATATACAAGTGAAGCTGTTTCAATGTTAGCCGAATGTCTGAACTCTTTAAATAAATAAATTAGTTTACGAATCTGGGAACATAGAGTATCCGTATGAACATGGAGTATCCGTATGAACATGGAGTATCCGTATGAACACGCCAATCACATGTTTTATGCCTATGTAAACCCCGGAGACGGGGGAAACTATTAAAAGCAAGAACTTAAAATTAAAACAGCACGATATAATGAAGCATTTAAAACTATCTAACGCAAAGAGTTCGAAAATCGATATCAAAGTTTATTCAGTATCTCATCGGAATCATTTTAAAGTACACGGTGATTGCCCGGATTTTAATAGAAAATTAATTGCTTCCTATAAAATTGAAAATAGCTACGTTATAAATATCCGACGCCACTACAGCAATAATAATTTAATGAATTAAAACAATTAAGTTGAAATTAATATTTCCGTCGCTCTTGAATGTTTTAATTGCTGTAACCTTGATAGTTGGGATTTAATCATTCTTTCTTTTATTATTTTAAATAGGGTTTGATTTGCTATATTAAAAGGCGATGGTTTGACGAAACGTGTAGAAGCATTTGAAAATGTTTACTTTTCGTTAAAAATAGCAACTATGGCTTAAAACGCACCAACGTTTTGCACCAACCCACATCTTACCCAAGAAAATGCTAGTTATCAATATTGACATTACTGCTTATCTTCTTCTTCTCCTCTTGTGAATATGAAGCACACTTAATATGATAGCAGTCCATCAGGTGATTTATCACAGTATGCTACCAGTTTACCAAACTAATCAGTCAGCTAAATTGGTAACTGACTGACAAGGTGCACAGAATGTCATTGTTAGAGGTTCTTCTGATACAGTCCATTACTGGTAATGTGCTACGTAGTACACACCTGCTATATCCGTGTGTCATTCTCTATTTAAAATTCGATGTGCAATATTAACGCTCTGGTACATTAATTCTTCTTTCTCATTAGCAGTCCCATAAGTCCACGTCTTCATTACATCGCCTTCAGTTTTTCCTGCGGTGAACTATTGTGTGGGGGATAGTGCAGTCAGCTCAGGGGGAGGGGGGTGTCGTCGAGGCGCTCGTTTGTTACAAACTTTAACACGCCCTGCATAATGACGCTGTTGACTGCATAGTAAGGCGAGCTAAGCGAAGCGATGACGTGGAGCAATCCAGCACGAAATAAAAAGTGGACAAGGATGGGATTTAAAATGAGAATCTATTACTAATATAAACTGCCAGCATTTTGACCTGAGCTACTATTGAATTCAATCGAGGAGGATTATACTTCTGAGGTGGTTTCATTATAGATTTCTGGTAGGTAACCTTAAGATTAAACATATTATTGTTCTAGGATGCAGTATCCAGTTTTCTACGTAGGCACTGGCACAAATTCGGCTACCGACCAATTCATTTCATCATACATTTTCAAATAAGTTGTACATTTTGTGCCAAACGAAGCCTATACATTGATAATAATAGAATTGGTGCTAATTAATTCAATTTGAACGTTGTGCTACCTGTGCTAAAGCACCAGATATCGTCAAAATTTAATTACCAGCTATCATGTAATTTTAAATATATTCATAACCGAATACCTAAATACCGAACACGCAAAGATTCAATGGATATTTAGAACAATAATCTAATGATCCACATAAAATGAATACGCATATTCGGCGCCAGAGTGGCCAGATAGAAGTACTGTTGAAGGAGACCTGCTTTTTACAAGGTCTACGTGGTCTCGAGGGTTTTCATTCACCATTATTTAAAATAAACCTATATTTAAGGCACATTTAGTTTAATTTAACTACAAAGTGCTAAAAAGTAATAATTAACAATAAAACGTTTTGATAATGTGATTTAGGCGTGGTCCGTGTCAAAATTAGAGTTGTGGACTGGCTGCTCACTAGACTCGGGCTGTCTCGTAGCACTGTATCTATACATATAATAAAATCGTAGGGAAGTCAAAATTGTACATTTAATATTTTTGAAAAAAAGATTCTGATGCCGAAAATATAGTTTTTAGAATTTTTGTCTGTTTGTTTGTCGGTTTGTCTGTTTGTCTGAATGTATGTTCCAGCATCACGGAAAAACTACCGGACAGATTTTGTCCAAATTTTACATAAATATTCCCTAAAGGTCTGGTCAAATTCCTAGGTATAAATTATTACGCTGTTTGCTATGGGGGATGAGCAGTATTGCATTATGTTTTGAGATAGGTCAATAAGGGCAGGTACCTTAACCGTTGTCGTTACAAGAAAATGGTCTTAAGAGACTATCCTTAACTTTTAGAAAAAAATTGGTCTGCATTCACAGATTTTGAAAAAGAAAAACATATAGTCAGCAAGGAAATGGGCATTCTTCACAAAAAATGTGTTTCCTGTTTCTTACGAGGATCAAAAAACTCTATGGGACCAACTGAGGTTTGAGTACTAGAAAAGTCAGAAATCGAAAAAAGTTTTCCCATACAGTTCGTAGATGAGACTGAGATTGAGATGACAGAGATGAGAACGAACACGCTGTATCAGTGTATGACAACAGTTGAATTATTCCATTACTACTTCGCTGGGTTGAATAGGAAACGAATATAGTAGGTAGTTACAGATTTAATCTTTTAAATGATTATCATACCTTATGGATCTAAGCAGTCAATTATGACATATTATGCTATTTCAGTCAACTTTCAACGGAGCAATGCTAACCTGATTTCAATTCCAAAGAACTGATATTTTTTGTGCTATTCTTTTAGGGTTCCGTACCAAAATGGTAAAAAAGGAACCCTTATGGTGCGACTTAGTCTGTCTATCCGTCTGTCAGTCACAGCTGGATATCTTAAGAACTACTAATGCTATCAACTTGAAATTTGGAATAGTTAATAGATGACGTTTGCCCAACTATTTTGCAAATAAGAAAGATTTTTTTTTTGCAACTGGGACTTAACGGGGTCTTAATAAATCGAAGTCGGGCTACTAGGGCATGTGGGGTATGAAAGAACGCTTTTTGTGCATTCTCAAACGTTTAGGTACTGATTAAAACCCACCCGTGTTACTTCAGTTGCCTTTGTGCCAGGCCACGGTATAAAAATAGCGCTATTTGCACATTCTCAAACATTTACTGATTAAAACCCACCCGTGTTACTTCAGTTGCTTTTATGCCAAGGCCACGGTATGCCTTTTGGACAAACCCGCAACCCTGACAGGCATCGGTCCTAGCTGTCCCCGTCAGTTCGTGCTGACATCTCTTTGAGGCGCGCGTAGAACACAAAGCGCCGTCGACCCGGACCTGGTCCTTACCGGAAACCAAACCCTTTACCGTAGAACATGGAATTGTACGTCGCTTGCTCTTGCGTTACCAGTCCTGACTCTCTGTATATTTTGACTGCTGGGTCCAAAACTACAAACGCAGTATTCGGGGAAGTTTTATTAAAATATGCCTGGTATTTTAGTATACTCGTATTGTATCGTCTTACGACTTCCACGCGAACGAAGTCGCGGGCAGAAGCTAGTAATAATATAAAGGCCGGTCCCTTCCACAATTCGCCTGATGCACTGAGTGGGGCGATTATGTCATTAACAATGAAATACTTAATAGTCATTAATTGTGACGAAGTTACCAGACATCAGCAGTACTTACTTGTGACTTAGCTACGCACATTGCATACACACTGCAATATTTTATAGCTTAGGTCTCTTTGGTAGGACACAGACTTTACTTAACGAATGTCCTCAACGAGTCTCGTTCAAAAAGGAGTAGATACTTGTTATTTTTCAGCCGGTTTTAGTGTTGCTTCAGGATATGAGAAAACGGAATACTTATGGTCCGCGCGCGCGGACGGTACGTTACCTACTTGAAATGCACTGAAAGCAGCAGGAGTGTTCCGGTGAAATGCTTCGTTTTAGCTTACTGATGCGTTTTTGTTTACCCCGCTGAATTTCAATGCGATGAAGTATTCGTTGTCAGGTCAAAGGAATATAACGCTATTTCCTCTCGTGTACGTCAATGGAAAACTACCCAAATAGTAAAATTCTCCTATAGTAATTGACTTATAAGATTAAACGTCTTATAGGAAACTAATAGACGCTTTTTTTATTAGGCAAAACAAACATTACATTTTGTATGAAGAAATACAAAAAAGATACGGCCAAATTTGTAACCAACGAATTTTCTACGGAATATGCATAATAAAAAAATATTATACTACAAACTACAATAATTTAATTTAAGAAAACATTTTTTGTGCTAAATAGTAAAACAAGTGAATTTAGCAAACAAAGAAAAACTTATCAAGGCATGCTAATCTTAATTAAAATTACTAGTGACTGTTTTGAGTACAATATTTTTGAATCTACCAGCAGAAAGAGCAATCATATCGATATGAAGGAATTGCTTGTTGTAATTATTAGTGAGTCGACGCATACCTGCGATAAGCTGCTTTCGACTACGCTATGATATAGTAGTATATAGTATATAGCTCATAGCACAACAATATCGCGCACCATACATTTTTATGGACACATTCACACTGTACTGTACTATATATTATTGGAATGTATGGTGCGCAATATTGTTGTGCTATGAGCTATATACTATATGCTATTATATTATAGCGTAGTCTGAAAGCAGCTTTACTGTGACAAGAGGTAACAGCAAATAGCGGCCGTGCGCGCACCCCGCGGCATCCTGTTGTTCCTGGAACCATGTAACTTATTTTGTTACGGATATCCATACAGTCATATACATTGCTACAAATCAAACAAAAATACCGTCTCTAGGAGAGTCCTTCTTGATTTTAGACCAAGTAATTTATATTTCTTAAGCAAATTATCATAAGATAAAACTGTGTGGAAGCGACGATAATGTATGGCTTTTAGAAACTTTCGTTGAACCTTTTCAATACGTTCTGAATACTTATTGGATTCCACTCTGGCACTGCGTATTCGAGCTGTGATTTGATCAGAGACTTATACAGATATAAATAGGTAGACGCTTTGACTAAGATCATGACTCTTACAACAGCATCTTATAAAATGATTTGCGCTACAAGTACTCACGGTCCTATTACTACATACTCCTACTACTATTACTACGTGTAGTTTTGTAAACGTTTACAGGATTACTTCTTTCTTCTTCGTTTTGCTTTTGATCCCATAAACGCATTAAATAAAATAGTTTACTCTTGCTAACGTCTTGTTTCATTATTCTATAAGACATGCAATTCCATAAACGTCTTAGGTCTTAGACATAGCTAAGTCAAGGATATTATAAGATTGGTTTATTTCAGTCGCGACTTCTAATGGATTGTTAGCACCGAACTGGCATGCCCTCTGATTTTTATAGGTAAGATTCTACTTATTTGTGTTCTAATTTGCTAATTCGAAACTTAAACATGGTGGCGAAGTAGGTATATCCTAGTTTTCTTAACTTTGACTAAACTGTATTATAAAAGTTTTGATAATGCAATATCATGGCACGTGATCCAAATCCTATGGGGGCTTAAGTATTTGTTATTTATTATTATCATATAAACAAATAATAAATATGTGTAGTTTTGAAGGGTGTGTAATATATGGCATAATACCAGATAGTATAATGTCACTTGAAATAACGTTCACATGATATTATTTTCATATAATTTTCAATTTGTATAATGCTCTATTTATATAACGTTCAGTTGACCTAATTTTCATTTGACCTAATTTTCATATTTACTAATTTTCAGCGAAAATTCTGTAATGAATATTTAAATAACAGGAAACATCATACTGTTATAATTACCGTTAATGGTCACTGTTGTAAACTAACCTAACCCAAATGATGCACAAACAATAGAGGGGATCTGGCGGTTGGCGGCCAATGTCGCGGCTAGGGCTTGCAATCCGGATATCCGGATATCCGTATTATCCGGATATCCGCCGATTTACAAATCCGGATTTTACTCGCATCATCATCCGGATTTTTCGGATTTTACGGATAGTTGTATTTCTCTTTTAAATATTAAATAATAAGCTGTCATCTTTAAAGTACATAACTTTTAATACGTTATTTATTATTGTAATATAGTTAATCAGTCTTGCAATTATTTATTCACTTCACAAATCACAATAAGTTAAAATATAATTTAGTGACAGAGATCACAACAACATTGAACACTTGTTAACTTTATGTTTAAGCTCACATCCATACTGCACGCATTTTCAAGATTGTATTGTATTGTATCGCAAAGATTATTAAGATCATATTACCAAAATTTCGCTAAAAATAATTTAAGAATTACGTCATCATTCATCATCATTTCAGCCGAAAGACGTCCACTGCTGGACATATGCCTCCCCCAAGCACCGCCACTTCGACCGGTTCCCTGCTTCCCGCATCCAGCGGATTCCTGTGGCTTTCACAAGGTCATCAGTGCATCTTGTGGGAGGCCTTCCTACGCTTAGTTTTCCGGTACGCGGTCGCCACTCCAGAACCTTTCGGCCCCAATGACCATCTATTCTGCGAGCAATATGCCTAGCCCATTGCCACTTAACTTTGGCAATTCTTCGAGCTATGTCGGTTACCTTGGTTCTCCTGCGGATCTCTTCATTTCTGATTCGATCACGTAGGGAAACTCCAAGCATAGCCCTCTCCATTGCCCTTTAGGTGACTTTTAGCCTTCTAATAAGGCCCATTGTGAGCGATCACGTTTCAGTGCCATAGGTCATCACTGGCAACACGCACTGGTCAAAGACTTTCGTCTTGAGACACTGCGGTATGTGGGACGAGAAGATATTGCGTAGCTTCTCGAACGCTGCCCAGCCGAGTCGGATTCGACGATTGACCTCTTTCTCGAAGTTGGACCTACCTATCTGGACAGTTTGTCCTAGGTAAACATACTCGTCCACAACTTCGAGTGTAGCGTCTCCGATATTCATGAGAGTGGGTGTTACATGGGCATTTGACATGACTTTTGCCTTGTCCATGTTCATTCTAAGACCCAGTCTTTCGAAAGCTCTACTGAGGTCATCGAGCATTGTACTGAGGTCTTCCATAGTCTCAGCCATGACAACTATATCAACTATAGAACGTGAGTAATGTACTCGCCATTGATGTTGAAGCCAACCCCTTTCCAGTCCAAAACCTTGAAGACATCCTCCAGTGCAGCGGTGAACAGTTTCGGAGAGATAACATCTCCCTGTCTCACACCTCGCTGCAAAAGGATAGGTTTCGAGGTCTGGTCCTAGAGTCGGACTGACATAGTGGCTTTTTTTGTACAAACACTTCAGCACCTCGATGTAACGATAGTCGATCTGGCACCATTGAAGAGACTACAGTACCGCCCATGTCTCGATCGAATCGAAGGCTTTCTCGTTGTCCACAAACGCTAAGCAGAGACGCAGGTTATACTCTTCGGTCTTCTGTATAACGTACCGCAGCGTATGTATGTAGTCTACGGTGCTAAAGCTTTTACGGAATCCGGCTTGTTCGGGAGGCTGGAAGTCCAGAACCTGCGCGCGAGACGGTTCGTGATCACTCTTGAAAACAGCTTGTAGATATGGCTCAGAAGTGAGATGGGCCTATAATTTTTAAGGAGAGCATTATCGCCCTTCTTAAAGAAAAGTATCACCACAGCTTTGTTCCATACGCGCGCGTTTTGCCCTCAACTATGACGGGAGAAAACAGCTTCTGGAGGACCTTAAGAATATCGTAATATTATAAATAAAGGGTTATTTGGTTATTTTGAGATATTTTGTTCATTTTTGTTTTTTTTTTAATATTTTATTTATAGAATAGAATAGAATAGAATACTCTTTATTATGTACACCATAAAAATTACAGATATAAATGTAGAACTGTTACATAGGGTGTCACAATGGGCGGTCTTATCGCTAAAAGCGATCTTTTACAGACAACCTTTGGATGGATCAAAAAGTAGAAGGAGAGACAATACTGCAGGTATTTAGTGGTGTACCACTTACATATATACAATAAATACATATACACAAAGCATATAGATACTTATCCATATAAATAAATATATATATATATATATACACACACAATAATAAACATGATACAAGAGCAAGGAACTTTAAGTAATGATGATGTTTAAGGAGAGAGGAAGTGATTTTTAACCAAAATTTTAAAAGTGGACAAAGATTGAGCACGCCTTATCGAGACGGGCAAGGCATTCCATAACCGTACTGCTTGAACTGTAAAAGACTTGTCATAAAAACTACTGGAATGCATTGGCATCTCTAGTCTCAAGCTTTCCGATGACCTCAGATATCTATTATGTGTGTCATGAAGGAACTTGAAACGTTCTTTAAGATAAGAGGGGGTTTTAGGATTGAATAGAATACTGTAGAGCTGAAATAAGATATGAGAATTCCGGCGAAGACGTATTATACTATTGTTGTTTAATAATTGAGCTGTTTTGCCAGGAAAAGTGATATTTTTATTTAATTATATGTTTTAAATAGGTTGATTTGAGTGGGATGTTGTGATAAATGTAAGTTCACTTTTTAATTGGAATTGTTATTAGTATGAGAAGAATAGATACAAATTATTTGTGCGGTATCGGTGTTTTTTTGTATAATTTTAGAAAGTGAACTAGTTTTTTTATGTGTTTTTGTACTTGGAATATTGGTATAATTTATTATTTCTTTGTCATTTTGCTTGAGAGACTGATTAAAACGTGTTACAAAAGCTTATTAATTTGATTTATAATAAAAACTTAAAAAAATATCCGTATTATCCGCCTTATCCGGATAATCCGGATAGTAAAATATTATTATCCGTATTATCTGGATAGTAAAAATGAACGGATTTTGCAAGCCCTAGTCGTGGCACGCTCGCTTCGCTGTTCTAACCAAACCTAACTCAAATGATTCAATAACAGAAGAAGGTATCTGACGCAGGTATTTATAGAGAATAAAAAAATAAAAACACACAAAACAATAACACAGAAAAAAATATTAAGAAGACGTTTCTAAATTATATTAAACGTTACTGATAGATTTTGAATATTTCATATTTACTCATTTTCAGCGAAAATTATGTAATGAATATGTAAATATCAGGAAACATCATCACTGTTGTAACCTAACCTTATCCAAATGATTCACCAACAATAGAGGAGGTCTGGCAGTCGCTAATTGAATATTAATTCAAATGTGCATTATAGAAAATGATCATTAAACCATATAAAATGATCTAAAATGAAATTATATCGATAATTCATTATATCATTTCATCGTTATATAAAAAAAAGTATACTACATGAAATTAGGTCATATGATCATTTCAACTTTTGTTATTATTTCAAATGTTACACACCCAGTTTTGAATGGGCATGAAGATAATGTTTATTATCATATAATAGAACACTTTATCAATAAAATTAATTTCGCAAGTTGAGTAGGCATTCTTTACAAAACAGGCAAAAGATAAAAATTACCATTAATGTGGATTACTTTGAAAATGTTGTATTTTTACAAGCTTATATTTAGTTTCACCTGTCCCGATGTTTGTCATCAAATCTTGCAAATTAAATTTGGTCCACAGAACGAATGCTCTAGTAATGGCATCACGCTGACAACTATTGAATCAATTACACTAGTAGAAGCACATAATAAGATAATTATAAAATCGAATTGCACTTTACCGGACAGTAACAAAACGACTACCTATAGGTTAATATAGTCCTATAAATTGCGCTCAAATGCAGTTCTCAAAAAAGATAGCGGTACCATATACATCTAGTACCTAATTTCTGGCTACCAAAATCTGCGAATGTCATAAGTGTGAGCGTTGTTTCTGAGCTGCCTAACAGACGACCGATTATGGTACTCCGTGTGCATAATAATATGATGAATACACACTAAGACAGTTAATGACTGCGGCTGTTCTAGAAGCCTGTTTAATTAATGTTTAGTCCATTCTCATGTTATTTGAAATCTTTTGTTGGTAGTATTTTAGTGAACTAATCTAAACTGACAGAACTGAACTGACGACATAAAACCGGGCTTGAGTTGACTGCTTTTGACTGTGCTGTTTCCAAATTATCTTTCTAAAAGAACATTTCTCAATGAAATACACGTTGATATACAACATTCAGAACGTATGTCGCATGTCGTGACTACGCGTTAGTGGAGCCGCACAAAAATGTGCAAACATTTGCACAGCGGAGCGCACGGGACTGTGCAAACTGTGCAAACGGGCGTATTTGCCGGCGCGCTAAACGGCGGTGTCCGGTGACAAGACTATTTAGGTATTTAGACGGACAGTTTGGTTTGGTAGTGATTTTCATGGTTACGAAGATAATATTTTGTATGTTTAATATTGCTTATTTGTGATTACAATTTCTTCTTTACATTTTTTTCCAGCTAAGCGTAGCCGAATTGTTGTAGAAATTAAAAAATACTTTCTCAGCTGAAAGGTGCTAAACTAGAGGTAATTTTCTACATTTTGTAGTGTATCCATCGTAGAATCTTTTTAATGGGGGCCATAGAATATCGAATAACGACTAAAGCATAGGAAAGCCATGGCCAGATTGTATGAGGACCAGAGTCTCACAAACCTGGTCCATACCGCATTTTTATTTACGTTACGACTCTTGGCAACTGAGAATTGGAAACTTTTCGTTTGTGCGCCTCTATAGTATACTAAAATCTTCTAAAACGTTCGCCCGAAATCTACGCCTTTCAGTGTGTGCGTAGAATAAAATTTTCCATTCTGTCTCCCAAATGGCGAATAACATAAATTCTCGTCTCGCGTGAAATATCATATAATTTGTGAACTGCTGCGAATTCTTCAGGCTTTGTACTGAGCGAGATTATATAGATATCTCAGTACTTGTATGTATGTCTGTAGTATACATAGGTATGATAACCTTCGTTATTTGTAGTAAGCTTTTCTCTCCCGAGTCATTGGCCTGAAAGCTTTGTATACAATTCTCAAGCTGAGCAGAGCCTTCCTTTAATCGCGTTCCAGAGCTAAGTTTGTTAATGAATTACATCTTCATCCTGGATTATGTTATTAAACCACGGTATATTTCTACAGTTTCCGTAAGTGAACAATTCGACCATTCTTTGTGGCAGATTCAACTAAAGTAATAAATATAAAGTAACAAAGAATACTCTTTGTTACTTCTCGTACATTTCCTAGAAAAACTGACGTATCGTGTCTTACCTTTGTTCCAAACACTTTAACTGTAGTTGTTTCTTTGATCTGAGTACAGTGGCCAGCACATCAAGCTACACAAATCTGTCAAATTTCGAACGATTCAAACAATTTTAAACGTTAAAATGTTGATGATTAAGTTCAAAATCGAACGAGAAAATTTGACATTTTGCTGGTCTCCGAAATATCACATTCGTGTTTTTATGGATGAGAAAAAGGAAATAGGATTGCTATTTTTAAATTATATAATAAAATTCTAGCATTCTGGAGAGATGAACTGCTCATACAACAGGATTTCATGAAGTTTACCATGATGTATGAATTCATGGTGTTTTTATTTTGATGTGTGCACGGTCGATGGCAATAAATAGGCTCGTCCCCTATTACATGGGCAATGGGCGTCCGCTTATATTACTTAAACATAACTGGCGAAATGTGAATGTAGTTACTATAGCTACACTTTTATTTATTTATTTAATACTTCGAGCACAGAAATGTACAGAGGCGGACTTAATGCCATAGGCATTTTCTACCAGTCAACCTTTGGATGATGCAGAGATAAACAGTGGTAGGTGCAATTACGAAAAATCTTGGAATAACTATAAAGATACTTACAAACTATAAATATAATATATATACTAAATTTACAATTTCTATATAAATACAAGCACCAAATAAACATACACGAATATACTAAAACAACTATGACAAACAATGGGAAAACATTAACGTTGTGATGATATTGCCAGCTTCTTACGAATGTGCTCGCGAACTTTATCTTTAAATGATAATCGGTTGGTTGCCTATAACCTTTTGGGGATAACAGGCGTGATGTTATGAAAATTGTGTAACTTAAGTTTGTCGATGGTCCACTACGTTAGTTGCACACTACAATCAATTGATTTTCATTTATATTAGGGAGTGCCTGCATTCCGCGGCGCCAACACCCAAAAATAACGCCGTTGGGAACCGGCTGTACATTGCTGTCGGCAGCCGAGATTAAAAACTGGACACCGGCGGCGCGCGCGAGCGGTAAAAGTTCCTCCGGCGCAAAAGACTACATTTCAAAGCCGGTAAACATTAAAAAAATACACCATGTATAGTGTTCTGTGCCATAACCTCTCGAAGTGGGAGATTGTTTATGTGACTTGGATGTAGAATATAGATCACTTGGCAGATCTAAATTGGTTTCCAAGCAATAATAATAAGGCCTGGTCGACGGGATCGACGGGTCCTACTTCTGAATCGTTAAGAACAAAATAACCATGAAGGATGGTGGGGTTTTTGTTCGCTCGCACCGCTCGCTCACTAGACCCCGCCATCCCGAACCTTCGAACCTAACCTGTCCGAAACGGGGTGCTCCAAGTCCCGAGCTCGCTCTTGCATCCTAAGTTCTCTTAGTAAACGTAGTAACAGCGCCGGTAACCAATTCAGCAACCGGCGCTGGCAGCCAATTCGGGACACGGCGCAGGCGGCTGAGGCACTCCTTTTATAGGTATTATTTACAAGTCTTCATATCTCCCTTTGTAACACAAAGTAATTCAATCATGACTAAGGACTCACTTTGTGACTTGTCTCAGCCTCAAGCCTGTGTGCACGCCGCCCCTAAGGGCGCACGCTCATTGGTCAGACATAGCCGGCCGTAATAGGCTGCACGCTTCATTGGCTGCGCGGCTTTGCTCGGTAATCGCGTGCAAAACACGCAATTAAACGCGTGTTATTCTATGCTTGATTTAACATACTATAGATTATTGTAATGACTGTCTGTACCTTTGAATGCGAATCTCATTTAGTTTAATAGTTGGTGTTAAGTATTTCGATAGGTGCTTGCTTTGTGTTTGTGTGGTTTATTAATCTTTTATTTGTAGTCTTGTGATTGTGTTTTGAAGACAAAGAAGTCAGTTTTACGGTACCAAAATCAAAACAGTCATTAAATAGAAAGTGTCGCTATTTTGGTTAAAATAGTCATAATTATTAACTATAACCAAAGTCTCAAATTCAGATAATATAATTTATGTATACAAAGGGGATAACATAACAAAAAAATATTTTCATAATGGTAATTCACATTAAATGGCGAAAAAAGAGGTTTCATTTTGTTTTACGTACTGATTTTAAGAAATAATAATAAAAAAATAATCATACAGTAATTATTTTTATAAATTTTCGGTTTTAAACAAAGTTATTAAAAAAAAAGGAGATTTTCTGGTATAAAATATTTTATGATACTGGTAACAATGCAGGAGACCCAAATTTTTTCAAATTTTTTACATCTTCAACAACACTAATATTACAACTCTGATTCATAGATTCATATTGTAAGTAGCATATCTAATTATCTAGCCACAATTTGGATGAAAACGGCTGTAAACTGTTTCTAGTGGAAATCGATTTTGGGAGGCCTACGTCTAGCACTGGACTTAAAAGGGCTGATTATGACGATCATATGCCGTGTCTCCGACATACTACAAAAAACATTGTTTGGCAACGGTATTTTGTTTGCATAATTCTTATAATTAATTCACTTTAATTTTAGCGATGAACATTTACAAAAAAAAAAATATGATAAAATGTTTTGCACCACTGTCCTGTCATTTTGACAGTGACATTTCTTGACATAAATTTGTTTACATAAATTATCTGAATTGGACACTTTGGGTATAGCTACCACCCGCAAATGAACGTAGCCTTAGTAACTCCTTATAAAATCAGCTATTTGCCAGTAAAAGTCCCGTAAAATCGGTCCAGCCGTTACGGAGATTAACCGGAACAAACAGACAGATAGACAGACAGAAAGAGAAAAAAAAATGTTTTCTTTTAGTATCGTATATAGGTACTATTGAATAAAAATGTATTAATTTGAAATTACAAACTGATACTACAATTTTATTGATTTGTATAGATTGTTTAGATGTGGGTACATCGAATGGGAGCTTCCAGGCCGTGATTTAGCTAAGTTTACATTCAACACTTTCAAAAGATACTCCTGGACTATAAAGACGGTTCATACAATGTGTTATGAGTATTTAATTTTAGTTTTATCTGGCAATGCCAAGCTTTCACAGTTAAAAACAAAATTCGATATATTCTCTGAATTACTCCTTACCTACCAAGAGAAAGGCAATTTATTGAATTTAAACCACAACCACTTCTTTCTTTGTAAAAGAATGGCCCCATGCAAAAAATCTACACACGAATTTAATCAAGCACACAAAACTCATTAACAGTGCAACAGATAAAAACTAACTTTGTATAACAAACTTTACCATTGTTAGTTTTGACTTGAGCTTAGCCGAGTTTAAGTCCACACAGTCTAAGTAGGTATACACCGGAAAACTTTTGTGATCGGTTTATATTGTGGTGTGAGGCAATTGACCGAATATTATACCTAACTTTTGTTTTATATTAGTGGTCCATTGTTCAAACAGTAATAAACGATAGTTTAGTCAACTAAACTTTAGTTCATTCAGTCTGAAAATTTAATTTGTTTTCAAAAAAACATTCACACAATCTGAGTGGGAAAGCGGACCCGACATGCCTAAATGATGGCTGGTATTTATTAGTTTGCGTTTTGTGCTGCATTAACTGTCCCGTTCCATTATGTGTACTGCGTCGTTGTTTTGTGGATAGTCCCGTATCGTTCTCTGCAAATGTGAGAATAATTTCTGTGCCTCTTGTCCCGTCCGTGACCTGGCCGCAACGCGACGTGCATTAATTTTTTTATGAGCACATAAATTACGCCAAATGCCGCGATCATAATGAGGGAGGAAGGGTCTTTAAATGCCTTCGTTTCAGGATAAATTATTATTAATTTCAGCGCGCATTCAACGATTGAGTTGCTGTCACGGCCAAATATTACGGATACGTTATAGTTGTTCGCTATAATGCCGTATTTTAATGGTATTCGCGACAATGTTATATTTTCGCTATGTTAACATTTTGAACCAATGTACTTTTAGTAAAGTGCGAACCGAGATTTGGAAGTGTGGTGATTTTTGCGATTTGTTTCCATAATATAACGAATCTAATGATTAAAAACCCAGTATAAGCTTAATTAGCAAACAATATCGCAATAGTAACAACAAATATCAGTTCGATCGCCGAGTCGGGCAAAGTGTTATTGGGTTTTATCCAACTGAAATGTTTCAGTAGCAGTCCGGAGTGTGGATATGGCTCGCCCCATATTGCATGGGACTTAAACATAACTGGCGAAATGTAGGTACTAAAGGTATATATATCTCCGCCTTGCCCTTCGGGGAACACAGGCGCGGTGTTATGTTATGTGTATGACCTATCAGTTAATACTCATATTGACCAACGGGGGGTGCACAACCCCGCTTGCTCAGCTATTTAAGAAAATCCCTTAAATTCTTAGCTTCCAACAGCCAAGCTCGCCACAGTCAGCTATAAAATGGAAAAGCTTATAAATTGTATTCGTTCCAATCAGCACGGGGATATTTAGTGGTTTGTTTACTGCGGGAGACGACGGGCCATTATCAGGCGGAAGCTGCGCCATTAAGTTAATTGGCAAGTCGCCAGGGATGGGACGTCAGCTGATGCGATTATTATACAGAGCCTATAGAGCCCTGCGCACGCAGTACAATAATGCGTTCAGGAGGTTGTTGGGTCTGCCGTGGCGGTGCAGCGCGTCTGGCATGTTTGCTGAGGCGCGCACAGATGCTTTTCAGGCCATCTTGCGCAAAAAAGCAGCTTCCCTGCTAGCCCGTATACGGGGTAGCAACAACGGCATTCTGAACCCATTAGCTGTACGTTTTAACTGTCCCTTTCAAAACCAGTGGGTCCAGTCTTGTGTAGGTGTGGCGAGTCATGCCAAGTAAACTTGTAGCTCGGTAAATGTGTATTAGGTTTAGGTTTAGTTTTCTGTTTTTTGTTTGTTTTGGGTTAATTGGTTTAGTACCTACCTACAGTGTTTACCCGATAGATAAGCCCGAGAGATCACACTTCTCATCTGCTTTAGGTGATTATTACTTCGTTCTCGTGGAAGTCGTAAGACACTACAATATACTAAATAACAGTCACATTTTTATAAAACTTCTCTGTACATTACGTTTTTAGTTTTGGTCACAGCAGCCAAAATATAAAGAGAGTCAAGACAGCTGACGCTCCAAGCGACATACTGTTGTTCGTGTGAGGAGCAGTTCGTCCTGAGGTCGCCACCCGCAGCCTTCAACTTTTTGTTTTTTATGAATCAATGAACGCCTGCGTTTAATAGATACAATAAAATAATATACTCCCTAATGGAACAACACTGATACACCAACGGTTGCATTCTTCTGGAGCTGTTCACTAAAATACGAGTAGTATAACAATAGATTGTAAAACCACGGGATTCCTCATTAAGTAACAGTCACTACCTGACCATAGATATTTATTCTTATTATAACCATAGATGAATCATGCCCTACACTTAATCTTTTTCTGTTTTGTTTTTGTATTTTATTTTTTATTTTTTTTGAACGAACTATCACATCATAGCACAAAATATATGAACTGTTGTGAATAGAAATTTAGGTTTGCAAAGCAGTCATCGAACCGCTAAGTTATGTATTTGCTTTATTAAAAGTTGACTAAAATAGCCGTCCTTAAATATTTCACGATTGACTGCTTAGCTCCATAAAGGTATGATAATCATGAAGAAGTTTAAATCTGTAACTATCTGCTATATTTGTTCCCTATTGCGATTTCTGACTTTTCTAGTAGGTACTTAAACCTTAGTTGGTCCGATGAAGTTTTTGCGAAGATTTACTATTTTCCTTGCTGGCTGTACATTTTTTTTTTCAAAATCTGTGAATGCAGATCAAAATGCAAAAATTTAAGGACAGTCTCCTAAGACGTTTTCTTGTAGCGACAACGGTTAAGGTTGAACCTCAAAAACCACCCATGATTAACTGCTTAGCTCCATAAAGGAATAGCGTGATGATAATCATTTGAAAGGTTAAGTCTGTGACTATCTGCAATATTCTAACCGTTTGGCTCGTCTTTTTACAATTTGCGGTAAACTATAGAAGAATACGAACTCAAAGCAATATTGCTCATCCCCATAGCAAATAGCGTGACAATTTATAGCCTATAGAAGTAAAGACTGACCAGACTTATAGTTATTTGCGAGATGCTGGAACATACATTTAGACAAACAGATAAACTGACAAACGGGCAAACGAACAAACATTCTAAAAACTATATTTTCGGCTTAGAATCGTTCCCAGATCTCGAAGAAATTATTTTTTTTCAAAAATATTCCATTACAGGTTTGACTTTGCTACAATTTTATTATTATGTAATATGTTGTATAGATATCTCTTTATTATTCTTCTTTATTTATTTATTTCTAGTAATAGTCAAACTCTGAACTGTTATAAACATTAAAATATGATCCTTCCAATAAACACATGCCGCTAGAACATCTCACAGTTATTCAATAACCCAAGTTTATTGCAGAAGAGAATATTATCCGACACCCATTAAGAGGCAATCCCGTCGCCATTCCTAGTTATCATAAATACATATGTATTATCACGATACAAATTTACTTTGATAGGATTTATGTCCCAGCCCGTAGGATTAGATAGCTCTTGAATATTCAATCGGGATCCACTAGTAACGGACAGCGACCCCTGAATAAATAACGTAAAAATTATCTGCGGGTCTTAGTTGCGATGGGTTTTGCGGTTTTATACTGTGAAGATTACTGTGTTTTGCGTTATAGTGCATAGTTTTTCTTTGTAAAATGGCCCTTCCCTGCTTCACACGGTTTTTACGACTTGACAAAACATCAATATTTCTTATTAATATTAATGAATTGTAAACAAAAACCTTCCGGAATTAATTCTCTAAATTATGGTGAAAACAGCATCAAAATCCGTTGTAAAACACGATTGATTTTGATTTGATTAATGCCAAAATAACAACTTTTTACTAAATGCATATGAAAGTGTACATATACGGTACCTAATTAAGACAAAAAAACTATTAAAAAAAATTTGTCTGTCTATCTGTCTGTCAGTCTGTCTGTGTATTCCGGCTAATCTCCGAAACGGCTGGACCGATTTTGAAAGGGACTTTCGAAACTTTCTTTCATTTTTAGAAAAAACAGCTAGTTGTTAATTTATAGATTTTCCATTGATTTTGAATAACATAAGTAAGGTAAAATATAAAAAGGACTCTAGGAAAATCTCTATTTTATATTTTCCTTTTTATTCTGGGACAGCGTAATTGTCAATTCTGTACAAACGCTGTCCAAGTGATTCTAAGATGTTGGGTGCATACCTACCAATGTATGCGTGTGTACCTACCTAGTTATAGCTAATGATTTATATTAATACAGTCCACATTAGAAGGAGTTAATTTTTTAGTGTCAATATACAGAGCGTACAAAAAAGACGTTGTTTCTGTTAATTACCAATCCCTCAAGCGAAAAACAACCTAAACTGCCTAAACATATGGTCCATAACGAGCCGGATTGTGTCACCTACGATCGAGCATCGCCGCGCGCCGCGAGAACAAAAGACTGCATTCCTTAGATAAGGATTCGAGCGGTGATCGGTAAAATATACTTATTGAGACATTTTTATAACAAACTAACGAGTTATAAACTATTACGGTGACTGATTGAGTGAGTAAAAGTGAGAACTATTTAGTTATTTGCGATTGAAGTGTTTTAACAACGAGATATTACAAACAGTGAGTAAAAGACTTGAACAATTAGTGTTATCCGAGACTAAATAACTATAATAGTGAGTGTGTTGGGATTAAAATAGTTACGCGTCTTTTTATACAAATACAATGGAGAAGTTAGTTACATTACAAGAACAATTGATGAGCAATTTGAAGACAGCCGAACGAAATTATAAGAAAACACCGAAAGAAAGGATAAAACGCCCTTATTTGGAAACAAGATTGGAGGTACTTGAGCAACAATATACAGAATTCAAAGAGGGACATAAGATTATAATTTCTGCAGCTTCGAAAGATAAAAAGGAAGCATATTTCACCGAGGGCTATTACGAACAGTTTGAGGAACTGTACGTGCAATATAAAACTAGTTTACGTGAAGCGTTGGAGTCATTTTTAACCACATCATTATGTCAATCGCCAATTGCTTCAGCCGCTAGTAATAATGAGAACAACTACAGTGATGTTAAGCTACCGCGTATCACACTACCTACATTTGGAGGTAAATATGAAGAATGGCAAACGTTTTATGATATGTTTTCATCACTAATTCACAACAACAAAGCCATAACGTCAGTTCAAAAATTACATTATTTAAAAAGTAATTTGTCGGGTGAAGCTATGAATCTTTTACGAAACTTTGCAACTACTGAAGCAAATTATGAGGAGGCGTGGAAACAACTAGTAAAAAGGTATAATAACAAGCGTTACAATTGCAATACTATTATGAATAACCTGATTGGACTTAAGAAAATACAGACTGAGTCGGCTAATTCAATAAAACATTTACTAGACACCACATCAACTTGTTTGAAGTCACTGCAGAGTATAGGTATCAAAACAGATAACTGGGATGAAATTATTGTTTATCTAACCGTTGCAAAGTTGGACGCGGAATCAATAAAGCAGTGGGAACAGTATCTTAATACTTTGTCTAGTGATGGACTGCCCACTTGGTCGCAGTTGAAAGACTATTTAGAGTACAGATTTAGATCCTTGGAAATGATTGATTCCACAACTCAACATTCAACACAGACAGGGAAGTCTGCACAGAAACCAAAAACATTCCACACGTCAGTTGAAAACAAACCAAAGTCTACCGATGTTGAGTGTGCAGTGTGTCACGAGAACCATTATATTTACCACTGCAAAAAATTCGGAGTTATGACGCCGAAGGCAAGACAAGAGTTCGTGCAAAATAAGGGATTGTGTTTCAACTGTCTTTCACCTACACATTCCGTCATCAAGTGTCGTCAATCAATGAGCTGCAAGAAATGTGGTAGAAGACACCACACTTTACTACACTTCGAGAGAGAGAAAACCGAGATCACCAAACAAGCAAGTGAGGTGACAATATCACCGAGTGAACAACACGAGAAAGCGAGCACACCACGAGGTGATACCCACATTACTACTACATTTACTAGAGAGGAGCTGCAGCCTGCGAGGGTACTCCTGGCAACGGCTAGACTTAAGGTATTTAATTTACAAGGTTGTAAACAATGTATTCGAGCTTTATTAGATCAAGGGTCTCAAGCCTCGTTGGTTACCGAGGCTACTGTTCAGTTACTTGGGTTAAAACGTATACCAGTAAATGGTTTTGTGTCAGGGCTGGGAAATGGTCAATCGAGAATAAAACACAGAGTTTCACTTCAAGTGGAATCACACCATAATCCAGCAAATTCTATACAAGTTAACGCTTATGTAATGCATTCTTTGACGTCTATGCTTCCCACAGCCAATCTAAGGACTCATGAGTGGGTTGAAATTAATAGTATACCTTTAGCAGACCCCACCTATGCAACACCAGGTAAAATCGATATACTCCTAGGTGCGGAAGTGTACGGAAATATATTGCTTGACGGTATTGTTAGGCAATCTCAGGGCAATTTAATTGCACAAAACACACTTTTTGGGTGGATTATTTCAGGACAAGTGTCAAGAGAACCGAATTCGTCGGTAGGAAGTAATCTGACTAGCATGCATGTACATATAGAAGAGACTGATTTCCTTAAGCAATTTTGGGAAATGGAGAATGAACCTAACATAATACAAAAGGAGATGACTGGAAACGAGAAGGTATGTGAAGACTTATTTGATTTAACCACAGTTAGAGATGAAAGCGGAAGATTTATAGTAAGGTTACCTTTTGCGACTGATGATCCTAAGTGTTTGTATGGTCAGACAAAACAGAGAGCTATCAAAATGTTAGAGAGTTTAGAGAGAAGGTTATCACGTGAGCCCCAGTTGAGTATAGAGTATAAAAAAGTATTTCAGGAATATTTAAGTTTAAACCACATGACGGAAGTAAATGAGAAAGAGATAGAGAATCCACGTGCAGTCTATCTTCCTCATCATGCAGTGGTGAGAGAAGATAAGGATACTACAAAAGTGAGAGTTGTTTTCAATGCGTCAAGCAAGGGAAACAATAACGTATCATTGAATGATGATCTTCTTGTTGGACCTAAATTACAACAAGATCTTAGGCATATCTTAATGAGATGGAGAAACCACAAAATAGGTCTAGTAGCAGATATTACAAAATTCTATAGAATGGTCCGAGTAGCTGATGAAGATACTGACTTTCAGAGAATTGTTTGGAGATTTAATCCATCTGAAGCTATACGACATTATAAGCTTGTGAGGCTAACGTTTGGTACAGCATGCGCGCCATACTTGGCGGTTAAGTCTTTACAAAGACTAGCAGAGTTGGAGAAACATAAATACCCATTAGCCGCAAAAATTACTCAACTAGACTACTATATGGATGATTTGATGTCAGGCGCTGAAACAATAACTGAAGCATTACAAATACACTATGAGATGAACGAGCTTATGAAATTGGGTGGATTTGAACTCCAAAAGTGGAACAGTAACAGTGAAACCTTTCTAAATCACATAGGCAAGAGTAGAGAACAATATAGTGACCAAAATACACCCATTAAGGTAAATAATTCAATTAAGGTACTCGGAGTAAGTTGGTGTAGAAAAACTGACTATTTTGAATATGTGCTCAACTTACCTGACGCCAAAGAGGAGCTGGTCACTAAACGACAAATACTGTCTGTTATAGCACGCTTATATGATCCGTTAGGCTGGATTGCGCCCGTGGTAGTTGTTGCCAAAATCTTTATACAGATACTTTGGAAATCAGGCCTTGAGTGGGATGACTGCTTAACAGAGGATCTGCTTAGGCAGTGGTTAATATATAAAAATAATTTAATTGATTTAAAGGAGCTTACAATACCAAGATGGTTTAACGTAACGCGAGCCTCTAAAACGGAATTACATGTGTTTTCAGATGCATCACAAGCAGCCTACGCAGCTGCAGTTTACATACGAGTCACTGATGAGTCAAATAATGTACATGTACATTTAGTTACTGCAAAAACCAAAGTTGCACCAATTGATAAGGAAGTTTCGATTCCACGATTAGAGTTGTGTGGGGCAACTTTGGCTGCTAAACTGATTTTTGAAGTGTCACAGGTAATGGAGATACCCAAGAGAGATTTATACGGATGGACAGACTCCACTGTTGTCCTAGCTTGGCTCAAAGGAGGTTCAAGTCGATGGGCGACCTTTGTTAGTAACAGGGTGTCGACGATTTTAAATATTTTAGATTATGAACAGTGGGGACATGTCTCCACTGAGGCGAACCCCGCCGATTGTGCGTCACGAGGCTTACAACCACGAGAATTGAAAAACCATTCATTGTGGTGGAAAGGACCTCAATGGCTGGCAGAGAAAAATATACAAAAGGTCAACACAGGTGTCATAGATACACAAGAAGAGGAGAAAATTAAGTCATTAATTGTTTCATCTAATATTAACGAGTTGTGTGTTTGGTTAAGATTTTCTTCATTATCGAGATTATTAAAAGTTATATCATACTGTAGGAGAATATTGACTTTGAAATTACCTAAAAGCGAACGACCAAATTTACCTAAATTTATTACTGCAAACGAATTAAATGATACTTTAATGGCATTGATTAAACTAATTCAAGAACACGCGTTTTTTGTTGAAATCAAACAGTTAAAGACTCGAGGATGTGTATCTAAAAAGAGCTCTTTACGAACTCTTTGTCCTTTTTTAGATCAAAAAGGAATACTAAGAGTAAGTGGCCGCATAACACATGCAGATGTGTGCAATGATACGACACATCCGATAATTATGCCTGCTAAACATCATATTACCATGCTCATAATTATCGATGCTCATCTCAAGACATTACACGGAGGTCCACAGGTTATGTTGAATCTCTTGAGAACAAAATATTGGATACTACAAGCAAAGGAACGTGTCAAGAAGTGTTTTAGAGAATGCGTCGTTTGTTTAAGGTACTCCACGAAGAAGTCGGTACCATTAATGGGTTCGCTTCCAGAGGCAAGAGTACAACCCAGTAAACCATTTAAATCTACTGGCGTAGATTATTGCGGTCCGGTGAGTATTCGATTCTCACCTGGCAGAGGTGCTAAGTCATACAAGGGCTATATATGCCTTTTTGTCTGTATGGTAACACGAGCGATACATTTAGAGGCCGTTACTGACTTGACCGCTAAGGGCTTTATCGCGGCCTTCAAGCGATTTACTGCGAGAAGGGGCCACTGTCAAGACTTGTATAGTGATAACGGCACTAATTTTGTTGGCGCTGACAAACAAATGAGAGAAATGTTCAACAGTGCCAAGTCGGCACTTCCAAAGGAAATAGCAGAGTTACTTACGTTAGAGCGAACAACGTGGCACTTTATACCACCACACGCCCCAAATTTTGGTGGGTTGTGGGAAGCTGGCGTTCGTAGTACCAAGACACATTTACGTAAGGTAGTCGGTAATGCTACACTTACCTATGAGGAAATGGCGACGGTTCTAGCACAAGTAGAAGCGTGTTTAAATTCACGGCCTATGACTTTACTCAGTGACAATATTAATGACCCACTACCCTTGACACCAGGTCATTTTTTGGTAGGCGAGCCGTTAATTAATATAGCTGATAAGGATTATTCTAAATCCAATGTGGTAGGTTTAGACAGATGGAGACTTACTCAAAAAATTGTAAACGACTTTTGGAGTAGATGGTCAAAAGAATATCTAGTAAGTCTTAGCCAAAGGTATAAGTGGAATTCAAAAGGTATTGAACCAGAAATTGGTGATATTGTCATCTTAAAAGAGGATAACGTTCCTCCAGCTAAGTGGATTCTTGGTAAAATTATACAAAAACATACGGGTCATGACAACATAACCCGTGTCGTAACAGTTAAATGTAAGACTGGCGAATATAAGCGTCCACTTAGTAAGATTTGCGTTATAACTAAATAAAATATTTACATTTATTTTAAGTAATTTTTTACACTTTTCTTTATTTTACATTTTTAAGTTGAGGTATAATTTACCTATTATACAAACTGTGTTATATGTTTCATGCCTTTATTTAACGATTTTGTTTCATTTTGTGAAATTCTTGTGACCAAACCAAGATCTCAGGATCAAATTTATCAAGTATACTTTTAATTATGGAGTTTGTTGATAAGTACTTATTTTTCATTATATAAGTACTCAGATCTAATGATTATGTTTTACTAGCTATCGTGTATTGAAATTATTACTTAGATACCTGCATTTTTTTGAGTCAGTTACGTGCAACTAATATTTGTTGCTAATTAATTTCGTTTTTTTTTTAAATTGTTGAACTCACCATTTAAACGTCGTTATGTGTAGAGTGACCTCTAAGGTCGTGTTATGTACTAACCTAGATTATAAGTACAATAGTGACTAAAGAACGATGTTCTTTGGTGGGCGGAATGTCCAAGTGATTCTAAGATGTTGGGTGCATACCTACCAATGTATGCGTGTGTACCTACCTAGTTATAGCTAATGATTTATATTAATACAGTCCACATTAGAAGGAGTTAATTTTTTAGTGTCAATATACAGAGCGTACAAAAAAGACGTTGTTTCTGTTAATTACCAATCCCTCAAGCGAAAAACAACCTAAACTGCCTAAACAAACGCTGAAACTGCTGACGGCAACGAAAAACTAAACTAAAAACTGTAAAATAAAATGATCAAACGCGATCCAGCTGAGATTCAGCACAATGCTGGCTCTATTGTTATACAGATATCCTGGTTCTCTCAAGGTATAATATTTCTGTCGCGTAATAACCTCGGGATTGCAGTCGACAACTTTTTGAACCTTGTTCCAACTACTTTCTCAGGAAACTTGGGTAAAATACGGGATTGGAACGTTTCTTCTAAGAATACGGGGTGTTTATTTGAAAACAAAATTGCTCGAGGGCAATGTGTGTTCTCGATCTAATGATTAAAAAAGTTTTGGAGCGAGTCGATCTAGTTATAAGTTATCTTTTTACCTAGTGAAAGTTGTCTAAAACCGAGAAACCCCGATGTCCAACCCAAAATATAATAATATTAAATATAATATATAATATTATTTACACGAAGTAAGTTTCTTGCTTTTAAAATTAAAGCAAGAAATCAGTTTAGGCGGCGCAACTTGTATAGTTATTTCAATTTACAATATGCAACAGGCAATTAAATCACACCGTGTAAATCTGGCTTAACTGTATGGAGAGTTTATGAAAAAACCGACAAAGTGCGAGTCGGGCCACACACAATGAAGGGTTCCGAAGTTGGGATGAATTTATCCCAATAACAACTATTCCAACTGTAAATATCAGTTTGTACGCACAATATTGAAAGATTTACCATGTTATTTTAAGACCAAAGACTTCTTATAGGTTTTCCTGTATCTATAAGTAAAAAACTATTTTCAGTTTCAGTCAAAATTTTAGGCTCAGTAGTTTCGGAGAGAATGGGGGATGGTCAATTTTCATCTATTTGCTTAAATAACTTTAAAGTAGGTATATATTTTAAAATTATACAAAACAAAAATATCTGAAATCCTTAGCCCTTACATTTGACAGTAAAAAAAAAAAAAAAGTTTTGCAAATTGTACAGTTTACAAAACTTTTTTTTTTCTTCTAATTTGCCCCTCAAAAGTGACCCCATATCCAAAGTTCATTTATTTACGTTACACGTCCGTGTTTGGGTCATGGATGCTGATATGTGTACCAAATTCGAACTTAATCGGCGCAGTAGATTCGGAGTAAATTGACTGTGACAAACGGACAGGCAGACAGACACACGAGTCATAAGATAAGATCATTTATTTGTCTAGTACATGAGTAAATACACACATGGCATGCAAGATGTGAAATTAAATTCTATCACAGTCATGTTTAGCCTCAACGGCGTTCAAATATAAATAAATGTACTCGAATAATTATACATTTATTCCTTAGCAATGAAATCAAACTTACTGTGTTCTATAAGGGATCCGTTTTTTCCTTTTGAGGTATGGAACCCTAAAACTAATATGTCCAGTATTCTGCCAAGCTAATCCGATCCAAACTATCAATACTTACCAAAACTTATAACGGGAAATCGTATCAGTTTGTCGGATAAATAAGTCGATGGGCTATGTCAACTCAAAGTTTGACCATAACCCTCCGGTTACTGCAGGCTGCTAATAGCCGCGAGGAAGCGGCTTCGGCTAACAGATTCAAACAGATTCGTTTGTATCGTTTACGACGGTTTTATGTGGTTAATTGTTAAGACCAAGTTGTGCTTTCGATTTAATTCACACATACAAGTTTGAGTGTAAGTAGTTGGGATAAGTACGCCATAACATTAACCCTGTTACCTACTTATACTAATTAAGGAGCTTTGATTCGTTCTGAAGCATTGTTTGGAGCATCATATTACCCGTTTATATATTTTACTGGTGAATAGATAACGTTATATGTATAATACAAAGGAGATTGAGTTTAAACAATGCAAAGATAGTCTTACAATCTTCAGCAGCTCCAACAGTATTTTCAAATGTTAATCAATAAGTTGCGATTAAATAAGTTGGCAGGACCAGTACTGAGGCAAGCATTTTTATCAGTGATGTAATCCCCCAACTTATAATATGCCTGCAAATATTCATAATTATAATAATGATTCCAATCCGATTACCAGCCGTGATGTAGATATTGTTTGTGGCATTTACCCTATGAATTTGGTTAGTTTTTTTTTTAGTGTAATGAAATTCTTTATGAACATAAAAATATACGTAACTGTAGAACCTAAAAGTAAAGTAACAGTCACACTAATATTAATAACAAAACTTTTACAGGCTAAGAGCACCTTTATAAGTATATAATAGTAATGGTTAACTTATTACAATATAAGGCATTTATTAATGAAACCTTTAATATTAACATATGAAATTATTGTTCTAATTAAATTTATTTAATGAGGGGGTAGCAGCAAATACTCTACGCGCTCAGCGTAAGTGCGACCGGTGTGTAAGCGGTAGCTCGGGGGTGTGTGGCCACCAGCGGCGCGCGAGTTACCTTGCCTGCCGCGCGCTCCCCTGTATAGGCTGAGAGCGGGGAAGCACGGCAGCCCCAAAAGCACCCTGAATGCGTTATTGTACGTAATACTATGTAACTTTATATTTGTGTATATTTTTTTTAAACGAGTGGTATAATAGGCAATTTTAACTGCTTTATTTTGAATTATTTGTAACAGGTTATAATTAGATTAACAAGTGCTACTCAGTTTCGGACAAGAATAGGTGATGCAAGGTCTGTTTAGAGTGGTGTATAACCTAAGTTTTGGTGGTAGCGCTGAGCATACTTTTTCGGTTAAGTATAGGACTGAGAGAACCGAGTGCTTTAGCTCCTTTAACGCGTAATTTATTAACATGCCTTGTCCAGTTGAGCTTTTTATTTATTTAAACTTCATGTACAATAGTGGTACATAGGCGGACTTAATGCCACAAGGCATTCTCTACCAGTCAACCTTTAGGTTAAATATAAAAACAGTGATAGGGTACAAAAAATAATGTCTAAAATACTAACTTCTTGATTACGAGAATTTATATAGTTTTATTGATACTAGTACACATATACAAATTAAAAAAAAGACGTGTGGCACTCGGGGACTGCCGCGGTAAAGCTATTGCATAGCATTTTGTATCAACTTATGCAATTATAATTATTTATTTATTTTATTTATGCAGTATTTCTTTTTCTTTGATATTAATTCAAGTTACACTTTTTGAGCGTGGTGACCGATAAGAAAACAAATTTTTCTTTTATTAAATAAACAAAGAGTATATAATATTAAGAGACGGGAGTCCCATAGATAAAAATGAAAAACGTCGCTTGTATGAAACGTGAGCTAATAATGAATACCAACATAACAGAAATGACACGGACTGCAGACATGACATAAAGCTGCCAACATAATAACAAGATAGGGATGTACTACTACTCACTCATAATTTTTATCGATATGTTGCTGTAAAAAATTTCGGGTTTTAGGATCCTGACATTTTAACGGTTTAATTCTTAATAAATTTAAGGCAAAGGTCACTTAGGCCAGCGGTAACTTTCGATTTGAACCAAGGTTACGTGGTAATTTTCTTATAAAAAGAAACCAGCTACGGCTGTGATTCCACGTTGGCGTAAGCGGGGTTCAGAGACAAATCCCATTGTATAGTCTAGATCTAATCCGAGGTAAACTTGACTATAAGATGAGATTTGCTGTGATGATAATAAAATAAAACAAAACTTTGGACTTAGTTTTTTTATAATAATTAGAACACCTTTTCCTTTCTATTGATCATTCAATTGGCAATGGTTCAGCAGTTGATGTTGAAGGTACTGAAATGTAGAAAACACGTTGCTTATTAACTGACACATGAACAAGTGAATTCAAATTTAATTCTAATCTTGAATAGTTACTTGGGCTTAGTCTCATTCTTTTTATCACATTTTCATTTGAAAAAGGGTCTGTAATAGACAAAAAAGTATCTGTAATATTTACAATTGATACATTCAATACAGTTAATCAAATAGTAAAGTGAATTTAATAAGTTTAAAATAAACATAAACCTTACCCGCAATAGAACATATTTTCCTGTCTTTTGAACATTCTACTGGCAATGGTTCAGCAGTTGATGTTGAAGGTACTGCAATAAAAACAAAATGTAGTCATTCACTTCTAATTCCAAAAACAATGAAGGGTATCGTAGTTGGGATGAATTAATCCCAAGAACCGAATTAACATTGTAGTTGAAAAACATGTTTCCCCATACTTTCCAACTGCATAATAATAATGTAAGTGGGATCCTGCCGTTTTGCCGAAAAGATTTTGCCAAAATTTCACTACCCAAACAAATTTTAGCAACCTTTTTTTACGCCAATGCAATGTTTGAAATGATTTTAGTACGCACATTTTCATTTGGTCAAATTTTTACTTGGCAGAATATTATTAAGGATAATGTCATTTAGGCATTGGTCTTTAATCAAATGATTTATTACAGCAAACAATCTATAGACAATAAACGTTTGGTCAAATGATTTTCAACTAGTCAGAGTAGGTCAAAACAAGGGAGACCCCTTTTGCGTACTTCTTTGTAAGTTTTTGTGCTTGAATTTGTCTGAAACAAGTCAAATGTATGGTTACTTGTTATTAGTTTATTTATGGAAGTAGTTAGAGTAGGTTAATTATTAAAAAAAAAATGGCTAGGTTAGGTTAAAACTGTGACCTCCTACGCACGAGCCGAGCGAGCGAAGCGAGCGGTGCCGCGGCAGCGGCTGGCGAGTGCCAGAAATGACTTGTATTAATTAATAGAAAAAAGAGATTGTTTTAAGTAGGTTACCCGGAACTGAACTATTTAGATTAGTTTAATTACTTATTTACTGACGATACTAAAAATTTGGCTTATTTGATTTTGCGTAAAAACTGTTATTCCAACTGAAATATTTGACTAAATAAAAAATGTTAAAAGTACTAGTTGGTAAACAAGTTATAGTTTAAACGTTCATTTGCCAAACATTAGGTTTGCGTTACAATTTTTTGTGAATAGATTTTTTGCTAAGTAATAATTTGGCAAATGAAATTATGCGAAAATTTTTTTGGGATGTGAAAATTTGTCAAATTCCTTTCGGTCAAACAAGGGAGACCCAATGTAAGTACACACAATATTGAGTAATTTACCATGTTATTTTAAGACCATAGACTTCTTAAAGGTTTTGCTGTAATCTTTAAGTATAGAACTGTACACTGTATTTTTTTTAATGTTAGGATCAGCAGTTTCGGAGATAAGGGGGGAAATGGTAAATTTTCATCTATTTTCTTTTTTTTTAATGTTAGGATCAGCAGTTTCGGAGATAAGGGGGGAAATGGTAAATTTTCATCTATTTTCTTTAATAATTTTCATGAAAAATGTAAAATGAATTGAAAGGACTTGTCAAGAGGATTTTTTTTTAAATAATTTAAAAAAAAGTTCTCTTGTCAAGTCCTTTCATTTCATATGTCACATGATACATTTTGCATGTGTACCAAAATGCAACTTAATCGGTCCAATAGATGAAGGTACATAAGGGTTCCGTTTTTTCATTCGGACGTACAGGATCCAAAAAAAAAAAAAACTTACTAGATGTACCAGTCCAAGAATTGCAGTAGTCGAAGTAGAAGATAACTCTGCAAAATATAATTGAACATGAGTTACTAAAGTAATCGGAAAGGGTGAGTTAGGATGAATTACGACTGGAAAATAAAGTCTTACCTGTTTGCTCACTTTTGAAGATGTGTAGTGGAAATCCAACGAACAGCTCATCTGCCATTGGTTCTGCAGTAAGTTCTACAGACGGAGTAGCATTTTTTCTTAGTTGTGTCTTCTTTTTATTGAAATCCTTTGGTAGAAAATGACTGCCACAAATATGTTCCAATTTATGTAGCTTTTCAATGGGTACATACACCAAGTCTTCTTTCCCGTAACTTTAACCCATTTTTTACATCTAGCTGGAACATTTTATTACATTATGATGATTATAATAGTAGTGTATTTAAACTTATATCTTTGTTATTTTGGTTTTGCAGTATTAATAGAATAACAGAGAAAATTAAATGAAATAGGAATATTATAATAATAAAAATATCGACAGTCGATAAAAAAGTAACATGCGTCAAGCACTAGCATATTGATAGGTTACTTTGTAATTTTGTAAATTTTGGACTTTAAATCAAGTAATTTATTTTCTGTAAGAGCTTATCAATGTTTTTTAACATAACAATTGAAAATATATGCTTACCTATCTTCATTCAAAGGAAATTTGGCTATGAAGATTCGCATTTGACCATCTGACCGGCCGGATCTTATAACACATATTTCACACGTTTTGTAATGCATTGCAACTTAAATTACGTCAAACGTACATACATAAATATAACAATAACTCTAATTTACGATAGATATCCACAAAACACAGAATAAAAACAAAAACAGCGCTTTGTTGACAAAGTTCTTGACAACAAACAAGACAAGAATATGGCGGCCGGTAGCCATGGCGGCTGAGTAGCGTAGTGCGATAGAGTCGAATAGATGTTAAAGCGAGACAGCGATAGCGTGAGGTTTTTTCGTTACGGAATGTCTGGATTCGGTCCCCGCGCTCAAGGCCCGCGATAGAAGCTATGCAATAGCTTAATAAACTAATAGATATTTTAACAAATACCACCTAATAATAATTACTATGACTAGACTATTATTTGAGAGTTATTTAGTCTGACTAATGTAGTGGTCACGAACTTTTCTTTTAAAAGTAAATTTGTTTTCAGCTTTTTTAATGCCAAAAGGTAGCGCGTTCCAGAGCTTTATAGTAGAGATAGCATAAGAATTAATTTAATTTAAATTTTTATCCAACGTAACGCCAAGATAGCGAACTTCTGTGGTCCACGGAATCAATTGCCCAGCGATTTTTAATTGTCTTTTTGGGGTGGTACGTTGGCGTGTGAAAAGTATCGCCTCAGTCTTGGATTCGTTCAACTTCAGCTTGATTTTGATGATTAACTAATATGTTAACTGAAATGCGTTAATAATTTTGCATTTGCGCGGTAAATGGTGTTGGCGTGTGTGGTGGATTATTAAGTTCCTTTCAAAATGGTTGAACTGAACGGTACTGTTCCATGCGTCATGTTCGTGAACGGGCGTCGTCAGTTGGGACTGGTCATCTTTTAGCTGCCACGGCGTTTTTTTTCTATTTGCTGTACTCTGGAGTTCTGGACGCTTTTAAGTGTATGGCTTTTTTAAATTTTTCTCACATGTAATTATAAATTCAGCATTAATGATAGAACTTATATTTTGAAACAATATAATTTAAAAGAGTGTCAACAGAGTTTCTTGCCCGTTCTTCTCCATAGACACCTACTACGCTTTGGAATGGCCAATACTAGCTTCATATTTCTGACTGACCAACTCCTTGCCAAATTCAAAAGTGCCTGTAAATAGTTTTATTGAAATAAATGTTTTGAGTTCGAGTTAACAACTAAATGAAGTAACTCTGAAAAAAATAAATTGGACATCATGCAAACATTCAACCTAGATAAATACCCTGAAAATGACAAAATCTCTCTCAAATAAAAACTTTACCTAAGACATGATCGTTTTTCCTCAATCAGAGCTGGATGTTATCTCAGCAGTACCTGACAGTATGGATTGATCGCTAGAGCTTTTAATTAAAGTGTCAGTAGGAGGAATGGCGTCGTAACTCTCCCTGCTGTGCCCCGTATGATAATAGCCGTTAAGTAGACGGTGATTAGATCTCTTTAGTGATTTTTGGCGGTGAATTGCGTGTTAGATTGATGGTTTGCACGTGTGGTTCGGAGGTAAAAATGTTTTAATGAGAAATGCTTTTCCTTATTTTTATGGATACGAGTAGGTCAGGGGAGGTATAATTGTTAATTTTGATACAGAGATTGGACTCGTGAGCATCAAGAAATGGTTATCTATTCATGTACAGACCGCAACTCTACTGCGAAGAGCGATGATTCTATCCCATGTTTAAAGTCACAGTCAAATTATTTTTTCTCAATTATGAAGTACATAGATGTTATTACTATCAGATACAATGGTAAACAATTTAGTATCGCCATATTTTTGCATTAGACATGCAAATTACAAATTTAAAACAGAAAATTAAATTTAAAACAAATTATCGAGAACAGTTCGTTACGACTGTTTAACTTTAACTGTGGTTATTTATCTTGTAGGGTACAAGAGATAAATAAAAATAATGTTATATTTAGACCCTTATTTTTCATACAGCATTAGGATAAGGATCTCAATAGATTTGAAATTGATAAAAGGGTTTTTGAGGGTCACTTCCTGGTTGCCTTGTTATAAGAAAACAAAGAGATGCACGAGTATCACATGAATATAACTTATAGCTGTAACTGTCTTATAATTGTCCAAGGAAAAGTAAAGCGACAAACTAAAAGGTATTTCATAGGAATGTAATTTTTTTTAAATACGGAACTTCCCACAATGAAAGGTTTGAATAACTCCTGATTATCTTAATGAAATATAATTAGAAGAAGTAAAATAGGTATTAGGACTAAGTAGTGCGTGACAGAACTCATTTGGGAATAAACTTAAGTTATAGATGTTCAAAATAGGACTCACTCTCCTATACAATTTTTGGCTGCTACTTTACTTGGCAGTATTCCAACCACGGGCCATAATTATGATAAAACGAACATTATTAAGACAAAAACACTACAAGAGAAAAGTGAGATACTAATTGTATCTCACTTTTGTCTTTTAGTGTTTTTGAACGCAAACAATTTAAGTGTGACCATCCACGAGTTGCCGGGTGATTAGTGTCGCTCGGTGATCGATCTATCGCCGCCGTCACCGCTGTAGCCACTAGCCACTAGCCACTGTAGCCACTGTCGCCGGTAGCCACTCCGAACTGATTACTGACGCTAATTATGACGGATGGTGGCGACTAAACATTGCTCATGTTTTAACGGAGTTTTCTTTACCAGCTGTAACAGTGCGTTTATGGAGTAATACATATTGATGGAGTGGATAGTGGCAACAGGTTGTGAATTTTGAACTGCTTTGATGAATTAAGTTGATGGGTCAGCTGCTGTTAAAGGGATCTCGATAAGATTAGTATGGAAGTAGGATGAAGGCTGGTGCACAGCAGTGAATTATTATAAGCTATGAATAATGAAAATGACTAATTGAAGTGTAATAAAAAATAAGTGTAATAAGTGTAATAAAGCCCTTTCCAGTAGCTTTTGGCTTTTTTGTATTATTTCATGTTTATTTTATAATGTGGGTCTTATTTATGCAGATAAAGATAAATTTATTTGTTCAAACATGGGTAACTCCCTCACTCGGTGTGCAAAATGTTTATATGCTATTATTTAAATTGGCAATCATAAATAAATGATTAATGGCAGTTTCATACATAAAATTAGAGTCGGTGCAAAATATGGTCAATAATTCAAAATACAATCAGAATAAACAATTTCTCTTTCTTTCCTTAATTGCTTTGTTTCAGCAATAAATGACGATACTTTCGATATTTCAGATCCCACCCTTTTTATTAGAGAGCGAAATTGTTCTTCTGTGTATATCACACTAAACGGGTTAAATACCCACCCATATAACTACATTTAAGTAAGTAGGAAACATCAGAACCCGGAGCTTACAATCTGATGGGCGAACAGTAAATGCTGTGCATTTGGTTTACGAACGGGAAAATTATCTTTGTCGAGTAAAAAAAAAAAACCTTTGCTAAATAAATAACGATGTGATAGTGTTAAAGTGGCCTAGATCTCAAAAAGAGCACTCCAACAAGCTAGCCACACAAATCTAGGCCTTAATATCGTCTGATACATTAGCAAGACAGTCTTGTTTACTGTGGGCTCGTAATAAGCAATCAGCCGCGATGTAACTGGGTTAGCAGTAACTCGGTTATACATATGTCGGCCGATTGAGAGCAACACGGCATGTATCTGTGTATGTGGTTGTAACGGCTTATGTTGTTTGTGATAGGGTTAAGAAAGTGATCGGTATATTGACCGGTTTATCGACAATCGAATATAGGAGCTACAACTGTACACCAGAGAAACGCTTATGTTATACATGACAGTGTCTCAACATACAACACGCAACATGCATATGCCCAATTGTTTCATCGTCGGCCTAGCCTTTTCAGACTATGTGGGGGTCGGCTTCCCGTCTAACCAGATGCAGCTGAATACCAGTATTTTACATGGAGCGCCTGCCTATCTGACCTCCACAACTCAGTAACTGGGTAATACGATACCCCTTGGTAAAGACTGGTTGTCAGACTTTCTGTCTTCTAACGACCCGCAACAACTGTCAAAGATCTACAAATGACAGCCGCCACCAACGGTTTAACGTGCTTTCCGAGGCTCGGAGGAGTCTTGGTTTGTACAGATGGTTACCCATCCTCGGAGCAACCGTGGTAAGCGTAGCTTAACTTGATCGATCGACCCGTGCGACTGATATTACTTAGCCTTACCCCTTAAAATTTGAAAAATAATGCATAATACCTGTTTTAATTCAACATAATAATATTTAATACATTTTTAAATGACAACCCCAGATTGGTTCATCTTTGGCTTAGTAACAATGTGTCCAATTGTTTATATGGCGTAATTACTTAGTCTCAAAGAATTTTTAAGCATTAGCAGCCTAATTTTTGACGTTCAAAAGTGCATCTTCGTGCCTATTTGAAATAAATTATTTGACTTTGACTTTGACTTTGACTTTGTCTTTATTATTGTCCCACTGCAGGGCAAACGCGTTCTCATACAGAGAAGGCACGAGCATGGGTGACCATTCTTGCTCAAGACAGGTTGGCGATTTCAGATTTTTATTAACTTCTAGCTGAGCTAGCCGCGGCATAGCCCGCGTGGCTATTTCTGAAATAAAAGTAGCCTAAGCTACTTCTTATAACATCAGCTATCTGCCAGTGAAATTCTCGTCACAATCGGTTCAGCCGTTTTGGAGATTAGCCGGAAAAACAGACATACAGACAGACCGACAAACATTTTTTTTTTAAGTTTTATATATTTTTTTATAAGTACCGCATATAATTTCATATGCATTTAGTTAAGAGCTGTTATTTTGACTTTACAAACAGACATTTCAATTTTATTTATTTGTATAGATAAGTTAAACGTATTACACAGGCGTAAAGTACGCCATAGATGTGACATTAAACTACGATTGGTAGCAGTGTTGACATCGCAGGGAGTGCCGGAAGGACTAAAATAGCGACAGTCGAGGAGGTTCTTATAATAAGGCATCCTAAGTAAAGAGTCTTGGCAGCTCTTCTGGAAAACTCTAATAAATAAAATGTCTTCCAAGAAATGAACTCGTAACAGTTACTTGTTATAATAATTAACAGAACTTATATAAAAGGAAAAGTTGTGACAAATCTGACGGATAACTTCCACGCGAGTTCGTGACAAGTTCGGATAAGATTGTGTGTGTTCACTGAGATATTATCTTGCGTGGTGGCTGGGTGAAGGAGGCCTTAGGTATATCAGAGGTGATGTAAGAAAGTAAATAAATGTTAAGATACATATATATTAAGGTGTATCTATTCAAACACGAAATATTTTAAGAGATACACCTATAAGCCATGGAGACGATGTTTTTTTAATCTGAATATATTATTTAAAAAATTAAATCATTTAAAATTATTTGATATGATGATTAATTATCAAAAGACCCCGCGCTCGTGCCACCTCTGTCTCCGCGTCTGGGTGGGTCATTCATAGAATAAATAAGTAAGGGTTTTTTTGCAAAATGTCTCAAGCAATTTTAAAATTATAATAGTTATGTAAAAATAAAAACAAATAAATAAAAATCCGCTGCTATGGCTTTTTTACCACTTATTGATGTTTCTCTTAAAATATTTCGTGTATGAATAGATACACCTTATATAGCCCACTTAATTAAAATGATAAAGCTAAGTGCAAAAAATAATTAGCCGCCTTAGAATTTTTTAATGATATCGTTTGGCAAGAGACCGACATCCTAGATGTTTCTAGAAACAATTTTCCTATGGTTATTGCAACTTTTAATCTTTACATAATTATATTCTTGCGTAATAGTATGTTTTAGTGGATACCTACTTTATTTATTTCTGCACGCGCGGTGATGCCTGCGGATTTTTTGTTTATTTTTATTTTTATCTAATAATATTTATTCATATATCTGGTTGTATAGTTAGATTATATTCTGAGTACTGTTTATTTTATTTTATCTAGTTGCCTATTTATGTTAATTTCTTTAAACCTGACTTGGTATCCGTATATCTTTTCAAGGTAACCACTGAAAATCAGCGCTGTGCTGTGGGTCCCTCATAGCACAGCATCATGCTGAGTGGAAGCCTTCTTATCACAGTCATGACGTGCAGCTGCCGACTATTTTGTTTTGTGCTCGTGATTGGAATGTAGATCTATTTTGTTTTTTTTTATTTTTCTGTATACCACCTACTCAAATTAATTATCTTTTTGTTTGTACATGTTTCTGTGACAAATAAACCTATTTTTCTTTTTTTCTTTCTTTCTAATCTTAGACGAAAGTTGTTTACTGACTTTCCCGGATGAACACTTTCGTCGAAGAAGTTTTTCATCTTGTCGATTGAAATTGGTTACGTGTTATGTTTATAAAATGATAGGTAATAAAACAAAATCATAACAATAGTTTCTCCGTCAACAACAAGAAAACAGCAACAATAATTTTATGCAGCGACTATCGACAATTCCATATCCTTTGATGGCAGCCTCGATACCTCATCAGTCTAAAAATTTAGTTCACCGCGCCACCAATAATAATGAAAGTGGCAAGAGTCTAATTTATTTCCAATTATTCACCGAACGTAATGACTATGAGCACTACCCTCGTTTATTACTAAAACGATCCTGTTGAGTAATTAAAATTGATAACGATGGTCGGAGTAAGGAGATGTCGCGGACAGTCGCAGTTACTGGAGATAGAGAGATAGAAAGTGTGTTTATTTATTTATTTAGTGCATGGAGGATTTACAGCTAATAAAAACAAACAAAAAAGGAAACCATAGTCACCAAAGAGCCCATTACAAGTTTTTGAGCTCAACATGAAATAATTGGATTAGGTACCGTAATTGTCCTAAAAGATGTGAATCATGTGATTGAAATAATGGGTGACTGAGGTAGACCTAAATTAAAATAGCTGTAACGTAAAAAATTATTCAAATAGGTACAACAAACCAACCAACGAACTACAAAAGTAATAGTTTCGCGATCCAATTCCCGTCTGCATAATATTTAGGTCTGTAGCAACGACGCAGTAACTATTATCTAATCTGTGGCAAAGATTTGTATTTAGATTTGATCGCTCCATTTTACAATATGTACGTGTCACCAAAATTGTGAATTATTATATTCAGAGCTACCGCCGCGCGCCTCCCCTTCCTACGTGTGTCAGACGGTTCGGAGCAATGCGATAAATAATTCAGAGGTCAGACATCGAACTTCGGACGGGTTCGGAATCTCGCTAATCTTTTCACAAGTTTAAGTTATCGAACTTATTGGAGACAAGTTAAGGTTAGGTGACATTTTGTTGCGATTCTTTGTTCATCGTTGTTCGTGATGAAATGTCAATGGGTTGTAAATTTTTTCTTCCTTTGGGATTGAGAAGATGTTTTGTCTAGTTTAACTGTGAGTTTGACTATCTAGTATTTTGTATATAGAGGTGCAATTAAGAAGTAGTAAATATTTATTCAATCAGTGCGTAGTAAGTAAGTAAGACAGTAAGTCTTAAGACGAATTAATCGAAAATGCCTGGAGGAGCTACTAGTTCATGAAAGAGTTGATGAAAGGCAACCTCCCTCTGTTACTGAAGCGAACAATTATGGATATGTGCATTCTTCCAATTTAAATCTATGGATCCCAAACTTGGTCTTTGAAAAACATTCAGAGGTCCAAACTCAAGGTTTGCCAACGTGAGACTGAGATGGGCCGCAGTATTCTAGGTGTCAAATTAACAGACCATATTCGCAACACCACACTGCGCTCCAAAACACAGATCACTGACGTTGCTCAAAATGCCGTAAAGTTAAAGTGGGACTGGGCTGGCCGCTACGTCTGCCTCATGCCCAATGAGCGTGGGTCAAAAAAGTCACTCTGGGAAACCCTGAAACAGCTCGATTGCGTCATGGCAGATTCTGTAGAAGATTGCGGGACGAACTGGACAAAACAAATCACCACAGTGGTTCACATTAGCTCTGGTTCGCAAACACTGGAAGTAAAGGGTAGAGGCCTTTGCAACGGCTATCCGTATTTTTAATGCCATTATGTATCTGGTTTAGGGTTCACCTACTAAGAGGAAAACACGTAAAACATGATACTTTAAACTACCGTACCTGAACCGCAAGCCTGAAGTTTACTATGACGTAGATATTTCGGTATTTCGTGTGTTATCGAGAATCGTTCTTTGAGTACTAGCAATCTGAATGTTTTAGTAGCCTCAATTCAGCGATCTTTCGTGCAGAATGTAGGTACAAAGCTGCATTCTGCATCAACTTTCGCCGGATTAATCCATACGTGGAGACCAATTATAGATATATGGGCAAATTGCCTTTACTTGGGTAGGTTTCAATCATGGCGATCCATTTCCTAAGATTTGGAAATAGCGTAGGCATGTTTTCATTCAAACCCAAACCGAATATCACCGATAATAACGGATGAAGGAGGCTTATAAATTAGGCGTAATAATAAGTTATCAGCGAGAAGATAATGTACTTCTAATGGAAACCATTAATAAAATAGAGTCCGCCCACCAGTTAGGAACAGGGCTGGCAGGAACAACCTAGGAATCAAATAAAAATCGCTATGACTGAACGGATTTTTGGGTGATTTTGTATAACCAGAGCAGCTATTAATACTATGACAACACCTGGACTCCAGGGGACGATCAAATATGTATTTGATTTTTCCCCACCCGGAGATCAATCGAAAGACTATGCTACGAGTGTAAACCGAGAATCGCCTTCAGCGTTACCTAGTTATTATAATAGGATTGCTAAGACAATACGGTAATGACCTGGTTTTCGCTAACAATAAGCAAAATAAAATAGCCCACGAAAAATATCTTAGTTATATTTTTTTCATATTACTTTTCGGGCGTCGACCCTAGCTCCCCCGGTTCGGCTGTCTATCATAATTATGTATTATCTGGTAGGTCAAATTGAAGCTCGCCAGATGTTCACTCTGTCGTCTACGTCATTCTAACGTGTATTATTGCTACGTTTCAACCTCTTGAAACAATAAACTGTTATTCGTTATCTGTGCTCTTAACTCATTTACTTTATGTTTTGAAGGTCTATTTCAAATAGAATCGTAAATTTACCTAATAATTACGGTTCTATCTGGATTTTGATACATAAAAGATTTATCCTTCTCTGTTCCTGGAAGTCGTAAAAGGCTGGGGAAAGAGACAAAACAAAACAATAAGAAAAATATGTCTCTTTTATAATTTGACGACCAAATGCAAATGAGTAATTATTATATATTAAATAAATATAGCACACACAGTAATCAGATCTGTATATTTTTCAAAATAGACGCACGTGTCAGGTATACTATGTCTACATCCCTTTTGTAACTCTCCCCATGCATACATCCTGTACCCACATCACACAAATACTTGCCAAACCCTCTGCCAGCCTTTGTGGAGCTAAGCGTGATGATTACAGGCTGATATCAAAGCCGAGGGTACCTACTACCTATCAGGGTCGGCAGCCGTGCGTGATGCGACGTGTGGCGCGCGCGTTCGAGGGTTGGCTTAGATATCAATCTGCAGAATGTATTGCTTTGTGCCAATGTGACATTGAAATGTGCCTGAAAGTCGTGCGTAGTGTTGAAAGGGTTAGAGTGTCCTAGATTTTTATTTTCACATTTATTTTTATATCACGATTTTAGTAACAGGGGAGATCTTAGACGAAAGAGTTCGTGCGGGAAACTATTCCTACGTCGTCAAACAATACCAGTAATGGGTGCCGGTAAATTTATAGGCACGGAAAACTTTTTAAATTTGCTTTACCAATAGTCTGCGGTATTAAGGTTCCTACAAACAGGCGCGACACGCGACGTGACACAAAGACACCGCGTGTTACGCGACGAGCGGTGCCTTTGTGTCGCGTCGCGTGTCACGCCTGTTTGTAGGAGCCTTTACTCACATTCTATGAAACAGGTACAGTTTTCCACCACGTCCTAGGTTTATAATCTACATAGTGTATGGCGTCACGTCGTGCTACTCGTATGTTAGGATAAATACGGTATTTTTTATTACGAAATGGTTCATTCTCTTGACCTCGATCTCGCCTGTTCGTATCCAATTCATGATGCGAACAATGAATTGGATGCGAACAGGCGAAGTCTACGATGGAACGAGCAAGCCCAGAAGATGCCTGTTGCCTGATGCCTGTTAGTGCTATTATGTTTTAATAATAAAACTCTTATAACAATATTATTACAGGTACACACATTCACAATATTAGTACAGGCATTCTGAACAGCAATATTATTGTTACCTTTTCTGTAAACTCACGCCTACAATTTGTTATTTCATTCCCTGCTCCAATCAGTTTTTCTTTAACCCCGATCACAAAGCCAAATCTTATTAAAGCTTCACAGTACGAATTGTTACAAATCCTGCTGATTATAAACAAACAGCGGCCCGACGGTCGAAAGCCGAGTTCGGAAATCAATTAAAAGTTATCGCAAGAATTGTTGTGATTTATACGGGAGCCACCCTATCGGTGGATCACCACACGTATAAGCTAAAGAAGGACCACTGCTTGGGAAATATTTTGCATCAAACAAACGCAATGCCAAAAGGACAAAGAACCAGGCTCAATCTAAAAAGACAGAAATAACAGCCTCAAAAAAAAGCAACAGCGGCCATATTATCAAAAAAATTATAGGAATCGCTCTAACCTCAGTAACTAGTTTTAAAGGTCCTTCGATAGCTCACGAGCACAAGGACCAAAATTACATTTTGCTATGTATTGTAAAAGGATTGTCATGCCAATTCAGTTTTCAAACAGACGTCTAAGTGAGACATCCATATCATTGACAAATATATGCCATGTTCAGTAGTAGACACACTTTTTTAGAGGTTATAGATTTATGTAGAACTAGAGCATCTCTATTTTTCTTTATCAATTTTCTACAACTTCTAAAAAAGAAAAAGAAAAAAGTAATCGTGGAGTTTCTTGCCGCCTCTTTTCAATAGGAACCATGCAGCTACCTTCTGAAATTTCATAAGTGCCTTTTTTATGTGGAATAAAATATATTGAATTTGACAGTAAGGTCGCGTTTTGGGTGGAGTGGACGTTCTGTTATTTATTTCCGATATCGTGGTACTTAGTTATCAGTGTATCGGGGGTATTGATAAATGAATTCTCGCCAGTGTGCACCAGAATTGAGGTAGTTAACTGTTAGCATGTGTTATATTAGTGAAATTGATTATTAGTTTGAGTACTGTTTATACTATTGCTTGTTTACGTTATGGCTGTGTTCCCAGAAGGGTAGGCGGGGAATAGTGGCCTATATTATTATTAGGGATTGTTGAGTAGAACAGTGCTACTTTTCTAATATTCCAACTACTCGTTGGAATATTCGAAATCAAACCGCAAACTTTAAATTTAGAATAGTTTTAGGTGACGTTTGCCCAACTATTTTGAAAATAAGAAATGTCATTTCTTTGTATGGGATTGGGTATCTATACGTAGTATTATATTATGTGTGCTTTGGGTGAAGCACAGTTGTAGTTTTTCTGGGCTGGTACGGAACCCTCGGTGCGTGAGTTCGACTCGCTCCTTGATCGGTTTTTTTTTTCTTGTTTCTATTTGTTTTACCTACTCTGGACGCTTTTAACCTGTAGATTTTTTTTACCTCATTCTCACATGTAGTTATAAATTCAAAATTAAAGATATAACTAGTATTTTTGTAAAGATTTAATTTAAAATCCATTCTTCTCCATAGGTACCTACTACGCTTTGGGTTGGGCAACTAGCTTCATATTTCTGACTGACCGACTCTTTGACAATTCAAAAGTGCCTGCAAATGATTAAATTGAAATAAATGATTTGAGTTTGATTTGAGTACGACCTATTCTGTAAAAATCTCACAGTGAAAACTTACGTGAAGTGCGCTTGAAGTGAGCTCTCAATGGGGGCTATTGTTTTTGTGCTCACCAGGTGGCGCCACTGGCGAGTAAGGTCCTGTTAGTACTTTTATTTGATATGTTTAAGTACTCATTACTTCATATAATGTTCATTTTATTACATATTAAACCATCAAATTAATATTTACATTATAATGTTCGTAAAATTGCCAAGCATGAAGCAGACAAATATTGTTCTTCCTCCAAGTGCTACCAAATTAGATCCTAAGTGGTTACTTAAAATATTAAGCCATAATTAATCAAGAATAGGAAAATCTTCACAATTATGCATAATAACTAAAAAATCGCAATATAAAATCCCGCAAACAGTGATCGATCTAATTTCAAAATTCAAATTTATTTATTATTATTAATCTTATACAAGAGCAGATTGGACGGTGACCCTCAAACTAGGAATTTGCCTGTATCGTGGGGGTCGGAATTACAACGTAATGATTATTGCTTAATAGACATGAACTAAACTTCTAAAATCAATGCAAAACAAAATAAAATCACCAGTAAGATCAATAAAATAATAACAAAACGAAATGCAAATTAACAAAAATAATTAATTATCAAGAATCAATAAAAATTCAGTGAAGAGTGTAAATGTGAGTATGTGTTAGTGAGTGTCGTGTTCAGTTTCACATTTGACATTTCTAGAGACTCACTCTACACTTGCGCCTCTAGCGGCGAAATCAAGCGCGATCGTCCTCATTGTGTCAATCCCTAGCATCAGATGAAGTGACAGCTCACATAATCAGAATAGACCAGCCGGTTGTTAGATATATTCTGGATACTCGTACAAGCGAAATCTTAGTGTTAAACGGAATAAATATTTAACAGATGACGGTATCAAGTCATTCTTAACACAAAAGGGCAAAGGTATTTTCATTACACGAAATTACAATTTATTACTTATCATAAGAATCACTGCACATAGTGGGAAGTGGTTACTGCTACCTGCAGACACCTGCAACATTCAAAAGTTTGTCGATTCCTTGCTTTTACAAAGTACAAATGTCTCATGTCTTTGTAATTTCAAATCCAAACTACATAAAATCCACTCGGCACGTCACAGTAATTCTCATAATAAGTAATCCCAGGTAACGACTACATTACGTCGAGTTTTATGACCGTGACACACTATACTGGTGTTAGTCGACTAATAAAATTGTAACGAGTCACTCTTATGAGTCAGGACTTAAAGTCCTGTGTCATAAGAGAGAAGAAGTGTGTCAGAAGTGTGCATTTGCAAGTCCCTGTTACCGTTAGAAAGAGATATGGGGAGAAATACCATTTAATAATACCTATGAGTGAATATTCATTGCTTACCTACGCCTGTAAAACCGGAAATTGCTGTAATAACTAAGCCGGAATTGGCGATCACAATTACTTGACAAAAGGAGGGTCGCACTACCCATCTTTTGTTGCCTTGTTTAAGGAAACTTCATTGGTGGAAACCATTCGGTAGTTACTTTAGGATACTTTCTATTTTTTTTCCGTAATATACATATTACCCGCTTTTTTTAAGTAAATTTTTATATGTGACCGATCGAGTTAAACTTCTGCGCGGTTTTCTTCTATGCTTGGAAGTTAAACTAGAATTTAGTTTTAGTGTGAACAGGCCTTGTGATACTCCAAATGTACTTTTTATGTAAAGAATGTTGAGGAAACAAAAGAGTTATTAGCTGTTTACGTTGATTATGATGTATCCACACAGGACCCTGTGGGGTAGGGTGGTATATGGGGGCTATTATTACTAATGTCCTCATCATAGCACTTTGCTACATACTGATTTACTTGTAGTAAAAGTGTAGGTATTTTTACTTAAACTGCGCCTTTAATCAAAGATTTGGCATACCGACGGTTTACTGTAATTCTCAAATTCATTGTTGATGAATAACGTATATTTGAGCAACCCTTTACCCAGATTATAAAACCTTAATCAATTTTGTAAGTAGTAAATCCTATCTAAGCTTAAATGTTAATTGAATCTACTAATTAATTTACTAGAATAACAACATTGATCACATAAGCTGGCATTAAAGTACCCATGTGGGTTACTTAGTGTGATTTTAATTTAATTTAATTTAATGGATACTAATCATCATCATTACAGCCGAAAGACGTCCACTGCTGGACATAGGCCTCCCCCAATTGGAAGGGTTTGCCATAATTGCCACGCTTGGCAGGCGGGTTTGCGATCGCAGTATGGTGTTAAAAATGCATAGAGAATGCTGCTGCCCATTCTCTAGAAAGCCTTAGCCTTCGCCTGTTACGACACCCACGGGAGGAAATGGGATGGTGCTATTCTTAACGTCCGGCGCCACACGGAACTAATAATTTAATCTAATTTATTAATGCCAATTTTAATTTTAATCTTGTATTTTTCTTCGTGTAATGGGTAACTCTTACCGGAAATAAACATTACATAACATCACGCTGGTTTTCCCCGACGGGTTAGGCAGAGGTGTAGCTATCTATGATGATGACATTTCGTCACTTATGTTTAAGTCCCATGTAATATGGGGCGAGCCTATTATACCACAAATAAGTTAATTTTAGTTATTTATTAGCTTTAGAGGTTAGGAACATAAATCGTTTTGCTTTAACCTGGACGTTTAGAAGCTTCTCTCTTGCTTAACTCTCTAAAACCAATATCAGGCACAAGTGTTGGTATCGCCGGACTGCAGCTACCGGCTCCCGTCCCTCTCCCGGGACACATCTCACTGTTCCCCAAGCTTTATTACAAACTATGTAGTTGTGACACCCGGCCAGACATGGGGTTATACCTTGTTTAGTGTTGCAAGCTTTTATAACTAAAAGTTTTTGAGTACGGCAACGCTATAACTTGACATCATCATGCCTGTATTCCTTAAAGGGATGGACAGAGTAGTTCAGTACACCCTCATCTCGCCAGTTATATTATAAATCACATGTAACTGTGTTCTGTGCCCGCATTTAACTAGAAATTATACCAAATTATTTTTTTGAACTATGGCATCTCGGAGTTGACCTTGAGAGGTCGTGACTCCATAATCGGAGTTTCCTGTGGTTGCTTTAAGTGAAACTTAAAGCCTCCAGCCAGTGCATAAAACTTATAAACTAAACAACTGCACGCTAGGAAACCCCCGGTGGGGTACGAACCTCGGTTTAGGGCAGCATCGGGGGGAGAACAGCAAGGGACAGGCTGGATGAAATCAGGGCTATTATTATTATAAAGGGGAATTTAAAGCTACAGGCTCAGCTGCGGCGCGGACTCGCGCCTCGTCGAGCAAGGGTCGGGGGGGACTGTTAAGTCGGGGTCGTCGCGAGGGACCTCGGCGGCGAGGTCGGAATGACGGTCGTGTTTTGTGTTTGTTCACTGTACTGGTGGCCCTACTGCTCTCCTGGAGGAGGGTTATGGGGTCATCTGGGTCGGCGAGAACTATACCTACTTAAAATAATTTTGTATTTATAGGTAAAAAATGTCGTGATGGCCAAGTGTTTAAGACCCCGCCTCTAATGTACGAGGTCGTGCGTTCAAATTCGGGCAGGTACCAATGTATATCAATTCATACGTACTTTCAGAGTTTATCTTGGATATTACTGACAAAGGTGAAGGAAAGCGTGTTGAGGAAACCTGGACTTATGTAGTTGATATATGAGTCTGAGCAAGCGTGGTGATCAATGCGCGTGCTTTCTCTGTATGAGAAGAGGGCTTTGCCCTGCAGTGGGACATTATTTGGATAGTATTATTTAATAGATAAACTGCTAGATAGATTTGAATCTTCTGAGGCTTTCAAGATTGGGCTGTCAAATATTGGACCACCATTATAACACGAACAGCTATAATACCTATAGAGGAATGAGGAACAGGGTGTAAAGTTCACTCACTCATCCTCCATAGAGAAGGGAGGATCCTCCACCCAAGTTGCGGTTTACATTCATTAGATGACAGACGTGTTTCTTTGCCATAGCCCATGTTTCCTTAAAAACTGAACATATTTATATCTTTGTACACAACAAGATAATAAATTCACTTTATTATACTTTCCGGGATAAGACTACGTCGCCGTATAAAGAATCTGCCGCGTATACAGTATACATACGGGTTTATTTACATGCGGCCCCACGGTGTACGTTAAGTGTTGACGAGTTTTTCACGAGAAATTTACGCATAACATGTAAATTTCCTTTATGTGCCCCTCGCGAGGGCACCAGCTGACGGGATTAAGGCGGCCTGCAAGCGATGGAGACTATTAAAATTGGATTTAAGGTAGTATGGTATGGCTTTTGATGACAAGTGATACTGGAATCTATACTTCTATTACTTAATATATAAAGCTGAAGAGTTTGTTTGTTTGTTTGTTTGAACGCGCTAATCTCAGGAACTACTGGTTGGAATTGAAAAATTATTTTTGTGTTGGATAGTCCATTTATTGAAAAATATTATAGGCTACATAACATTACGCTACGACCAATAGGAGCGGAGCATAAATGAAAAATGTTGCAAAAACGGGAAAAAATATTCCTTTTTGAGAGCTTCCGTTGCGTGCGCTGCGTAAACGGTTTAAGTTACGCAAATATCATGTATGATGGAATTGTTCCTCTTTAAATGTTCTAAAAAAAGTCCGCGACAGCATATGTCTATCTTTTAAGATTGACTCACTATAACCTTTTTTATGGTAATCAAATTTGTTCGAAATTAATGCATTATTTGCGAAGGAGTTTTCATAAACATGGTATTAATCCTTATCCAAATAAATACGTTATTCATCACAAGTATTTAATTTTGAACAAAGTTGCCCTTACATCATTTAATTTCAATGAATATCTTAGGAGATATAACTGTTTTATAATAACTCCGAAGCAAAATAATGATCAACTCTGCGAGGTAGTCTATTCTAAAGCTGAAGAGTTAGTTTTTAGGGTTCCGTACCCAAAGGGTAAAATGGGACCCTATTACTAAAACTCCGCTGTCCGTCTGTCTGTCTGTCTGTCTGTCCGTCTGTTACCAGGCTGTATCTCATGAACCGTGATAGTTAGACAGTTGAAATTTTCACATATGATGTATTTCTGTTGCCGTTATAACAACAAATACTAAAATACAGAAAAAAATCATATTTAAGGGGGGCTCCCATACAACGGACATGACTTTTTTGCCGTTTTTTTTTGCTGCGCCCATGTGGATGTCGGTTATCGCGTAAAAAAGTAGCCTATGTCCTCCTCTATATCCCAGGCTATATTCTTGCCAAATTTCATGTCGATCGGTTCAGCGGTTTAGGCGTGAAAACGTAAAATACAGACAGACAGACAGACAGAGTTACTTTCACATTTATAATATTAGTAAGGATAAGGATTTGTATGGATGGTACGGAACCCTTCGTGCGCGAGTCCGACTCGCACTTGGCCGGTTTTTTGTTTTTTGAACGCGCTAATCTCTGGAACTGCGAGTTGGATTTGAAAAAATCTTTTTGCATTTTACAGCCTAATTCTTGAGGAAGAATTACATTCCTAATAACTAGAACACCATTTTTTTTTAAATGAAAGTTTATGCGAAAATGAAGTAAAATCACGGGCAGGCAATGTGTTGCGACGGGGTGGGTCGGGGGAACAAGAAATTTAACGCGGACGAAGTCGCGGGCAGAAGCTAGTGTTTTATAAAACACCCATCAACCACGTGACACAAAGGTGCTATACAAAAAAAAAACAAAAAAAAAAACTCGATACAATTAAAATTCATTAAATTTAATTCAGGGAAAACCCATATTACAAAAAATAAAATTATATTTCATATTACGACACATTAGATTAAAATAAAATGAATCAATGCAACTAAAATTAATCAATGAGTATGTCTTGGTACAAATTAAAATAAGTCACAGAATTAAAATTAAAATAAAGTCTATAAAATTAAAATAAACGAAAATTAAATTATACACATTTAACTCTTAGTCTTTATTTCTGTGACCGTCAGGGTCATAGAATTAAAAACTAAATTAACAATTTCATACAAAACTAATACAATACTAACAAGTCATTAAAAATGTATGTCAAGGTCAAGATCAAGCAAAATTAAGTGCTCTTGCTATAAATGTCTTCGATCATCACCAGGACAGTATTGAAGCTGGCCTGAACCCTGCGCACTAAGGACGCACACCGCTTGCGCATGGTGGCGTGGTAACAGGCTCGAAGCGCTGCCGAAGCGGGGCAGCCCCAACACCGCCCTGAACGCGTTGTTGTACTGGACGCGGAGGGCGCTATAGCTCGCTTGTGTGTAGCGAGCCCACAAGCTGCACGCGTACAGTGAGGTGCAACATGCCTTAAAAAGGGTGATCTTAACTTGGTTGGAACAACGTGCAAACCTGCGGGCCAGCATACGAGTATTTGCTCTTTTCGATAAAGCCCTCCGCTCCCTCTCGATATCAGCATGATCCTTGAGGTCAGCCGTGACTATATGCTCTAACTATTTAAAATGGTCCACTATGTCTAGGGGAACACCATTGAGATAAACTGGTGGTAGATTTTCCAGGCATTTTGCACCGCTAGCTCCAAAAACCATGCATAATTATGCATTGTTATAATTGTTATTGCCCATGCCTCCCTGCGTGTTCTTCACAGACCTGTAACAGATTCCTCAAACCACAGACCGACTCGCTCAGCAGCACCATGACGTCAGCATAACTAAGGTCGTTGACGCACACGCCATCAACATGGCAACCTACTCGTGCCGACTGCTGAGCGCGACGATCAGCGCGTCCATGTAGAGGTTGAAAAGAGTAGACATTGCCCCCGCCCATTTGACGCTGTAATAACACATACCTATTTGTACCTGGGAATCCTGTTTCATCTTCTACTTCAGAATTATTATTAGAAAGTTATCAAAGAGATCCCTCGAGTACCCCCGATATCTAAGTATAGCTCGTGCAGACTAAAACACAATAGTATAAGTAACCAACTTCAAACAAGTTCGCTCACGTGCAGCCCGCCTGGCGCCTGGCGTTGGAAAGAAACGTAATACGTACGCACACAGATCGTAACATTTTATTATCAAAACTCAAAGAGCCGATACGTAGGGAAGTGAAAAATTCTCAAATTGTTACTCGTGACGTGAAACAATTCTACTTTTTGTTTGTTAACAGGTAATTTTGCCTTTAACTTCGGCAAGCGAGTTGACGACGGGGGTTGTAAAATAAGTTGTAATGTTATGAATTTATTGCCTATCTACGAATATGTTTTAACTGGCTTTTGACTCGGAGTTCGGGAAAGCGTTCTGTTTTGTGAGATGCCGGGGAAAATGTTTTAAGGAAGTTATATTTATTGAAGGTGTTATTTGGCGTAGGACGAGGAATTTTGCACTTGTCTCAATTTATATAACAAATTGAATCTAATAGAAATCAATAAAACTATGTTTGATTTGAAAACTCTTTAAGTATATTTATCAAGACGAAAGTAATAATAAATATGTCAATACTTAATGGAGTTTATATGACTGATCATCTGACTAAGCATATGATAAGCCTCCTGTAATTGCCAGTAGGTAACAGACCAACTTTTAATTGACTGATTGACCGTTGCGAAATGTGATTCGTCGAAATTATACGATTATTTTGAACGTGACACACTACAAAATATTTGTTTCGTGGACATCCTAAATAATAGGTCCCATTGGAGCCAGTTTATTCGATCACCGTAATCGATTTAGTGCGATCTTTTCTGTCTTTTTCGCAGAACAGAGGGGAATACTAATGATGAGGCGTAAAACTGAAGGAGGTCGCTATGATTAGAACCAATTCGGTTTATTGTAAGGTAACATAAAATGTTTGCATAATATCGCTGATCTTCATGTTAACTCCGTAGTTTTATTTAAATTGGAGAACGAAATCATTGCTTTTAATGAAACTGCCAATTTTCGCTTTGAGCCAAAGCGAAAATTGGCACAGTGTTTTACGAAATATCACTTTTTACAGATATTTCAGAAAATGTTTTCATGTTCATTTATTAACTACATATTTTCGTACACAATACAGCTTAATAATTATATGAAAAAAACATTTTCACGTGAAACCGCACTCGAGAACTGCTGCAGAAAGTAGTATAAAACACGATGGAAATTGTGAAATTGAAACACAATTGAAGCAAATATTAAAGTTGCATCGTAGCACCAACTGCTACGCTCCTGCTACGGATATTGCAAATACGTGCTACAAATGGTGCTTGTTAGCTACGCGGCCGCTACGAGCCGCTACGCCGCTACGAGGCGTAGCGATGTGTTGCTTCTATTCGTGTTGAGAATTTGATTATGCAATTTAAGTTTGAGATATGTAGGTATTCGATTTTTCTTGTTGTTGTATTGGTTTCAAAGAGGAATAGAAACTTCTCATGATGTAAATCTACAACGGTTTTTATCGTGTTGGGTGGCAAACAACCAGTCGGCCAATCTGTTGGCAAGTGGTCACCACCAACTATGGACATCTGCAATACCGTCGGCGTCGCAAGAGCGTAGCCATTTCAGAGACAATACTGAAATGTCTAATGAACCTGTAACTACACCGACACCATACTTTTAAAGCAGGAAAACAGCAACTTAACAAAAAGATAAACTTCCAGCTTATTAATGGCACAAACTTTTTCCAGTTCTACTTCGTTAACTTATTTAAAATAGATAGAAAAACCGGCCAAGTGCGTTTCGGACCACGCACAATGAAGGGTTCCGCAGTTGGGACAAATTATCCTAAGAACAAACTTAACATTGCAACTGACTACTGCAAATGTAAGTTCGTTGACTATTAATCGTTATCTTGTAAAGCCTACTTTTCTGAGATAGTTTTCCTTTAACTTCGCTATACATATACACTACATATAATACATTAAGCAGGCAGGGGGGGGGGGACACTGGGACAAGCTAAATATTTCGCAAACGGATCCCTGAATCGAAAAATGGTTATAACAGATCCGCAATATTTTTGAACGGCATATCCAACGACATCCCACATCATTGGTAGACGAAAAAAAATAATCACCCCACTTTACGAGTAGGGGAGGTAACCTAAATAAAATAAAATAAAAACACTTTGTCGGCGTGATTAATATGTATAGGTACCCATGCCAAATTACAGCTTTCGAGTACTAAGAGTCTTGGAGCTAAACCGCGGACAGACAGGCAGACGTACATGACGAAACTATAAGAGTTCCTTTTTGACTACGGAACCCTAAAAACGTGAACAGTATTTAAAAAATATTTATTTTTATTGTTTCAAATGCAGTACTTAATTGCAGCCTTTTCAGTAAAAGCAAAATGAGCAAAAATAATGCTATTAATAGATAAATCTGACACTGAAAGCAGACCGTTACTCAATGGAACTGATTACTGATCAGTTCTATTCAGTGAATTACTGATTAATTAATTCAATAATTATTGTTACTGGTATTGAATGAACAGAAATGTGCATGCATAACTACTGCTTTATTCAGTGAGCAGACAATGTTTGCATTTCGTCTTTTTAGGGTTCCGTACCAAAATGTTTAAAAGGAACCCTTATAGTGCGACTCAGTCTGTCTGTCCGTCTGTCACAGCTGGATATCTCAAGAACTACTAATGCTATCAACTTGAAAGGAATAGTTTTTTATGACGTTTGCCAAACTATTTTACAAATAAGAAAGAAAACATTTTTTCTTTTTTTATTGCAACAAGGACTGAACGGGGTTCTTAAAAATTCAAATTGGGGTTACTAAGGCATGTGGGGTTTCATATGAAAGAGCGCTATTTGCACATTCTTAAACATCTTTTTTTTTTAGTCCGCATAGTTATTTATTATTTATTTATTTATTTATGTACACACAAAATCGAATTTTGACGAAAAATTTAATAAAAAATACCGTTCTTCCGTTCGTCCTCATCTCCGAAGTTTTCATAGAGAAAAATCTGAAATTATTCTATATGATAGAAGTTTATATAAAGATTACAAGAAAAATAAAACGATGTCTCTAAATAGCACACTTGCAGTTTTAAGTCAGCGCCATCTCTTGACCGATAGTGGAACAAATGTATTTTTTTTGATGATTTTTGATGGTACGGAACCATCGGTGTGCGAGTCCGACTCGATCTTGACCCGTTTTTTTGTGATAAGTATATATAATTGTTTGCGTTTTAATACCTACACTTTCATCTTTTTAAACGACTGCCCAAAAAAAAGTGTTATAGCTCTCAATACCTCGTAGGTCACCTAGGAGCAGACTAGAAAAGTCCCATCAATGTGCCTTTAAAATCACCGGCATCCATCAAACAGCTTGGTAAAATCTGTATCTTTTGCGTTAAATACTTTATTATTATTATTAACGTCCTCCATCTAACTCTCACATGTAAGCTATTGTGTAACTTTCAAACAAACAATGTAATGATCTCGATCATTGATTTCAATTAAAATTATTAACAGCGAGCGAGCGCGCATTAGCAGCTCTTTATTAAAACCGATCTGCTTTGCAACTTCACATCCGGCCAATTACATCCGGTAAGGGGAATATATCGAATAAATTGGAATAAACTCGCATAACTAAGTGATACCGGCGCGAACAGACTTGTTATGTACTTTGTTATTGAGTTTCTTGTTCTATTAGGGATGTGGGGTCTATTTTGAAGTTAAATGGGTAAAGAGAGGGTTGTTTTTGATTAGTAAGGCAGTCGGGGTAGCGATTTAGCGGTAGGAATTAGGCAGATTTTGTTTAATTTACGTAATTTTCGCCCGGCTGGCATTTAAAATAGATTAATCATTTATTTGGTGTTAAGGTGAACATATTTTTAAAGTGAGAACTCTTTCTCTAAAATTTGTTTTTAAAAAAGATTCGAGAATTATTAAAAAACAAGTGTTATTATAATATAAGTGACTTCTTGAATGACACAATTTGTTTTTTATTTTTTATTCTAGTATCCTTTTGTGATTAATTTATTTTACTGACATATCAATGTGTATTACTGACTATTATTACTTGGATTGAAGTGCCTTCAGTAATTAATTTTTATTTTGTAATTTAGTTTTTTTTTTTTTTTTTTGTAAATTTTATGAATTTGTACGCCTTACTGGTGCCACATGTTCGTACGATATATTACTATTGTGACATCCTGCATGCTTAATTTGCATGTATACACATGTTTTGACAAATTAAATTATCTTTATTTTTAATCTTTCATTTTAAGATTCAAACTCAAAAACTCAAAGCATTTATTTCAAATAAACCAATTATAGGCACTTTTGAATTGTCAAGGGGTCGGTCAGTCAGAAAGATGAAGCTAGTTGCCCATTCCAAAGCGTAGTATAGATAGATATCTTCATACCTAACATCACACTCAAACTCGAAATCCACAAGACGATTAAGCCGAGATCACAGGCAGTCTAACACTTTCCCAGTCTGTGAGGCAGACACAACTAGAGACTCACCCAGAACCATATATGTCGTTGTCATACGACAAGGGGAAAGTGTATAACACGTTTTGTATCCTTGCTAAATTAATTATTAATCTCATTTACGATGTGTACGATAAGACCAATAACACAACGCTTTGATACAAAACACAATCTTACAGATCAATAGCTCGTACGAGCTCGCGGCTCAGCGGTCCTCGGTCTTCACGGTCCTCGTGTGTAGCCATCCATCACAGCTACGTCTCCGAGGACCAATTACGTGCGCTGTAATTGAGTGTCGCCTGCCTTATCTCGCCCCGGATACAGTTTGTGCACCGCCTTATTAAAGAACTTTGTGATTTTTCGATATTACTTTAATGTTATCAAATTAATTTTGTTTTGTTGTTCTGGGGTTGTTATTTTTTTTTGCGGTGCGGTGGAGCTTCAAAATCAAAATATTTTATTTCACACCTAAATGGTCACATGAAACGTCAAAAGCTAGGTGCACGGTTCCAATTGGTCGTTTCCTATGGAGAAGAGCCGCCAAGTAACTCCACGGTTATTCGTTTAAAAATAATTGGCTTTTACAATATTTTGAAATAACAGTGTTAATAGGTATGGGAGGACAGTGTAGGCCTCTCAACAAGTACCAGGTACTTAACGAATAGAATCAATACGAATCTATTCATACACTAAATATTTTAAGAGAAACATCTATAGGTGTTAAAAATGAAGCATCGAAAAAAATTTGTATCTAAGTGTTTTATATTTTTACATAATTATTATAATTTTAAAATTGCTTGAGACATTTTGCAAAAAATCCTTTACTTACTTTTTTTTAATTCTATGAATGACCCGCCCGGACGCGGCGACGGTGGCGGTACGAGCGCGGTGCCTTTAATATAATATAGTTAATCAACATAATATATCAAGTATTTTTTTTATAATAATAGGTATAATCAGATTTAAAAAAAATTGTTTCCATGGATTCTTTACAACCTGTGTATCTCTTAACGCCGGTGTATCTCTTAAAATGTTTCGTGTTTGAATACATGATACACCCTATTTATAAGATTAAAAATAATAATATTTATATATATTAAATAAAAATGAAAACCTTTGTAAACCAAATGACATGATTGCCAGTACAACCACATACGAATTCAAATTAGAATTATTGGTTTATAATATCAAATAATGACAAGGATTTTTTTTTTCTAAATAAACATCGTTATTTGGGAGCAGATAACATTTACATAGTTATTCCTTTTCCCTAGTTACCAGGGAAGCCACATGTGCAGAAGGAATTATTGCCAAACTTCCTTGTCTTTTCTTGTCGCTTTGGAATGGGCATGTAGCTTCATTTTTCTTACCGATCGACTCCTTGACAATTCAAAAGTGCCTGTAAATGGTTTAATTGAAATCAATTATTTGAGTTTGAGTTTGAGTTTCTTCAACGTAGTCTTTAATCTTATATGCTTTTTTGATAAGGACACGTTTCATCGGTCGTAATGTATATTTTTAGAATCCCAATCTCTTTTGCAAGTTGAGGAGTAATTTTTCTAAAGGTCTTATTTCCATTTTCCACCAGATTGGAGATTCTGACGGAATTGGATAGTCAAGGCAAAATCACAATTCGTCAACAGAAACGATGAGAACATCCAATTTCCAATTATTATTTTATTGTTTAAAAAAACAAAACAATTATTGGTATATCATCGGTTCGGAGAAAGTATTTCACGTTGATTTTATTAATATCAAAAATAAAAAAAAACTGTTTTTCGTCCTCCCACAGCAATTTGCGGTTTGTGAAATTTGTTACAAACGGAAATACGGTATTTTGAAGAAACACTCCTCAGTTGTTACGGCAGGTAAACCCATGGTATTATTTTGAAAACCTAACCAACAGGGACCAAATTCCAAAGAATATTAATTCGCGATGAGACGAGCTAAAATATAACGAAATAGGTAAATTCAACATCTATTGTCATAACAGTCTAGCACTTCGCATTCAAGACCCTCGACAGACAAGTTTAGCATCTAATTCGTATAGTGGCGCTCCTCGATATTGGCTCGCGTCTACATGTCGCGGAGACGCGCGGGCGTGGAGCCGAAATATATTAATTGGTGTTTGCGATGTGTTTATGCATGGGTGCTACTTGAGTAAACATGAATGCGTGATCTAATTACTGCAGCACCGATCTGGCAGGGTTTAGTTACAATTATGAAACACTAGCTTCTGCCCGCGACTTCGTCCGTGTGAAATTTACTGTTCCCCCGACCCACCCCGTCGCATTTCATTGCCTACCCGCGCTATGACTTCGTTTTTGCTTAGCCTTTCAGACATTTTTTGTTGCTCAGCTCCAAAAGATTTTAGCGGGATGTTAGATTTTCTCAAGAATTGGGCTATCAAACGCAAAAAGATTTTTTTTCAAATCTAACTTCGAGATTAGCGTGTTTTGTTTGACAAACAAAAAAACTAACTCTTCAGCTTTATTATAAACTAGCTTCTGCCCGCGGATCCCCCGCGTGGCTTTTTCTAAAATAAAAGTAGCATAGCAGGATACACAATTCCACCATACATTATTTTGTTATATCTCAAAGGGTTTAGACAGCGTTTTCGTTGAAAGCTCCTAGACGGCTTATTTTTTTCCGACGCCTCCAACAAATATCGTTAATGTATACAAAAACTTTTGTAAGTCGCCTTTCATATTATAATATTATTTTATTCCGAATATTATATATATAATTAATTAATAATAAATATTATATTATTATTATAAGTATAGAAGTATAGATTATTTCTTAAGCCTTTATCATGGAACCGTGATACGCAAATGTGTGTCATACCTACCTAAGGCCAATACGAGAGTGGTAGCCGCTTCTTTTATTATTAAGTTGGCATATTCATGAATGAACTGACTTTATAAGTAGTGAGGTTAAGCGTTAACCTCTGATCTAAGCAGTGCAGTAATGCAGTTACGCACTTGGAGCGGGCGTCGCCATTGTCTTGAAATCAGAAAAGTCATTATTTTTATAAACGCAACTGTTCGTTTCTGTGTACACAAAATGCAAACTGTAAACTGAGATAACAATATACAAAATGCAAACTGAGATAGGAAACTTACACAACAGTCACTCACACAATCTCAACTCATCCCATCAAAAACTTGGCTCGTACTGAAGTTGAATACAATTAGTTTTACACGAGACCAAGGTAGAGGTAGCATCTATCGAACGCAGTCAATATTGCCTCACAGAGAATTGCTTCAAGTTTCGGGAACAAAGGAGGTTAGATGCACGCGTAGTCTGCGACCTTACGACACCAAATAGGTAGCTACAGAAGGTCGGCTTCATGCGACGAACGAAAACACACATAGACACGCGTTTACGTCGAGCGAGTGTAAGTGAAATAGCCGCCTCGAGGGACTGCCTCACAAGACTAAACGTCTAATTGGGTTTAACCACTTATGTATGAGCGTACTTATTATGGCTCGCGAAGCAGCTTAGCCGGTCTGGACCCGATTACTTAGTTACGAGCCAAGTCTGGCATTCGTTAAATAAAGTTTGGAATCGCCGTACTTACATACTTACGCGTCTAGGTGTTCGTGAGCGTGTTTTCGATCGTTGTATGGAGCCGGCCTTCTGTACCTGTCTATTCTGTGAGCAGACGTGTATGCGAATGTTCTCAAATGTCTGAGTAGCTTTGTACAAACATTTTCAATAGCGTGCTCGCTTCAACAATGGGTAATTGTCTTTTGGCGTAGTTCAGTCTTTTTTTCCAACTCGGGTCTTTATGCGTGTATTATTTTGTAATCCCGTATTCTATAGGAATTGTGCAACGTGATATATGATATGATGTGGCTATTGTATTTTACGTACGGCTCAGCAGATATGGCGTTCGTTCTTTCGTGTTTTGTGGTCCATCTAGGATGGACCAAAGGTGTGTTATTTTGAAAATATTTTTAAACTCAAACTCTATCTAAGCATTTATTTTAATTAAACATTTACAGCAGGCATTTTCAATTGTCAAGGAGTTGGACAGTCAGAAAGATAAAGAGATATGCTTAAAGGAACAGATGCGTACGATTTGAATATCTTCAAGTGTTTTGTATGTTATAAGTGCACTCTCTTCCTAGAATGCAGCTGTTCTACATACAGCGTTATTTATTATTTCCTGCTCCTTACCATGTTCTATACAGGCTACATGTTTACCTCCCTTCCGCTCTTAAGACTTCGCAAAGTAACAAAAAGGACGCAGACCATAATTTAGTTAGCAACGGCGAAGTTGTCACGTACTTCCATACCTTGGAGAAGAATGCTGCTACCGAGAGAGTATGAATAGGCTCTGGAGCGCTAATGTAATTGTGGGAACAAGATTTTTGTGATGCTGATGGCTTCCAACTGGCTACGTCGGTGGTTGGGTTTATTTTATTCGGAACTGAGCTGCAGTTTTGTCACCTTCACCGCTAATTAATATCGACAGGACAATCTAATTGATGCGCTGAACATACGTCAAATATGACTTATCTAATAATACACTTACACAATCTGCATGCTTTGCATGTATACACAAGTTCCACAAATAAAAGAATTGTGCTTTATATCTTGCACGTTGGAACCCTGGGGGTCACTGAAAAAATATTATTAATAGTAGATATCATTAGTCCAGAGTCGATAAATTAAATTGTGGCGCAATTTGCGTTATTTGCTTCTCTACCAACCGGACTTCCTAATCTTTTCACTTATTTTGCTATGTATGCTGAGCAGACACAAGAGGAGAAGGAGTATGTCAGATCGCCAAAACACACATTTACATGCTTGTCTCATTCATACGCTTTCCTGTCCCCTTTCACTCTGTCCCCCCGTTCCTCAGCCCCCCTCGGTCCTCCTGTCAGATGTTTTATTAAGGAGAAGTTTAATCACACGCCCCTCGCGCGAAACTTGTGGAATTTCCGAATTAACTTGTGCAGGTAATGAGATCGAGAATATGTGCTATGTGCGTGGAGGAACTGGTATTTATGGCAATGTCAGTTATGATAGATTGACTCGCATTGGCTCGCTCTATTACATGGGACTTAAACATAACTGGTGAAATGTGGGTGTACCATAGGCCTCTGCCTAGACCTTCGGGAATTTAGGCGTGATGTTATGTGTGTGTGTGTGATAAATTGGAGGAGTTAATATGAGTCGCTGTTGTTGCACTATTACTTATTGCTCAACAATAAGATCGATGACGCGACTACTCTAGCTCGCTGTTCATTGTTTGCTCCGGACCGACTGCGGCGGTCGCGCGCCTGTGCCTCGCGGTGCCTGTTCGCGGTTCCACCAGTGCGTACCCATACGGCTCGATACGCTCCCACAACCCAAGCGATCAATCTGTTGAACGCCCTAATTGCTCAGGAGCCGAATTTTGATAAAAAATATATCAAAATTCGGCTCCTGAGCAATTAGGGCGTCTAGCAGTAAATTTGTGATTAATGTTTGCATGAACTTTTTTAGTTGACTGTTTGTTGTTGGCTTGCTGCACGCTTTGGTGTTTACTGTTAGTGCAGCAAGCAATTGTTATATAAATAAATAAATAAATGAGGACATTAAATTTCCTTCCCGCCCGTGGATTGCAATAAAAGAAACACGACAACAAGTCGTTTGCCATAATCGCCACGCTTGGCGTCGGGTTAGCGATCGCAGTATATTGTTAAAAATGCATAGAGAACGCTGCTGCCCATTCTCTAGTAAGTCCCTTAGTCGCCTTTTACGACACCCACGGGAGGAAATAGGGTGGTGCTAATTGTTTACGTCCGGCACCACGCGGCACCATGCGCGCAACAATCTCAGCCAAATAATGGTAAAATAAAAAACTAGCTGATATTTTTCCTCGATTGTATTTCGATGGAAAACGTAAGAAGAACTCAACTAGGTTAAAGATAAAAAAAAACCTTATTTATAAAAGAAGACATTCAGCAAGTATTTAATTTGCAAATCCATTTTTGGAACTTTCCTAAATTAGAACTTACTTTTAAACTAACTGTACACACTTCACTTCCTACGTTATACGTACCTACTCCAACAGAAAGTTAACTCTTACAAGAAGTCTTATGTGTTCGCAGATAACGGCGTCCTACAGAAGTAGGTACAGACAATTCAATAACCCGCTCTCATGCGAAGATTAAACTCAAGCAAACTTGTGAAACTCCAGCGATGCTGATGTGATCAAATAAACTCAACTCAAAGTGTATTGACACGTGTAAGAAGATCCTGCCTCGTTGGTCTAGTGGGTTGGCTTTTGAGCGTGGGCTTCAGGGTTCGATTCCCAGGTCTGACAAAGTGTTATTGGATTTTGCTGTCAGATTTGTGACTGGCTAATGGCAATAGGAAGCCTTACTACAATAATATTTATTTGCGAGAATACGACTATAATAAGTTGACGAATACACATAGTTAGTTTCCGTCATATTCTAGCAGGTTTCTGGTGCGCAAATCTTATTGGATGTATACCCCTTATCTCTGCCTACCCCTTTAGGGAATGCGGGCGTAATGTTATGTGTTTTTTTGTGTGTGAAGTTTCGAAGACTATGATTATATTTTGACAGCGTTTGTTTTTTTTTTTCTCAATATTTCCCGGGATTTTTTACATCATCTCATGGTTTGCGACTAGAGCAACAAGATTTTTATCCGAGCTACTATTTTGGAACAATAGAGCGTTTTGTAAAAACAAGAAAAAAAAGCTCGTAACTTGGAAATGGTGCGTCGTAGGGCCATGATTTTCAGAACCAAAATGGTTTCTATGGTCAAGGTTAACCTGCTACTGCAATAAAATTGGAAAATTTCCGAAAAAAAAAAGAAGAAAATTTTTCTGTCCTCGCGCCATAGCTACACTCCAACCAGACCAAAACCTATAAAAGCCTATGAGTGTGTGAACCTATGAGTGTGTTTAGTTTAAAATGTGAACTTCCTGTATGAGTCCCAATAAATACTTTTTCTTTCTTTCTTGTCTTTAAAACTTATTGAAACATGTACCCTTTACACAAAATTATTGTAAATAAATCTTTTCGTAAAAATAGTGTTTGTGGCGTGAGAATGAGATTAACGACGACTTTTATTGTTTCCCGCGTCAACGTTCAGGCGCTTGCCTTCGATGTTTTTATTTGGCCAACTATTGCTTGTCTTATTTTATGGAGTGAAAACGTTGCTAAACAATAAACGACATTTATATTTTACTAGCTGTGACCCGCGGCTTCGCCCGCGTGGATGTCAATACTTCCCTAGTTGAATCGGATTTTGTTCAGAAAAGTCCACTTCTGTAAAATTGACTACCCCTTTTCACCTCGTCAGGGGTAGAGTTTTGAAAAACCCTGATACATGTTATTCTTTATTTTCGGTCGCAAGTATTTCTACTGAGATTCAAGTTAATCGAACCGCGCGGTAAAATTCCTACATACAAACTTTGACACCCCGCAATCCCCCTTCGAGGGGTAGTTTTGAAAAACTAATCATGAAAAATGTTATTACTTACTTCGGCAAGTATTTGTGACAAGTTTCAAGTTAATCAACCAAATGAAAAAGATTTTTCATACAAACTTTAATCCCCTATTTTATCCCCTTAGGGGTGGAATTTCCAAAAATCCTTTCTAAATGCACCCTTAGAGCTCATAAGGAACCTACGTGCTAAATTTGGAATCTCTAGACCCAGCGGTTTGGGCTGTGCGTTGATACATCAGTCAGACAGTCAGGACTTTGAATTTTATTTAAATAGATTAGTATTTTGGTTTCATACGTATTTTTAATCGTAGTTCGCGAGTCTTTAGTATTTCAAACACCGTAAAGTGAAAAGAATATACAGGGCGAAAAAGAGACATCGTCGCGCAAACTACTAACATGAATGCAGTACCTGATTCTAGACTGAAATTATTCGTCGATTATTTATGAGCAGTTTGCGCGTTGATGCCCCTTACACCGTGTATCTAGGTACAGTACAACGACACAAATTCTTTAACGGAAGGTGGGTACCTTATATTCAAAGAGGCAATCAACCATAGTAGGTAACATCTGTGGGATTACTTGTAATAAACCACCAACGTCTGAAAACAACGTATAATTTCTTATCCAAATTACATAGGTAGTTAGGTAGGTACGTTGAGGCGTAAGTTCGGTTTGAATCACTCGACTAATTATGCCAAAAATTGTGTATTGACCCGTATTGCACGAATTTATAACACAGATTTCTCTCAAGTGGATATATTTAATTGTAATAAACCTACATTCAAAAAACTAATTATAGAAAATATAAACGAAGGCAAATGACATACTACCAAGCGCTTAATATTTAAAATTTTATTTTTCATAATAATCAAACTTTTTTTTTCTTTAAAATTTAAACTTAACTATAAGTAATACACCTAAAAATTTAAGCTATTGAATTTAAACATTTCTCAGTAGTCCGTTCGCATGTTTTATAATATACTTAGCTTAGTTAAACAGGGAAACCTATTATTAGCCATACAATCTGTAAGTATACATACTTTGTAATATACGAGTACTATATATGTATCGCTGTTGGTTGCCTAAATAAATAAATTGAACGTAAAACATACCACGAGCCAGCCTCACATTACAAGTGCGCTTAATCGATGCATGGTTTCAAGTAGGTTCTTGCTTGCGCGAATAGTGTGTTTTTTTTTTTTTGTAAAAGTTTTTCCAGTAAAACAAATGGCCTTATTCTTTCGAGATGTCTGTCTGTACCTAATGTGAGTTAGATGGATAGCAATCCTATACAATCATAATTATTCATTGAAATTTCGCACGAGTAAGCTCAGGCTCCGCACAGATAGGACCAAAAGGTTAACTTCAAACAAAGCTACACCAGGATCTTGGAAGATCAGTCAGGTGTATATGAAGATATGTCGATATGAGATATGACCACTCTCTTATAGCATATGTATAGAGTGGAATACTTAGTTATTTTATTATTTCAAGACTATTAGCTTTTAAGTTATCTTTTATAATGTAAATATAAGCAACTAGCTTTTGCCCGCGGCTCCGCCCGCGTGGATATCGGTTATCGCGTTAAAAAGTTTATGTCCTTCTCCATATCTTAGGCTAATATCTCTGCCAAATTTCATGACGATAGGTTCAGCGGTTTAGGTGTGAAATGTAACAGACGGACAGATTTACACATTTATAATATTATAGTATGGATAGTATGAAATTATGGATTTTATGTAGGTACCTAGTGTGCTGAGCGTGGGGTCTTGGGTTCGATTCCCGGATCGCGCATAATGTAAATCGATTTTTCCATTAGGATTAAAACACACCGCCAACTTCCAAACTCCGGGCTGTTTGGGAGTTGGCGGTGTGATACCCCCGTGCTTCGGAAAGCACGTTAAGTCGGTCGTGTCGGATTGCCGTCCCATCGGACTATGAGAGTGAGGGAAGAGTGAGTGCACCTGTGTCCGACGCACCCACGTGTGCACTATATCTCCCGCGCCAAAGGCTCCGCTCTCCGCTAAGATTGGTCGCCATGGCCGAAATTCGGCCTGGAAGACTATTACTCTACTTTTTTTTACCTACCTAGTGTACTAGGTATCTTGTTAGAGTTTAGAGCCACAGCGCGTGCCATTCCTTTAACCACTGGTCCGGTTCAAGACCGCGTAGGCACCACTTTACCTGGGTCCTTCCTTATACCATTACTCATTCAACACTCAATTCTGCGAGCCTTCTGTTAACTTCTGTATTGGTCTTCTGTTAATTATGAATGTTGTTGGGATTCATAAAACTGACACCTTTTGTGTCTAAGAATGTACCCAGAGGCGTAGGTGCCTGCTTAACCCACGCCGACACGTGTCCTTGTCTTGTTAATATTGTACATCATTATTATTATTATGAAAATACTCTATTCTTGCTAACACTTTTATTTCGCATGACTGGACTGTACTAATTCACAATCAAACGACGACTGGCATATCATAATCATACATTTTACCATTTAAAATGGCTTTGCCGCACCCAGGAATAACGATAATCATAACCGTTAATTTCTAAGTGTTGCCAAAGTAAAATAATACATTCAGTTGTCATAATGAAAATACATTTAAAAGTTTGTTACAATATTAATCATTTGTACTTTGATAGTGTTGCCACAGTGGATATTATAATTCGAAAAATAAAAAAAATCGCGACATTATGTATTAAATTTGGACACCTTTGTTATATATTCCACAAGTAGTAAATACTAGGTATGTCGATAAACTTATTACCGAGAGTTTTTAATTAAAAAGGCATCTAGGTATGTAACATACCCTACTTGCAAGTGCAATGTACCTATTGAAAGTAAACGTTTGATCGTAAAACTTTATATTATAATTATATATTCGAATGAACTACCACCTCTTTGACACTGAAATTAAATGTAAATATGAAATGAAATCGTTTCTTCCGTAAATAAGATATTATCGGAATCACTTTTATACGTCATATAAAAAAAAAAAATGAAATGAAACCCCATTGTTTGTTTAATTAGTTTTAGTATAATCATGTATATGTATTTATTTGTTCTTATATTTATATATAATTAGGTATATATATCTTATTTATAGTTAAGGTATAGGTATATCTAAGGATTTTCATAAATGCACCTACCACTGTTTGTCTGCACCACCCAAAGGTTGACTGATAGAAAATGCCTATGGCATTAAGTCCGCCTCTGTACATTATTTTTTGTGCGAAAGTATTAAATAAATAAATAAAAATAAAAATAAGCTTGGTGGAGTCGACATTTCCTATCTATCAGACTACCCCTAAGAAGAAACTACCACTACTAACCATACCCCTACCTATGACAGGCTTATGCACACTCTATCTTTTCCTCATTGTCTGTAAAAGATCGCTTTTAGCGATAAGACCGCCCATCGTGACACCCTATGTAACAGTTCTACATTTATATCTGTATTTTTTATGGTGTACATAATAAAGAGTATTCTATCTATCTATCTAACACTCGCTGGTAACTGCAATGGTACTTCAGAATCTTTAATCATTTTCTTAGCGACACTACCTTCTATATTTTTTTTCAAAATTGCAAACACCCTTAAAGCAATCAAAATTTATTTGAATCATTAAAGTCAAGCTTATTTACGTCGAAAATATTAATGAGGTGCCAATCGTTATAGCATTAGCAAATAAATCAATCGCAGACTGCCGACTCGCTTTCCAAATTGGCTGGTAATTAGCAGCCTTGTTAGTCCGCAAACAACGTAAACTGTGTTATTATAGAACGTTACAACGGTCATGTTCAATAATGTAGGTACATATTTCCGAATGTTAACAATGTGTAGCAATTATTGCGGTTTCAGTAGTTTCAGGAAATGTTGTTAACAGTTTTGATTTTCATTGTATATTTAATACTAGCTTCTGCTCGCTACTTCGTTGACGTGGAAGTCGTAAGACACCACAATATACTAAGGCTCAACGTAAACGGACCACCGACCACAGCAACCGGTGGCTGTCGCGCGCCACGTCCTTTGGTACCGCGCATACGAAGATAGTCGGTGGCTGCCACGAGTGGTCGGTGTCCGCCACTAATAGTCGGTGTCCGCTACAATTTGTAACAGTCCTGCTGTATAGTCTTACGATGGATTCCGACACGCGCATGCGGCGCCGCATGAGTGTCGGCGTTTTTAAGTAGCGAGGGGCCGCTACCGGTGACATGTCGCGGTCACTGAGTCGCGAGTGGACGCTTCTGGCTACACGTGTGCGGCGATTCCATGCAAAACATGTTAAAATCATGTAAACAGCTTGTCGCCAGCCACTGGTGGCTGTGGTCGGTGGCCCGTTTGCGCGGAGCCTAAAATAACAGCCACGTTTTTATAAATTTTCCCTGTGTACTGCGTAGTTTTTGTCTCAGCAGCTAAAATATACAGCGAGTCAGGACTGTGACACGGGATCAAGCGACGCATGAGGAAGTCCGTGTGAGAAGTAGTTCGTCTTGAGTTCGCCACGCAGCCTTCATTAGCAATTTCTCATTGCTGGCGAATTTTATCGTTCTTAGTGAATTAAGATCAAATTCCATTGATTGAAGAAGTCTGCTAGTTAAATTAATTTCGATCAAATTATTGTACCATACAACAAGAGAAGCAATAAATTTGAAATCCGCGATTTTTTTTTTGCAATGGCCAGTCCATTCCTCAACATCAACTCGCGTTAGATTTCCAAAGTAATAACAGAAATATAAAAACAGTAATTATTTATTTATTTCACCAATAATTATGAAGGAAAGATGAACCAATCTGAATATGGTTTTCGTAAATATCCATGAGCGCATCATACACGTCAGCTAATTGGTAACGAAATGGACCGAAAGCATCAATCCGACTTTCCCATCTTGTATCTTATGCTCAGTGGTTCCAGTGTCAAGGTACGAGTAGGCACATGACGTAATAAGACTTCCCAACGGTGGGTTAAAGAATTTTGGTAGAAAAATGGGTAAGAAATTGGGAGTATTTACAAGTAGTAAATAAAAAATAAAATATTGTATTATTTTTTAATTTCTATGCCGCCAATTAGGTACCGCTCCCCTAATAACGAGCGCCCTAGGCAGTCGCCTAAGTTCGCCTATATGGAGGTGACATAAGCTATGGATATTGTAAGTTATTTACAAACCCCAGCTTACGACGTCGCCTGTTCCGGACGAGGCAGCTTTATAGGCACGCCGCCGCCGCCGCCGTTAGGTCGGCCGGCTAGGCGTATGCTTGATAATGGCGGCAATTTCCTTCAATATCGCTGAGATAGACTAGGGAGCGAGAAAATTATGTTCAGGACTAAGTTTGGCGCCTTGTAGATGGTTTGAAGGCACTTTAAACGGGGTTAACTACCTTGAAGGTGGTTCTGTTGTTTTCATGAATGTAAACTTTAAATATTTACAGATTTTTGTCTTACAAGAAAGCTGTGATTCTACATAAATATCTAGCTGCCTTCTCGAGGCACTGCCTGCAAAAGGTACCCAAGAGTCAAATTCACAAACCCACAAAAGAAAAACGCTCTGATAAAAATACTCTACCTTATCAGTTCTCTCTTAAATTTCTGCGTTAAACTTTTACCACCCTTTTTTCAGTCCCAAATTCTTTCAATAAGTTACCCCGACCCTGTTTTCTACAAAGATTTTATATACGAAAGCAGCTATTTATAAAGATCAAGCGAAAATCGTCGTCTACAAATGTAAAGGCAGGTAGCGTGTGGAGCGCGAGCGGTACCGATGGGCTACATTTATCTCAGGCGCCGCCTGTCACCGCTCCCCACTCAACATCGGGGCTCATAAACGCGGGTCTGGCAGTCGTCAGGTGTGTTGCGGTGAGCCATCAAACAGCCCAACCCTCGGCCGGATCGCTTGTCGATACTGCTAGCTAATCGCTCCCCCGGGCGACCCTCGTCGGCGCACATTAGCCTGGCCCGCTTTAACGACGCGCTGTAAACATAAAATCGTTAAGATTTTATACCCGAAATCCCTCGCTATAAGTTTCTTTGAAGTATTTTCATTTTTATATGCACTTTGCTTGCGGAGGATGTGAAAAGGCTCTAAACATAATTGACCCAGTTTCCGCACAAAAGCATCGGCTCCTGGTGTAGTGCGGTATAATGGAGTGAGCTCGTCGGTTAGCCTATGGGTTAGCCCGTGACTGTGTCGGTGTCTATAACGTTAGTCAGTCTGATCGAATATTAGTTGCCTGAATCACACTTATGTCTTTATTGAAATAAGCATTAAATATCTGGATACGTGAAAACACCCGATATGATTTTATTTCAGGTTCAACGACACAAAAAGAGACATTGCTAATGTCGCTTTCCAAGCTGATTGTAACGACTCCCGCGGGAGTTGTTGGGTGGTTCGAATCGGAACTGAGACCACATTTACACTTATCGTAAACATACAATCCAATTTACAGCTTTATTGAATCGATCTACTTTATATTTTCGCTCATTTCTCAGCAAGTAATCCAATTTCTTGTATAAGCCTAAAATGTTTTGAAAATAAACGGAATACCTACGTTTCAATCGGAACATCCAATACACAAAATAATCACGTTCCTTACTCGGATTGACGTAGACGCTCGTTCACTCACCGCTCCGCTCGATGGAATCTATTCACTCGTTCATTCGCTCAATCATTCACCCCACATGCGAATGGATGCATGCCTTTATGCAGAATTATTGAATTTCCGAATTCACATCGCGCCTGATTCGAAGCGAGGCGCGCAGACAAAAATCCATTTGGCAAATATTTATACGCGTAACGATGGAGAAGGCACTTAATGTTCATAATAAGTTTTGGAGCGTGCTCTTCATTCTGATTTCATATCATCAGCCAGCTTGGTGAGGTGAAAATGATTAATTACTAGCTTCTGTCCGCGACTTCGTCCGCATATAAAATTTAGGCCCACAACCCACCCCGTCGCGTCGCATCGCCCACCCGCGCAATTACTTCGTTTTTGCTTAGCGTTCTGTCCGACTTTTTGTCGTTTTGATCGGCTCCTTAGGGTTGTAGCGTGATGTTAATAAATAATAATAATAAATCCATTTATTTTCAGGCGACAGAGGCCTATACATAAATACATTAACCTAATCATACATATTTTTATTGTAAACTTGTGTTAGTAAATAGCCTATAACCTTCCTAAAGAATTGGGCTATCCAACACTAAAATATTTTTTCAATTCCTGAGATTAGCGCGTTCAACCAAACAAACAAAAAAACTCTTTAGCTTTATTGTTTATTTAGCTTTATTATTTGGATAAGGATTAATATTATGTTGATAAAACTTCTTCGCAAATGATCCATTAGTTTCGAACAAATTTGATGACCATAAAAAAAGATTATAGTGAGTGAATCTTAAAAGATAGACATAATATATGCTGTCGCAGACCTTTTTTTAGAACTTTTAAAGAGGAACAATTCCATCATACATGATTTTGCGTACCGTACCGTTTACGCAGCGCACGCAACGATAGCTCTCAAAAAAGGAATATTTTTTCCCGTTTTTGCAACATTTTTCGTTTATGCTCCGCTCCTATTGGTCGTAGCGTGATGTTATATAGCCTATAACCTTCCTCGATAAATGGACTATCCAACACAAACAAACAAACTCTTCAGCTTTATAATATTAGTATAGATTATTTCATTTCAGGCCCCATTATACAGTATAAGATACCTAGATGATGATAAACTCCACCTTTTTTGTCGCGAGAACCTTTCCATTATTGGTTTATCTACCAATACAAGCAAGCACTTGAAAAAACTTAAGCTATTTATGGTTATTTAAGTTACTTACCTAGGTACCTACCAAAATGTTGTTAGTATCTAGCACCCATTTGGGAATGGAACCTGTGTCTTTATCGCAGCAAACAACTTTAAGTAGGACTAGGTATCTATATTTCTAGCCATAGAGCATCCCGTCCTACAAGTTACCACTGAAAAGTTAATAAAAATCTAGTCAACTAAGACTTGCTAGACTTGGTTTAGCTAAAAAATTTTGAGCGCCAACTTTATGGTAACTATTTCACGAGAATAATCAGTTTGCATTTAGCGCAGGCTAGTTGGCCAGGCTTATTGAAAGATCAGCTCATATCGACTCAAACTAATGCAGTATCTAGGTAAGAGGCACCTCTGCTCTGCCTAGTCGCTGTCGCGGAAAACAAAAGCCAACCCAATAGATATTATCGCCACAGAACGGCCACATGTCATTGTACAGTGTCAAACTACTGACAGTTTCAAATCTTTTTTAACCGACTTTCCAAAAAGGAGGAGGTTCTCAATTCGGTTGATTTTTTTTTTTAATGTTTGTTACCTCAGAACTCCGTCGTTTATGAACCGATTTGGAAAATTCTTTTTTTATTTGAAAGGATATAACTTACAGATTGGTTCCATTTCTCAAAATCCAGTTCTGATGATGGGATCCATGAGGAATTGAGGGAACTCCTCAAATTTTATAAGCAAACATATAGCGATTTTTGTATTTTCATCAACCACTCAAGTATTTGCGTTCAGAAAGTATCATTTGATGAAGTGGAACTGATGAAGAAGACCACAAACGGCCACCGGAACTTCTCAATGATAAGTATTTCATGGGTGGCGATAAGTATCTCGATTAAGATAGTTAAGCGACTATGAAGCAAATTTAAATAAATAATTCTGATGAAAATGGTACCATCCAACTGATCTGAAGATGAAGCCGGAAGGTATGCACCGGAACTCCGTAATAAAACAAAGTATCCTAGCCGTGTTTGGGCTTATTGGAATTGTCATGAGATGCACTCGGGCTATAAATGGTTATTAACCGATTTTTATTAACTTTGCTTGGGTAGTTTTTGAGTTAGCTGCGACAATACTTAAATTTAATTCACTTTGTATATCTTGTGTCACTGTTGTTTGTGCGGTGTAGCAAGTAGTGGTAATCGAATTGTTGTGGGGTAGGTACTATAACTAAAACGAGAAAAAAAAACTTTTTAACAAAAAAAAAAAAACGAATCCCAAAAAAAAAACACTAAAAAGTGAAAAATAACTTTAATTTCGGAAGTCGGTGTCCTTGGTTTGTATTTTCGTTTTTTGCCACCGACTTCCGAAATTAAAGTTATTTTTCACTTTTTTTTTTTTTTTGGAAGTCGGTTGTTTTTTCGTTAAAAAGGTTTTTTTATTCAAACCTTAGATAGGTGATAAAAACTCTAAGTTAGATAGTGAACAGAATATTCAGTTAAAATCGGAAATCACCACTAAACAGCCTAGGTATACATTCACATGGTTTGACCAAGATTATGTCTGGACTTTTAAAAGAGACTGACTTCTGAGTTTGTTTCGGCCTTTCTTCTCAGAGTAGTCAGATACGAAACGCCGACCTCATCTAGTTTTAAAATATGATTGACATGTAACAGTGTTTGTAAAAACCTACTTACAGAAATAAAATCATTTATCATTTATCATTATAAAAAATATAATACCTAAACACAAAATAATGTTTTCAATACGCAAATTAAAGTAAGAAGTGTACGTAACGGGGCACTGCAGAAAAAAAAAAAAGACGTGTGGCACTCGGGGACTGCCGCGGTAAAGCTATTGCATAGCATTTTGTATCAACTTATGCAATTATAATTATTTATTTATTTTATTTATGCAGTATTTCTTTTTCTTTGATATTAATTCAAGTTACACTTTTTGAGCGTGGTGACCGATAAGAAAACAATTTTTTCTTTTATTAAATAAACAAAGAGTATATAATATTAAGAAACGGGAGTCCCATAGATAAAAAAACGTGAGCTAATAATGAATACCAACATAACAGAAATGACACGGACTGCAGACATGACATAAAGCTGCCAACATAATAACAAGATAGGGATGTACTACTACTCACTCATAATTTTTATCGATATGTTGCTGTAAAAAATTTCGGGTTTTAGGATCCTGACATTTTTATGGTTTCATTCTTAATAAATTTAAGGCAAAGGTCACTTAGGCCAACGGTAACTTTCGATTTGAACTAAGGTTACGTGGTAATTTTCTTATAAAAAGAAACCAGCTACGGCTGTGATTCCACGTTGGCGTAAGCGGGGTTCAGAGACAAATCCCATTGTATAGTCTAGATCTAATCCGAGGTAAACTTGACTATAAGATGAGATTTGCTGTGATGATAATAAAATAAAACAAAACTTTGGACATAAGTTTTTTTATAATAATTAGAACACCTTTTCCTTTCTATTGACCATTCAATTGGCAATGGTTCAGCAGTTGATGTTGAAGGTACTGAAATGTAGAAAACACGTTGCTTATTAACTGACACATGAACAAATGAATTCAAATTTAATTCTAATCTTGAATAGTTACTTGGGCTTAGTCTCATTCTTTTTATCACATTTTCATTTGAAAAAGGGTCTGTAATAGACAAAAAAGTATCTGTAATATTTACAATTGATACATTCAATACAGTTAATCAAATAGTAAAGTGAATTTAATAAGTTTAAAATAAACATAAACCTTACCCGCAATAGAACATATTTTCCTGTCTTTTGAACATTCTACTGGCAATGGTTCAGCAGTTGATGTTGAAGGTACTGCAATAAAAACAAAATGTAGTCTTTCACTTCTAATTCCAAAAACAATGAAGGGTATCGTAGTTGGGATGAATTAATCCCAAGAACCGAATTAACATTGTAGTTGAAAAACATGTTTCCCCATACTTTCCAACTGCATAATAATAATGTAAGTACACACAATTTTGAGTAATTTACCATGTTATTTTAAGACCATACTTCTTAAAGGTTTCGCTGTAATCTTTAAGTATAGAACTGTACACTGTATTTTTTTTAATGTTAGGATCAGCAGTTTCGGAGATAAGGGGGGAAATGGTAAAATTCATCTATTTTCTTTTTTTTTTAATGTTAGGATCAGCAGTTTCGGAGATAAGGGGGGAAATGGTAAATTTTCATCTATTTTCTTTAATAATTTTCATTAAAAATGTAAAATGAAATGAAAGGACTTGTCAAGAGGATTTTTTTTAAAATAATTTAAAAAAAAGTTCTCTTGTCAAGTCCTTTCATTTCTTAAGTCACATGATACATTTTGCATGTGTACCAAAATGCAACTTAATCGGTCCAGTAGATGAAGGTACATAAGGGTTCCGTTTTTTCATTCGGACGTACAGTACCCAAAAAAAAAAAAAAAACTTACTAGATGTACCAGTCCAAGAATCGCAGTAGTCGAAGTAGAAGATAACTCTGCAAAATATAATTGAACATGAGTTACTAAAGTAATCGGAAAGGGTGAGTTAGGATGAATTACGACTGGAAAATAAAGTCTTACCTGTTTGCTCACTTTTGAAGATGTGTAGTGGAAATCCAACGAACAGCTCATCTGCCATTGGTTCTGCAGTAAGTTCTACAGACGGAATAGCATTTTTTCTTAGTTGTGTCTTCTTTTTATTGAAATCCTTTGGTAGAAAATGACTGCCACAAATATGTTCCAATTGATGTAGCTTTTCAATGGGTACATACACCAAGTCTTCTTTCCCGTAACTTTAACCCATTTTTTACATCTAGCTGGAACATTTTATTACATTATTATGATTATAATAGTAGTGTATTTAAACTCATATCTTTGTTATTTTGGTTTTGCAGTATTAATAGAATAACAGAGAAAATTAAATGAAATAGGAATATTATAATAATAAAAATATCAACAGTCGATAAAAAAGTAACTGGCGTCAAGCACTAGCATATTGATAGGTTACTTTGTAATTTTGTAAATTTTGGACTTTAAATCAAGTAATTTATTTTCTGTAAGAGCTTATCAATGTTTTTTAACATAACAATTGAAAATATATGCTTACCTATCTTCATTCAAAGGAAATTTGGCTATGAAGATTCGCATTTGACCATCTGACCGGCCGGATCTTATAACACATATTTCACACGTTTTGTAATGCATTGCAACTTAAATTACGTCACACGTACATACATAAATACAACAATAACTCTAATTTACGATAAATATCCACAAAACACAGAATAAAAACAAAAACAGCGCTTTGTTGACAAAGTTCTTGACAACAAACAAGACAAGAATATGGCGGCCGGTAGCTATGGCGGCTGAGTAGCGTAGTGCGATAGAGTCGAATAGATGTTAAAGCGAGACAGCGATAGCGTGAGGTTTTTTCGTTACGGAATTTCTGGATTCGGTCCCCGCGCTCAAGGCCCGCGATAGAAGTTATGCAATAGCTTAAAATCTTTTTTATTTTCGCAACTCGTTTATTTTCTCAATTTTATTATATAAAACACCTAAATATAAGGCGAAAAGCATCTTGGTGTTTTTGTCTCCGATCAGCCGTTTGTCATGACCTTCAGGATCAGTTGACCTTGACCTCAAAGTCACTTGCCCTTGACCCTAAGGTCACTTGACCTTCACCTCAAAGTCACTTGCCCTTGGCTCTGAGGTCACTTGACCTTGACCTCCAGGTCACTAACCATGAATATTTACCTGTTACTGCTCCTGAGAATAGAAGATCTTGACTTTTGGAATTTTGACAATGCCCTTGAGGTGTCCCATGGTGTTCCCCCACCCTAATAGTCACACATCCCGTCGGGCCCCGAAGGCTTGATTAGGCGATCATGGTTTTTGGTGAAATAAGTTTTTTTTTCATAGTAGGTATCCCGTTTCTTATCCACTGACCCAAATTAAGGTTATTAACTTATTATGTAGTGAAAAATATTATAATTTTTGATGAAATTATAGTTCTAATAAATTTATCTTAGTATGTAACCTAAAATAATTTATTTATTCACAAAAATATTCATTGTTTTTGGACATAAAAACTCATTGCGGAGATTGAAAGAAAAAAAAAAAGGAATGTTAATACACGAGTGGTTAATACGCTGAATTACGAACCTAATTACGTTGCCATAAGAGTCACAAGCTACAGTTTACAAAGAAGTAGGTATATGTTTAAACATCAAAGGCAAAAAAAAAAAAAAAAAAAATATACAATCTGAGGTGTGGAGAAAAAATAAAAGTATGCTTCTAGCTTTGTCCTCCACAATTGCCTAATTAACTAAAGTCCCAACTAATAGAGTCCCATGAAAACCCACCAACTATAGTTTAGTTCGTTTATATTTTAGTTGCACTCAATAAAATTTAACAGAATCCCACAAAATATATTTTTCCTGCTCTGATGAGCTGGAAAAATATATTTTGCCAATGCCTGGTCGACAATCTGCCAATGTCAGATAAAAAAAAAAAAACTTTAATCCACTAGTAGTAGAATAATAATTGTATTTAATGTAGAACTTGTTGACGAGTATTAGTACACTGAAACAAACAGTAGAATTTTTTTTAGTTATTTAAAAAATATTATTTTCATTTGTATCATTTCAAAACCTACTTTGAGAAAATATTTATTAAATTGTTGCCACTGAATTATAAAACACAATGCTACTATGAAAACAAAATATTTAAAATTAACTGGCAACACCTTTCATTTACTGTCATTGTCAACGTAAAACTCCAGCGATGGTAATAAAGCGTCCCTGTTTATTTTAAAATTAATTGTTTGGCTAAATAACTTTATTGAATAAGTGATTAAAACCACCGATAGTGTTATTGTGAATTTTCAAGATGTTGGTGCTGTTCGAAACATCGGCGGGATACGCTATATTCAAGGTAAATTCAACACGTGTGTATTCTAACCTCTAAGTCTAAACGCGATATTATTTCGGAGAAAAATATTGTATTTACGGCTTCATTTCATTAATGATAATGATGAAAATGTTCATATGGAATTAAAATATAGGATTTCATTTATATGTTTGATTAAAGTTCAATGTAAACAATGTTAAATTTAGTTTTGAGCTGGAGTGTAAACACGTTTTCTATTAAGTATTTGAGTAGGTTAGATTTGTGTTTCACCATATCAAACCTGTATAATTAACCTCGTATATATGTTTTATGCCCTACTGTTAAAACATACTTAGAAGCAATTTGATAATAGTGATAAAAGCTATGAGCAATAATCAAATCAGGTTAAATAAACTAATACACATTAGTGACATCTGGTACTGAATGTTTTTCGACAATGATCCCTGACCTACTTTTTTTAGTTTCCTAATTTCAACATTGGTTCTCAGATATTTAAATAATTGCTCATTGCTGATCTGGTAAGTGCTTTGTTTGATAACAACAGAATGTTTTTGTAACCTCATTTGTTTTTGGTACTTAGGTAATGATATTTACTGCTTTAATTTAATTGTGTTCATTGTCAGCAACGACATAAACTTCAAATGTCATTATTCAGAGTATTTCATAAGTCGGGACCGGTAGCTAAAATATGGTGATAACATTTTAGGGAACATTTACAGCTGCTGAGCTTTAAGAAATATCAATAGATGCAAGGTCTTGTTAGTATTTAGTAGTTAAATTATATACTCACTAGCTTTTGGTCACGGCTCCGCCCGCGTAGATGTTGGTTATCGCATTAAAAAGTAGCCTATGTCCGTCTCCATATTCTCCAAATTTCAAGACGATCGGTTCAGCGGTTTAGGTGTGAAAACGTAACATACAGACAGAGAGACAGAGTTACTTTCACATTTATGATATTAGTATGGATGGATGAACCAACAGCTTTATCATTCTACAACTGTTTTTTATTACAACCAAATCTATTAGCAAATAAATAATTTAAGTAAATAGCTAAGTACTGTAAAATTAAGAAATTGTCCAATAATGTCTTTCTTCTTTAGTTTATGTTAAGGGGATGTCACTTAATTCACATTTTCTTTATAATAGTCAGCACTTGCACTGCAGTTTAAGTTGACTCACTCTGCACTAAACTAACCTCTTTTTAGTCTGCACTAATTCAGTGATGTCAAAGAGTTGGATCACCACGACACACTGTGTTCATGAGCATAATTATCTTTTGTTTACGACACACAGGTCTTGGTGGTGGTCGTTGTTTTTCTAACGTACCTGGGCGCATTGATTGTATCCCCTAGTACTTTGTTTGTTGTATAATATGACAACTGGCAGCTGAATACGTAGGCCCATACAAGGCTTTAAAACTTGTATGTATAATAACATTTAGGATTTTTTTTAATGACATTCACTAAGTCCCCTATTAAAGGACGTCACTCAATACTCAAGATTACTTAAAATTAGTTTCAACCAATCAAATGGCTTGAATCTAGTTTTAAGTAATGCTTGAGTATTGAGTGATGTTCTGTAATACAGGCCTAAGTGTCAAAGCACTTATATTTTTTTTAGTTGTGACTGAATGATGAATGTCATTATTATATTTTATATTCATTGTCAAAATGGCGCCAACTAGTGGCGTGAATTTTCATGAATACCTTCATTTATTAAATATTGATTATTATACCATAATTTTTACTTCTCTTTTTATCATGTATTTAATAATTATTTTAATCGTAAATTTAATAATGAATGTAATACTTTAATGAAATTCTACTATTTTGCTATTTTAATTAAGTATGAATTTTTGTTTGTTTGTCTTAAAGTAAATTCAAGCGATGTATGTTTATTGCATAAAATGCAGAACTTACTGATTGGGAGAAGACACTGGCTCCTGTAACACAGGTGTTTTACCTAGTGCAGGAGTCAGGGCTTTCACTTTGTTTGTACACATTTTTTATGCCAATAAAGAATTATTATTATTATTATTATATTATTATTATTGATAATAGCAACTTTCTGCCAAGTAGCCATTGGTGCTGATTCACTTGTACACCGAACTAAACTATCACTAAAATTCCTTACTGCTGAGAATCTCAAAGCTATTCTACAAAAAAAAAAATCTCTAAATTTAAAAATAACTTTGACACACTAAAGTCGAATTTGACAATCGCGACTCCACGTGGTATTTTTTTTTGTCTTCGTAATGTTGTACTTGTTTGCCCTACCCCATGATTTTTTAGAGCTGGAGGCGAGCAGGGGCGGGTCAGCCTCAACGTGTTTTATATGGAATTTTTCACTTTTTGTATGGAAAAATAAAAAAGTATTACCTATATGCTGAGTTTTAGGGGTTTACCATTTTCGAGATATAAGCAAAAGAAAAGAAAAAAATATATATATATATATATTCTTTTCTTTTGCTTATTATATACAGTACTGTTTTTGCACCAAAAGTCGAGGTGTTGAAAATCAAAATTTTAAGTGAAAATCGTCAAATTCAGAATAGCTTATTTGCCATTTTCACTTGTAAAATTCAGTGCCATCTTAGTGCTGTCCAACTAAAATATAGTTTGTGTCACTTTAGTCAATTTCAGAATAGGAAATCGTCGTTTGGCAGGAATAAACTAAATTTTGGTGGTATTAAGTCTATTTTAGGGAATTTTGTGACAAGAGAATCAGCAACAATTTCCAATTTCAGTTTGCAATGGACTGCGACATGGCATATCAAACTTAATGAAAGCAAGTCTATCCACATTGACATCGAACACCAATAAAAAGCCACAATACTTTCCAGCATTCATGAACTATCAACAAAGATTTCTTAAATTTCGAAGATTTCTTCTCAGAGTAGTCAGATACGAAATGCCGACCTCAGCTAGTTTTAAAATATGATTGACGTGTAAAAGTGTTTGTAAAAACCTACTTACAGAAATAAAATCATTTATCATTTATCATTTATCAAATATTATTCGCAAATACTCATGAACTATTAACAAATATTATTCGCAAATACTGCTAAGTATTTCAGCATGACCCTTGATACAAAACTATGCTGGAGAGAACATTTCAAAAAGAGAGCCAAAATAGAATTGACACAATTTTGAGTTATTAATTACTAGTTTCATTTATGTTATTTATTACTATGAGGAAATGAAACCGTTTTCATAATTTTTTACCCAAATGCAAAGAACGGTTATGTTTTGGTGTGTATCTTATTTTTTGTGTTTTGTTCTAGTTATTGGATGAGTCCAAGTTGTCACAGATTGATGACTTGTACCAGGAGTTTAACACTCCCGAAGGGGCGTCTGCTGTGTGAGTATTTTTTCTTTAAACAGTTAATGTTGTAACTATGTCAGTAATAATTTCATAACATGCCTTTCAGATATAGTAATGAAGTTTTGACAAAAAATAAAATAAAGTTAAAGCCTGTGTTTTCATTGACTATTAATGTTTCCTAAAACCTGATATCGACGGTGAAGTGTCAATACAAACCTCTTTCCGAATATTTACGCGAAATTCACTTTTTATGGGTTCGAATTTAAATGCCAAATTCGGATGTTCTAGTAAAATCTCTAACTACATTTTTAATTGCAGGTAAGTATTGCAACAGCATAAATCAAAATGTTGAAATACCTTCTAAGTAAACCACAATCTATAGTATTATTATTCCTAACTTCCATGGGACACATGTTGACTTCGACAGTTAAAAGTCACAGTTATTAAGTGGCACTTCGATTAATCAATTTGACTTGTCGCCGTCGATATCCAGTTGAATATTTTTTATTTTGGGTAATTTTTTTCTACAAATTCCTTGAAGGTAACATTTATTTTATTTTTATCTCTATTTACATAACCCCATTTTCACAGTGTAAAACTCAAGAACTTCATAAAGTTCGAGGACACAGCTGAAGCCCTAGCAGCTACCACAGCAGCTATTGAGGGCAAAGTGTCCAAGCCACTAAAGAAAGCCCTTAAGAAGTACATCAGCAAAGAAGTACAAGATCAACTTCTAGTAGGAGATGCCAAGCTTGGCAGTGCCATTAGAGAAAAGTTTGACTTGCAATGTGTGTCCAACAACAATGTTCAGGAACTGCTCAGATGTATCCGCTCCCAGATGGACAGTCTCCTCGCTGGCCTACCAAAGAAGGAAATGACAGCCATGGCCCTCGGTCTTGCTCACTCACTCTCCAGATACAAACTGAAGTTCTCTCCAGACAAGATCGATACTATGATTGTTCAAGCTCAATGTCTGCTCGACGACTTAGACAAAGAATTGAACAACTACGTTATGAGATGCCGGGAATGGTACGGTTGGCACTTCCCTGAACTTGGAAAAATTATCACAGACAACACTCTTTTTGTAAAAATAGTCAAATTGGTTGGTACACGAGACAATGCTTCAAAGACAGATCTGTCTGACATCCTATCAGAAGACTTAGAAGAAAAAGTGAAGGAGGCAGCTGAGATCTCCATGGGCACAGAGATTTCTGACGATGACATCCTGAATATACAGAATCTGTGTGATGAAATCATCTCAATAACAGACTACAGGACGCATCTGACAGATTACTTGAAAGCTAGAATGATGGCTATGGCTCCGAATCTCACTGTGTTGATCGGCGAGCACATAGGAGCTAGGTTGATTGCTCACGCCGGTTCCTTGATGAACTTAGCCAAACATCCCGCTTCAACAGTGCAGATCTTTGGAGCAGAGAAAGCTCTATTTAGAGCTTTAAAGACAAAGAAAGATACACCAAAGTATGGTCTGATCTACCATGCACAGTTAGTTGGTCAGTGTAGTACAAAGAATAAGGGTAAAATGTCGCGTATGTTGGCTGCGAAGGCGGCGCTGGCGACGAGGGTCGATGCTTTCGGAGAAGACGTGACTTTCGAGCTCGGAGCTGAACACAAAGTCAAACTGGAGAACAGATTGAGGCTGCTAGAGGAAGGAAACCTGAGGAGAATAAGTGGGACCGGCAAAGCTAAGGCGAAGTTTGAAAAGTACCAAAGCAAGAGGTGAGTCCTATCAATTTTATATCTTCTTTCATTCATAGCATAATACTGACATCAATTGTATTGTTTATAAGCTGCATGTCTTTAGCAGTAATGGGTTCCTTAAAAGTGTTGCAAGGAATATAATAGACTGGCTATTATACAAATTTTCATTATTGCTTCCAGCAGGTTTTCTACTACACTACTTTCTATTTCTCGACTTTTACCACATCTTCAATCAGGGGCCCAAGTCTGCTATTTTTGTTAATTCGTCACTCCAACACGATCCTATTGTCATTTTGCTAAAAGTTCGTAATCTGCTAAATTCATAATGGTCGATCATTGGTCGGTCAATGGTCTCGTAATATAATTGTACTAGCTTTCTGCCTGCGATTTAATCCGCGTGAAATTTCGGCTCACCCATCGCGTCGCATCCCGTCGCTCGCCCGCGCTATAACTTCGTTATCGCTTAGCGTTCCTTCTGACTTTTGTTCTTTTCGCTTGGCTCCTAAGGATCATAGCGTGATGTTATATAGCCTATAACCTTCCTCGATAAATGGGCTATCCACCACTAAAATAATTTTTATATTCGAACCAAAATATTCGAACGAAAAGTATCTAGTTCCTGAGATTAGCGCGTTCAACCAAACAAACAAACTTTTCAGCTTTATAATATAGCTGACCCGCGTAACTTCGTCTGCGTCACCTAAGAGAGAGAGTGGTTTAAGTAATGAATTTTCTACTTATTTCGTTACGAAATTATTTTAAAATTATAACATCTCCTAAGATGTTGATTGAAATCAAGTGATGTCAAGGACAATTTTGTTAACATTTAAATACTTGTGATTAATAACATATTTATTTGGATAAGGATTAATATTACGTTGATAAAACTTCTTCGCAAATAATGCATTAATTTCGAACAAATTTGATTACCAAAAAAAAAAAAACATGTTATAGTGAGTCAATCTTAAAAGATAGACATATTCTGTCGCGGACTTTTTTTTTTAACTTTTAAAGAGGAACAATTCCCTCATACATGATATTTGCGTAACTTAAACCGTTTACGCAACGCACGCAACGGAAGCTCTCAAAAAGGAATAATTATTCCCGTTTTTGCAACATTTTTCATTTATGCTCCGCTCCTATTGGTTGTAGCGTGATGTTATATAGCCTATAATATTCCTGAATAAATGGACTATCCAACACAAAAAAAAAATTCAATTCCAACCAGTAGTTCCTGACATTAGCGCGTTCAAACAAACTCTTCATCAGCTTTATAATATTAGTATAGATTACAATGGCATTTTGAACATTTATTTATGCCAAATTTCATTTATATATATTTTTACATATTATTTATTAGTGTAATAAGCAATCTGAAGTAGTAGGAAGTTGGAAGTTTAGTAGGAAGTTTCATTTGTCATTATGTATGAGATTACCAATTCTTTCAATGGAGTGTCAGTGACTGACCATGGGAAAGTCATAATGACGCCATTATATTAGTCGATTACCAAACTTGTCAAAATCAACAATTATGAAATCAATGATAGACCATTCTGACAATATTGTAATAGCAGACTTGAGGCTCAGAAAATGTGTCATATCGTCATGGCGTCGTATAAAAACGCTACATTCTGGTCCCTAAAAACTGCCTTATGTGTCCAATTTATAGCATATTTTATTTCTCGCAGCGAGGTGTTCCAGTACCAGACAGCAGGTGACAGTACCCTGGGACAGAAGCCAGTCAAGCGCGAGCATTCGCCTGATGACGACGCTTCACAGACCTCCGCCAAGAAGATCAAACTAGAAGATGGCGCTGAAAATGTAAGTGCTATTTTCGGTTGTGCTTTATAGTTGGATCCCATAATTAAAAAGATTATGAGGATGAAGTAACAACCTCAGTAACTTTGTTTTATAATAGGTTTTTGCGAAACACTGAAATACAAATTTATATCTGCGGTCGATAAAATCACTACTGCATGAGTAAATATCCATCCTAACTACGAATCCTTTACTGTGCGTGGTCGCACTTAGCCGGTTTTAATGTTATTTGGCGGCAACCACGCAGGTGGTTAATTATGCTTAAAACCATTTTTAGGGTTCCGTAGTCAACAAGGAACCTTTATAGTTTCGCCATGTCCGTCCGTCTGTCTGTCCGCGGCTTATCTCTAGTCTCTTAGCACTAGAAAGCTGTAATTTGGAATGGGTATATTAATCACGCCGTTAAAGAAACACTAGAAAAAAAAATGGATACCTCTTCTACACGTGAAGTGGGGATAAGATTGTTTTTTTCCATCCCGTGGTGTGGGGTATTTGTGGGTTTGTGAAAACCATTTTTCGATTCAGGGATCCGTTTGCGAAATATTAAGCACTAGCTTTTGCCCGCGGCTCCGCCCGCGTAGATGTCGGTTATCGCGTAAAAAAGTAGCCTATGTCCGTCTCCATATCCCAGGCTATATCTCTGCCAAATTTCATGATGATCGGTTCAGCGGTTTAGGCGTGAAAAGGTAACATGACAGACAGAGTTACTTTCACATTTATAATATTAGTATGGATTAAAGTGCACAGTTTTGTTAGAGTCAATTGGCCCTCCCCTGCCAGCTAAATGGTTGATGATGGTCCTCTAACTACCGATAGTCTAAAATTACTACTTTTGAGGATAGCGTTTTGAAGTTTGCGCTGTGAATATTTTCAATACCTTGTGCAAAAATGCGAAATAATAAGTAGTTTCTGAGAAATTAGATATTCAATCCTCTACGCCGGAATTATTTAATCACATCCAATCGAAAATGACACATTCGATATTTTACGTTTTGAAAAAACACGAAATATGATATTTTGACTGTTTTATTTTATAACCTTTAAGATAACATAACTTCAAATATTAAAAAAAAAAAAAAATAAAAAAAAAACAATTATTAAGTGGACGGCCTGAGTGAAAAGGCGTGCTTGGGGCGTTTTGCGTCGCGTGCAAGCGGCGAAAGATTGTTCGGCGCGCCGCTCGCCGCCACTCGCGAGGGATTTATGTGTTTAACATCAACGCCGCACGCGCCGCTCCGCCGACCGAGAGTCGAGCGTGCACTCGGTTCGCACCCTAAGTAGTTTCGGTGGTATACCTATATTTCTCTAACTACATATAAATGTAAGTTGCCTGACTATTACTTGTAATAGTCAGGCAACTTACATTTGTAGTTAGAGAATTGACCGTCACGTATATCGATGTATGGGAGAACATGTATTTCAACTACAACATTAAGTTTGTTTTTGGGATAAATTCGTTCCAACTACGGAACCCTTCATGCGTGGTCCGACACGCACTCTGCAGATTTTTTAAATTGATTTCTAGCAATTAGGGTTGCATTGCACAACATTGTTCCTCTTTAGTTCTTCCAACTATTATGAATATCATTTCCGTGCTAGCAATAGACTGAAACTCACATCAACCATTCATTTGATAACATAACCATTTATTAGATATAATTTCGTGCAATTTGAGTGAATTCGCAAAAATCCTGTTAAATGTAGTAAGTTATGTAAATGTGTAAATATGTGTGTTTTAGGTTTTTCATACCTACTATGTAATTATAAATTGAAAAGAGAGCACTTTATTTCAAGTTCTTAATGTATATATGTCTATTAGATTGATAACAACATAATCTTAATTCTCTGTAATTCTGTTTGCTGGTCATTTTTTTTTTTTTTTGTGTTTCGGTGTAGACATTATTACTTATAACATCGCATTGGATTAGTCTGTAAGGGTGGTATAATTGTGATTAAAATAAATAAATAAATAAATTTGGTAAACGATCTAGTCCCATACAGGTTGATGTTGCTGCATAACCTCTGTTCACCTGAAGATGTAAAGACCAATTTGCTAAACATAACTGACGAAATATGAGTCCCAAGAACTCTGCCTTCTCCTTCCGCCGGGAATACAAGCGTCATCGTCATGTTTATGTCGTTGTTATTTACATCAAACTTAAACACAACTTCCTCTCTCAGGTCACGCCGAAAAAAGAAAAGAAATCAAAGACAGAAGTGAAAAAAGAATCCGCTGACGACGACCAAGAGGCCGCAGAGCCAGTCTCAGAGAAGAAGAAGAAGAAGAAAAAGAAGTCCGATGTCCAACCGGCAGAGGAAGCAGAAGAGACTGTAGAACAGCCTAAGAGTGACAAGAAGAAGAAAAAGAAACGGCAGTCGCATGCCGAAGAAGAATAGATTATTTACCTCCAGCATAAATAGTAAATCCGTGGAAGATCAGCATCCTCTTACTAAAGCTGTGTATTCACTAGGTAACAATGATTTGCAATAAATAAGGTCGAATGTTTGGCAACGTTGCACAAGAGCGCGCGACGTTGTTAGATGACGCATTCGCATGAGCATTTCAAGAGCTTTTTAGAATTAATATTTGATCGTATTAGTGCGTGTTGTTTGTGGCAACAATGTTGTTGCTGAGTGAATACACGTCTCTTATTTACACACACACAGCCTGAGGGAATCTATGTAATCGTAAATATAATTGAACTACACGCACACCTCTATAAACGGTGACAATACATACGGGTACTTTGCAGTACATTTTTATTATGATAATAATTCTTGGTTAGGATGGCTGTCTAGCCTGTGGTACGGCCTAGTCGCTCGTCTGATGCAATTTAAACCTTATGTCTATGACTTAAAAGTCACATAAGGCGCGCTCGTGATTTGCAAGAACTTATAACCCTAATACAAATAAACACGGAATAAAGTTATGCTAGGTCAAAAAATGTTTGGTTATAACGAAGTTATTCGTAGGATAACTTTATTCCTTGTTTATTTGTAAGGCCCTAAAAGTTTATAGTTGTAAGTGAAATGTATTATAACAGTGGTTATAATAAAAGATTTATAATTATTCATGTTTGTTGTTTATTTCAAAGAGATGTCATAGTCTTGATAGGAAGGAGTTTTTATTAGGTAATCATCGGTAAGTCGTAAGCGCGACTGGTGTTGGTTCCTAAGTTCGATTCTCAGGTCCAGCACAGGTACCTAAATCAGAAATTTCTCAATTAGCGCCGCCCGTAGTTTGGATTTACTTATAGGCACGTGTGGGACTTCTTCTCTCTGCCTACCCTTTCTATGGGTATAAGCGTGATGTTTAGGTACTAGCTACATGAAAAAGAAAATCATGTTTAAAGGATCCCGCAGACTGGCGCGACGCGAAAGCCGATTCTGGTAGATCAAATTTCCATGAAATTTTCATAAAAATTGTACTACTTGAGTCGCGACACGCCTTTCTAGGGGAGCCTTAAAGTCAGTCAGACTGACGATACAATCCCTTGTTAGAAGCCTTGGATAAAAAAAAAAAAAAACTTCCTAATGTGATGTAAAGAAGTGATCCTTTCAACAAACAGCGAGGGCAGTCCCGGTAAGTCAACAGTCCGTCCTGAGCCAGATTTATCCAGATTATCCCGCAATAAGTGAAGCAAAGCCGCTGCGGCAACACGCCACCGTTTCGCAGCATAATGGCCGCGGGTTAGCGCACTATGTCCTGCTTCACAGTGGACTTGAGGTTTTTTCGTCGCTATTTTTGTAATGGTAAGTGTGTTTGCTGGTTTAGGAGTGGGATGAATATTTAAGCGTTTTTTCAAAAACTGCATATTGTTACGCGAATGGATAGAATAAGAAATGAGTATATAAGAGGAAGTCTGAAAGTGGCACCGGTGACTGAAAAGTTGTGTGGAAATCGGTTGTCATGGTATGGGCATGTGATGCGGAGGAATGTGGTATGTTTTGAGTGTGAATGTGGATGGCTATAAGAGTAGGAGAAGACCAAAGAAACGATGCGTGGACTGTGTGAGAGATGATATGACTAGAAAGGGTGACTACCGAGATGGCGCCAAATAAGTAGTACCTACCTAAGTAGGTATGGAAGAAGACATGTTGCATCGACCCCAAATAAATTGGGATAAGGACAAAAGAATGATGATGTTTCCAAAAACTACACAAAGTTTGGTTTTCGAATGAACTTAAATTATTTTGGGTATGGTAAACTAAATAGGTAATTACTTATAAATTAATTACCCCAAGTCTCTTATTCGGGTAATAAATTTAAACAAAGTAACGTCAAGAAATGTCACTGTCAATATGACAGGACAGGGCTGCAAAACATTTAACCATTAAAAAAAAAAAAAAATATCTATAAAATTAAAGTGAATTAATTATAAGAACTATGCGTCGGAGACACGGCATATGGTCGTCATAATCAGTCCTTTTAAGTCCCCTGCTAGACCTAGGCCTCCTAAAATCGATTTCCACTGTGAACAGTTTACAGCCGTTTTCATCCAACATTGTGGCCACAATGTTGGATGGAAACGGCTAAGTAAGTAGTATAATTGCTACGTACCTATAATATGAATCTATGAATGAGAGTTGTAATAAATATTTGTGATGTTAAAGATAAAAAAAAAAAAAAATATTTGTGTCTCCTGCATTGTTACCAGTATCATAAAATATTTTAGAAAATCTCCTTTTTTAATAACTTTGTTTAAAACCGAAAATTTATGAAAATAATTACGGTATGATTTTTTTTTTTAAATCAGTACTTAAAAGAAAATGGTAGCTTTATTTTCGCCAGTTTATGTGAATTATCATTATACCTACGAAGATATTTTTTTTATATGTTATCCCCTTTGTTTACATACATCTGAGCAGGTGATCCACCGGCAAGAAAAAGTGCCCGTGGTCTACCCAGGTGAACTAAGCAGGTGGACCACGACCGAATCCCGTTACGCACTTGACCTTTCAGAGCGGTGGCGGTGGATCACCTAAATGATGAGGAATATGCAAATAAAAAATTTCTATTGGCCATGGTCCCCCTAAAATTAATTCCACGGAAATAAAATCCTCTTCCTGATCCTGCTGATCCTGTAATTTAACTACAATTGAAAAATGAATGCCGAAAGAACAAATGAAAATCGAAAAAACAAATTAGTACGGAAAAAAACTTTAATTAATAAAATAATGATTTATCATTGAGACAATCAACGTAACTTTTCCAAAGCGAGTCCTACAGAAATTTATTTGTTTAACAATTGTACCTAATTGTATTTTTATTATAATTACTAGCTTCTGCCCGCGACTTCGTTCGCATGGAAGTCGTAACACGACATAATACTCGTATACTAAAATACCAGCCACATTTTAATAAAACTTCCTTGAATACTACGTTTGTAGTTTTGTTAACAGCAGTCAAAATATACAGAGAGCCTACCATCTAAGAATGGCATAGCCTCCCTGGACTGTCTGCAGGTCGGTGTCGAGGTCCACCAGCTCTTTTATAGTGAATTATTGAAGGCCTGTGTTTCGTAGTCGAAAACAATGCGGCCTAAAAAAATTTTTGAGAATGTGCAAATAGCGTTCTTTCATACGATACCCCACATGCCCTAGTAGCCCGACTTCGAGTTTTAAAACCCCCGTTAAATTCTAGATGCAAGAAAAAAAAAACTTATTTGCAAAATAGTTGGGCAAACGTCATCTAAAACTATTCCAAATTTCAATTTGATAGCTTTAGTAGTTCTTGAGATATCCAGCTGTGACAGACAGACGGACAGACAGACTGAGTTGCACCATAAGGGTTTCTTTTTACCATTTTGGTACGGAACCCTAAAAAGAAGCACAAAAAATATCAATTCTTTGAAATCGAAATCAGATTTGCATTGCTTTGTTGAAAGTTGACTGAAATAGCGCAATATGTCATAATTGACTGCTTAGATCCATAAGGTATGATAATCATTTAAAAGATTAAATCTGTAACTACCTATCTGATAAATTCTTATTCAACACAGCGAAGTCCTATTGGAATAATTCGACTGTTGTCATCTCAGTATCATTCCTACGAACTGTATGGGAAAAGTTTTTTCGATTTCTGACTTTTCTAGTACTCGAACCTCAGTTGGTCCTATAGAGTTTTTTGATCCTCGTAAGTAACAGGATCGATTGGCATAAAAAAACTTTTTTGTGAAAATTGCACATTTTCTTGCTGACTACATTTTTTTCAAAATCTATGAATGCAGATCAATTTTTTTCTAAAAGTTAAGGATAGTCTCTAAGACCATTTTCTTGTAGCGACCACGGTAAAGGTACCTGCCCTTATGGACCCATCTCAAAACATAATGCAATACTGCACCTGCCATGTTTTGTCTCTGCATCACCCTAAGGTTGACTGGTACAAAATGCCTCTGGCATTAAGTCCGCCTTTGTACAGTATTTTTTTACTTGTGCATAAAGTTTTAATAAATAAATAAATACTGCTCATCCCCCATAGCAAATAGCGTGATAATTTATACGTAGTAATTTGACCAGACCTATAGGGAATATCTATGCAAAATTTGAACAAAATCTGTCCGGTAGTTTTTGGGTTTAGCTGGAACATACATTCAGACAAACAGACAAAAATTCTAAAAACTATATTTTCGGCATCAGAATCGTTCCCAAACCTCGTGGCAATTACTTTTTTTCAAAAATATTCAATGTACAGTTTTGACTTTGCTACGATTTTATTATATGTATAGATAATCATCATCAGTTATACATTTGGTTTTCCTTTTATTGGAAGGTCTGGATTCAAGATTCTAGGTGGACTGAGGTGACCCACCGGCAAGAAAAAGTGCCCGTGGGCCACCCAGGTGAACTGAGCAGGTGGACAACGACCGAATCCTGGTGCGTAACACTCGCAACCGGCGAGCGTGTAAGTATGAATGTAAAGTATGTATGTGTATGTACAAGGCAGATGCGCAGGCTTAGAAAAATACACCCGTACGTTTTTCCGCACACGCTGCAGACTAAACGTTAGCGTTAGTAAAATGGTAGACAAAATAGCAAGCTCACGCCAGGCGCTTATTCCGCAGCATGGGAAGGAAAAAGTATAGATTGTCTATGGAAGTTAGCGTGAGAACGAAAATAAAACCGAACGTCAATTTCAAACTGAGAGTGATGTCAAACTAACTAACGTAATTATTGGCGGGATTATTAAATGTACTAAGTGTTTCATTTTGGCTCAGAGTTCTTTAAGTGATTTTAAGAAAAGATAATGAGTTCCTGTGAGTAAAAACAGGACATTTTAAAATTGAGTAGGTATGGAATTCAGACTACGGGCGAACCCAGAACAATTTACATTATTGTTAGATTTTATGAGAAGGTAAGTAGAGTTGATTTGAGCTCATTTGTTTACGTTATTACATTTTTGTTTAAGTGTAGCTGTAGCTCTCGACGCCATTATTTTTATAAGTGGTCTTTATGTTCTAAACTTAGAATACTCTAAGGTTCTAAAAGAGCGTAAGTATATCGTATTTTTGAAAATATAAATAGAATAATAAACATTAGAGGTAAGCAGGAATCATGACCTCATTCTTATGAGCCCCTGTGCTTAAATTGTTTATCTTTAAGATAACAATGTATCAAAATGTTCGTTTATTCATCCTATAACGCTGAATAAACTCAAATTTCGACATTTCGGCGATAACCGCCGAAACACCGACATTACGCCGATTTAGTCATATTCAACGCCTAGTCCATGCGTCCTCAATATTTGCCGCCCTTAACAGCTTCAGGCAATGCATTTAAACAAAAAATAAACACTTTTTTTCTTAATTAAAATACTCCACAACACGTTAGCGGCAGGGTCCAAGTCTCCGCTAGCGAGCGTGAACAATAAACGCTAAAATTAACGTTAGCGTTTGTCAAAGCACCACTTGTCTACCGCTTTGTATGAAAGACGCCACGCTAACGCTGCGTTAGCAGCAGCGTTTCGTTACAAGTGTTTAATTGTCTACGAACATAGCGTGACATTACGTGTCCTTTCCACACCTAATGTCATTGCCATACATTTTGTCGTTAGCGTCTGGCGTTTAACGCTACAGAAAAGTTTTTTGTCTAGGCCTGGCGAGTGGAAACGCCGGGAGGCGCCCTAGGAGAAGTTTTTAAACTGTCATGGTCACTAACATTACTATTAACACTTGAAACGGGATATTTACTATGTCGTGATCATGGTGCTTGCAACAACGCCGCAATATCGGGAACTCGAAACAAAAAGTAAACATGGTAAATATCCCGTTTCCAGAGTTAATAGTAGCCCTAGGAGAACAATATTATAGTGACCTAATTGGTGATGTTTTTCAGAAAGGTCAGGTGCGTAGCACTCGCAACCGGCGTGCGTGTATCACCAGATGTATGAATGTAAACGAAGCAAAAAGAGTATGTAAGGAGCGGAGCAGGTGGCGCTCTATAGTTTCTGCCTACCCCCATGGCAAGAAGGCGTGAGTTTATGTATGTAATATTAAAACCTGAATTTTCGTCGATGATTTTTCAATTAAGTAAAATTTAATACTTACCTATGTTATTTTTGAATACGAGTAACAATACCTAAGTATTAAATTATAAAATAATGTTGATGGATTTAATTGAATAATTATTGTAAGAATATGTGGTAAAATATAAAGTTAAAACCTAAATAGGTAGGTACCTGCAGATGAATATATGTTACTGATTCCCTTGAAAATAGTGAGTGATCTGTAAGAATTTAACTTGAATAGGGTATGTTTACACTTTCATCTGATACTTTTGGAACGGGCCATAGGTAGGTATCTACCTTCATTTCTAAAGTAGTTTATCTACCTAACTATTTCGAAAAGTTTGAGATAGGTCTACAAAAAACAATTTTAATTTGAAATTACAAATCTAAGTCGTATTTATTCTACTAGTTGCTCTCCGCGGTTTCAACTGCGCAAGTCTCGATTCCGTGGTTTATAGGAACATTTTTGCTACTTTGGATTACATTATTGCAATTTTATTAAGGATCTCTATTTAAAAAAAATTAAATTATAGCCTATGTAACTTCCTGATAATTTAGCTTTCTATTGTTGAAAAAATTGTTAAAATCGGTCCAGTAGAACAAACAATAAATCTTTCGTCTTTATACTATAGTATAGGTTTATCGCCAACTTCACTTTAACTTTAAAATTTCAATTTCAACAACAAAAACTTTCGGCTTGGTATTTTGAAGAAAAATACTCGGTTTCGTACGGTAGGTAGTATGTAGGTACCTACTTTATGGTACAACTGAGGGCAAAGTTTTTTGAGTAATTATTGGTACAACATTGTTGTTTTGCCGAAGTCCGTAGTTTTCTTACGAGTGGTAAAGTTAGAAGTACTTAATAAACCGTATCGGAATACCTACCTTCCTACTTAGTCGGTACATGGGGCGAGTGTAGCGACTGACTTCGGATTTAATTTGTGAACTAATAAGGTAGGTAGGTGGTAACTAGAAGGGGCCTGCTGAGAGCGGGTACCTAGTTAAGTTATTTTAGGCCGTAAATAATGATATTACAACCTACGGATAAGTTATTTTTACGAGTTTATAATCCATAAAGGCATTTCTATGTTGGAAATTAATCATTCTATTAATTATATTGAATAACATAAATCACGCCGTGTTTCCCCGAAGGTTTAGTCAAAGATGTACCTTAGATAGCCAGTTATGTTTAAGTCCCATGTACTCGTAATAGGAAACCCCCATAGGGGGTCCAATGTAATGTTAATTATATTATTTGTTTCTAATTGAGTTCATTGCGGTAGCAGGTGTTTAAAAATGAATTAAAGTTAAAAAGTTACACTGTTGCTTTGTCTGAACGTAAAACGGAACAACGTGGGAGAGAAATTCGCACATTATCTGTGGTAAAATAACAATTTTGTTACGAAAACTAGCTTTTGCCCTCGACTTCGTTCGGGTGGCAGTCGTAAGACACCACAATACTAAAATAACAGCCACATTTTTTTTTTGAAACTGTCTCTTTGGTCTACTAGTCGCAAGAGCTACTGTTAAACATGAAGTCCTGGGTTCGATTTCCGGGTCAGGCAAAGTGTTTTTGGATTCTATCTGGAATTTCTCAGCAACAGTCCGAAGTCTTGATTTGTGAAAAAAAGGGTCTTCGACAGACAGACAGACAGACGTTCGGCCGGACGGCCAAGGAAGTGACCGTGGTACGGAACCAAAGAACATGTTGGGGGAAAATATTCGTCACATCCACGCAAAACGGCCATCACTCAGCATAATGAAGCAAGCTGAAGTGAAAGTGTCAAGATCATTTCCGACACACGACACCCTTTGTACGAACTGTCAAAGGCTGAAAAGCCGCAAGCCGCGTGTGTCCTCTTTTAAGTGTGGACTCACTGGCGAACGGATTGTGCTTCCCTACCCAACCCATTCGTTCCACCTGCTCCAAATCTCCTACCTAAACCTGCCACCTGAATGCCTTGGCTTACCAGGAAGTCTTATAATATACTCTGGACCCAGATTGGTCGAAATATGGAAAACCTGCTTAGATTCAGAGATGGCTCCGCCCTGCAGCGTGATGTTAGTGAAACCAAATGACCCGTTGTCTGCACGTTACCGGACCTGATGGATGCTCTGAAGGAACCAAACTCGTAGCCAAATTCCATTTTTTAGATTGCCATTGCCAAGCTAAAAAGAAGAAGAAGAAATGACATAGCATGGTTGGTTTTTTTCTTTTTTTGCATTTTTCAAACGAGAGCTCGTTTAACCTATCATTTACCATACGTACTCAGGTATCAAATCACAACCTAATAAAATGAACTAGGTACCTCATTCGCACAATATAAAGATATTGTGCGAATGAGGTACCTAGAGTAAAGACTCTACTAAGTAAAGACTAAGTTAAAATACTTCCCAGGTCTCACCGCGCGGTTCACGAACTCTTAAAACTTTTCATCGATAAATGCTGAACTACTAATTATCGGTATTAGTTCACTAATATCCCTTGATTGGAATAGTTGCTGCACTACATCTACACGTAATGCAGTTTTTACCTCAACTAATTATTTGCGAAGTTGCTGTAAGAAAGGTTGCAAGTTTTGGAACCATAGAACACCGAAGCTTAGTTCTAATGTCTGACATTAGCAAATTATTTTTAACGCATATATGTATGTTTCCTAGTACCACACCAAGACTCTTCCGGCCTCGGAAAGCACGTTAACCTGTTGGTTCCGGCTGTAATTTGTAGATCTTTGGCAGTTGTTACGGGTCGTCAGAAGCCGGAAAGTCTGACAACAAGTCTTACCAAGGGGTGTCGTGTTACCCAGTTACTAGGTTGTGGAAGTCAGATACGCAGTTGCTCCATGTAAAATACTAGTATTCAGCTGCACCCGGTTAGACTGGAAGCTGACCCCATCAACATAGTTGGGAAAAGGCTAGGCAGGTGATGCTGTTTTCTATCATAATGACCATCATTGGCAGCCTTGTTGCACCCACTGTCGAGCACTTGTAGGCCTCCCATGTGTGTCATGTTTAGCACCAACCGGTGCCCCAATTGAATAACACACTTTCAATCACAAACTGATGGATTTTGAATGAAATTGTTAATCCATTGCTTCATATTATGTTTGAAAAATTCGTCTACTCAACAACGTAGCTAACGCAATGAATGTTGTTGGAACTATCAAAATGATAGGCATTGTAATTGTAAGTATGTTTCGCAGTTACCCCGCTAAGTCTGTGCAAGTCTCGTCTTGCCCACGGTTCTTTGTAAGTTATCCATCTGTTTGTTGGTAAACTCAAACTTACACGTCTTTTAAATTGTCAAGGGGTCGGTCAGTCAGAAAGATGAAGCTAGTTGCCCATTCCAAAGCGTAGTAGGTTTCTATGGAGAAGAACGGACAAGAAACTCCACGGACACTCTTTTAAAACAATATATTGTTACAAAATATGGGTTACATCATTTATGTTGAAATTATACATGTGAGAACAGTGTAGCAAGACGTGCGCTTTAGAAGCGTTCATAATGAATACCAAAAACAGATCAAATATTAAAATAAGCCAAAGATGACTAATCATCTAACTCAAACTCAAACTCAAACTCAAAGCATTTATTTCAAATAAACCAATTACAGGTACTTTTGAATTGTCAAGCAAGGGGTCGGTCAGTCAGAAAGATGAAGCTAGTTGCCCATTCCAAAGCGTAGTAGGTTCCTATGGAGAAGAACGGACAAGAAACTCCATGGACACTCTTTTAAAATATTGTTACAAAATATGGGTTACATCATTCATGTTGAAGTTATACATGTGAGAACAATGTAGAAAGACGTGCACGTTAGAAGCGTCCGTAATAGAAACAATTCACAAAAATTAAAATAAGCCGTGGCAGCTAAGAGATGACCAGTCCCAACTGACGGCGCCCGTTCACGAACATGACGCATGGATCAGCACCATTTAGCTCAACCATTTTGAAGGGAACTTAATGATCCAACACACACGCCACCACCAGCGAGACATTTGAGTGAGCATGACATACTCTCAGCCGCCAGGGCACATTCAAGTCAATAAAAGACATATTACCCGGTAAATGGTAGCTCTATAGTACATAGTACTCACACCTGTGCTATGCAATTATATAATTCAAGGACATTGAGTTTATACAATGCAAAAATAGTTTACAATCTTCAGCAGCTCCAATAATATTTTCAAATGCTAATCAATTAGTTTATGCGCCCTTATGGAGCAGGACCAGCATTGAGCATTTTTGTCAGCGATGTAATCCCCCAATTTATAATATGCTTGGCTGCATAGTGTGCGTTTTATACAAGTTTTAAATTTTGTTTCGTTCAATTGGAGTATGTGGGGAGGTATTTTATTGTAACATTTTAAACAGTACCCCATGAAGGATGAGTCTACTTTAGCCAGTCTGAAACCTGGTTGTACTAATTGGTCCCTATTTCTGGTACTATAATTGTGTCTTTCACCTCTTTTACTGAAAATATTTACATTTTTCCTTACGTACATGATGTTTTCATAGATGTATTGACAAGGTACCGTCATGACGTTAATATCTTTAAACAGTTCCCTTAGAGAATCGCGCCTGCGGAGGCCATATATTGCTCTGATGGCTCTTTTCTGTAGAATAAAAATAGATTCGATATCTGCAGCCCGTCCCCATAGTAAAATACCGTAAGACATGATACTATGAAAGTAACTAAAATAGACTAGCCTAGCGGTATCTACATCAGTAAATTGACGGATTTTTCTCACAGCATATGCTGCTGAACTTAGCCGCCCTGCAAGAGATGTTAAATGAGGACCCCATTGCAGCCTTGAGTCGAGCGTGATCCCTAGGAAAACAGTTTTATCGACGAATTCTAGTTTCTCCCTATTCAATACTATGTCACAATCACTACTTTTAACATTCGGTAAAGCAAATCTTATGCATTTAGTTTTTTTCCCATTTAATACTAAATTATTAGCAGTGAACCAATTTTGGACCTGCAATAGGGCGTTATTTACGTCGTCAAGATTTGATGCACGTCTATTTATCTTAAAAATTAAGGAAGTATCGTCAGCAAATAACACCATTTGTGGTTGGTTTTTTAATAGATGGGCTAGATCATTAATATATACTAAAAAGAGGAAAGGACCCAATATCGAGCCTTGTGGCACACCCATTTTTACTCTTAAGCCGAGTGAATTGACTCCATTTATTTGAACTTGCTGTTGTCTATCATTTAAATAAGATTTTACTGAACTGAGCGCAAGTTTACCTAGTCCGTAATGCTCCAGTTTCAAGAGTAAGGTTTCGTGATTTACGCAGTCAAATGCCTTGGAGAGGTCACAAAAGATTCCTATGGCATCTTGGGCCTCCTCCCATGCTGTAAATATGTGTCTTAATAAGGTGACACCGGCGTCAGTCGTACAACGTCCTTTGGTGAAACCATATTGCTGATCGTGTAAGATATGGTTGGTGTTAAAATGATTAAGCATTTGATTGAGCATCACCTTTTCGAACACCTTGCTGAATACCGGCAACACGGATACTGGTCTATAATTGTTAGTGTTTTTACTGTCCCCCGATTTAAAAAGTGGTATAACCTTACTGTATTTCATTAAATCCGGGAAGACTCCTTGATCCACACACAAATTAAATATTAAAGCTAAGTATGGTGCTATAGTCTCGATTATAGATGTACAAACTTTGATAGACATTCCCCATAGATCTTCGGTTAATTTGATTTTGATTTGCCGAAAAGCTTTTATAACTATCATAGGGTTTATATGTTTAAATTGAAATTCAACCGGGCAGCCTGGAACGTTCGCTCTTAATAAACCAATTGAGACATCGGGTGAGGAATTTAAAGATTCCGTCGTTCTAGATGGTATATCAGTAAAGAAATGTACAAATTCATGAGCTACTTCTAAATTGGAGCTTATGGCGCCACGTGAAGTCTCCAATGTGAAATCTGTGTTTCGTATTTTCTTTCTATTGGATTCATTATTTATAACTTTCCAAACTGTTTTTATTTTATTTTCAGCTGATTTGATCTTGTGGCTAATGCATAAGGCTTTAGCTATCTTGCAGGTATTTCTAAAAATTTTGGAATATGTAGCAACATACTTGTTGAAAGTTTCAGTGTTAATAAATGGCTTAAGGCCATACAGCTCGAACAGTCTTTCCCTACTTATCCTAATACCTCTAGTTGCCCAGTCACTAAATATAAAATTAGGGCAAATATTTTTTGTTTTCTTTTCAAAAGTTTTATTGAATTCAGTGTGCACTACTGAAAAGAAATCCTCATACAATTTATTTGCGTCGTCCATATTATGGCTCAGAACATTTAACTTGTTATTTAGGGTACTATTGAATCTATTTAATTTGCCAGTTGTTATTGGTCTAAATTGAATTTGCACTTTTTGCAAAGGTGTTTTAAACTTAAAAGTTACCGTTTGTCCACTATGGTCAGATGGTAAATAATTTACGATGGCTTTATCTAAATAATCACAATCGCAGAAGACATTATCGATACAAGTAGCAGAAGTTGGAGTTACTCTAGTTGGTTCTAAGAGATGAACAGTCCCAACTGACGGCGCCCGTTCACGAACATGCCACATGGATCACCACCATTCAGCTCAACCATTTTGAAGGAAACTTAATGAGCCAACACACACGCAACCGTCAGCGAGACATTTGAGTGAGCATGATATACTCTCAGCCGCCAGGGCACATTCAAGTCAAACAGGTATGCCAACACTCCTATCGTCTCTCGGCAACCAGTGCTCTGTTCCAACTGCTATCATAACGTCTAACCGAATGTCCTGACCACATTGATTTCATCAGCCACTATCCGTAGTCCGACATCTTAAAATCATAGTCTGCGTTCCGATGCGGACGCGTTTGTATAAATATATTTTTTTTTCATACAACGGGCGATTAGCGCGGCGCAAGCTGTCGCTGGTAATTTAGCCGCCATGAGTAATGAACTTGTGGCGAATGAGCTTCTGGCGTTCCTGCAGCAGAAGCTGGATGTGATGGACGAGGTGTCTGCTGTTCAGATCTGCGCAACGAACTTCAGCGAGGATGACATAGCTGCTGCCAAGCTGTTGTTGTTCAAGAGCGACATGGTGTCCCGCCGGCGTGACGGGACGAAGAGGAGCCTGCAAGATATTATCACGCTGTTCAAGGAGACTGACCGTGACGACGTACCGACGTTTTTGGTGAAGGAGCTACATAAGCTTCCGCCCGTCACCATCGACCACGTCGATGTAACGAGCCTTCTGAAGGACATTGTCTTTCTGAAGGCCCGCCTCTCGGATGAGCTGACGAAATTAGATGCATCTCAAAACACCGTCGCTGCACAAGGAAGTTAGCGAGTTGCGCTACAGTGTGGCGGTAATTAGATCATAGGTGCGTCAATCGTAAACACGTGTCGGCCTCGATATATCGTCGTCGAATTCCACGCAGTGTCGTCGCCAGCGCATCCATTGATTGCTGAGCTAGCAGAGCTCCGCGCCGGGGCGCTTTGCAGGTGTGCATCTCCCGCCTGCACTACACCACTAAGGCGGAGGACATCGTGGAGTATGTGCACATGCCGAGGGTGCAGTTACTGAAATCGTACCGCGTTCATCGTGCGTGTACCGAATCTATATCTGCCCATCGTCATGGAAGAAGACTTTTGGCCGCAGGACGTGGTGTTCCATCGCTTCCGCGGACAAGTTCCACAGAACAGCAGAAAGTGCAGCTAGTGCAAAGTGAAGTGTTACTAACATAGTCTTAAGCCTTATAATAACACAAGTTTTATATTAAAATTTGTATGTAGGTTAAGGTATTTTTCTATGGGCCTGTTGCCTGAAATAAATGGTATCATTATAATTATTATTATCATTAAACCTTTGGGCAAGATGACATACCGCACTTTTATTTAACTTGCTGAGTAAAGCTTTTCATACAAATGTGAACCTAATTTTTATGCACATAAAATTAAGATTCATATTCGACGCTTAAGTACTGTAACTTAGCGAAGTAAAGTCATAGTGCGATCAGTGAATCTTGCCCTCAGTGATCATAGGTCTAACATGGCGCACTCCATAGCCCTTTGATTTGTGAAACCTTGATTTTGTGGCACAGTCTCTTAAGAAGCGTTCATGTTTCTACCCCAGTTACGTACCTATAACCTGCTACTCATTATGTAAAGCAGATTGTAATGTTACATAATGATGGGAAACGGGTCGAAATCAAACCAATCGGTTCTTAGTTTTCAGCTAAGTTTGAAGTTATTGTGGTTAAAGCTGTGCATTCTGAAAGTTGCAATTCATGATCAATATTTTAGAACAACACAGAGCAAAAAAAAAATACCTATTACAAACAATTAAAACCTTTTAAAATAAAAAAATTAATATTTTATAATTTAATTTAGTAAATATTGATTACTTTGTCAAAACAGCGAAATATTTGACATATATTTGTGAGGTTGCCAACTTTCAGAGGGTGCATTCTGAAAGTTGGCATCCTTCACACTTTGATATAATAATAGCTTCTGCCCGCGACTTCGTCCGCGTGAAATTTATTGTTTTAACATAGAATATATCGTATGACACTCGGCAATATTGTAGCTTCCCATTCGTGAAAGCGTTTTCGGAATCGGCTCAGTAGTTCTGAAGATTCCCCTACATAGAAAGTTACAAATACCTCATTATAATGTAAGTATAGATTGATATGCCAGATTTGCTTATATCGAGCTTGCAATCCACAGCATTATTTTTCTTTTCTTGTTTCCAATATGAAAGTTAGTTACGTTCTCAGTTAACCAGTACCTACTGTTGGCGGTTATTGTATCATAAGCTCTCGTTTAATCTCAGCGGAATTGAACGGAACCGACTAAGTTTAAACCTTTTTCATTTTAGTTAGAGCTTGTAGGAATTGGTTTGCTGAATTTAGGGCAGGTACATTGTTTTTGTTGGGTGTTAGCATTTTGTAGTTGAAGCTGCAGATAGAATTATTGATAGCTAAAAACTCTCTATTCTATTCCTACTCCCCATTATTATTATTTACTCTCTCTGTTCTATTTTTATTTGCTTAGGCACTTATGGTTAAATAAATAATGTATCAATAAGAAATTACAAAGATTTCACATAATTAGAGAACATTTTTAGGGTTCCGTAGCTCAAAAAAAAAAAAACCGTACTCTTATAATATCACTCGTGTGTCTGTCTGTCACAGCCAATTTGCTCCGAATCTACTGGACCGATTAAATTGATATTTAGTACAAATATGACCTTTTGTGGCCAAAAGACGGATACTTAAGAGGATATTCGAGGCCTGGGAGGAGTCGCAGGATGCTCTTGGCATTTTCTGCGACTTGTCTAAGGCCTTCGATTGCGTACATCATGATACACTCATCAGGAAACTGCATCACTATGGTATGAGGGACAGGGCTCTCGACCTTCTGACTTCTTATCTGAACAACAGAATTCAGAAGGTTGATGTTAATGGCAAGAGATCTGCAGGATCTGCGGTCACTATGGGCGTTCCGCAGGGTTCAATTCTAGGTCCTTTCTTGTTTTTGATTTACATAAATGACTTACCTTATCACATAAGGGACAATCACAAGATTGTGTTATTCGCAGATGACACTTCCCTCATTTTTAAAATCAAACGTCAGTTAGTCAACTTTGAACAAGTTAACGATGCACTCTCTAAAGTTGTTCATTGGTTTAATGTAAATAATCTTCTCCTGAACGAAAAAAAGACTAAATTCATTAAATTTTCAACGCCAAATGTCAGGCAGCTAACTACTAATGTTCAACTTAATGGAATAGATTTGGACCCTGTTGAGTCGACGGTTTTTCTTGGAATAACGATTGATGGTAAATTACAATGGGGCCCACACATAGAAAAATTGTCAGGAAGGCTAAGTTCGGCCGCCTATGCTGTTAAAAAAATTCGACAGATAACTGATTTAGATACTGCCAGAATTGTTTATTTTAGTTATTTTCATAGTCTTATGTCATATGGGATTCTTCTCTGGGGAACCTGTGCGGATATTAATACAATCTTTGTTTTACAGAAAAGGGCTGTTCGAGCCATTTATAACCTTGGTGCAAGAGATTCCCTTCGGGAAAAATTTAAAGAAATAGATATTCTGACTGTAGCCTCTCAATATATATTTGAAAATCTATTGTATGTACACAAAAATATATCAAATTTTAAGAAAATGTCCGATATTCATAGTCTAAATACCAGAAATAAACACAATCTTGCTGTACATCGCACTCGCCTCCACAGAGTAGGCAACTCATTCATGGGTCAATGTATACGCTTTTACAACAAACTTCCCATTGAAATTCGAAACTTACCCATTAAACGATTTAAAAGCTGTATTAAAACCAAACTTTGCAAAAAAGGGTACTATAACATTTCTGATTATTTAGAAGACAAAAAAGCTTGGGATTGAACTGTTCGCTCTGCTTAAAGCCGTTTGATTAAACCGTAAAACTTGACATTTTAATAATTATACAACGTTTTATATACATACCTAATTATTGACATTATTAAATATTATATACAAAATGACATGAATATTTACTTTGAAAAGTATTACATATATTACTTTAATTATTGTGAATGTGAGCACTATGTGGGTCATTTGTTTTCTTTAAGATTATCTCTTTTTCCTCTTTCTCAAGTATTTTTAATGATGGTCTGGATTTTTGAGTACTTTATGCGGCCTACCCAAATGTCCTTTCTTTGGTATTGTTCGTCGAGTCGTTGAGCTCCTTAAATCCTGAGTTGAGCTACACGTTTACTGACAAATGCTTGCACTGACTGGACAGGTCCACTCAAAATTGTGTGGTTCTTTCCTCAAAAGACCATTTCAGACACGGATCTACATGGTCCTCACATGATCTGACCAAGATTATGTCTGGACTTTAAAAGAGACTTTGACCCCTGAGTTTGTTTCGCCATTTCTTCTCAGGGATAGTCAGATAGGAAATGTCGACTTCCTCAAGCTTGTTTTTATATTTTTTATATGACGTGTAAAAGTGATTCCGATATCCTATTTACAGAATAAACGATTTCATTTCATTTCATTTCATTTCATTACTACGAAAAAAAAAATTTGAATAAAGGGGTAACTTTTGGGGAGTAAACTAGAAAAGAAAAAAAGATAAAAGTTTTGCAAACTGTACCGTGTGACATATCAAATGAAGAAAAAAAAAAATTGACTATTCCCCCCCCTTATTTCCAAAACTACGGAGCCTAAAACTTTGAAAAAAAAATCAGAAAATAGTTCTATAAGTATAGATTAAAGGAAAATTTATAAGGAAAGTCTATGGTCTTAATGTAACATGGTAAATCTCTCAACATTGTGCGTACAAACTTACATTTTCAGTTGGAATGAATTGGAGAACATGTATTTTAACTACAATGTTAAGCTTGTTCTTGGGATAAATACATCCCAACTACGGAACTCTTCGTTGTGCGTGGTCCCACACGCACTTGGCCCGTTTTTTAATGCAAATCCCCATTTAGAAATTACATATCTGAACCGTATTTACCCCCGTACTTTCCCCTTTTAAAATATTTAATGCCATCGAGTCTCAAACTCCATAATTTATATCAATGTCAAATAGTAATTTCGCTTATAGACGTACCTACCTACCTGCTATTATAAATTAATATCAAAATCTTGGTTGGTACAGTGGATAGGCGACCGCTTTATATCCTGTCGGGAATGACCAGGCCGCGGGATTACCTGTCAAGCGGTCCCGCGCCCTGCACTACTGAAAGGTATGGGAAAGTGCCCCGCGATTGATGGAATGAAAAACTGAGGTACGTTTCTGTGGTTACCTCAGCTGTAGGCTCTAGTTTGTGGTTGGTTGTTGAATATGTAATTCGGTTGTAGTAGGTATTATGTTATATTGAGCTTTTCCTGTGGAGTATTATACCTAATGGTTTTTGTAGACGTTCTGCTTGGATGGTTTTCCCATCCAATCTCCATGAATGTTTGAGAAGTGAATGGCATACATTGGAGATAAACTCTATCCATACTAATATACCTATTATAATTTCGAAAGTAACTCTATGTTTCTGTCTGCCTGTTACTACTACTTCATGCCTGAATCGATCGTTATGAAATTTACAGATAGGTAGCCTGGGACCTGGAGAATGACGAAGTTGCGAGTAACAGCTACGAGTAGTTAGCACAATTTAATAAATACATTTCATAAACGAATGTAAAACAGTGCCATGGTCCACGAACTCGTGGAGACTTCTAAAGTCTCCGACAGTAGGTATATGTTTATGTATCTACCTACTTACTTTCTCTACGGAAAGTCAAATTATGTGCGCAGGTATGCTGGAAGAAATTTCATTAGAAATAAGCATCACCTTTGTACGTATTTTTCTGTTCCCTTCTTCTTGTCTGTTTATACGTGTGTACATAAATTGTTCCTGTTTATAGCAAGGCCATGGCCGGTTTTCACCTGACCGCTTATTATAAAATATTGGTAAATCTATCCTTTGCTGGATAGTTTCCTCTAAATATAATAGTGTTGCGCTGTTTTTAAGTCCCGGTACATAAGGATATTCACTTAATTTAGGTCAAACACCTCAAGCTTGCCAACATTCCTTTACCCTCGATTCTTTTAAACGAATTCTTTTTTACCCACATTTACATATTGTCGCCGAGGAGCGAAAAATGAAAATTATTCAGAGTCCTGTATACCTTTGGTATTTTCACACTCGTTTAACTAAAACGGAAAACTTGTGAAATCACGGGAACTTCCTTTGTGCACCTACGTGAGGTTGTAAAAAAAAATAGAAGTGTAATAATATATCAGAATAGACTATTTCTTTAAAATCCATAATTATAATATTCCAATACATATACTTAAGTACCATAACGATACCAAACATAGAAATTAAAATTACGTTCATATAATCAGGATTGTGTTTAAATATCTATTTCCTATGGTATGTTTTAAGCCAGTAATAATTTATTGGAGAAGATAAAACATTTATTTTATTTTATTTTATCCTTTCACATTTTTTAAATTTAAAACGGAAAGCAAATGGAACCCCAGTTATCGTTGAAAATGAATATTTCATCAAAATGAGGAGTAAAATTCGACGGTTCAGGGAAAACACATGATATTTCCGGGAAAGCCTCTCGGTGCGGTTATCCGATCAAATCGCCTTGCCCCCCTGCCCCCCCTGCCTAACCCCGTTTCATATAAATTACCGGCGGGGTATTCATTTTCGTATCGACAAATACTGTCGACACGAGAATGAAATGCTTCGGTAGTTTCCGCAAACGTTCGGTAGGCCGCGAACCATTGGGGTATATTACGTGTTGGATGTGCGGTTTTACATAAACGTAGATTCCCCACACATCATATTATATTTCACGCATTTCTGCACTTCTATATTGTTTTGTGTGTTTTATTTTTCACTTTTAATTAGTTTTATCATTGATTTATATTACATGTTTTATAGTGTTATGTTCAGGTCCTTTACATTTGCTGTAACAATAATGATGTCTACCTACTTTCCGTGTGATGGGACCCTGGTGATCTGATATACAGGCATTTCTTGTGCAGACACCAGTCTCTCACAAACTTTGTCCCATAGTTTTTAAGCTTGTTTTAAATAATTTATCATGTCATTGTTTGTGAACAGAAAATAAATAATTTGAATAAAAAAATAAAAATAAAATATTTAACAGTAAATACGTAGGAGCTAAGGGAATGGGTGTTGTGGTTAGGTACTTGCAACTTGCCTTGGTTCAGCTTCATACCAACATAGATGGAAAAAGGCTAGCAGATGCTTTGCCTTGGTTCAGATATAACTTCTAGAGGGTGTGAACAGAAATCAGAAATCATTTATTTGCAAAGAATGTAGGTAACAAAACATAAGTTTGATAGCGTATAAAAGGAAAAACAATTGGATCCAGTACATTCTACCGTAAGGCATGCAACATTAAGCACTATAATAGTATAAAAATCTATCTTAGTCAATAAATGTCAGGTAATCAGTTTTTTATATCATATTTTTATAAGTCAAGTTCACACCGGAAAAATAATAGTCATGCATGAATACAAAATAAGAATAAAGTAAATTTAATAAATTGAAATATATTTTAGCAATGTCATATGGTGTTATCATTTAAAAACTCACTGACGGCGTAATAACATTTTTCAACTAGTAGTTTCGTTAATTCCTTTTTGAAAAAATGAGTTGTATCATTTTTAATGTCGATAGTTATTTTATTGTATATACTTGGTCCCATATGCAAAATATTCTTTCTTAATAATGCTGTTTTGAAACTTCCTGTATGTAATAGATCTTTGTATTGGGATCTCAGTAATGCAGGTCTTGAAGAATGATTTATCATTGTTTCAAAAAGATTTATGTTTGTTTTAACAAATAATGCTACCTCCAGAATATAAAGTGAAGGAAAGGTCAATAATTTTAGGGATTTAAACATAGGAATACAGCTGTCTGTTGAAATAATGCCGGTCATTGATCTAATACAATATTTTTGGGCTCTGAATACCATTTCTCGTTCACTGCAATTCCCCCAAAAAATTACTCCGTATCTTACGACAGAGGCAACCAGATCATGATAAGCTATAATAAAGGTGTCAATATTAACTTTTTTTGACAAGTTATAGAGAATATAAGCTCCTCTACTTAACTTTTTGCAGACTTCTTCTGCCTGCTGTTTCCAAGATAATTGGCTGTCAATTACTATACCTAAAAATTTAGCAACATTTGTCTTGTCAATATTTTGTCCATTGTATTCAATTTTTAAAGGATCTGGGTGTAAACGTTGAAAGAAATGCATTGTTTTGTCTTTTGTAAATTAATTATTAGATTATTAGTGTTTAGCCAATTAATTATTGTTTTTAATGTGTCATTAATGTCTTTTTCATAATTTGTTTTTTCCACGCATTTTACAATCGCTGTGCTATCATCAGCGAATAACACCATCGGCTGTTGCACTGTTCTCGGAAAATCATTAATGTACATAAGAAATAATGGAGCCGCGATGACACTCCCCTGTGGAACTCCGAATTTGACTTCTCTACTATCAGTTAGATATTTAAATTCCAATTTACGTTTAGAACATACTCTTGAGATTTCTGTATGTTGCTTACGATTACTAAGGTACGATTTTATAAGGCTCAATACATTTCCCCTAATGCCGTAACCGTCAAGTTTTTTTAACAGGATATTATGATTAACGTAGTCAAAGGCTTTTGTCATATCTGTAAATATAGCACAAACTGGTGTTTTTTTGTCAACATTCAACATTATATTATGTATTAAGTCATATATCGCCATGTTAATGTTTTTATTATTTCTGAATCCCTTTTGCTCATCGCTAAGAATGTTATATTTATCCAAAAATGAAAAAAATTATTCATATATGAGTTTTTCGAAAATCTTGGAGAATACAGAGACAAGAGCAACTGGTCTGTAGTTTGACATGTCTTCTTTGTTATCTTTTTTATGTAATGGTTTTATAATGACTGTTTTTAGGCTATTTGGAAAAATGCCTGAGTTTATACAGAGATTAATTATATGACACAAGGGTAGAGCTATAACATTAGAAACCAATTTCACAACAGAAATTGCTATTCCGTCATATCCGCAACTTTTTTTGTTTTTCAATATTTAAATTATTCTTATTATATCAGCTGGTATTACCGGAGACATAAATATTGAGTTTGGATTGTTTTCTAACTTAATGACCTCGTTATTATTATTATTTGCAGAGTTTTGGACTTGATCGACAAAGAAGTTATTAAACGAGTCTGCAATTTCCTTCGCATGTTGCCTATCTTGATTTGCATGATAGGATCTTTAGTCTGATTACGACCATTTATTATTTGCCAAGAGGCTTTAGACTTATTCTGTGCTTTTTTATATTGTGGTTATTTTGTGCTTTTTGTGTGAATTTTACGATTTTTTTGAAAGTTTGTGTATATAATTTGAAATTTTTGTTTTCCGTTGAAGGCGATTTTCTATATTTCCATAATAATTGTCTTTGTTTCTGACTACAGATTCTAATCCCTCGCGAAATCCACTTGATTTTCTTGTCCGATTTTATCTTAATTAATTTAATTGGAAAACATAGGTTGTATAAAAGACGAAATAGCTCTATAAAATTGTCATATGCCTCATTGGGATGAGATGAGATGCCTCAGAGGCGATGAAATAAAATAATAAGATAATTATTTACACCTTCAAGTAAAACAAATATAGTTTACAATAAAAATAGACCTAAAGGTAAATCAAATTGCATGTTAGAGTTGCAGCCAACAGCTAACTTAATTTCTTGTAATTATAGATATCAGCGCCAACACTCGTTATCTTTATAGCCGATATGATTGTGCCTAGCCTATTTATATAATTTGAAAGGAATGAGAAAAACATCTCGCAGCACCAACATAAGTGATCAGTAGATCAGTAACAAAGTTTAAGTATAGGAATAATGTGGTTTCAAGACGAGTTGAAGTTGTAATTTGAATACGTTGAATTAAAGATTGTAATATAAATATACCAAGCACAAAAATTAGGGACTGTTTCGGTGCAAAACTAAAGAATAGTTATTTGTGCAACAAGAGAGCAAAGATGGTTTTTGCTGCGATTGTTGGTTTTGAATCCCGAGTAAGCAAAGGATTCCGAGTAAGTAATGAATCACGAGCGTAGCGGGTGCTTCTAGGTTAGAACCCTGAGCGCAGCGAGTGATTCAAAGACACAAGATGCAAATAACTTTGGTTTCATGTAACACATACAACTTTTCACCTCAGCAGCGAGAACATTACCTACCTAGAGGAAAAAAGAAATACAAAATGGTAAAAATTAAACCCCATGTTTATTTGTAAAATAAAAATATAAAAAAGTTAAATGTAATTTTTTTTTAAGCTATTGCATAGCTTCTATCGCGGGCCTTGAGCGCGGGGACCGGATCCAGAAATTCCGTAACGAAAAAACCTCACGCTATCGCTGTCTCGCTTTAACATCTATTCGACTCTATCGCACTACGCTACTCAGCCGCCATAGCTACCGGCCGCCATATTCTTGTCTTGTTTGTTGTCAAGAACTTTGTCAACAAAGCGCTGTTTTTGTTTTTATTCTGTGTTTTGTGGATATTTATCGTAAATTAGAGTTATTGTTGTATTTATGTATGTACGTGTGACGTAATTTAAGTTGCAATGCATTACAAAACGTGTGAAATATGTGTTATAAGATCCGGCCGGTCAGATGGTCAAATGCGAATCTTCATAGCCAAATTTCCTTTGAATAAAGATAGGTAAGCATATATTTTCAATTGTTATGTTGAAAAACATTGATAAGCTCTTACAGAAAATAAATTACTTGATTTAAAGTCCAAAATTTACAAAATTACAAAGTAACCTATCAATATGCTAGTGCTTGACGCATGTTACTTTTTTATCGACTGTCGATATTTTTATTATTATAATATTCCTATTTCATTTAATTTTCTCTGTTATTCTATTAATACTGCAAAACCAAAATAACAAAGATATAAGTTTAAATACACTACTATTATAATCATAATAATGTAATAAAATGTTCCAGCTAGATGTAAAAAATGGGTTAAAGTTACGGGAAAGAAGACTTGGTGTATGTACCCATTGAAAAGCTACATCAATTGGAACATATTTGTGGCAGTCATTTTCTACCAAAGGATTTCAATAAAAAGAAGACACAACTAAGAAAAAATGCTACTCCGTCTGTAGAACTTACTGCAGAACCAATGGCAGATGAGCTGTTCGTTGGATTTACACTACACATCTTCAAAAGTGAGCAAACAGGTAAGACTTTATTTTCCAGTCGTAATTCATCCTAACTCACCCTTTCCGATTACTTTAGTAACTCATGTTCAATTATATTTTGCAGAGTTATCTTCTTCTTCGACTACTGCGATTCTTGGACTGGTACATCTAGTAAGTTTTTGTTTTCCTCTTGACAAGTCCTTTCATTTCATTTTACATTTTTAATGAAAATTATTAAAGAAAATAGATGAAAATTTACCATTTCCCCCCTTATCTCCGAAACTGCTGATCCTAACATAAAAAAAAAAGAAAATAGATGAAAATTTACCATTTCCCCCCTTATCTCCGAAACTGCTGATCCTAATATTAAAAAAAATACAGTGTACAGTTCTATACTTAAAGATTACAGCAAAACCTTTAAGAAGTCTATGGTCTTAAAATAACATGGTAAATTACTCAATATTGTGTGTACTTACATTATTATTATGCAGTTGGAAAGTATGGGGAAACATGTTTTTCAACTACAATGTTAATTCGGTTCTTGGGATTAATTCATCCCAACTACGATACCCTTCATTGTTTTTGGAATTAGTAGTGAATGACTACATTTTGTTTTTATTGCAGTACCTTCAACATCAACTGCTGAACCATTGCCAGTAGAATGTTCAAAAGACAGGAAAATATGTTCTATTGCGGGTAAGGTTTATGTTTATTTTAAACTTATTAAATTCACTTTACTATTTGATTAACTGTATTGAATGTATCAATTGTAAATATTACAGATACTTTTTTGTCTATTACAGACCCTTTTTCAAATGAAAATGTGATAAAAAGAATGAGACTAAGCCCAAGTAACTATTCAAGATTAGAATTAAATTTGAATTCACTTGTTCATGTGTCAGTTAATAAGCAACGTGTTTTCTACATTTCAGTACCTTCAACATCAACTGCTGAACCATTGCCAATTGATGATCAATAGAAAGGAAAAGGTGTTCTAATTATTATAAAAAAACTTAAGTCCAAAGTTTTGTTTTATTTTATTATCATCACAGCAAATCTCATCTTATAGTCAAGTTTACCTCGGATTAGATCTAGACTATACAATGCGATTTGTCTCTGAACCCCGCTTACGCCAACGTGGAATCACAGCCGTAGCTGGTTTCTTTTTATAAGAAAATTACCACGTAACCTTAGTTCAAATCGAAAGTTACCGTTGGCCTAAGTGACCTTTGCCTTAAATTTATTAAGAATGAAACCGTAAAAATGTCAGGATCCTAAAACCCGAAATTTTTTACAGCAACATATCGATAAAAATTACGAGTGAGTAGTAGTACATCCCTATCTTGTTATTATGTTGGCAGCTTTATGTCATGACTGCAGTCCGTGTCATTTCTGTTATGTTGGTATTCATTATTAGCTCACGTTTCATACAAGCGACGTTTTTCATTTTTATCTATGGGACTCCCGTCTCTTAATATTATATACTCTTTGTTTATTTAATAAAAGAAAAATTTGTTTTCTTATCGGTCACCACGCTCAAAAAGTGTAACTTGAATTAATATCAAAGAAAAAGAAATACTGCATAAATAAAATAAATAAATAATTATAATTGCATAAGTTGATACAAAATGCTATGCAATAGCTTTACCGCGGCAGTCCCCGAGTGCCACACGTCTTTTTTTTACTTTTTGGATTTCCCTACTGACATTCTTTTCAAAAATGCAATAAGTTTGGGATAGGATTCAATGTGCACGTTGTCTTTTTGCTTAATTCTGACTTTCAACATTGAGTAAATAATCCACATTGTAAATTGGCTTGCTTTGTTTGTGATATTTCTATGAAGTACGATAACAGTACAATCTCCGGAAAAGTGTTTACACCCTTTGTAAGTCTCCATTGCTTAAAAATATCATACATTTTTAGTTACTTTTCGCGAGACTTTTCAGGCAGGAAACTTTTTAACATGCCGCTTCAATTCTTTTTAAATAGCAGACTTTGTTAAATAGCAGACTTCGTCAGTGAACTCACTCATACTTATTTATTATTATTTTTATAATATCCAACGTGTATCGAACTTTGTAGCTAGCGTAACAGAATAAAGCAATAAAAATGTGAATCCTGCTATTTTTTAAAGATACGTTCTGAAACTGCACCCGCGTTATTCTGTAACAATTTAAAGATTGTTATAACTATAATTATTTATGTCGATACATGATGAACTTTGTTTTTTTTTCCTCAACATTTTCTTTATTTGATTATAAAAAATATATAATTCTAATACTTATTCAGAAAAAAATATAATAATTACATTTAAAACCGTAACAGATGATGTATCCGAACGTTTTATTGTTTAACCATCTCCACTGCAGAAGGTCTACTGCCTGATTCCTTGAGAACTATCAAGTTGGAACTGTTAAAGTTAACAGTGTTGGGGTCGCCGACGCTCTGACGCGTCCCTACATTTCTTCTCTGAAGTATACTTCACGACACTGCGGAGACTGCGCTGACATCCTGTCTTCGGAGCTGCCTTGACTCCTGTTCCTCGGAGCTGCCCTGTCCACTAGATTGCGGAGCTTTCCTGACGCGGAGCTGGGAGTTACCTTTCAAGTAATATAAATCTACCTCCTTCTTGCCTTGAGAGTGCGTGTTAGGTAGGTTTTTATAATTTTAATTCTAGATATTGTATTTTTTACCTTTTCATTAAATTGTTCAGTCTACTTTAACCTTTTTTATTTATTAGGAATAAGTAGACCTGACAGTTTTCCTTTTTGGGCCTACTAGGTATCGAATTTGAAACTCGATTCGATTCGACTTGTTTCTATCTCTCGCTTTTTCGTATCGAAGTGAAAGTGACAGAACATAGTGAAGTTCAAATCTTTGGAATTCTGAGAGTAGACCCAACACTGTTCTCGGCATTTAAAAATAATAATTAAAAAGTTACTTTGTCTCACGCTCGCAACAAAATCTAATTTTGCTCTCTGTCTTTAAACAGCAAAACCTGCTTGTTTGAGGTGCTGAGTATATAGTATGAAAATATATATATAACTTTTGTTTGGTGGTGAGCGTAGGGGTGCGCGTCGGAGTGTGCGTCCGAAAGTTTATCATCTTTGATTTTTGTACAGTCGTTGTTATTAAGGTAATTGATACCGTACGGAAATTAGTTGGTAATTAATCAATTTACTTAACATTTAATTTCCTTGACATTCATTTCACATTTTTTACATTGATTACGTCATGGAGCAAACCCATTATTTTACACAAAAATCAGAGACTATCCCTATAAAACCACAATTTGTGTCGAATTTACTAATTGATCCTTTAATGTGCACCTAGCTTCTGATGTTTCATAAGTGCCCATGTAGGTTTATGTGAAATAAAATATTTTAATTTAGATTTTTTTGAATAATGTATTATAAAAAGCCAAGAAAAGCGATAACCTTATCAAATAAAAGCATCATCAAAATCAGTTAATAATTGGCGAAGATATCGAAGCAAAAAAAAATAAAAAAATGGTCGAATTGATAACCCGCTCCCTCCTTTTTGAAGTCGGTTAAAAGTAATCAGAAATGGTGCCAAAATTAGTCTTATGTATATACGGGTATTGCTATTTGCAGACGATAGTAGGTAGAGATCTTGCTGTAGTGTAAACAACTCGGTAGTTACAGAACGGTGCCACCGGACAGACGTACCGTGTAACTTGGCATGGACAAACAGACAACATTACCAAGTGATTAAGCCAATCCAATCAGTCAGGCAAACACACTGGATTTAGATCAACTGACATGACGAGGAGATAACATAGTTTGAAAACTATAGATAATTCAGATAAGATACAGCCAAGTTTGCGATTAAATAATAATTATTTTTGCAGTACCTATTGCTACGATGCTACGTCGTCGTCGATGATTCCCAAACAGGTAATTGCTGTAAATCGTTGAGGAGTTCCCTCGACTGACTTTCGGCTCCATCATCAGCCGAAACCAGACCTTCATTAAATAGTATTGCTTTAAAATACTTAATGAAAAAACTTAACAAACGCTCTAGTCGCCACTACGATTTTCGAAGGTTCCCCTCGATTTCTCTGGGATGACATCATCAGATCCTGGTTTCCTTATCATGGTACCATCCTTGGGATATTTCATGAGGAATCATCAAAATCGGTTCATAAACGATGGAGTTATCCGTGAATACACATAAAACGTGAACGTAAATATATATACATATGGTCGAATTGAGAAACCTGTTCCTTTTTAACTGAATTCAAAAACCTGTTCCTTTTTAACCGACTTCAAAAAAGGAGGAGGTTTCTCAATTCGACCGTATATATATTATTTTTGTATGTGTGTTCGCGGATAACTTCGTCGTTTATGAACCGATTAAATATTATTATTTTTTTCTTTTTGAAGTCGGTTAAAAATACACGAAAACAAGCAAGTCTACGCTACCATATAGTATTATAATATATGTGTCGCGCAAGCTTTTGATAAAGTTTTGAATGAGGGTCTGGTATTTAAACTAAGACGCATGCTACCTCCAGAATTTGCAGACATTCTAAAAAAGTAACAGAATATTTCCAAAGGAATTCACGAAAAAGCCGACAGTCGAGTGGAGGATCCGGCGCTCGCATCGAGCGGCTCGGCTCGCTGCACTGACTACTGTAATGCGTTACAATAACTCGATACATTACAAACGAACGTTGTAAGTCAGTCTCCGCCTTAAGAAAGTGCTACGGAATTGTGTAAAAGTGCAAATTGACACTATTCTTTCTTACAATAAATAACATACCTAATCTATAACGTAAAATAAAAGTTAGAGCTTAATTGCTTATTAGTCTATTAAGTAGGCTAGATTGTAATACCTAAAAAATACGATTATGTGTCGTGCTGCATGGTTTCTGGCTCCGTCATATTAGAACCACGTGTTTTCTAGGTCTAACTGACTGATTTGATGAAATAAAATATTAAAAATGCGACTGGCATTCGCAGTAACAGCAGCACCTGTCCTGTAGCATCTTTAATGAAGAGTGGTATAATTACTCCGCCTAACCAGTCAGACAAATATAATTTAGGGGTCAAAGATGCTCCACAATTGTGGAAATTTAGGAACTTTACGAAGTTAATATAAATGCTGCATAACGAATTTGCCACATTTAAACTAAATAGTTATAGGTCGAAATCAAACTGGATGCCAAAAAAAGTTGTATACATTCGGGTTGGCCACCCTGTATTTCACAATGCCATGCAGACCGCCAAGCATCGAGCGTAGTGACCTGCCACGAGAATCAAGATTCCGTAGCGAATCATCGACTACGACGTAGCATCGTAGCAATAGGTATCTATTTTCGTGCATGCAGCCGGCGTTCATCAATTTATAAGACGTTGTCACGTCAAAAAAAAAAAAAAAACACTTCGAAGTTTTTGACGTGACAACGTCTAATAAATCGATGAACACCGGCTGCATGCACGAAAAAGGATGACTCATTGTCCTGTTACGCTCATTGTCTCGTTACGCTCATTGTCCCGTTACGCTCATTGTACGTTTGCGCCGCATCAATGTTTTGTTATGACGTTGTCACGTTAAACTATCGTCCGTATACCAACTTTACAGACAACCAATTTTTTTTTTCAATAATGTTAGTTATTCTGTGTGCCTGGTCTGTTGTAGCGTGTAGTGTAATCGAAACTTTGAGAGGAATGTTTCTGAAACCATAAATTCCAAGAAATGTAGACGTTAACTGACCCTTACCCCAAATTCATTAGATTAGACTTTTGTTGACTTTTTTGTGGGTTAATCTAAAGGGACGTGTCGTGGTCAATTTCAACCACTAATAGCAGAATATGTATGACTCTGATAGTGCATTACCTCATAAAGTATGCGAAAATATGGTGAAACACACGATGAAAAGCGATCGTATTTTAAACACGGAAGAAGTTGGAGATTCGGCGGATATTATTTTCATATAAAATTGCCAAGCCTGTATTATAATATAATTGTGTGAAAATATCTGGTAATTTTAGTTTGTAATAAAAAAATCTATACGCCACCCTATATAAATTCTCTGTACGTGTTTATTAACGGTCTGTTTCAAAATAATGTGACGAAAATGTTAACAAATGGATCAGAAAATATACCTGTGGCCAATTTGTAGTGCTACTTATTTTATTTGATTTGTTTATCTACTAAGGATGGGCCGAACGTAGTTTGAACCGAATACAAAATTCATCCAAACATTCGGTGAAAATAAAAAGTTCGACGATTTTCATCGCGCTGCACAGTTTTCTGGCACGAATATTTTTATTGAATCCTGGAAATTCCGTATATTTTGAGTGACATTAATCAGAGGCAGGAAATGTAGGTATACGAATAAAAACGTAACAGACTCGATCCTACTAGATAACGCAGAATCATTGGTTTTTCTACCCCTGACCTTGGTGAATTTTAAATAACAGTGTGTTTCATTTATCACTTTTATAAAAATTAAAACAATTGATTTTTGGTGATAATTATTTCGATGTTTAGATGTCAAAAGTCTCATAATGTTTAGTTTTATCTTATATAACAAACAATAAATAAATGCTTATGATTTTATTTTACTGGTTAAGAGTCTATACTACCTCAGCACCACCTCACTCTGTATCTCGCTCGCACACTATTGCTACCGGTCACGCGAGCAAGCAGGGGCGTTCCTTTCATTAAAGCCGAAAAGCCCGGCTTTCAATAAAAAGTGAGCCTATCAATAAAAAAACTACACCTGTAAACGAACTCAATGTCGCAAGAATTGATACGAATAACAACATTTAACTCTCCGCGTAGTACCGGCCACAAGAATAAAAACGTGGTACCGGCCGCGCGCTAGATACGTACCTACGATGCAACGTTGCCAGAGTTACATACTCAAGGAATAATATTTAAATTCCGCGCCTCTTTCATCACGCACCGTTGCCAAACTATCTCCGATGCCGCAGTTGCGATCTCGCTCTAACGGTATAGCGCTAAGCAGGAGGCGAGATCGTATCGATGAATGAAGTATAGCTTTCTCGCTCATACAAGGTGGCTTCATATCGGGCTTCTAACCTCTCATTATTTCGCAAAGAAATGTGTTAACGTCCTTGATATGATAGTATGTACTCATTTTGCAAATGTTCGAATTTTTAAGCCCGGCTTTTGACTTTTTATGAATGAAACGAATCGTAGTAGGAGGTGGTAGGATTGTAGATCCTGAGTATGTTGCGTTAGTCGCTGCGCAAAGCGTGAATTTGCATGATATAATTTCAAATTAATTGTTTTGAGCGGTTACTGGCGCCGTTTATGTTTTGATTTTTTTAAATGTTCTGTGAATTTAAGTGTTGTGATTAGTTTTTGCTGTAATTACCTTCTTTTTGAAGTGATGAAAAAGTTTCTTATCATTAAAATGAATTCGGAAACGCATGCAATTGTTCCTTGTGAAGGATTAAAGTGTATATTGGTGTGCAATCGTTACTCGGACAAAGGTACATAAATACTTTGAGTTTTACAGACAAATATAATCTCGCTAAATACATTATGCGTGTCGATCACAATCGCGCTGTTTTTCAAAGATTAGGTTGATGTGTGTCATTTAGCACTTTAAGAACTTCCTTTCCGAGGTCACAATGAGTTTAAAACCTCATTCAATAGGGACAATTTCTTAGGGCTTGTACCTTTGGGGTAAAATTTAGAATCGTGCGGCACTCGTAGGGGGAGGGGGTTGGGGGGGAGGAAAGGGGGGTCCCCTCGTGCCCCCTGGTACCACTCCCATTAAAAGGTAATGCACCATTCCTGAAAAAAACCGATAAATGCAACCTAACCTCAAAACACTATAGTCGCTTAAAAAGGCGTAATAGCCGTATTGTAATATGAATTAATACGACTCGAAGAGCTCTGTTGTGCCAATAATGTTAAGATGGCTCACCTATCATATTTTACACGATACTGATAACTTGTAAATAAAATAGTTGTGATTTTGTAAAGGATTACCAGTACTCTTCGTATTTAAAATTTACCTATATTTAAGCATAACATCACGTTTGTATTCCCCGGAGGGTTAAGCAGAGGTGTACCTACCTAGCTACACCCACATTTTTCCAGTCATGTTTTGTTGTTATTTCATATTTAAATATTTAGGTATCTATCTATACCTTACCTAGCAACTAATACCACTGATATTTGTTTCATCAAATTTGTTGTAAAACAAACATAGTGGTATTCGTTTTTGGTATTACTCGTAGAAAGGAATAAATCGCAATTACTTACAATTATGAAAAACGAATATTAGTCAGTTCTTTAACGACTAATATTCGCCACTTTGCCAGGCGATACGGTAGGATGTGTTTTTTTATCCAAAATATAATATATTGGCTTGCCCTAATTTTGACCCCTAGGAACGCCACTGCGAGCAAGCGAGACAGGGCGGCAGGGAAAAGGCTCCAAGGCGCCGATAGTTTAGGTAATTTCGTTTTACGGTGAAAATAATGGTCATTTAAAAAAAGTAAATAACATAAGACCTGCTTTATAGTTAGTTCAGTTAATATGCAAAGTTTAATTATCTAATTTGAAATATTTTTTGAATACCAGCGGTTTATTGTTCGGTTTGGAGATAACTTTGGATTTTTTTTCTATCGAGAAAATTTTATGGAATCGTGTTTTCGGCTAACATAGTACTTAACATTAATCCTGAACTTTACCATATATTTATTTCAAAATTAATGCTGCAGTATTTTCGACATAACGAAGGATCATGCTAACCCATTTGAGGTAGTATAGGCCCTTAAGTTTGATTATTTTAGTGATTTATTTTATATTATATTTTCTTGTATCGAATGTTTGGTATTAGAACAGAGTTTCGGACGAATGCCGACTTTCGGTTCAAACCGCCGAAGTTCGCTTTAATCGAATGTGAAACGAATTTCGGCCCATACGTATTATTTACCAAATCGAAATGTGTGTGTAGTATAGGTCACCTCTGCTTCAACCTTCGGGGATAACATGCGTATATGTTATGTTGTATTTGAATAAGTAAACCCGAAACTTTAATTTTTAAATCACCTTATAGATGTTTTTTACTTGACAATTGAGTATAATTTTATAACCTTAATATTCATCGATGTTGTTTCAATTACATTTTAACAATGTTGTTCAAACAATATTTGTTGTAATACGTAAACCTTCAAAATCCAGAAAAATGTGTTAGGTACCTACTTATTGCCTTTAGTAAGTGATTGCGTAAGAAGTTAAGCTGAAAAGGGTTTGTTTATAATACTTTCATCAGATAGTTTTGGAACAGATTATAGTTCTACTTCGACCTAAAGGTTATCACTCAATTTCTCCTAACGGTATAATATGATGTCAGAGGCGTCGATATTTCACCCGAAGGTGGCAGAAAATAAATTAATAACATCGAAGACCGACGGTAAAGGTCAGCAGTGCGTGGTTATATATGTATATACCAACCTGTTATTACATAATATGAAGTATTCATTTCATAGCAATCCTACGTTATGTGGAGGAGACGTAATTGTATGAAATGAAAATAAAAAAGCTGCGTTTTTGTGAAAAATATAGTGCATCTTGATTTATAACGTGTAGACTTTGTGAAAACCTTTGATTGCGTGTGGAAGCTGATTGCTGAACATCACTCAAGCATCAATCTATCCTTCACTTTTGTCTCAGACAGGCATCAGTCAGGCTTGCCGTAAATATTGGCGAAGGATTAAATTGCTGCGACAGTTTTTGAGGGACATAGTTTTTCTACAGAACATGTTAATTTTTTAATTGGATCATGGAATAATCACGGGGCTTATATTAGACAAGTCTTTGGGAGGACACAGTATGTAAGAACGGTAATGCTGATTGGTTTCCTAAGGTGATATCGGTGGGCTAATAATTTATTCAGGTTACGAACTGACGGCTGTCTACATGCTCGAATAAACTCAAAACAACAAAGTTAATAACAGTAACAACTAACTCGTTCAAATTGAATTCCAACAGCGTTATATCTTTATAAACAAAGCCGTGTTCTACCGGGGCAACAACAAAGCAACTGTAAAAAAACCAATTCTTCACGGAAGGTAACTCAATAAGTGCGTCGTCTGACAAACGAACGTAAAACAACTTGCCGACAATTCAATTATAAATAATCTAATATTTCTTTCATCCGGTACTGTATTGGAGGAGGATTTTACGTCGGAATCTCAGCGATTTTGTATTAGAGTTAGACTAGGGAGATTAAAAATGTACATTCAGCAATGTGGTATTGACATTTTCACGTCTGGCTAAGGATATACTTACGTTCCTTTGGTTGGCTAAGTGGCTAGAATATAATTTAAAAAGACACACAGGAATTTCAGAAAAGTTGTAGTAATTAGGAGGAGAGACATTTTATTCGCTACATGATAAAAGTGGCCCGTCTGCACCCACCTTTAAACAATATCACCCTGGACATTATTTGTTCCGGGGCAAACGAACAAAAACAGTCGCCGTATCTATTGCTTTAGCAAAAAGACAATATATATTCCGTCGTTGTATTTTAATTCAATCCTATGTTTTGTTAGGAAATTAGTTTTTCGTAGGGGCGATGTTTTGTTGTCGTGTTTAGTGGAATGGTGGCAGCTAGTGAACCGCGCTTTTTGTTTGCCTTCCGAATTTCCGATAAATTGGACGAGGTTCGGCGTTTGATAAATCTTGTTTTTATGACCTATTTGTTGTTGTATTTTCTTTGTAACGAATACGTTTTGTTTGGTGCTGACAGAATCAGTGTTTGAGCTTGTTGTGTATTAAGATAGCTGTGTATTGATACACAGCTATCTGAATTATTTATGTTGATTGATTGATTTCCTATGTATCGGGGCATCTCGGACATAACTAAATATCAATTTAAACTAAGCAAGATCGACTGAAAAGCCAAAAACAATAATTATTAGGTTCTTTAATTAAGTAAATATAGTACCTGCTTAGAAATCCTTTGTAAATACAGATAAGTAGCATATTATAAAGTTTGATTGTAGCACTACCCAACCCAAGGAAATGCGTCATTTGTAGAAAACTAATCATGTCGTTCAGAAATATTCTTTTTTAGGGTACCAAAATGGTAAAAAGGAACCCTTATGGTGTGACTCAGTCTGTCTGTCTGTCTGTCACAGCTGAATATCTCAAGAACTACTGATGCTATCAACTTGAAATTTAGAATAGTTTTAGATGACATTTGCCCAACTATTTTGCATATAAGAAAGAAACAAAAAAGTTTTATCTTTTTTTGCAACAGGGACTGAAAGGTGGTCTTAAAAAATCGAAATACGGCTACTAGGGCATGTGGGGTATCATATAAAAGAACGCTGTTTGCACATTCTCAAACATTTTTTACTTTTTTCTTTTGGCCGCTTTGTTTTCGACTTGATGAAATAATTTAGAATTTTGAAAAAATAATTTAGAGACTGCACATGGCTCCATCAACTCAGGTGTAGAAATAGCTCAGGAATTTGAAGACTTTTTTGGTAAGATTCCCATTAAAACTACGGAAACTTTAAATTCTTCACCCGTGCTCTCTGCTGCCTTACTTAGAAAGAATGTAAAGGCATTCCCGTTGGAGTTCAGGTTTCAGCATACAAACCCCCAGGCTGTTATAAAAGCTTTTAAAGATCTTAAAATTAAATCAACAGAAGATCTTTGGGGAATGTCTGTAAAAGTCTGTAGGTCTATCATCGAAACCATTGCGCCCTATTTAGCTTTCATATTTAACACCAGTGTAGACCAAGGAGTCTTTCCGGATCTCATGCAACACAGTAAAGTTGTCCCATTGTTCAAATCCGCTGATAATAAAGAACCTAACAATTACGAGTATAGGACTGTGTTAATTCTTCCAGTTCTCAGCAAGGTGTTTGAAAAGTTGATGCTCAATCAAATGTTACGTCACTTTAATAAAAATTCCATCTTTCATGAACAACAGTATGGTTTCAGCGCTTGGAAAGAAGCAAAAGATGCCATTGGAATCTTTTGCGACCTCTCTAAGGCGTTCGATTGCGTAAACCATGAGACACTTCTGCTGAAACTGGAGCACTATGGGATTAAGAATACAGCTCTTGACTTACTAAGATCATACCTGATGGATAGGAAGGTTAAAGTTCAGGTACACGGCATAAAATCATTAGGGTCTGAAATAAAAATGTGCGTTCCTCAAGGTTCGATATTGGGTCCATTCCTCTTTTTAGTTTATATAAACGGTTTACCCCAATTACTTCAAAATCAACCGAAGGTGGTGTTATTTGCTGATGACACATCATTGATTTTTTAAATAGATCGACGGTCACTAAAACTTGACGATGTGAATAACTCTATCCTTCAGGTCCAAGATTGGTTTACGGTAAATAATTTGGTATTTAATAAAAAAAATAAAAAAACATGCATTCGATTTAAATTACCTAATGCTAGAAGTAGCGAATGTGACGTGTTGAATGGAGAAACACTGGAATTTATTAATCAAACGGTTTTCCTAGGAATCACGCTAGATGAGAAATTACAATGGGGACCTCATATAACATCTCTTACGGGGCGGCTAAGCTCGGCCGCTTATGCTGTTCGAAAGATAAGACAGTTAACAGATATAGAAACTGTGCGTTTGGTTTATTTTAGCTACTTCCACAGCATTATGTCGTATGGCATGTTACTGTGGGGTCGGGCTGCTGACATTGAATCCATTTTTATTTTGCAAAAGAGAGCTGTCAGAGCCATTTATAATCTACGTCGCCGCGAATCTCTTAGGGAACAATTTAAAAGGATTAATATTATGACGGTACCTTGCCAATTCATTTATGAAAATATTATGTATGTAAGGAAAAATCTACATCTTTTTAATAAAATCAGTGATAGACATAATTTTAATACTAGAAATAAAGATAAAATAGATCAACCATTTTTCAGATTATCTAAAGTACGTACATCTTTTATGGGGTACTGTGTTAAATGTTACAATAAAATACCTTCTGATATATTACAATTAAATGAAAGAAAATTTAAAACATATATTAAAAGCACACTTTGTAAACTAGCATATTACAAATTAGAGGATTATATCCAAGATAAGAATGCTTGGAAACACGCTGGTCCTGCTCCATAGGACAATTTATTTAGAGTCTAGACAAAATCAAATTGGTTGCTAATTTAAATGTATAATTTATAATTTTTATGACATTATTTTTTTTTGTGTTAATATACTTTAACTCATACACTGACATAGGTTATTAAATGTTAAATTTTTTGGGAAATCATCGACTTTTACAATGTTTGTAAGTATGTGAGCACCATGTATTTAACGCATAATTAATTTGTCTGTCATTGCTTCACTTTTCATTTCTTTTACCCATTGTGGTATAGTAATTATATTCTGGGTAAGTGCATCGTCTTCACATATAATTATTAATAAATGTATACAAAATATTGTTAACATTTAAAAAGAGTAAGTATGGAGTTTCTTGCCCATACTTCTCCATACGTAACTACCTTTTGGAAGGGGCAACTAGAATCAATTAATTATAGTTGTAAATGTTGACGTTCAAAAGCGCCTTTTACTCGTATGTGCCTATTTGAAATAAATGATTTGACTTTTTTTTTGTTGAAAAATGTAAGAAAAAATACCGTTCCCCCTTACTTACTTATCTCCGAAGTTTGTAAAGAGAAAATTCTGAAATTATTCTAACTTAGCATTCTAGCTTATGTAATGATTGCAGGAAAAATAAAACTATGTCTCTAAATAGCAAATTTTTTCAGAAATCAACAAAAAATACTATAATAATTAGTTCCTTTATCTATCAAGAGATGGCGATGACCTAAAACTGCAATATTCTACACAGCAGTGTTAAATTTCTGTCTCTCTCTCTCTTTTTCTCTTTCTGTGTTTTTTTCTCTATTTTTCTTTTCTTCTTTTTTTCTTCTTTTCCTCGTTGATGAAAATTTATAAATATTTCACGCTTCACAACCAAAATGTCCTCCTTCCTACATATTAGCAGGTAGCAGTTGCTTTGGGCATGGGGTCTCAACTCGAACAAATTATAATTAGTCTTGAAAAAAAATCACAGATGGCAGCATAGGTAACAATTATGAAATTAACTATCAATAGAAAGCGTTATAGGTAGGGCCAATTTTGGCTGAAGTAACATTAGTAAAAATCAAAACTTTTTAGCTGTGTCAAATTTATTAACGATTACCCTACACTTTTAGAATATTTTTGTATTTTGTAATTCTTTTGCCAAAACTGTACGTTTACCCAATATTGTTTTTAAATTCGTTTAATATTTCTCATGTAAGTGAAATTTAGAAATAAAGACATCTCAAACCCGAAAACTTCCTTGTTTAATGTTGATTTATCTATTTACACTCATAAATCACGAGAATGACACCTAGTATCTGGGCCTACTCTTAGATGGCATTGTAAAACTACAATATCTGGCTATAATAATAATAATATATATATTTCAGCCAATGGCTTAATTGCCAAGAGCCTCGACCAACACATAAAGAGCCTCTCGTTGGGCAGCTGGATCAAGAGCTTGATTCAGAAAGCGGTACTTCTGGACACGGCTCGCATTGTTAGGAGGTTCCTCTCTCTGGAGCCCTGACCGCCGGTAGCTTGGACCCTGTTCCTGATACCGGTGGGCTACTATTTTTTATATTTTTAAATGTTTTTATATTTTAATATTTAAAAATATATATGTACATTTATTTGAATAAAGGAAATAATAATAATAATAAAACTTAATTTCAGACCATAATTTTGTCCATAATTTTGTTAGTATTTTGGTGTTAGTAACAATAGTGCTTATGTAACTAAGTTAGTATTGTTAGTTTTCATACATTAATTTATTTTTTGACCTATGACCGTCCCTACCCAGTGTTCCTGAAAGGGACAGTCCGCTCTGGCCATTAGTGAGTCGCTATAGCCAGCTCAATAGCCTGCCTTAGGGAGGTGTCATTTCTTTGTATGTGATTGGGTATCAAGTTTGGGAAGCACAGTTGTAGTTTTTTTGGGCTGGTACGGAACCCTCGCCTCGGTGCGCGAGTTCGACTCGCTCCTTGACCGGTTTTTTTATTTTTCTTGTACCTATAAAGTGGTTCAATCTTAATGGCTTCAAAAATTATTAGAAAAAATACACACTACTTGTTGTATTTATAAAACCCACAATTATTATATTATTCCCTTTCAATTAAACTTTCAAAAACAAAAGCCACTAGTTCTTAGCCTTCATACTAATTACGGTCACGTCGGTTGATGTAGGAACCTCAGCACCTCGCGAAGTTTACAGGTAGAACCATCATAATTATAAATGACCAAAGCTGTTAACGTAACATCCTAAGAACTCGCGTAAACTGGTGTTTGGAGGAAGCACTTAAGTGTGGAAGGTCAGTCAAGACGGATTATTCAATGTAAATCTTAGGCCTCTGTTAATAAACCAAGGTCAAAGTGGCGTCCTAGACTAGAGACTAGAGCTGTCAGCAACACAGTACTTAATGCCCAATTTCTTTAAAGCTAGGTGTTCAATTTCGAGGCAAATGTCTGTAGCTGACTTATTTGTATGGCAGTCAGTTTTCTGCTAAAATGATCTCATAAAACTTATTTTAAAATCGAGGCACGCAATCCTGCCTATTGGAATTGTAAGAATTTGTTCTACGTGTTATTCGGTTTTCCATTAGTACTTTCTCAATAGTAGCCTGGAGTCAGAATGTGTGCTAAGCTAATGGCAATCGCTGGCGGTCGCTCTTTACTCCATGAGACTTATAGACAACTTTCTAAATTTGGCACTACCACTGGTAGTAAAATAATTTGTTATCTTTCTATTTTTGTGTATATGTACAATAACATATTATTTTACATATACACAAAAATAGAAAGATAACAAATTATTTTCTACTTAACATCATGTTCTTCTCCATTTAACTAAAATCATGTTCGATCGAATCTCGGAAACAACATTCAATCACCACCGTCTCGACGACTCAGTCAGTTACATACTGCATCATTTTCCATGCAAACAATCGTACGACAATCGCCCGCGACGTATTCTTGTGCAAACACACGCCGGCTGTGTAGACGAGCGACTGTTTGTTGCGCACTCCGATGAACCGGAAAGTTTGTAGTCTCTACGATTTATATTGACTAGAGATAGAACTGTTAGGCGTGTTGTCCCTCGTTTTAAGTGAATGTTTGTGTTTAGAGTATTGGGCAAGGGAAGGTGTAGATAAGTAGAAAACGCTAGCATGGTTGTTTGTCCCCGACGAAGAATATAGCTCTTTACCCATTTGCAGGTGATTATGTAAAACCATTGCTAGGGCTCAGAATAATATTAGGATAATAGCAACAGTTTTAATTAATGTCTGGCAATTATTTGTCTATTCGATCCTCAAAATAGCTCACAAACAAAAAACAAAATACGTATCAGTAAAACGAGGATAAATCAAATAAAATTAAGTTATTTCTTCCACAAAACCAATATGGAGAAACATTTAATCATATTTCGTACTTATGTTCGGGGATGTGTAATATCTTCGTGGCTACTCGTGCGTTATAACAAGTACCCTCAAAATGATGCGATCGCTTGCCAAACCAATATCTCAATTACGTTTTCTAAATTGTATGGCCTCTTGAACTGCGCGACTCCCAAACTTTTCTGGTGTAATGGTAACTAGAGCCGAGGTATGGAGTTTCCAAAATAATGTTTGGACTTTTTATGGGTTTTCGTTTTTATGGGAGATTAATAACAGTGTACGTGGGAGGTTTCAAGGTAAATGGATTCTGAGGAAATTTTATGAAAGTTAAGTACTTATAAAACTTCTCTTTTGACTTCCGCAATGATTTTTTTTAGTAAAACTAATTAGTCATAATCAGTTTTTATACAAGTGAAAATGCAATTCGCGCTGTCGTTAAAACTGAAAAGAAAACTGTCCTAATAACTAAGTAATTAAGACAGTTTTCTTGTATGTAGCAACAGCATAAAATGGCAAAATTCCTGATAAAGTAATTACATAATAATTTTTATTAAAAAGAAACAAACACAGAACCGAATACTCTATACACATCACCAATTTGCCGACATGTATCCAAGATACTGTCAATGTAATCGTCGGCTGAGCAACTTCCCAGTCCCGCACTCCCCCGGGACTGCGCCGGGACTCCACCGGGATCCCGGGGTCTCAATTGGGTCAAGACGTCCTAGAGACAGTATCTCGTTAATCGTATTCATCTGTAAGCGTTTAGGGACATTTTCCGGGAACTGATTTGATGTCTTGGTTCGGGACAGCTCTATAACATTATAAATTGGGGTCGGAGAAATATTGTGCGGAAATACTTGACCTGTAGTGTTGTTGATGTTCACTAACGTGTTGGTAGTTACTACATACTAACATTATAAGTGTGGTTGTATGTTTGGATGTTTGTTACTAAATCACGCAAAAACGACTGAACAGATTTGGATGAAATTTGGCACAGATAGTTTAAAACCTGGGTTAATACAGGATGCTTCTTATCCCGGCAGTACGTTCCTGTGGAATAATTTCCGACCTCCACGCGGGCGAAGCTAGTGTTTTTATAAATATTTAGAATATTTTTATGTCGAACTATGCAACTGCATTTCCTATGCTTGCGATAGGTTTTTTTTAACGACACGTTCGTGTCGAAAATACTGGTTGAGTTTTTTTTAGAAACGAGTAGGTATTCACATTTTTATAGTTCCTAGAACAAAACAAAAACCTGCCAAGTGCATGTCGGACCATGCACAATAAAGGGTTCCGTAGTTAGAATGAATTTATTCCAAGAACAAACTTCATTGTAGTTGAAAAACATTGTCTCCCATATATTCCAACTGTTAATGTAAGTTTGTACCTAATATTAAGAGATTTACGGTGTTATATTAAGACCATAGATTTATTATGGGTTTTCCTATAAGCATAGAACTATTTACTGTATAAAAAAAAATTGGCTCAATAGGTTCGAAGATCAGGGGGAATGGTAAATATTATCTATTTTCTTGAATATACTTAAAATTATTAAAAAAATTAATAATAATTGAGATGCTCACAAATGGTAAAACCCTTTCATTCGATATATCACACGGTAGAGATTAAGAACTTTTTTTAAATTTCTTTTTTACCTCCCAAATGTGACCCCTAAATTCATTATTTACATTACACATCCGTGTTTGGGTCACAGAAATTCATATGTGTACCAAATTTCAACTTAATCAGTTTAATAGATTAGGAACAAATTGGCTGTGACAGACCAACAGATAGACAGACAGTCACACGCATGAGTGATCCTTTATGGATTCAGATTTTTCATTCGACCGAACGGAACACTGAAAAAAAAAATTATATATGAACGTATCAATTTTATGAAATACCTATTTCCATATAAAGTATGTCTGACCTTTCAGTCGACATTTACTAACTTTGGCTATTGACTGCACGACCTTTTCACGAAATTTCGGCTTTATGCTTCACTGGGCTCCAGGCCGTAATAAGGTAAGTATAACAAAATACCCTCGAAATTAAATTCGAAAACTGCTTTTAACAACTGTCGAAAGTCGGGAACACCAGGCGTTGGAACTTGTCTAGTTCAAAGCGTTTCTATTGAATAAACAGCGGTTTTCAACTATCCAACTATGTCTGTAAATTAGTGTCTATGGATTTAATTGGCGACACCGAGGGGGAGGCGAGGGGGAGGAGCGTGTGTCGTGCGAACTAAGCTGGGCTGTTGCCCGGGACACCGCACGACGGCCGTTCTCAATTAATTTCAACACAACTTGCCGGGTTTGACTCCCAGCTGAAGCACGTGCCAGTGGTTCAGAAAGTTTCAATTGTTTGCCGGTGGATGGTCAAGTGACGTAAATTTTCAGGGATAAATGTATGCCTGGACTTTAAAGCATATTTTTATTAACTTTTCTTTTGAATAAAATCTGACAACACGCTAAAAATCTGTGGTATTATGAAGACTGCTACTGCAATTCGACTAATCTCAACCTGCTAAGATGGAACTTGTTCGAGTTGCATTCATACGCATCGGATTTAGTTGTTTCAAGCTACAACTAAGTACTAAGTAGAAGAGTGATGCTCTAGCACAGTTGTGTTGCAATTTAATCCTCAATTTCGAGGCATGTTAAGTGGTGGTGTCTTTCGGAGGCTGTAGCATAAAGTTTGAGAAGTCATGGCTTGCTGAAGAGCGCTGCAACTTTGCATGTTAATTTGTTATTAGTTGTTTATTGAGGCGCCAGACAGCCAGAGTTGCCACATAGTGGAGCGAAGATGGCGCCACTATGTTAATGCGCAGTATGTGTTATTATTCATTGGGTTGTTAAAAATTGCCGTGTCTTCTAGTTAGGGGCGCCATTTCTAAATTGGTTTTACTTTATTCAAGCTTGTGAGCTTTTCATCTGGTTGTCGGATTAAGGAGTGGCTCCTTAATACATCATTTTAATTTGAGTAGAAGAAAAGTTTTGAAGTTTTCAATGCTATTGGTATTTTAAAACTCATGTACTTATCTACTTCTTTCTAAATAGTTCTTAACGTTTATTGGTTATTGGTAACTTAATTAACATTTCGATATAGGATATGAATTGAAGAAAAAAAAAAAAAAAACAAACAAACATTTTGTACAGCCAAATTGTTATTCCGAAGTCGTGCACAAATAAAAACGTGGACTTTTGGAATGATATTAATAATGGCATTTTCGTCAATCGCGGAGAAGCCCCTAATGGATAGCGGAGCAGCTCATGAATATTTATACCTCGGCGTGATGCGACGGCGAGGGCTTCCAGCTAGGTACACTCTGGGTCGACTTCCATCAGGTGAAGGTTGGGAACAACAAGTCATATTTTCGTTAAGAATTGATATATTCGCTTCTCAATTTTTGATTTGTTGCTGTACCTCACTTTGGTAAAAAATAATCCATACAAATATTAAAAATGCGCAAGTAAATCTGTATGTCTACCTGTAACCTTTTCACGTCTTATCAGCTAAACGGCTTTCGATGAGGCATGCATGACCTGGGTTAGGACAAGGGATCATGTTCATCCCGGTAATACGTATCCATGGAATACTTTCCGACCTGTACGCGAGCGAAGTGGCGGGTATAAGTTAGTTTAAGTATAAAACTAAATGAATTTCAATTTATATCCAGGAAAAAGTTTTGCGAAATTGGCTTGTCTTTAAGAAGGTTCATTTGGATTGAATTAATAATTCATTGAAAACAGACTAGGTAATTTAAGCAGTCAAAAATGTCCAAGATTGCCTTTTCCCTCCCGAATTCTCCAAATTTGTGTTACAATATTTTTTTGACACTGCAAAAAAAAATTACACAGAAACACTAGAAATCTTACGGGAAAACAAGAAACAAATGCACCCAAGCAGCAGTTATTGAACCTTCTTTTGGTTGCATGGAAAACTTGAGACCTGTGCATATGACATTGAGGATGCTTTGAAATCTGGCCGGACCCCACTTTGGTAACGCACTTAAGCACAAGCTTCGACTCGCAATAAATTTACAATATTTGCCCACTCAGTCCCTTAGTGACCTCAACTAATAATCGAATTTGAGATAACTAAAAATAAGTCAATGGCTGTGTAATCAAGATTGTACGATAAAATTTACCGTTTGTGAGTTCGTAGCTATTAGTCATCGAATTTTCAACAATAAACACGCGATTGAACATCAGAATCTGTTTTACCATCAGAATGCTCCATGCATGATAAAGTGAAACATTCAAAACGAAATGAAAACCAGGAATTTATAATCAATGACCACTTCATATTCAAATTTCGCGTTTGAAACCGTTGATTTTAGATCACATCCATCCATATTTATGGAGCATCCAAACTTTTTATCTAAAATATGGCTTATGAAAAACAAAATGGAGGTAGAAAAAGGTGATGGATACGTATGTCCGTCTGACAGGGATATGAAAAGCTTATCTATTACAATTTATCTGTCGCGTCCGGCGCGGGTAATGGGTTCGATGCCGAGTCGTGCGACAGTCGCCATGCTGCCAAGATCGATGTGTGTTTGCTGTCAATGTGGCGGTGGAGTGAGCGATGAGATGAGGCGTTTTTAATTAATAGGTTCCCACTTTGTTGATTGATAGCCTGATGCAGATGACGTTACCTCGGTTTTTAAGCGAAACATTTTGAGGCAGAGTTTAAAAGAAGATAGCAGGCGATGTTACGACTTCAGTTATAACGTAGTTAAGCGGTCCTTTTCCCCGCGATCGCCTCATCTGTAGCTAATATTAGAACGCTCGTGGAGGCAACCTCATCCTAAGCCTCAATAGCCTAGCATTACCCAAAATTGTTGGTGTTGGCTTCCACTCTACCAAGGCAGAATATCAATATTTAACAAGTCACGATTTAATTCTAATTTTATTTAACCTGCCATATAAAAAAAAAACAGATCCTCTCTACTCCAAAGCATAAAGGAAGAATAAATAAAGAATATCCGCCCATCGCATCGTTCACCACAACATTACCACGTTTATCTAAAAGAAAAAAGGAAAAGAAAAATCTTTTATTTCAACATAAAAAATTACAATATGGAGGTGTGTATGTTTATCTATGAACCGCTTCAGATCATACCTTACTCGGCTAGTCGATGCACACTGTATTGCACTTCACGGAATATTTGCCATCAAATGGTTATTGTCAAATCGTCTTTCTGTAGAATAACCACAGAATTATATGGTTGTCCGGTCACAGCGCACTACATCATGTTGTCGTTTAGCTTTGGGTTAGGTGGTACGTATAGAGGTGTGTATGATCTGTTCCAAAAGTATTTAATGAAAATGTAAATGAATGGCTCAGTAAACGTACCTTTGGTTTCCATTTTGACGGGCCACTTAATTTAGAGCTTTAATTTGATACTTTGAATACTTAAACCCGGAATTCTAATTTTAAATCACCCTAAAGATGTTTTTCATTTGGCAATTGAGGTTAATTTTATATCCTCAATTTTCGTCGATCAGTTTTTATGGTTCCGTACCTCACAAGGAAAAAACGGAACCCTTATAGGATCACTCGTGTGTCTGTTTGTATGTCTGTCTGTCCGTCTGTCACAGCAAATTTTCTCCGATTCTACTCAACTCAACTCAAAGCATTGTACTGGACTGACATAGTTAAAATTTGTTACACATATTAATTTTATGACACAAACACGGACGTGTCACGTACATAAATGAAATTCAATTATGGGAGTCACTTTTGAAGGGGCGTACTAGAAAATTAAAAAAAAAAAGTTTTGCCAAATTTACCGCGTGACATATCAAACGAAAGGACTTATTGTAAATCTCTCAATATTGTGCATACAAAATTATATTTACAGTTGGAATGTATGAGAGAACTTGTTTTTCAACTACAATGTTAAGTTTGTTTTTAGCACAAATTCGTCCCAACTTCGGAACCGTTCATTGTGAGTAGTCCAACACGCACTTGGCCGGTTTTTCAATTACAAGTTCATAATGTTATTCAAAAAATATGACTGATGGAAAAAGTGGTGAGATAATTATAAAGTTGAAACTTGCTTTATACAGACCAATGTTTTACTAATTCCTTTTAGTGAGTGATTGCATAAGAATTTAACCTGAACGGGGTTTGTTTACTTACATTTTTATCTGATACTTTTGGACCAGACTATAGGTGTAGTAACACCCACATTACAATTTATTTTGACGTGAAACATCTTTCATTTCGGTTAGTAGGACCAGTGTCGGATTAAGCAAGCGCGGGGCCCGTAGCAAAAAAATCAAGCCACGTTCATTTGCCATATATAAGTTATAGTTTTGTTGGTTTTTAATAGTACAGTAGATTACTATAGGCCCTGTTGGGCTCTGACAAGTACAAAAAGCCAGAGATGAAATTGCCCCGACAATTTATTTTAGACTGTGGAATTTTATATCTGGTCTGACAAGCACTTTACCACCTAGCGTAATACATATTTTTTATAGCAAATTGAATGTTTTTTAAAAAAGGGCTCTTATATTTTTTCGATAAGTTTATTTTTTCAAAAGTTATTCGTGGTTAAAGTTGGACATACCTTAATTGACAGTTTTTCTTCTATCACGGCATAATTATTATTGTTTAGATAAAACAAAACAATCTCCGGGTTTGAATACGCGGGGCCCCTTTTGCGCGGGGCTCGTAGCATTTGCTACTCTTGCTACATAGTTAATCCGGCACTGGTAGGACCCCACTTTGTTTCTTTCATTTCGTCTTTCGTAATTTCGTCTTGAATAAATGAATATTAATAATTTCGCCAGTTAAATGTCTGAATGATTGACAATGAGACATCTGCAGTGTGTTCAACTGTTACTCTCCACTCTTAGGTCGTGTCGTGTATTTAATTGTGGCCATCACCTCGAGTTAAAAAAAAATGGCCTCATATGGTGCACCGCCCTTAACGCCGGAACTAAGCATTCGACTTTTGCGGTTTAGCTAGAGACGTGTTGGCCCCCCGGAGATCGCGCAAATATCATTATAATTAACTGTGCCTTATTAGTCAAACCTTGATAAGATTTATTGCATTCTCAAGGACTCTGCTTTTACTCGTTGAGACCGTAGCACCAGATGCGTTTGAAAATTAGTATTTTTTGTTTAAATCGCTTTCGCTTATCACTATAACAGTAGTTCTATTACCAGCTTTGATTACTACACCGACTTTAATCCAACAAATGAAGTATAGCTGCAGAAAGCACCACACAGTTTTTCACGATTCTTTACCATTAAAACAGAATGCTTTAAATTACCTGAAACTAACTAAGGGGTTAGCGTGACGCAGCCCTAGCCGCCATTATACTTACCATTTTAATTACCTACTGTTTGCATTCAACTATTTAAAAAACAGTTACTATTGCTACACCTGCTTTTGAAAATGAACTTTAGTTTTAAGATAGTAAAGTTTATTTTCGATTGTTCAGTCCCGCACAATATTTATTTGTTTTAATAAGCTAGTAAAACCCGCGGCTTTGCGTGAACGCTATATAAAAGAGAATTTCATGTGATACGCACGATCGCCCAACACGCCTCATTTGAATTAAAATAGCATCGGAACTAACCGACACGCACTCATTGTTTATATTGTTGTAATTTAATTAAATAACAACAGCCAATGTGATAATGACAGCACATTCATTAGTAAGTGTACTTTATAATGAGTGCATTGTTCAATTCGGAATTGTTGTGCTTGTGAATTTTCTAAAGTATCCCTTCCTCCCTTCTTCCTTTTTTTTAAAGTGTTCCTTATGTCTAGATCATAAATTAGGTAAACTATGTATGTTTGGCTAAACCACTTTGCAGGTAATTAGGGTCTATTTGCTCTATGTAATCAATTCTCCACACTTGGCAAGTGCGTTGGTGACAAAGCATTATATTACTATTAAAGTAGGTAGCTATAATTACTCGTAAATGGTTTAAACGTACTAAGTTAAAATAAATCCATACTATCCATACTAATATTATAAATGTGAAAGTAACTCTGTCGGTCTGCCTGTTAAGTTTTCACGCCTAAACTGCTAAACCGATCGCCATAAAATTTGGCAGAGATATAGCATAGAATATGGAGAAGGACATAGGCTACTTTTTACGCGATAACCGACACCCACGCTTGCGGAGCCGCGTGCAAAAGCTAGTAAATAATAGGTACATAATACCATAAGTATTAGTAATATAAAAACATGTAAGTACTTAGTACCTATATAGAATATGGAAGAAGAACCTTCAACCATCAAACAGAAACCAAATTAAAAACGTCTTCACCCTTCCTGAGCAGTATAAGCACAGCTATCATCACCAATACCGCCCCTCATGTAGCTCGTCGTGTGAGGTGGCCACGGTGGCATGATTGATTTACAAATAAATGTATTATTAATCAGCACTTGGGCTGCGGTCGACGCCGCGTTACATCGATGGCAGGCTCCCCTGGGGAGGCTCATTTGATTGTGCGATGATGAATAAGCATGCAATAATTAGATAGGAATTTATACCAAAACTCTCGACATTGCACTTACCATTGTTTCACTCTGCATCATCCAATTAATTCCAGCCCTTGTGTGTTTATAGGATAAATAGGTAAACATGATATTATTTAAACGGGAACGAAAAACGGTTTCGTAAAAGTTTTATGTATCGTTTAATACAAGATTAGCTCGTGGCTAAATAATAACAGCCGCATGGAACGATGTAAGGCTAAGCTACACTTGCCGAGGTAGATCAATGGATGGGTGACCGCCCATTAGATATCGAGACCCCTCAGTCCCTCGGAAAGCACGTTAAGCTGTTGGTCCCAGTTGTCATTCAGCCCGCAAGTCTGACAACCGGTCTTACCAAGGGGTATCGTACTACCCAGTAATTGGGTTGTGGAGGTCAGATAGGCAGTCGATCCATGTAAAATACTGATATTCAGCTTCATCTGGTTAGACTGGAAGCCCACACAAAATAGTTGGGAAAAACTATACAGAATGTATGGGAGAACATGTTTTTCAAATCCAATATTAAGTTTGTTCTTGGGATAAATTCATCCCAACTACAGAACCCTTCTTTGTGCGCGGGCTGACACGCACTTTATTTTTTTTATATTATTCATAGACTCGCTCACTGGTTCAGAAAATTTATTATAAAAAAACCGGTCAAGAGCGAGTCGGACTCGCACATCGAGGGTCCCGTACCATCAAAAATCAGCAAATAATTACATTAGTTCCATTATCGGTCAAGAGATGACGCTGACCTAAAACTGCAATGTTAGAAAAAGTGTGCTATTTAGTCATCGTTTTATTTTTCCTGCAATCTTTACATAAACTTCTATCACATAGAATAATTTCAGATTTTTCTCTATGCAAACTTTGGAGATAAGAGGGGGACGGTATTTTTTTTCGTCAAAAGTAGAAAACTATGCGGCCTAAAAAAATAAGAAAAATATTTGAGAATGTGCAAATACTCGTAGAGCTCTTTCATATGATACCCCACATGCCCTAGCCCTATCTCAAGAACTACTAATGCTATCAACTTGAAATTTGAAATAGTTTTAGATGACGTTAGTCAACTATTTTGCAAAAAAGAAAGATTTTTTTTTTTTGCTACAGTGACTGAACGGGTTTCTTAAAAATTTGAAGTCTCTTCGAATTTTTAAGAAACCCGTTCTGTTCTAAATTTCAAGTTGATAGCATTAGTAGTTCTTGAGATAATTATCCAGCTGTGACAGACGGGACAGACACCATCGGTCGCACCATAAGGGTTCCTTTTTATCATTTTGGTACGGAACCCTAATGATATTTGGTTTCTGCGTGATTTTTCCAAAATAATGTAAATGTATAAATGATTAAATATTGTGCAAAACATTTGTAAAGAGAAGTATTTGCCAAATAAATGTTTGTACAGCGAGTGTTTAGAGAATAAAAAAATTGCGGAATAAGGTGTTTGTGTAATAAATAGTTTAAGAAACGTTGGTTGTACCCTTAGATATAATAAATAAGGAGATATGCCCGGCAGCTAAAAATGTAAGAAACCCCATGTCTCCAGTCTGTCCCTTCCACTCGCCACAACTACACTCATGAAGTTCAGTAAAAGCAATAGATACGAAGTCGCGCACACACTCGCAATTCATAAATCGTATCTTACTACACAATCAATTATAAACCTTATCGCATCAAACACAACGCGCATTTACCAAGCACCGTACAACTCACTCACACGAAAACATCGGACTCTATCGTTGTGCTGTGCAAAAGCCATTTATTTTGCATATACGCTAATGATTGACTAAATCGAAAAGTTATCGATTCTTCCATTTATTATTGAATTAAAAAAATTGTGGGGGACCTGAAATAAATAAATAATAAACGGTATACAAATAATGTGTATCTTGTTTATGTTAATTTTTTACGCCATAAATTGGCAAAACATAGTGCACATATTTTAGACAATACGAGTATATTATCTGTAACCATACCTATGTTTAACAAAATAAATGATTGATTGATTGAATAATATAATATAAATAAACAATATTTTGCTAAAAACAAAATATTATTAAGTAAATAAAATAAATAAACAATAAATGAGAAAATACAGATGTGTAATAAACATTATCTCACTTAAGTCTTCCAACCGGGTTAAAACGGTTGACAAATTCAAGAATAAACTATATTCGCAATATATTCATTAGACAATCGACACTATTGTCGATAGCCTACGTTAGTAGATCTGCACAAGCACATCATTAGCTCGCGGCAAATCACAGCGGCCGTACTACGCGATGAACCGCATACACAAAATATCGTTTTGTGATTATTACATTGCGTTGTCCAGTCACTTAGCGTCATACTTACGTAGTGGTTAAGAAGCAATGTATTTATTGCAAAAACAATACAGTCGCTGTTATGTATGAAAACAAAAATAACGTAGTAAAAGCAAGAAATATTTTACTACTTGTTGTTTTTCATGATTTTAAAGACAAATATAGTTAAATACTTGTACTAACTTATGGTAAGTGATTCCATGATGTACAAACATTTAGTTTTGGCTTCGGTTTTTGCAAGAAATCACTGAACAACACGGCATTCTTATAATTTGTCACGATCGCGGTCAAAAGCGCACTAGTTCGCGGAGACCGCCATTTGCCTATTTTGCGAGCATTTCGATCATTGCGAGCGGACACAGACACGCCCCCTTGCCACTTCTCCTGTTTTTTATATTTCTATGGTTGTACCTAAACACGCATATTACAAATTAGAGGATTATATCCAAGATAAGAATGCTTGGAAACATGCTGGTCCTGCTCCATAGGACAATTATTTAGAGTCTAGACAAAATCAAACTGGTTGCTAACTTAACTGTCATAATTTTTATGATATTAATTTTATTTTCTGTGATTAATATTTTAACTCACACACTGACTTATTATATGTTGTTTTTATTTTTTTGGGAAATCATATACAATGTTTGTAAATATGTGAGCACCATGTACCTATCGCATTTATTAATTTTTCTGTTATTACTTCACTTTTCATTCTTTTTACCAATTGTGGTAAGTAATTTTTTTTATATTTTTTATTTTTTTATTCTAGGTACATAGTCTTCACCTATAAATATTAATTAATGTATACAAACTATTGTTAACATTTTAAAAGAGTAAGTATGGAGTTTCTTGCCCATTCTTCTCCATACATAACTACATTTTGGAAGGCGCAACTAGAATCAATTAACTATTCATGTAATTTTTGACGTTCAAAAGTGCATCTTCGTGCCTATTTGAAATAAATTATTTGACTTTGACTTTGACTTTGACTTAAACTAAACATTTGTCAACGGTGTTTTGGTGAAACATTAGTGAACCCAATAAATTTAAATGTATTTATAATATTTTTTTTAAGTAACAACTTATTTAGGTACCTCCATTTTGTAAAGTCGCAAAGGAGATGGATAAACTGTGGCCCGCACAGACAAAGACTTAATAATATTTAAAAAAAAACGACTTATAATATTTGAATTTATTTTTTTCTTTGAGAGTATGTCATGCTCACTTAGATGTCTCGCTGATGGTGGCGTGTGTGTTGGATCATTTAGCTCCCTTCAAAATGGTTGTGCTGAATGGTGCTAATCCATGCGTCATGTTCGTGAACGGGCGCCGTCAGTTGGGACTGGTCATCTAAGAGATGACCAGTCCCAACTGACGCAGCTGCCACGGGTTATTTTATTTTGTTTATATTAGTTGTACCTACTCAGGACGCTTTTAACGTGTAAGTTTTTATTATTTTTATTTTTACATCGTTCTCACATCCATACTCCATACTAATACTATACTATACTAATATTATAAATGTGAAAGTAACTCTGTCTGTCTGTCTGTCTGTCTGTATGTTACCTTTTCACACCTAAACCGCTGAACCGATCATCATGAAATTTGGCAGAGATATAGCCTGGGATATGGAGACGGACATAGGCTACTTTTTGACGCGATAACCGACATATACGCGGGCGGAGCCGCGGGCAAAAGCTAGTTTAGTTATAAATTCAACATTATAGATGTAACGAATGGGCATGTATGTAGCTTCGTTTTTCTTACTGACCGACTCCTTGACAATTCAAAAGTGCCTGTAAATGGTTTAATTGAAATAAATGATTTGAGTTTGAGTCTGTCATGACTTTCATTTTTACGACATTCATTTCATTCATGGAGTTTCTTGCCCGTTCTTCTCCATAGGTACCTACGCTTTGGAATGGGAATGTAGCTTAATTTTTCTTACTGACCGACTGCTTGACAATTCAAAAGTGCCTGTAAATGGTTTAATTGAAATAAATGATTTGAGTTGAGTTGAGTTGAGTTGATTTTTCCAAAGACAAACGAAGTAGGTACTTGGGCACATTAATATTTTTGAAATGATTATTTTAACGTTTGAAATGTATGCAAAGTAAAACATTTGCGAAATCTGTATTTTGTCAAATTATTAATTATAAAGTAATATGTTTGCGAAATGAGATGTTTGTCAAATGATTCGTTTTTATAATGTTATTGTTAAAATGATCATTTGTCATTCGTTTATTGGCAAACATTAGTGAACCTTCATGATTGTACTCGAACGCAATGTAAATTATTATGTACCTAGGTACTGAATAAATAAATTGAATTGAATTGAAATTGAATGAGTTATTAAGTTGGTATCAACAATCTCTGTCTTGTACAATCACGCACATATTACCACAAAGTAGGGCTGTACAGTCAGGGCCAGTAGTTATCTAGCCATGTTTTATTCAGGCGCTAGACGGACCCCGGACTCCGGGGGAGTCAGGCCGCTCGTGTGCACTCGTTTTCATTATATCTCTGGCGGAATAATTCGCTCGTTAATTGTAGGGCACGAGTTCTTTTACGCGTAACAGATACGTTTGTACTTTTAGTGCGTATACATATGTGTTGACTTAGACGGAGAATGTCTTCTTAGGTTTTGTATCAATATTTTGATTTAAAAGAGTTTCCATGGAGTTTCTTGCCCGTGCTCCTCGATAGGAACCTAATCTATTACGCTTTGGAATGGCTAACTAGCTTCATTTTTCTGACTGACCGACCGCTTGACAATTTAAAAGTGCCTGTAATTACTAACGTTGTTACTTCTAACTTTTTTTAATTACATTTAAACCAATCGGTTTAACTGTAATAAATACTTTAAGTTTGAGTTTGAGATAGGTACCTAATCTAGTCATGATCGTAGCATTTATCTGACGTAGGTTTGGTAGAATAGGCTTGTAGTATTTCCATTACTAAGTCCCCAAATAGGTAGGAAAATCCAAAAAAAAAGGTAATTTTTTTAAGCCCGACTGCGAAAACACATAACTGAAAAGAGAAAAACAAGTCATATACAGTGCGAAATGAAATAGTCGAAATTAAATAAAATGGAACTAATAAATTTCCATACTAAATTGTTGCCATGTTGAAGCATTTTACGTCAAAAAATGTGAGTTACGTAGAAAGTGGTGCCCTCATTTAATATCTACTATTTTATGTCGCACAATAATCTAAAAACTAAAGTTACACCATATTTCAGGTTACTGTTTGTCCGCCTGCGATACCAAAATTCTATAGATTACTCGTATAATGCTTGATTTTCTCTTTTTGGCCTAAAATAATGAAACAGGTTCATAATGAGTTGTTGCCTGATGCAATTCAGTTGTTACAGAATACTGAGCCTCCCTGTGACAGTGAGATTGTGGAGGAAGAAGAATGCCTAATAGCAGAGTCCGAAAATTTGTGAGACCTACTAGCACTTCTGGAACAAGAAATAATGTGATCCGGCTCTAGATTATTCCCACAAAAGCCCATCAAGGCTAGGAATATGACAAACAGCCCTTTTCAGGGCTACAATTACTTCACAGTTTCATATTGATCATACGTACGATAATATACATACGCTTGATTATGTACATAATTATCAACGACTTGCCCGTACAAATTTAAATTATCTCACCTATCATTAACAAAATTAGTATAACCTGAAACTTATTACGATATTTATTCAACAATAGATAACGTGCAGTTAAAAAAATAACACAGCCAATCGGAGACAAGCATTTTTCGGTGACACGTTTGTTATGCGCTTAGCTGAGCGCACAAACAAATGAGTCATCAATCACAATGCAGGTGCTACCGATACGTAGCAATAATAAGTAAATTTCTACCAGAATAATAAGTAATAAGTACTTATGCGTTATTAAAACTATATATTTAATAAAGAGAAGGTCAATCAGCCTAATGATACAAAAAATATACTTTGAATTTATTTTAAATGGCAAAAAATTACATACAAAATATATATTTTTTTACCGAATGATTACTCGCGATGCCGCAAATGGCCGGCGCTGATTTTTTTTTCATTGATAGAGAATGACCCTAGCTATCATATACTCACGCCACACACCCAACATATTAGTAAAATTGAAGAAAAAAAAATTAAACGTGATTCGCTCCATACAAAAAAATCTAATAATTTTTTTTCAACACAAACTGTCATCTTTAGAAGAAATTTTATAAGAATAAAAGTTGTCAAGAAAATCATAACACATCATAAAAAAAAAATCGCATCGATATTGGAACTTTGTTGCCTAAGTCCACAAATTTTCAGTATGGGCCCACTGTGCGGCGGCTTGCGCGCGACAGTCTAGCGTGAACATTCAGTGAGAATGGACGTGGAGGAGGCAATTTGCTTGTGGGTTTTATACCGCAAACTGCGACGTCGCCGTCGAAAGCAAAGACGATACTGGGTGCACCCTATTTTAAGTCAAAGACTTTCTTTAAGCCTGTTTGTGACTTTATATCCCACACTAAGACTACAAATCACAAACCAAATCGCATCTCTTTTTTCAATTTCGTCTATTAGTAAATCCATTGATATGTCGTCCTCCATTTTTTTCGTCGCTCCTTGCGTCCGTCCGCCTCAAACCGCGCGGGTCAACTGAACAGGTCGATACAAGAGTGTAGATCTTAAACCGCGCGTCACCGCGCGGTGGCACGCGGGTCAACATCGTGCGCGCGGTGCATGGCGGTGCGCACGGGTACGCGCGGCGACGCGCAGTCATGTACACAACAACATTGATTTGTTACAATCTTAAACCGCGCGCCAAGCCAACCGCGCGTCGTCGCGCGTTCATCTGAACTTAGCCTAATACTGCGTTCTGCTTCACTGACCGCGCCGGCGGCGGCGGCGGCGCGTTGCGCGACAAGTATCCATTATACCACTTTCAAAATAAACATCTTTCGCTAACGATAACTTCATTTTTTTTACTAAGACATCAAAATAATAAATAGGTGTATAATAAAAGACGTTTATGTTTAATTTGTCAAAATTTGCGCACTGATATTTTTTTTTCCTGTATATATACTAATATTTCGAATTGTCTCATTACTAACTTTTATTTGCTACCAGTATTATTGAAATATTAATCAATCAAATCTTCCCTCCCTTTTTTTGTGTTTGCAGATGCAATATGTAAATATTATTATAGTCGTAGTGTGGGACGCCCCCCAGCTAGATGGACCGACGACCTCAAAAAGGTGGCTGGGATAGACTGGATCCGAAAGGCGGAGGACAGGGTATTGTTGCGCAGCATGGGAGAGGCCTATGTTCAGCAGTGGACTGCGATAGGCTGATGTGATTGATAACAACACCTCATAAGTTAATATCCATCAAGTCGTTTAGGCTACAGAGCGTGCCAAAAAAATAGACATACATACAAAAATACATATATACATACATACATACTCTCTAAAAACATTACCCTCCTTCTGGGACAGTCGGGTAAAAATGACACTCGAGTAAAAGCAAGATCAACGCCAGAAATGGTATAATTATGTATTGTACTGCATGTCCCATCCTCGTACTCTGCTCAACAATACCACAAGTTTACATATTTTAAAAACTAATAGTAAAAGCCAGCGAAAAGTCCACAATAGTCAGTGTATCAATGATTTTATAGAATATTCTTTGAGAAATCGCGCCGGTCTCTATAGTTACCGACTCGATGGTCGCATAAAAGAAACTCGAGCCAAGTCAAACAAAGCAAGTTACTTTTACTCCAACAAAACATTTTTTTGAAGACGTTCTTTTCATTATCGTGAACATTTATTATTTTAGAAGTTTCAGGCTCTTTTCGAAAGTTTGGGAAGGTCGATGACACGAGGATAGGTGATAAGTTTCTAGTGCCTTAAGAACTCCTTATTTGTGTTCCTACCTTAACTGGCTTGAACTGCCTCATTTGTATGTGGTACACAAGTGCTACAGCTGAGCAGGAGGCCCTGAGTTTCAAGGGTTTGATTTCCAGGTCAGGCAATGACTCCGAAAAACTCACGGAGTCTAGATTGGTGCCCAGTAGATGGCAATGATGGCTCGTCCCCTATTACATGGAACTTATAAACGAACCTGGCGAAATGCGGGTGTGCACCTCTGCCCATCCTTTCGGGGAAACAGACGTAATGTTATGTTATGTTATAACTGTTTCTACGCCAAGTCGCATACATTTCTATCGCAATCATTTACGCCCTTATTTTCACGGTGTTTTTAACTTAAGTCGATTGTCTTAGAAAGATAAATAAACTCGCAAATAACATTGAAAAAGTCACACTGATGAGGTTCTTGAATACCTAATCCATCAATCTTTTTCTTACCTACGAGTATTCACTGAAGACTGGAACGTCTCCATCGTTTTTTAATAAGACTTAAGCATAATGCTAAGATAAGCTTTTAAGGCTAAAGTATCTTTCGTCCCAAATGATAAATCTAGATGGATGCTAAAGTTTTTTCTTTTTTCGTCACAATGTTGAAACGTTTTGGTATAATATGGACATAAAGTTTCATGGTGGGCTCATATTGTGGTTTAACATAAATATACCATACGGCTTAGACCTAAATCTTAGGTTCTAAGACCTTGACGCTAGCTTTGAACCTAAATCTGGGGTAACAATTACCCCAGATTTAGGTTTAGAGCTTAGAATCTTTCGGTTGCATGGCTGATATTAAGCTGCTATGTTTAGTATAGAGTTAGGCATTTCCCTGGATGTTTATTTTTGGTAGCATGAAATAGATATGGATATAATAACATCGCCAGAACTTCATATGATCATCTCTGAAACCTTCCACTACTGAATATTGAAATGAAATTAAATCGTTTATTCTGTAAATTGGATATCGGAATCACTTTTACACGTCATATAAAAAAATAAAAATAAGCTAGATGAAGTCGATATTTCCTATCTGACTATACTTTTTTTTTTGGGTGGGAAATTATCAAATAACTTCTCCCGCTCTGGGTGGAGCGGGAGGGCGTGTCAGACTTTTACTGACTAAAACCCACTAGTGTTTCTTCAGTTGCCTGTGTGCCAGGGCCACGGTATCCCTTTCGGACAAACCCGCAACCCTGGCAGGCACCGGTCCTAGCGGACCCCGTCAGTGCGTGCTGACATCTCTTTGAGGCGCGCGTGGAACACAATGTGCCGTCGACCCGGGCCTGGTAATTACCGGACGGCGAACTGCCCATAGCTCGCCGCTCGCAAGCTCGCGCCTACGGTGGCCGGGAAGCGGCCACTGATTCCCGCCGCCCAGGGCGTCTCCTGCGGCGACTAGGGGCGTGAGGGCGCACAGACTGCCGCTCCCTCACGCGTTCCGCCTCCTCCTTCGCGAGCATTACTACTTCGCAGAAAGAGGTGACTGCTTCCATTCATGTACTCTCGCTCCGGACCATGGCCTGGACCAGGGCCGGACGCGAGAGATCGCCGCCGCCGATCGCCTCCGTGAGGACACGGCGGTGCTCTGCCCAATCCGGGCAGACCTCCATCGTATGCTCCACCGTGTCCTATCTGACTACCCCTAGAAGAAATGGCGAAACAATTTCAGGGGTCAAAGTCTCTTTTAAAGTTCAAATATAATCTTGGTCAGATCATGTGAGGACCATGTAGATCTGTATGTTTGAAATGGTCTTTTAAGGGAAAGAACCACATCGACTTCAAAATATCCTTAATAAATGAATTGTCCTATGAGATATTATTTTGTTATCTCTTTATTAATCATCTTCATTGTTATCTTCCCGCCCTTGTCCCATGTTACTTGGGCGTAACAAGTTGTCTTCTTCTATTCTCCCTTGTCAACCGTCAGGCCGCGTATTATTTAAAAGCTCGCGCGCGTATCCACGATCGTTGCGCTCAGATGTCCTTCTTTGTTCGGTGAACCTGAACGCGTGGTTGCGCCGACAAAGGTGGAGGAGATTTTCGGTTTGCCGAACAAAAATATTATGCTTTTAAATAGGACGTGGTGTCACGCTATCATTCACTCCCTTATCTTTCATATAATTTTTCTTTCTCTTTATTAATATGGGTATAATAAAAGGGTTACTTTGACAGTCGACGCTCAGTAGGTATTCCGACGACGGCGCGCAGTCGTTTGTGTTTATGTAAGTTTCTCCTTTTTGTGGAAAATAGGTAATTATGTTTTCAAAAATAATTTAGTTATTCTAGCATAAACAAAAGCATTACTTATCAAGTTTTTTTTTTCTAATATAAAATTTACAGCAATGCCGTAAATGGCCGGCGTACAGGCGAATGCGCGGTACTAAATTGTACTTACACCAGTTAAATTGCAATAAAGCCTCGTAGCCAGTCAAATAGCTGACTAAGCAAAGGCCGAATCAACGGGCGCAAAAGAAAAGCCAATGAATAGTAAAGGCGTTCAATTAATCGGCCCCGTCGCGTGTCGCACCTCTTTGCCGTGTGTGTGCATGGCTTGGTTGTGTGTGCATTCACGTACGGATACCTATAGGGAAAAGTTGGAGTTATTAATGATTAATTCTGTACTGATTAATACCTGTTGAAATTATAGTAAAAATACCGGCTAAGTGCGTGTTAGACCACGCACAATGAAGGGTTCCGCTGTGGGGATGAATTTATACCAAGAACATACTTAACATTGTAGTTGAAAAACATGTTCTTCCATACAGACTGTATAAATGTAAGTTGATCGACCATTATTCGGTAACTTGTAAAGCCTGCTTAGCTGTGATAGTTTTCCTTTAATTTCGTTATATATAGTATATACATATATAACGAAATTAAAGGAACTGCTGTGAATTTTTTCACATATCCAAATACAACCAAGCTTGCAGGGACAGGGACTTTCACAAACCCTCAATATTTTTGAACGGCCTATCCAATGATACCCCACAATATTTAATAGACGAGAAAAAAAATATCATCCCCACTTTCCGTGTGGGGGAGATATCCTAAAAAAATATTTCAAGATTTTATTTTACCAATTTGTCGGCGTAATTAATATATGTATACTCGTACAAAATTACAGCTTTCTAGTACCAAGAGTTTCTGAACTAAGCCGCGACATGGCAAAACTATACTTAAGGGTTTTTTGTTGACTACGGAACCCTAAAAACATACATCGTTACAAAACAATGAGAAATAAAAACAGTTGAGAGGTGTTGTGGGACACGTTCCTTTTACTATTGCACACTTGGCAAATGAGAGCTATATACGAGTATTATACTCCCATTTGAAATAAGATTAGACATTTCAGTAAACCTTTCTTTACAGTCGGTTCAACCGATTTTGACTTCTATTGCGTTGGTGGCATGACAAATGGCAGTAAACAGTTGGTATTGTAACCACTTTTTTGCTTTTAATGCCATCCTTATGATCTGACCAAGATTATGTCTCGACTTTAAAAAAGACTGACCCTTGAGTTTGTTTCGCCATTTCTTCTCAGGGATAGTCAGATAGGAAATGTCGACTTCACCAAGCTTGTTTTTATATTTTTTATATGACGTATAAAAGTGATTCCGATATCCTATTTACAGAATAAACGATTTCATTTCATTTCATTTTATGCCTACGGAATATATTTCAAAATCGGTTGAACTGTAATAAAGGTCCAATGTTATTTCAAATGGAGTTAAGATCGAAAAAAGTGTAACATTTTGACCGCCACGACACTTCCTAAAGTGTGCAGAGTATACCGTGCGATAAGAAAATTCGTTCCAAAAATAGAAGTCTTTTCACAAATCAGTCGGGCAAGCGTCGTGATAAATGTTCAGTAGTAGCCTCGAATAGTCTGCCTATATTACCATGCAATGGCGAGCTACTCGATGCCAATTTAATTAAATTGTAACGAGCAGCTGTTGTTTCCGTTGCTGCCTTTATAATTATCTACGTGGGTTTCATGTATTCTCTCTGTGCAAACATGTTTCAGATGTAAACCATCTTCAAGTTAAAGTTTGCTCTTCATTCGAGCAGACGTGATGTGTTTCACCTTAACACTTTTAGCTTGAAGTGCTCACTGATTTGGAGTCTCTTTGCTTCAGTACCTCAGGTAACACATGTAACATCAGGTTTTTAACGTATTCCAAGCGAATTGCATCTCCACAGTGTAGTGTAGGCGAAAATTCCCAAAAAGTTAGATTGTTGGTGGTAACGAGTTGATTTTTTTCACATAGTTTTGTGTGTGTCTGTCACAGTCAATTTGTTCCGAACCTAATGGACCGATTAAGTTGAAATTTGGTACACATTTATCCGGTCCGTGTTTGGATCTATAACCCAAACACGGACATGTTACGTTAATAAATGAATTTTGAATATCCCCCATAATCAAAATACACTTACACACATAACATGTCATAACATTTCCTTTTCGGATAAAAATAAGAAAAAAAAAAAGTTTTGCGCACTGTACCGTGTGACTTATCATATGAAATGGCTTACTGTAAGAGTCTCAGGTATATTGTTTTTATAAAAGATAGTTTTAAAGTTAAAATTTAAAGAAAATAGATGAAAATTTTCCGTATCTTATCTCCGAAATTACTAAGCCAAAAAAAAATAAAATCTTTGCTCATAGATTACACGAAAGCCTATGGTCTTAAATTTGGAATGTATAGTTTGTTCTTGGGATAAATTCATCCCAACTATGGATTCCTTAATTTTGCGTGGTCCGACGCACACTTGGCTGGTTTTTTATTTACACTAGGTATGCAATTTTATTTTTTAAACCATAAATTTTGAGAAAATTGCTTTGCCGGTAGAACACCAACCATTATTTCGTCTCAAAAAACTCAAAAGTAGCTCTTTGAAATATTTCTTGCCAACTAAACTAGCTGCACCGTCTCGAAAAGTCCGCCGTCATTTTTTACAGTGGCTACACAAATCCGAGGAAGTGCTCAGGTAGGCACAAAAGCTTTCATTTCACTCCACAACGACTTACAGTTATTTACGCGCAACCAAATTGGTTTCTCGTAAGTCCAGTTCCATATTTAAGTAGGTTCGCCATCCGGTCTGAGTTTAAAGTTACGACTGGGCTAAAGGAACTGGGTGTTTTCGTGATGGGGATAGAGTTTCTCAAGAAGGTAGTCTCCCTGTCTGCTAATAGCAGGCCCTCAGCTCACCGCTGATTATTTGACTCTTCATCGTATTACGGGTTTTTATTAAAACGCATGTGATGAATATAAAATATTGATGGATGGAGAGGGAGAGAAAGGCCAAAGAAAAGATGGGTGGGTTGCGTGAGGAATGATATGAAAGAATGAAATCGTGACGGTTGCCAGGGGAGAATGGATAAAGAAAACGTGTAGCGCTGACCACAAGTAACGTGGGACAAGGGCAGGAAGATGATGATGATGAACGTACGGGTTTTTCGGGAGCCACGTAATATATTTATTGACAGGTTCACTCAAGACAAAGCTGTGTGGTTATTTACGCCAAAGACCATCTCAGACACTATATAATGCATGGTCATCATAATACGATTTTACCAAGATATTTTATGGACTTTAAAAGAGAATATTTGTGTCTGTGTGCGTGATATCTGAGTTTCGGTGTCTTTTCTGAGAGAAGTCGGATAAAAACCACCGACCATAGAGAACAAGATTTTAATTTAAAAAAATTGACGTGTAAAAGTTTTTGTGAAAACCAATTTACAGTAAAAAATATCATTATAAAATTTATCATTATTAGGCAATCGACGGGCTCAAAATTAAAACTCAAACTCAACCTCAAATCATTTATTTCAATTAAACCATTTACAGGCACTTTTGAATTGTCAAGGAGTCGGTCAGTATGAAAAATTAATCTACATTCCAATGCGTAGTAGGTACCTATGGAGAAGAACGGGCAAGAAACTCCATGGACACTCTTTTAAATTAAATTGTTACAAAAATATTAGTTACATCTATAATGTTGAATTTATAACTAAATCTGAGATGTAAAACAAAAAAATAAAAACTTACACGTTAAAAGCGTCCAGACTAGGTACAACAAATAGAAACAAAATGAAATAAGTTTTTAAACTGTCATGGTCACTAATATTATTATTAACATAAACGGCCACCTGCAGTGAATTCAGTTTATCCGTGATCATGGTGCTTGCAACAGCGCCGAAATATCGGGAACTCAGAACAATTAATAAACATTGTAAATATCCCGTTTATGTTAATAATAATAAATTAAAATAACCCGTGGCAGCTAAGAGATGACCAGTCCCAACTGACGGCGCCCGTTCACGAACATGGCGCATGGATTAGCACCATTCAGCTCAACCATTTTGAAAGGAGCTAAATGATCCAACACGCACGCCACCATCAGCGAGACATCTAAATGAGCATGACATACTCTCAGCCGCCAGGGCACATTCAAGTCAATGAAAGACATATTACCCGGTCAATGGTAGCTCTATAGTACATAGGACTCACACCTATGCTATGCATTTATACGAGTATAATACAAAGGAGATTGAGTTTATACAATGCAAAAATAGTCTTACACTCTTCAGCAGCTCCAAAATTATTGTCAAATGTTAATCAATTAGTTGTGGTTGTAGAGCAGGACCAGCATTCAGCCAAGCATTTTTATCAGCGATGTACCTAATCCTCCAACTTATAATATGCCTGCCTGCATAATGTGCGTTTTATACAAAATTTAAATTTAAAAGATTTAGCTTTTAGCTTTATTGTCCACTATAAAAAAATAAAATAATTATACGAATGCCGTTTCGATTTCAAACCTAATTTTAACAATGTAAGAAACCATAAATAAGTGTTCTGATAAACTACCGATCAAAATATTGAATCACCTGAATCCCGACATCTGCCGACTCCCTGGCCACCCTATCCAGGTTGACGCCGCGTAACACGAGTAGCTTGTAGTCCGCCATTGGAGACATCGTTAATCAGAATAAGACTTCGCCGTTTTAAACGAAAGAAGGATTGTTAAAACTTTTAACGATGCTTTTTTATAAAATAAACTCGGGAAGTGAAAAGGAAATTATGTAATACCTGATAGATTGGTTATTTTTCGTAATGAGGAAACTCTAGCTGGACTGGTTGATTTTAATGAAGCTACTTACAGATCTTCAATGGAATATCTAAAGATTGTGTAGTTTCTATGGTAAGGGAAAAAGTGACTATGCTGACAATGATGAATAACTAATTAGATTGGTAAATATTTAATCTTAGTTAAGATAAATTAAAGAAGATAAAATAAGATTATCTTAGATAAGCTTAGTTAAGATAAGCTAGATAAGATAAGATATAAATCGAAATAAATAATATATATGTCGGAGAAGGGTAGGTTTCTCTCGTTATCATCAGCCATATTTTAACTACTGTGGGCGTACTGTGGGTAGTGTTGGTTATTGCGCAATAGAAAAACTGAATTAAACTCAAATCAAAAGTCATTTACTCAAACTAAACTGAGAATCAAAATTACATAAGACAGTTCCCCCAAAACGCCCATCCCTTCAACCACTTCTAGTGCTATAGCTGGGAAGAAGAAGTAGCGGAACAAACTCCCCAGCAGCACATCTGTCTGTTCAGTTAGAAGAACTTGATTCTATACAGTAATGGGTATGCAAAGTAATTAATATTGGTACACGACACAACTATACCGAACGCGCAACAGTTCCTTGTCGTCTTCACTGCTTGACCGCCACCGATGAACTTCACTTGTCAACTGTGCGGCGGACACTTGCTGCCAGTCGAACGTTATGCTGTGACTCCGTCATGAGCCGCTAGGCAGCGCTAGCGTCCCGATTAGTCGAGAATCGTTGGCGCTAACTACAATAACTCCATCGAACGCAACTAGATGACACTGGCGTACCGGATACAACAGACTCGTCTCCGACATAATTATATATAAAAATAATTATCTTATTTCTAATTATATTCTATATCTTAGATAAGCTTACGTGTGATTTGTGCTCATTCTTCTTGTTTGTTTTGTTTTTTTTGAGCATGCACGATGTTGAAGGTTGCTTTATCTGGCCGACCAGTATAATGACCAGTATAATATATGTTTAACCTCCTGTCTTTGCTTAAAAAACTATCTCGAAGCTGCTTTCAGATCATCATGACGCAAACAAGACTTCAGTAACTTGTCTTGTGCCTGAAAACCACACTCACTGTCTATTTCTCGGTTTGTCATGATAATTGTACCTCCCTCATAAAATAATTATCACGACTTAACATGCAGATTTTAATGAGCTAACTTTATCTACGTGCGCTGCCTGCTGTACCGACAGCATTAATATGATAATTAAATTTAATGAGATCTCATAATCGTTAACTTTAATAACCATTTAACTTCATACCTACCCTTTAAATGAACAAAAAGTGAATGATCCTAAAATCAAAGACAATTTTGATAATCTGTTTGACACAAATGTTCTTCATAATATACAAATAAACCTATATATAATATTGTATGTTACCCTCTTTAGGATAACAATATGGCAACTCCAAATTAAGAACACAGTTTTTACAATAATCTGGATGGTTTTCATTTAAAAGCACAATCATCGTGCTGGGTTCACAATCTTAACCCTTCGGGATTTAAAACCTTTATCTATCAGTCCACAAGGTTTAAAATCGTGTGTGGTGTTTGGTTAGGATGTGTGGTAGGATTGCAAATGAGATGGGCAAGGGTGTAGTAATAAGATCAAATTAAAATTTCCGCGTCCGTAAAACGCATGTGTGCTTTATTTAGGCTGGTAATGTTCCCTCGTTTGTAATTTCCTATATGGAGGCTTTAGGAAGTTCTTTTGATGAATTCCCTATTGAATTTTGAGTAGCTACATGAGGCTCTAAATGCGGTAAAATTAAATAAGGAGGCGAACGTAATTTCGAGAAGAATTGAAGGCTTTTAAGGATTCTCGATGGCTTAATAATGTTAGCTATCTAAATGACGTGGCAATGCAGTTTTTGGTAAAATAACTCTTTTGTATTCTTCCTACAGATCCCCACTCAGTTAAAATAGGACGTGATAGACATTTGGGACCTAGCATATTGCCTTTAACCGGGCACAAATTCATCCTTCGGGCTCCTTTAGCCTCAGGCATCGAAATTAGCACTTGACGCTAAATATTCGCACTTCTTACCACAAATCCAACAAAACAAACACTCCTTCTATTCACCCGAAAAACTAGAAGCGCAAATAATACTTACCTACCGTCAAGACATTGAGTAGAATTGCGGCGTCCAATCTAGAGGTACGTGATCTAATTAGAAAGCAAATGCTATGACTTCTGTATAAACAGACGATGTTAAGTTAACCACAGACACTGGCGGGAATTTGATGCTGCTGCGGTTGGTAGGAGTGAGGAAGATTATTTTGCTTGGGTTAATCGAAGGTGCAAACAGATAGTACTTAATAAAGGTTAACGAATCGAAGACTCGCCTCTTATTACACTAATGAAATGTGAGTGAGAAACTGTAGGTACACCTTTACTTTACCCAATGACAATACAAATACAGGGGAATACATGGCGAGCGGGATATCAACTCAATAAATAGTTTTATATTTCTTGTTCATCATACATTATAGTTTCGTTTAAGTTGTGCCAGAATGATTCCTCATTACGCCTTCTGCTTACAATCTTTCTCAAAACAATTCCTATTGGTTACCTACTAGATTACTACTGAAGGTGGACCACTATGGTTTTTAATCAAAATTGTGGGATATTTAGATCTTCGTCAAAAAATATCAGTCTAAATCATTAATGACCGGAGAAAAGTGTACTTAAATCTACCTACTATTTTGTTCAATATTTTTAGGGTTCCGTAGTAAACAAGGAACCCTTATAGTTTCGCCATGTCCGTCTGTCTGTCTGTCTGTCCGCTGCTTAGCTCAGAGACGCTTAGTACTAGGCAGCAGTAATTAAAAAAAAAATGTAAAAAAAAAATATCATTCCTACTTTACATGTAAAGTAGGGATGATATTTTTTTTTTCTCGTCTATCTCATGGTTAGGGATGTCTTTGGATAGGCTGTTCAAAAATATTTCCATTTTTCGATTAGACGATCCGTTTGCGTAATAAACTTTATAGTGCAAATTGTTCCCCCCCTGCCAGCTAAATGATTGTATTTGGATATGTGAAAAAATATGATAAATAAGATATGTGTACCGTGTGGTACCGGACGTAAAGAATAGCACCACCCCATTTCCTCCCGTGGGTGTCGTAAAAGGCGACTAAGAGACTTACTAGAAAATGGGCAGCAGCGTTCTCTATGCATTCTTAACACCATACTGCGATCGCCAACCCGCCTGCCAAGCGTGGCAATTATGGCAAATCCCCCCAATCGGGGGAGGCTTATATCCAGCAGTGGACGTCTTTCGGCTGAAATGATGATTATGATGATGTGAAAAAAATCACAGCAGTTAAAAGTTGAAAGGAAAACTATCACAGCTAAGTAGACTTTACAAGTTACCGAGTAATAGTCGACCAACTTACATTTGCAACTACAATGTTAAGTTTGTTCTTGGGATAAACTCATCCCAACTACGGAACCCTACATGGTGCGTGGTCTGACACGCATTTGGCCGATTTTTTTTCAAATTTTGTAATTATGTAAGTACATAATTGTTTGCTTCTTACTGTGACAGGACAAAGTGATACCACTACTTTTTAATGTAACATCTTATGACTTGTGTGCATAAAGAAACATTTATGATTTAATTGATTTCATTTGATATGATCTACCTAGTATTGTCTGTCAACCAGGATAGTTTCCGATTCTCAGTCATTTCCGCCGTCTTATTATTTTTGTCTATAAGTAATTACCTACTAATTACGCGCCCTAAAGCACCAAACTACCACATTATTACCATCATGAGGCACTTGGAAATCGTCCAATATCGCCCAATATCGCACGATATCGTTCATAATCCCATCTCAAGTGCTGCCAATCGCACGCTGCACGGAACCTAATACAAATGACTTATGTGATTATGTTACGTGATGTTTATTGCAGGCATTCCATGAAGATAGCTTATAGATATTATGTAGGTATTCAGTACAGTCTTCTAAGAATACTAACTTGTTCAATACAAAATTAGTCGGAAACGCTAACCCTCATTGCTTGGTTAGCGTTTCCGACTAATTACGAGTATGAGTGTCGTGAAAGCCGACTAAGTGATAACATTGAAGACAATTATCAATCAAAATTAAAAAAAAAAAACAATTATTATTTAGTTATTTTGTTGATAGTTCTGACTGTACACACACATACTGCGGCTAATAGTGGAGATTGTAGTGATTTTGACGATAAAATCTTCTAAAATCGTTCGATGTTGTCTTATGTCATACTTTACACTGACAGGCAAATATAAGGTCGGCTTGCAGGATAGGATGCAGCTGAATTCCAATATTTCGGATTTCATCCGTATTATAACAAGAAAACACACGTTAGGATGCTAATTAGGGATGTTTACTAAAAAAACTTGTTTTTAATTTTAAAATGTGGATTATTTAAAAATATTGGACACGTATTTATTTTTACGTAATCAAAAAAATCAAGCTTTAAACTCAGTTCAAATGTGGCATGACGTCACTCTGTGCTAGATTTTATACGTAGTTTTTTAGAATTGTGACGTAACAAGCTCCCACTCCCCAAATTTAATGTGTTTTAATATGATAAAGCAAAAAATATATATTGTAAACACCCCTATTCGTTGATGCGATGATCTTTAACTCAAAAGCCTTACTAGATCCTTCCGATTTCTGATTCCAATAAAAACCTAAACAGGAAAACCAGTTCCTCTTCCAATCACCATAAAATACATCACCAGCAATATCCACATAAAGCTGTCTGCACACTATCGCGCAATCTCGCCAGATTTAGAGGCGCCCGGCGGTTGCCACGCCACTCACGTCGCGCTCTGATTCAAGATGGCGCTGCCTAAACAACTGCCAGTTTAAGTAGTACGTACCTAACGGTGGATTCGTCTGATTGTTGCGTAAGAGAAGGGTTATAGGTGTAGGGTTTGGTTTTGAATAAACCTGTGCTTTGGACGTACTGGTTGGCTTGTTTGGTTTCCGGGTAAAGATAAGCATTCTTTTATCAAAGTAAATAAAAGCAACGGCGGCTTCCAACAGCCTGATTTTTTTTTGTGTTTATTAAATAGTTTATCACTTTGCCTTCGTGGGCCTTCGTGGTGGATACGCCCAATCCCTCTCACAGAGAGGAGGCCTGTCCCAGCAGTGGGAACGTTATAAGCTGATTGTTATAATTATGTACCGAATAGTTTGCTTCTGTTAATAATTTCAGTCTGTTCTGCCGCCAGCTTGCTTGCCAGACAGTGATAGAAATACGGCCGTATCTCTTTATAATACTGTGACTTAAGAGTTCGGATCAAATGGGGTTATGGCGTTTATCATGCACTCTAGACGAGAAAAAGATGAGCGCACATAAAATAACATTCTCGAAAGATATAGAATAATAAGCTTTCTAACCAAACACAATATCGCTTATAATACTGCATACTGCACAGTATCCTACAAAGACATTGCACTAAGAAGCACAAACATCAAGTTTAATTTAAATTTAGATACAAAATAAACGTTCAAAGCTCTCATAAAGCAGAGGGCAGTTATGCTAGTTATCAGCCGGCAAACTGACATTTCCTGTCAAATTGTCAGAACAAATTCAAAACGTTAACTTTATTTTATTTTCACTACAATTATAGAATGGTTAAAATGTTGGTTTTAATCGAATCAACGTCTCAGGGGTTGTTGATAGTAAGAGATTGCTTTGGCTAAACTTAGATTTGTACGAAAAAGTATTTCGACTGAAAACGTAGGTGACCACAGAGCCACCACATTCTAGCCTTAGTACTAGCTTGCAAGGTTGTTGTAAGGTACTTCGTTATCTAATTGCCATTAAATACGCAAATAAGGCTAATGAAGACCAAAATCAGTATAAAAGTAGTCGTGTCTCCTGAATACAGAACATGATTTCAAGTGGCTTATATTTCATCGGCTATAATACAAATAATAAAAAGCCTTATATTTCCTGCAATACACACGATTTTCATATTTCTAGTAGGTATACCTACCGATAATTATTGAGTGACATGCGTACTCTGCGTCTCAAATCTGGCCTCAACTTAACCTAACATCATCAACATTAAAACGTATGTTCAACCCCCCGTCGGCGTCATAGGATCTAATGAAACACAAGTGGGACTGCATTGCAGCTTCAAAGTCGCGTCTAGTCGCCACTAATAGTATGCAAATAGCTGCTAAATGGTTTTTTCCCGTATCTCTTTAATACGCTGGCGAACGTTTAAGGCATTTCCATTTTAATTTCGGCGAGTTTAAGCCCCACGCGCACTGCAGTGGTTGTGCTATTATGACTGTGTGTGTGTGAATATTTATGTTTGTCAAGAATTTCGGAGGACATTTTTGTGATTCATCGGTTTTGTGTTAGCTCCTTTTGTTTTGGAATTGTTGAGATTTTAAGTAAATAATGTAATTTAAAAATCTTAATTCTTATAAAGCTAAGATAAAAAGTGGCGGCTTTAGTTGACATCGTTTATATTTATAATTATGATCTTTGAAAGTGTTCCAAGAATTCGTAATTACATAAGTTTGGCAGAAAGTAAAATAAGATTCAGTAGAGCCGTTGTTTGTTAACTCAAATGGTTAAATAATTGAATGTTATTAGTAAATAAGATCTTGTTTATGTACAAAGAGTCAGAGGAAATAAAGGCTATATTTATTTTATTTTTTAATTAAAAGGGGAAAAAATCCAGATAAAGTATATACTTTTACTTTTATACTACTTTACTTTTTATATTACTTTTTTTTATTAGCTACCAGGTTAGGCTGTCTTACGACATAGGCCTCCTCTATTTCCCTCCACTTATTCTCTATTATTTAATCCATACTTACGTTACTTTTTTACGCTTTATCGGCTGAATGGATTTCGATGAAATTTGGCTCACAGGAGAGAATATTTTTTATCCCGGTAATGAGTACGTTCCCGTGGGATGATTTACCTCCACACGGGCGAAACTACGAGCAAAAGCTGAGAAGTTAGAATATAAGATAGATCAGGTTTACCATACGGAAATTTTTGTGAGTTTATTCCATACTAATATTATAAATGTGAAAGTAACTCTGTCTGTCTGTCAGTATGTTACGTTTTCACGCCTAAACTGCTGAACCGATCGTCATGAAATTTGGACCGGACCGGAGCCGCGGGCAAAAGCTAGTCACAATATAAATATGGACAGTACAGAAACTGCGAACAAACGTGCGAAACGGCACACACACAGACGAGCGCAACTACGAGACACCGAAGCGCGCATGGCGGTGCTCTCAGTCGCGGGTGCCGATGCCGTGTCGGTGTCGAGGCGAGTGTGGTTATATTATACGTTAACTTTCGTTGTTTAAACTGCCTGCTGATCTTGAAAGGTAAGAATGATTTATTGTTATAATAAATATATAATAATCAGTATAGAAAATTATAGTGCGTGTGATCGATCATAAGAAATTCGTGAATTTATTTATAAATCCAAGATGGCGGATGCGAAAATTTTCAGGTTTTTCATCATGGGTGTCGTATGCATGGTTTTCGAGGTTGCTTAAGCCAATAGTGAGGTCGAAATAAAAATCCAAGATGGCAGCTGCAAATATTTTCAAATTTTTCATCATGGGTGTCGTTTTCGTGGTTTTCGAGGGCACTGGCAGCGACGCAAACGCAGACACATTTCCGGTGGCGCCATCTTAAATTTGACCTCTCTATCGGCTTTAGCACCCTCGAAAACCATGAAAACACCCCCATGATGGAAAATTTGAAAATTTTCGCAACTGCCTTCTTGTATTTTCATTTTAACCTCACTATCGGCTCTAGCACCCTCGAAAACCATGAAAACGACACCCATGATGAAAAATTTGAAAATTTTCTTTGCCGCCATCTTGGATTTATATTTTGACCAAAGAAGAAAGTCACATGGAGGGGCGCTTCCCATAACATGTAGGAACGCTTTTTTGCGTGACGCTTTCTATCAGTCAACTCCTACCGTAAGCCGCGTTAAAGAACTTCGTTCCAATAAAACCATTTAAATTTTACAAACATTAAAGTGTGCCAATCCTAACGAGCCAATATGGAGCGTAGGTAATTATTTAAAAATATAGGGCTAGTTTCTATACTGTCAATATTTATACTGTGGTATAATTTAGCACTCAAACCGAGCGCCCACATGCCAGACCAGTGACCACAACGTGATCATTATTTCCATGATTGTTATTTGATATCTCCAATACTAATGTAGCCCAGTTTTTGATCAATAATGAGAGTGATGGTTGTTTATCGTTAATGTATAAACATTTATTCTATCTTTAATTTGCTTTAGCAATATATATTTTATAAGTACTTAATTTTCAATTATGTAAATATTTAAACAGTGAGAAATACGTTGGCCTTGTTTTCTAACAGTTCAATGGTCTGTTTAATTTTCGAACTAAAATCCAGTTTCCGTATATTAATTAAACATAATTATATCTTAAGGTTTTGTCTAAAACAGACTCTTTGGAAACTTGTTTGATGTTTCTTTAAGTGATTATTTGCAACACAATTTAGTGACCGCCATAAAAATAACCGTTCGTTCCATACTAGTGTGCAAGAATCCTTACAACATTTTTTGTGTCTAGAGCGTCACGAGAAAATTATTATTGGTTCGGGGCTTTTAAGCCGTGTTCTGGCGCACTCCAATAAAAAGTTGATAGGTGTAATATCCAACTGAGTGACTACTCTCTATCCTCTGTAATCTAGACTTACAGAGTGCTAGAGCAGAGGATCTTATTAGGCGTTCTAGTGAGTACTTATTTTGGCTGTAGACATGCTTCGCTTTGAGAGAACGTAATTGATGGAGTACTTTACTTATTGTAATGATGTAGTCATTATCGACAAAAGACTTATCCCATCTCAAAATACTCAAATGACTCATCTCGAGTCCGGCCCAAAGAGATGTGTACGTAATACGTACGTCTTAAATTCGTTCTCGACTTTAATTTTAATAATTTAAGCAGATGGACTACGCGATTAACGTGGTTAATCTAGCAGATTTTTTCTTGTGCAGGCTGCGTCCGGTCCTAAGACACGGCCCCGGGCAAGGACCTCATACTTGATTACTACTATATACTTAATTGTTACATACTGATCAAATATCAACATCCATTTTTCTGTAAAAATACTTCTTTTTCACAGAAAACTATAAACTACTCAGTTTTTTTTTTACAGTTATTCTTATTAAAATCATTGTCTACTGTTTGTTTTATTGATATTTACTCGATTTATATTCTATAATTACATTTAGATAATGAAATAACAAAAATAAATCATTTATGTACGACTTTAAAGTTTCTACCACGGGTAACTATTTACTACCATTTAGTACCTTCCTCACGGATCTGTGAATAACGTTCTGCCAGTCCTTCGGTTCAGAAATCAGGTTATCGAACAAGTGCCATTGTCGATACGGTAGCGAATCGTACCTTTGTGAAAAGCTATGCTGGAAGGATGTGGGGGAGGTCATTGCCCAGAAATGCGATAGCACAAACTAAACAAAACGAAAAAAAAAAAAAAAAACTAATTTACCATGTTAGTGTCAGACAACCATACAATGAGCAACTCAAGTGACCAAAAGCCTTATTTTTCATTCGATATAACTGTAGACATAAGACAGGCGTATTTCTACACGCGCGTGATGCCTGCGGATTATGTTGTGTTTTTTTTTTAATCTAATAATATTTATTTATATATCTGGTTGTATAGTTAGTTTATATTCTGAGTACTGTTTGTTTTATTTTATCTAGTTGCCTATTTATGTTAATTTCTTTAAACCTGACTTGGTTTCCGTATGTCTTTTCCGGGTAACCACTGAAAATCAGCGCTGTGCTGTGGGTCCCTCATAGCACAGCATCATGCTGAGTGGAAGCCTTCTTGTCACAGTCATGACGTGCAGCTGCCGACTGTTTTGTTTTGTGCTCGTGATTGGAATGTAGATCTATTTTGTTTATTTTTTATTTTTTGTTTTTTTGTATACTCAAGTTAATTATCTTTTTGTATGCACGTGTTTCTGTGACAAATAAACCTATTTTTCTTTCTTTCTTTCTTTCATTACAAACTAGCTTTTGCCCGCGGTTGTGCCCGAGTGGAGGTCGGAATAAAAGGCTTATTCCGAAGTGAATTCTAGAATGTTTTTATAAATTCCACTTTTCCTCCTAAGGGGGATTTTCAAGGGGGATTTGTGGAATAAGCCGGAATAAAAAACCTATATATGGAGTCTATCTCTCATAAAAATGTAAGTTTTTGTGATTTCTGACTAATTGTCTAGTACTCAAACCTCAAAGTTTTTTGATCCTTATAAGAAACAGGATCGATCGCGCTATAATTATTTAAAAATACAAAATTGCCCATTTTCTCGCGGTCTCGACATTTTTTTTCATTTTTGTGAATGCTCATCAGATTATCTCAAAAAGTTAAAAACAGTCTCCTAATACCGTTTTCTGTAGCGACAACGGTTAAGGTGTCCTTACTGCCAACAATATGCCAACATTCCTGGTGATCGGTCAAACGGTGTTAATGAATCTCATATATACCAAAATCCATTTGGATGCGGTCGATAAAATCAATAGAGCAGTGGTAGCCCAGTTGAAGCGGCTTACGAGTTGTACCGAAAATTTTGAAGACAAGTGAAATTGTTTTTCGCATTTGGTTTTTTGGCGCCCCTTGCCATCAGGTGCCTAGAGCCACCGCTCCTCTCGCTCTAGCCCAGGGCCGACGATGATAAATAGAAACTTACTGGGAATATTACCGTATGGTAAAATACTGGTAATGGAAAAATGGTAACGGCACACAACTAGTTATATTTATATATGTGCGGTAAAGTCATAAATTTCGTAAAAAAAAAAAAAATCTGTGGGAGTAGATAGTGGTAATGGAATAATAGTTTAAGTATTTTGTTTCGATTTCTTTTAAGTTTATTTTAGGTGCAGTGCCCTACACCTCTTTTAAGTAGTCTAGATGACGTTTAACCATGGAGTTGTATATAATATTGACTCAAATAGCCAATCCTAAATGTCATGATTTACTGTTTAGCTCCTTGAAGGTAAACTGTGATTATAATCATTTCAAAGGTTAAATCCGTAGCTATCGGAATACTGTAACGTTTTGTGTCCACTTTTAACAATCCCGCGGTAAACCGTAGATGAATACAGACATAAATCAATATAGCTCATCCCCCATAGTAAATAGCGTGATAATTCATAGCCAAGACGAACACTTATGAAAAATTTGAACAGAACATATGCGGTAGTATTTGCGTAATACTTTCACATACATTCAGACAAACACACTATATTTTCGTCATCAGTTCCTATTCCTCACAGCAATCACTTTTTTCACAAAAAATACCAACTAAAGTGCAAACAATAACACAACCAGCCCACAGGTACTTAAAATATTCCCGAAACTTATTAAATCACTTTTCATGTCGCTTAATTGTAAAGGATTTGTCGTCGACCATCTCTCTGGGGCAACATAATGAGTTTCACTCCGTAATTGTACTCGAACTCGCCCCTATAGATGAAACAACTGCTTACAACCCTTTCAGGGGCGAATTTCAAAGGTTTTTGAACCAACCTCACCCCGATTAAATTGCGTCAAATATTGCGAGTGTATTTTTTGTTAGTTATTTAGTTAAGGGAATAATTAATTTGCTTAGTGTTGAAGCTTTTTGTAATTAGTTAATTGGTGATAGGCGTTATTGGATTTCTGTTTCGTGTTTTGTAGTCTTGTCGGCATGGTTTTCACACAGGTTTCTTTTCTTAGTCTGCATGGAGTCAGCCAACCTACATAGTAACATTGTTTTCCTTTGACTGCACTGAGCATAGAAATAATAATTCATTGTCTTTAAATTTGATGGTGGCTTTATTATAATAGTTTGATGACTGTTTAGTAGAATTGCTGCTCATGTTGAAGCCACAATCGCAATCGAACAATGTTCATAACATAAATTGTTAGCTAAAATCACTGTTACGTAACAAGTACGACAAATAATATTATGTAAATACGTTTTCCTATGAGCTTTGTATACCTACTAACATAAGTACTTTATACAGTCTCCCGTACCTTCTGAGAAGGGAATGATTATGTAGGTACTGAGGGTATAAGAAACCTCAGCGAATTTGATAGAAGGATCAAATACCAATAACTTATTGTTATCGGCAAGATTAATGAAACAACAGAAGTCGGAAATATTTTCAAGGAAAATTGATATTTTTTCAAATACATTTTTGTTTTGTTTTTGTAATGCTAGGTTAGGATAATAGGACTTAGGACGTAAATATATTATATTGGTATTACTAGAAATGGCTCGTGGATGTAATAGATACCTACCGTAAAATAATCTGCGAGCTAAACTGCGATTTCCACGATGGCCTCAAGTAGCACGTTAATCTAGCAGCCATTTACAAAATCTATGACAATTGTTACAGATAGTCTCAAAAGCTACTAAAATGTAGTTTCAAGCAACTATTTTCGCCAAAAAACAACATGTTTCTTCATAAAACATCTTCAAGCAAGACTTCCTTACGAGCATGCAGCATTTCTTCTCAATAATTAAATATCCTGAAGCGAATCTGTTCAACAAAGAATGCAGCGTCTCTTACAATAATTACACCTGCATTACACTCTATAACAAAGCTTTGCTGGCTTATGACACAGAGTAGACAGTGACAGAAGGATCACTAGATTCACTGCCATTCAAAAACACTCGAGACAAGCATATTAACATTTTAAATTCAAGGTGGTACCACGATCACATAATATTTTCTGTGGGTATATACAATTATTTTATATTCGGTTCTTCCTTTTAAGCTACTGTATGCATGTAGATCCTAGCGTCTTGGCCCGTGTGGTGCCGGTCATAAAGAATAGCACCACTCCATTTCCTCCCGTGGGTGTCGTAAAAGGCGACTAAGGGACTTATTAGAGAATGGGCAGAATGCAGCTGCAGCGTTTTCTATGCATTTTTAATACCATACTGCGATCGCCAACCCGCCTGCCAAGCGTGGCGATTATGGTAACCCCCCCCCCTCCCCCAAATGAGGATGTGGGAAGCACAGAACCGGTCGAAGTGGCGGTGCTTGGGGGAGGCCTATGTCCAGCAGTGTACGTCTTTCGGCTGAAATGATGATGATGATGATGTAGGTCCTTCAAGATCGGTAGGACATTTTTGCGGTAGGTTGATCTGAGTTGGAGAAAACACAGATTACGGGTGCAGTTGAGGTTAAGGGCAGCCAATTACGGACTTTGTATTTATCATTGCACTAATAATAATATTGATTATTTTTGCATATTGTGCTGTCATAGCGATTTGTGTGGAGTGGTGCTTCTGTACCTCGATAATCTATGTGATCACACCTCATTCCTTTGCACCGTAGAATAACTTGGATTTATCCGCTCGAGGTGGGGTAAATCCACCGCTGGCAACACTGATATTATCACTGTGTGTGAATTTACTGCGGGCAACACTGATGTTACCGCGGTGTTCAGATTTAATAAAGCTATCACACGAGTGAGTTAGGATTCAACGGAGAAAGTGGTTTCTTTAGAACGAAGGGATGATGGTGGCTTTAAGACGTAGGTACATGAGTGAAGTATTAACGGTTTTGTATTGATAGTTACACAAAGGACGCTTGACCACCCCGTCAGACCGGATTCCAAACTGTGTTTTAGATGCGGAAGAATGGTTAAAAATGTAGGTACTGAACTACCCACTAATCCTTATCGTTATTTCTATAGGTAATCACACACACACACACACACACACACCCTTGTTTGTACAGACACCCTTATGAGGACCTTGTTAGTTCTTGAACGAACTGAGGACCCTCCAAAAAACTGGTTTATATACCTCGTTGGCCTTTTTACATAAGATAGAAAGAGACAGGTGAGTAAATCTATAGTGATGAGGTTATTGGGATAATGCTATCTCAACATTTTTTCGTATGAATTGCGGCTAACATACCGAGGACGTGAAATACACATCTAAATGTGACTAGCGATGCACATACGAGGACTTTGTGTAGGCCAACCGAGGACCCCTTATATAAGCCCTGCGACGCCCTTCCGAGGACGTATTTTTACACAATATTTCTTATATCTTGAACAAAGTGCGGACGCTGTGTTAGACTTTATACTACCAAACCGAGGACAGTTTTTCGCGTAGAACTTGTACAAAGCGAGGACATGGAAAATCTACTGAATTCATTTTACGTGTAAGATAACTGATTAATGCAAGCAGAATGTTCCAATGAATTCTTACACACATTTTCTAAAATGAAGTACCAAGCGAGGATCTATCTCTCTGTTGCTTTTAACGAATATATCCATACTAATACTAATATTATAAAAGTGAAAGTAACTCTGTCTTTCTGTCTGTCTGTCTGTCTGTATGTTACGTTTTCACGCCTAAACCGCTGAACTCATCATCATGAAATTTGGCAGAGATATAGCATGGGTTATGGAGAAGGACATAGGCTACTTTTTTACGCGATAACCAACATCCACGCGGACGGAGCCGCGGGCAAAAGCTAGTGTAGGTATATAGCCGTATTACTCACAAAATAATAAAAGTGAAGCGTTGAGCACACGTTATTATTTCCATGATATTGTAATACCTAGCAACGTCCGGACCGCGAATAAGAAAGGTGTAATCACTGTGAAGAAGAAGTAAGTTTGTGCTGATGCTGCAGCCAGGGTCGTTTCTTATTGAGGGAACTCCTCAACAGTTAATAGCATCGTCTTCAAATTTGGCATATGCGTTAGGTTTATATAGCAAAATTAAGACAATACCAGCTTGTGCTGATGCTGCACCCAGGGTCGTTTCTTTATGAGAGAACTTCTCAACAGTTAATAGCATCGTCTTCAAATTTAACATATGCGTTAGGTTTATATATTAAAATTAAGATAATTATCAGTTCGTGCTGATGCTGCAGCCAGGGTCGTCTCTTCATGAGGGAACTCCTCAACAGTTGATAGCATCATCTTCAAATTATGCATACGCGTTAGGTTTATATAGTAAAACTAGCTTCTGCCCGCGACTTCGTCCGCGTTAAATTTCTTGTTCCCCGACCCACCCCGTCGCAACAGATTGCCTGCCCGTGCTTTTACTTCGTTTTCGCATAAACTTTCATAAAAAAAAAATGGTGTTCTAGTTATTAGGAATGTAATTCTTCCTCAAGAATTGGGCTGTAAAATGCAAAAAGATTTTTTCAAATCCAACTTGCAGTTCCAGAGATTAGCACTGTAAAAAAACAAAAAACCGGCTAAGTGCGAGTCGGACTCGCGCACGAAGGGTTCCGTACCATTCATACAAATCCTTATCCTTACTAATATTATAAATGTGAAAGTAACTCTGTCTGTCTGTCTATTTGTCTGTCTGTCTGTCTGTATGTTACGTTTTCACGCCTAAACCGCTGATCCGATCGACCTGGGATATAGAGAAGGACATAGGCTACTTTTTTACGCGATAACCGACATCCACACGGGCGGGGCAAAAAAAACGGCAAAAAAATCATGTCCGTTGTATAGGATTAGGCCCCCCTTAAATATTATTTTTTTCTGTTTTTTAGTATTTTTTGTTATAGCGGCAACAGAAATCCATACTAATATTATAAATGTGAAAGTAACTCTGTCTGTCTCTCTGTCTGTATGTTACGTTTTCACGCTTAAACCGCTGAACCGATCGTCATGAAATTTGGCATAGATATACCCTGGGATATGGAGAAGGACATAGGCTACTTGTTTACGCGATAACCGACATCCACGCGGGCGGAGCCGCGGGCAAAAGCTAGTACATCATATGTGAAAATTTCAACTGTTTACTGTTTATCACGGTTCATGAGATACAGCCTGGTGACAAACGGACAGACAGACAGACAGACAGACGGACAGCGGAGTTTTAGTAATAGGGTCCCATTTTACCCTTTGGATACGGAACCCTAAAACCTAACTCTTCAGCTTTAGAATAGACTACCTCGCAGAGTTGATCATTATTTTGCTGCGAAGTTATTATAAAACAGTTATATCTCCTAAGATATTCATTGAAATTAAATGATGTAAGGGCAACTTTGTTCAAAATTAAATACTTGTGATGAATAACGTATTTATTTGGATAAGGATTAATACCATGCTTATGAAAACCCCTTCGCAAATAATGAATTAATTTCGAACAAATTTGATTACCATAAAAAAGGTTATAGTGAGTCATTCTTAAAAGATAGACATATGCTGTCGCGGACTTTTTCTTAGAAAATTTAAAGAGGAACAATTCCATCATACATGATATTTGCGTAACTTAAACCGTTTACGCAGCGCACGCAACGGAAGCTCTCAAAAAGGAATAATTTTTCCCGTTTTTGCAACATTTTTCATTTATGCTCCGCTCCTTTTGGTTGTAGCGTGATGTTATATAGCCTATAACCATCCTCAATAAATGGACTATCCAAAACAAAAAGAATTTTTCAATTCCAACAAGCAGTTCCTGAGATTAGCGCGTTCAAACAAACAAACAAACAAACAAACAAACTCTTCAGCTTTATATATTAGTATAGATTAAGATAATAACCAGTTTGTGCTGATGCTGCAGCCAGGGTTGTTTTTCATGAGGGAACTCCTCAACAGTTAATAGCTTCGTCTTAAAATTTAGCATACGCGTTAGTTTTATATAATAAAATTAAGATAATAACCAGTTTCTACTGATGCTGCAGCCAGGGTCGTTTCTTCATGAGGGAACTCCTCAACAGTTAATAGCATTGTCTTCAAATTTAGGATACGCGTTAGGTTTATATAGTAAAATTAAGTTAGTAGCCAGTTTGTGCTGATGCTGCAGCCAGGGTCGTTTCTTCACGAGGGAACTCCTCAACAGTTGATAGCATCATCTTCCAATTTTACATACGCGTTAGGTTTATATGACAAAATTAAGGTAATACCAGTTTGTGCTGATGCTGCACCCAGGGTCGTTTCTTCATGAGGGAACTCCTCAACAGTTAATAGCATCGTCTTCAAGTTTGGCATACGCGTTAGGTTTATATAGCAAAATTAAGACAAAACCAGTTTGTGCTGATGCTGCACCCAAGGTCGTTTCTTCATGAGGAAACTCCTCAACAGTACATAGCATCGTCTTCAAATTTAGCATATGCGTTAGGTTTATATAGTAAAATTAAGATAATAACCAGTTGGTGCTGATGCTGCAGCTAGAGTTGTGTTTCGTGAGGAAACTCCTCAACAGTTAATAGCTTCGTCTTAAAATTTAGCGTACGCGTTAGTTTTATATAGTAAAATTAAAATAATAACCAGTTTCTACTGATGCTGCATCCAGGGTCGTTTCTTCATGAGGGAACTCCTCAACAGTTAATAGCATTGTCTTCAAATTTAACATACGCGTTAGTTTTATATAGTAAAATTTAGATAATAACCAGTTTGTGCTGATGCTGCAGCCAGGGTCGTTTCTTCATAAGGGAACTCCTCAACAGTTAATAGCATCGTCTTCAAATTTGGCATATGCGTTAGGTTTATATAGCAAAATTAAGACAATACCAGCTTGTGCTGATGCTGCACCCAGGGTCGTTTTCTTTATGAGGGAACTTCTCAACAGTTAATAGCATCGTCTTCAAATTTAACATATGCGTTAGGTTTATACATTAAAATTAAGATAATTATCAGTTCGTGCTGATGCTGCAGCCAGGGTCGTCTCTTCATGAGGGAACTCCTCAACAGTTGATAGCATCATCTTCAAATTATGCATACGCGTTAGGTTTATATAGTAAAATTAAGATAATAACCAGTTTGTGCTGATGCTGCAGCCAGGGTTGTTTTTCATGAGGGAACTCCTCAACAGTTAATAGCTTCGTCTTAAAATTTAGCATACGCGTTAGTATTATATAGTAAAATTAAGTTAGTAGCCAGTTTGTGCTGATGCTGCAGCCAGGGTCGTTTCTTCACGAGGGAACTCCTCAACAGTTGTTAGCATCATCTTCCAATTTTACATACGCGTTAGGTTTATATTGCAAAATTAAGGTAATACCAGTTTGTGCTGATGCTGCACCCAGGGTCGTTTCTTCATGAGGGAACTCCTCAACAGTTAATAGCATCGTCTTCCAATTTTACATACGCGTTAGGTTTATATAGCAAAATTAAGACAATACCAGTTTGTGCTGATGCTGCCCCCAAGGTCGTTTCTTCATGAGGAAACTCCTCAACAGTACATAGCATCGTCTTCAAATTTGGCATATGCGTTAGGTTTATATAGCAAAATTAAGACAATACCAGCTTGTGCTGATGCTGCACCCAGGGTCGTTTCTTTATGAGAGAACTTCTCAACAGTTAATAGCATCGTGTTCAAATTTAACATATGCGTTAGGTTTATATATTAAAATTAAGATAATTATCAGTTCGTGCTGATGCTGCAGCCAGGGTCGTCTCTTCATGAGGGAACTCCTCAACAGTTGATAGCATCATCTTCAAATTATGCATACGCATTAGGTTTATATAGTAAAATTAAGATAATAACCAGTTTGTGCTGATGCTGCAGCTAGAGTTGTGTTTCGTGAGGAAACTCCTCAACAGTTAATAGCTTCGTCTTAAAATTTAGCGTACGCGTTAGTTTTATATAGTAAAATTAAGATAATAACCAGTTTCTACTGATGCTGCATCCAGGGTCGTTTCTTCATGAGGGAACTCCTCAACAATTAATAGCATTGTCTTCAAATTTAACATACGCGTTAGTTTTATATAGTAAAATTAAGATAATAACTAGTTTGTGCTGATGCTGCAGCCAGGGTTGTTTTTCATGAGGGAACTCCTCAACAGTTAATAGCTTCGTCTTAAAATTTAGCATACGCGTTAGTTTTATATAATAAAATTAAGATAATAACCAGTTTCTACTGATGCTGCAGCCAGGGTCGTTTCTTCATGAAGGAACTCCTCAACAGTTAATAGCATTGTCTTCAAATTTAGGATACGCGTTAGTATTATATAGTAAAATTAAGTTAGTAACCAGTTTGTGCTGATGCTGCAGCCAGGGTCGTTTCTTCACGAGGGAACTCCTCAACAGTTGATAGCATCATCTTCCAATTTTACATACGCGTTAGGTTTATATGGCAAAATTAAGGTAATACCAGTTTGTGCTGATGCTGCACCCAGGGTCGTTTCTTCATGAGGGAACTCCTCAACAGTTAATAGCATCGTCTTCAAGTTTGGCATACGCGTTAGGTTTATATAGCAAAATTAAGACAATACCAGTTTGTGCTGATGCTGCACCCAAGGTCGTTTCTTCATGAGGAAACTCCTCAACAGTACATAGCATCGTCTTCAAATTTAGCATATGCGTTAGGTTTATATAGTAAAATTAAGATAATTATCAGTTCGTGCTGATGCTGCAGCCAGGGTCGTCTCTTCATGAGGGAACTCCTCAACAGTTGATAGCATCATCTTCAAATTATGCATACGCGTTAGGTTTATATAGTAAAATTAAGATAATAACCAGTTTGTGCTGATGCTGCAGCCAGGGTTGTTTTTCATGATGGAACTCCTCAACAGTTAATAGCTTCGTCTTAAAATTTAGCATACGCGTTAGTTTTATATAATAAAATTAAGATAATAACCAGTTTCTACTGATGCTGCAGCCAGGGTCGTTTCTTCATGAGGGAACTCCTCAACAGTTAATAGCATTGTCTTCAAATTTAGGATACGCGTTAGTATTATATAGTAAAATTAAGTTAGTAGCCAGTTTGTGCTGATGCTGCAGCCAGGGTTGTTTCTTCACGAGGGAACTCCTCAACAGTTGATAGCATCATCTTCCAATTTTACATACGCGTTAGGTTTATATGGCAAAATTAAGTTAATACCAGTTTGTGCTGATGCTGCACCCAGGGTCGTTTCTTCATGAGGGAACTCCTCAACAGTTAATAGCATCGTCTTCAAATTTAACATATGCGTTAGGTTTATATATTAAAATTAAGATAATTATCAGTTCGTGCTGATGCTGCAGCCAGGGTCGTTTCTTCATGAGGGAACTCCTCAACAGTTAATAGCATTGTCTTCAAATTTAGGATACGCGTTAGTATTATATAGTAAAATTAAGTTAGTAGCCAGTTTGTGCTGATGCTGCAGCCAGGGTCGTTTCTTCACGAGGGAACTCCTCAACAGTTGATAGCATCATCTTCCAATTTTACATACGCGTTAGGTTTATATGGCAAAATTAAGGTAATACCAGTTTGTGCTGATGCTGCACCCAGGGTCGTTTCTTCATGAGGGAACTCCTCAACAGTTAATAGCATCGTCTTCAAGTTTGGCATACGCGTTAGGTTTATATAGCAAAATTAAGACAATACCAGTTTGTGCTGATGCTGCACCCAAGGTCGTTTCTTCATGAGGAAACTCCTCAACAGTACATAGCATCGTCTTCAAATTTAGCATATGCGTTAGGTTTATATAGTAAAATTAAGATAATAACCAGTTTGTGCTGATGCTGCAGCTAGAGTTGTGTTTCGTGAGGAAACTCCTCAACGGTTAATAGCTTCGTCTTAAAATTTAGCGTACGAGTTAGTTTTATATAGTAAAATTAAGATAATAAACAGTTTCTACTGATGCTGCAGCCAGGGTCGTTTCTTCATAAGGGAACTCCTCAACAGTTAATAGCATCGTCTTCAAATTTGGCATATGCGTTAGGTTTATATAGCAAAATTAAGACAATACCAGCTTGTGCTGATGCTGCACCCAGGGTCGTTTCTTTATGAGGAAACTTCTCAACAGTTAATAGCATCGTCTTCAAATTTAACATATGCGTTAGGTTTATATAGTAAAATTAAGATAATAACCAGTTTGTGCTGATGCTGCAGCCAGGGTCGTTTCTTCGTGAGGGAACTCCTCAACAGTTGATAGCATCGTCTTCAAATTTGGCATACGCATAAGGTTTATATAGCAAAATTAGATAATACCAGTTTGTGCTGATGCTGCAGCCAGGGTCGTATCTTCGTGAGGGAACTACTCAACAGTTGATAGCATCGTCTTCAAATTTGGCATACGCGTTAGGTTTATATATTAAAATTAAGATAATAACCAGTTTGTGCTGATGATGCAGCCAGGATCGTTTTTCATGAGGGAACTCCTCAATAATTGATAGCATCGTCTTCAAATTTAGCATACGCGTTAGGTTTATATAGTAAAATTAAGATAATAACCAGTTTGTGCTGATGCTGTTTACTGATTGACAGTTGTACAATGTTTCCGTTTTTGTGATAAAGATCGTTTACCTTGACTCAAAATTAAATAACTTAAAAAAAGTAAAACCAGAATTGAGGTTTAAAATAAAAAAAATTTGGTCAGGATGAATTAGGTAACTACTTATAAAGTTTTAACATTTAGAAATTCACAAATGGAGTATTATCATTTATAAATTAACACATAGCATGTTTGTATACTGCCTTCTAACCGTGTCGTGTTATATTGACAGATGATTTATTAAAAAGATGCATATTTGATTTTACAAAGACAGCTTTAGAGGTATGAGGAACAGGGTGTAAAGTTCACTCATACTCTATAGTAAAGGGAGGATCCTCCGACCAGACGGGTATTGTGTTTGGTGGGCAACTGACCAACGGTTGATGTCGGGATGTTGTATATATGCTAGTCGCGCGGTAAACTGATAGCACGATACAGGATTTGTGACGTCAAGTCTTTGATGCGTAATTCGCATGTGGCTTTGTTGATACCGCCACATTACTCCCCTCCGGAGACCGGAGGACGATAGTGGACTGAGTCAGTGCATCCTATGATGCTTGCTAGGGCCAGTTGTGATTCCAGTGAGTCGGAACCGGGTGCCGCATAGTTCACGGTGAGTCGGAACTGTCTGCGGTGATTCCCCAGTGAGTCGGGGTGGCGCTGCGTTTGTCGATCCAGTGAGTCGGACGCCGTACAGCGCCAGGTTGAGGCTGACTGCTGGCGTCGACCAGGAGAGCGTTGAAGGGCTCTGCTTGTGGACCGGCCGAAAGTGCAGTGTGCTGTGCGAAGGTTGCTGATGAGGCTGAGGGTGAAGACCAGGTATGCGCGTTCGCTGCATGCTGGTGGTCAGGATACCCGTTCTAGCCGTGGGTGATGGCTGGCTGTGTGACTCGTCGCTCGAAAGCTTGAGGAAGTGATGGATGACGTCACGCTGAAGTAGTTGCACGAAGGCTGCGCTAATGTCCATGTTCGGGATCACCAATTTAGAGGTATGACGAACAGGGTGTAAAGTTCAGTCATCCTCTATTGAAAAGGGAGGATCCTCCGACCAGACGGGTATTGTGTCTGGTGGGAAACTGCCCAACGGTTGATGTCAGGATGTTGTATATATGCTAGTCGCGCGGTAAACTGATACCGCGATGCAGGATTTATGACGTCATGTCTTTGATGCGTAGTTCGCAAGTGGCGTTGTTGCCACACACAAAAAAACACAATTCGAAAATGTAAAGTGATGGGAATGTTAGCAAATTTAGAGACAGTTATGCAAATATATGTTACTTTCATGTTACACATTGCCCTTATGCATCGTTTTTGAGTCTTGAATACCTGTTCTCTCAGACTAAAATTTTAATGACGCCACCAAACCATGGTAAGCAACTAATCTGGTGGGCATATTAACTTCCCTGGATAGATTAAAATGCACAAAAGCTGCTGTACTTAATTTTTTGCATACTTCTTCTGCGTTCTAACTAACCATTGTGTTAAGTAATGTAATGTTAAATTTTTCGACCAAATTATGTCGATCTCTTTTAATTATAATTTCTATAAGTCGTTTTGTTTAAGTTGTTTTATAATAATTGTTATAAAAGTTTTCTTATCATGCTTCTCAAAGATGTTGCTGCAACTTGGTTATCATTTCAATGGTAAAAGTTAGAACAATTTAAATTTAATTTAATTAAATTAATAAAAATTAAATTTTTTGATCGTTGGTAAAAGTTTAGTTAGTTAAATAATTCGTTTCATTTTAAAATAGACCAACTTCTATTTCAGTAAAGTTTATGTTGTTTTCTTTACAACGGTGTTATGTACGTTCACGTTCTTTATTTCTTTGTACGTTTTCTTTGTTTCAAATCTTGCTAATATTTCACCTTTAAAGGAAGGCATTTCTACTTTAGATTCTTCATGAATAGCACACGTATTCAGATTTCATGACAATACAATATTTTATGGTGCAAATCATAATGTTGTGTCTCTCTATCTAAGCAGGATACTTAGCACATACTGCAGAAAAAGCCTACTTAATCCTCTTGCACCTAGTAGCTACAAAGGTTTTGGTTAATGATTCAGTCTACCTTCGATTTTCTCCTCCATAATTTTATTTAAACGATAGCACATAAGTCATCTTCTACACATAAGGAAAACTGTCGAAACGAGGACTAGAATACACACTGTTTGGAAAATCTAGCAAACCGAGGTCTTAAATACACATTGTCTGGAAAAGCTAGCTAACCGAGGACTTTTGTGTTAAAGTTAACACATAGGTCCTCGGATAATACAACGAACGTGAAATGAGTGTAAAGAGGCTGTGTATGAGGCGACAGTGACGCCACCTGGTGGATACACAATGTTTGTGTAAGATTATGAATAATCTTGATCAAACCGAGGTTCAGACAACTTTTTCTTATTAAGTATACAGAAAGACTCAAAATCGCTTGCAGAATACGAATCTTTGGTCAAGTCGAACCGAGGACCCTCGAAAAGGTCCTCGCTTTGAAAAGGTCCTCGGTCGTGCCTTGTGTATTCATATGCACGTCCTCGGATGGTACTTAAAACAAACACAGCACACAACATAGCACAGCATATAAAAAAAAAAGGTTTTTGTTGTGGTACCTACCCTACACCAATTGGTGTACCACTACTTGCTATGTAAACATCAGTGACAGGCAGTTTTATAATATCATCAACATAAACCGAATGGATTATTATCGAAGCTAACTTAAAAACTTCCCAAGCAAAGTTAGTAAAATTCATATTGGGGCTACCGTGCAAGCTTCTTCTACCGAATGAAAGAATTATAAAAATCGGTTCATAAACAAATATGTTATGGTTGAACATATGTAATAAATTGAGCACCTCCACCTTTTTTGAAGTCGGTTAACAATCATTTGTAGCCAGTGTACGCACCGGGACTTACAGCTTAGTACGGCCGCTATTCCAAATGCGTACAGTAGGACTATGTTCGAGACAATTGAGCCTGGTACCTATTTACCTAAGACCTTACTGACTACAAACCTAGCCCTAAGAAATTACCTAGCACCTTATTGTTGTTACCCTACAGCCCTAGCCTACTATACAAACCATACCAACCGTACGTTGGTTTACGTACGGGAAGTCTGTTACAAGGAGACCTACGGTAACAGACGGAGTTTGGGTAGGAACAGGGGTTTGTATACGTCGTGCAATGTACACAGGAAATTTTTCTCACTGCCGATCCCACAGACTCATAGGATCGGTGATGGCTAAAGGTGTCTTGGCCACAGTGAGAGGAGTTATAGGAGATGAATTACACTTGACTCCAGCTTGATGACTAGTTTGTTACAATAATTAACTTAATTATATACAAATTCTGTGGTAAATACACATTGATACCTATTTGCATGTGTGTTGTGTGTATCGAGCGGATGAAGCGTAGATTTCAGTAGGTCACTTCTTAGCGCTGACGGCGCGCCGGTGTAGCTGGCGCGCAGAATGAAGGTATGTCGCTCTTAATGCTGATGCTGCGATGCTGTTGTTTGTTCATGGTTGAACAGCCAGAGTGCATCTCATTACGATTCCAATAAGCCCAAACACGGCTAGTTTACATTGTTTTATTACGAAGTCTCGGTGCCTACCTTCCGGCTTTATCATCCGATCAGTTTGGCGGAACCATTTATTTAAATTTGCTTCGTCATAGTTGCCTAACTATATTAGTCGAGATATATATCTTATCGCCACAACAAACTCAAACTCAAAGCATTTATTTCAAATAAACCAATTACAGGCACTTTTGAATTGTCAAGGGGTCGGTCAGTCAGAAAGATGAAGCTAGTTGCCCATTCCAAAGCATAGTAGGTTCCTATGGAGAAGAACTGGCAAGAAACTCCATGGACAGCATTTTAAAACAAAATATTGTTACAAAATATTGTTGATGATAATACAAAAATCGCTGTATGTATGTGTGTATATGCTGTATATTTGAGGAGATTCCTAAATTCTTCATGGATTCATTAGAGCTGGATTTTGATAAAAATGGTACCAAAGTGGAAGTATATCCTTTAAATAAAATACGGTTTATAAACGAAGGAGTACTGAGGTAAAAAAAAAAAAAAAATTGTTTTAAAAAACGTTGCCCCACTAGGAATTTCTCCTGTATCGTGGGTGCGTTTACATTTAAACTCACATACACAAACAGCCAGACCCGGAATGACTACTTGTAGGTCATACAAATATGTGTTCCGTGCGGGAATCGAACCCCCGACACGCAGCGCAGCAGTCAATCGCTTAACCACTGCGCCAACCGTGTCGACCGTGTCGTGTTGATATAACCGAATTGAGAACCTTCTTTTGTTGAAGTTGTTTAAAAAACAGGTCACTTTCGATTGAGATTTATTTCACAGTAACAAACCTAGATAATGTTCTGACAGTTTCAAATATTAATATCTTGGTTATTAGAATCTATGCTAATTCAAGGATTCTCAGAAAAGGATCCGCCATTACATCCAACAAAGGTTCTAGGACATTCCATAGGTTTTTGCGATAGAATCAGATCCGATCCGTTTCAGCCCATTGTTAGAACTCTGCTTACGACAGGTTATGGTTGGCTTGAAGAATAGCGCCGTATTTCAACTTCGCTTCGGGTTTAATTATGCGGAATTAATTTGTGCGTCGCTAGGAATCGTTTGTTAAGGAAGATACTTTATATAATGTAGTGTCGTGATAGTGGCACAAACATAGTATGGATGAACACTGCGGACGATGGTGATTCCTTTTATAGAAATACCCACTCATAATCTATACTATATAATATATACTATGTACTATAAAATATTATAAATGTGAAATTAACTCTGTCTGTCTGTCTGTCTTAACCGATCGTCATAAAATTTGCCAGAGATGTAGCCTGGGATATGGAGAAGGACATAGGCTACTTTTTTACGCGATAGCCGACATCCACGCGGGCGGAGCCGCGGACAAAAGTTAGTAGGTACTGTATACAATCGCGAGTTGGCTGTTTGATTAGAATGATCTACGCCATAACACGTATTTAAGGGCCTTCACTCACTGGCGGCACGGCACGGCAGGGGATTCTTCGGCATCAGTACAATCACATACTAACGGCAACGATGCTGCGATATCCTTAGGCATGTTGCAAGGTCCCGCGATCAAATAATTGAAATTTCAATTTTATTGTTTTACTATTAAGTTATATTTTTTACCGTTACTTTGCGAATGTGGGCAGTACCCTCGCATCTAAGTTGTCTAATTCATCATCACTTAATAACTGTTCAGACTTTCACTTGTCACCACTCTCGAACTCTTCCACGACAGCCCCGTTGGATTCGATGGTCATGTGTGATGTTGATGACGCCGAGGTTAAAAGCATCATTCTGACTCTTAAAGATTAATGTGCTGTCGGTTGTAACGGAATCCCTTCCACAGTTATCAAGGCTACAAGAGATACAATTATCCCTCTCCTTGTCCACATTTTTAATGTTTCCCTATCCACCGGTATTTTTCCGGATGTTTTCAAAACTGCCATAGTCCACCCTATTCACAAGGGAGGTGACAGGGATCTTGTCTCGAATTACAGGCCTATATCCGTCCTTACAACCATCTCGAAAATCTTCGAGAAAATCATCAACGCGAGACTTGTGAAATTCCTCGCTAAATTCAAGATCTTGGCCGAAAACCAATACGGTTTCAGAGCGGGAAAATCAACAGAGGACTCTACTCTGGATCTCACAAATACCATAGTCGAACACCTCAATAATAAGCAGAAGCCGCTTGCTGTTTTCCTGGATCTTTCGAAAGCTTTCGACCCTGTTTCTATCCCTAAATTGATTGACAAGATGGAACAAATTGGCATTCGTGGCATTGCTCTCAAAATCTTTCGTAGCTATACTTCGGGGCGAAAACAGGTAGTAAAGATTGGGTCATTCATCAGTAATGAGGAAAATTTGACATTTGGGGTTCCTCCGGGCAGTGTCCTAGGACCAACCCTCTTCCTCATATATGTCAATGAGCCGTGTCAGTTATCTCTCCCGAACACAAAAATTATTACTTATGCGGATGACACAGCTCTAATAACCCATGGCAAGGACTGGTCTGAGACTCGGGAGAGGACAGAGTTGGCTCTGAGTGTAGTTATGATGTGGTTAGCCTCGAATCTGCTCACGCTTAATATCTCTAAGACCAAGTTCATTTCTTTTACTCCGAGTATTATTAGTCAACCACCACTGTCGTTTAAGATCAAGGCCCATGTGTGTACAGTAGCCAACACCTGTAAATGTGCCCAAATAGAACGGTCAGACATCATCAAATATCTTGGGGTTATAATAGACAGTCTCTCATCATGGAAAAAACAGGTTAACTCTGTTCTTGTTCGAGTCAGGAGATTGATTTATTTATTTAAAAAACTTCGAGCGGCTGCTGATTTCCAATCCCTAAAAATGGTTTACTTTGCCCTCGCTCAATCAGTTCTCAGTTACTGTATAACTGCATGGGGGGGAACTCACAAGATAACCATGTTGCGGCTAGAGAGGGCTCAGAGAGCAGTTTTGAAAGTACTGGCAAAAAAACCTATTAGATTTCCGACCTCTGAACTGTACTCACATTGTGAGGTCCTCACAGTTAGACAATTGTTCGTCCTACAAACAGTTTTTAGGAAATACCTGCTTCTGTCTTACTTCCCAGAGCCCCTAACAAAGAAGTGACGTGCTGACAGAGTTTGTAAGACTGAGCGCTGCAGGTTAGCATTACTCGTAGTTAGTCACCACTTCAACCATATCAGCTCTAAACTCTACAATGACATAAATATAAGATTTAATATTTACCCTATGACTAAAAGTCTACTGAAGAGAAAAGTGACTGATTGGCTTAAATCCTTGTCTTATGAAGAAATTGACTTATGGTATTATAACACGCTATACACACACTCACACACATACACACCTAACCCCACCTCCACTCTACACTTTTACTACATAATTAACCTCCACTTAGAGTATAATTATTCTCTTTTTTATTTCTTAAATAAAAGAAACTTTACTTAATTTTTAATTAATTATTAATTAACTTTCTTTATTAAGTCTAGAACAATGTCTTAGTACCTATATATTTAAGGGTTGGGCGTTGATAGCTGCGCCATAGTATTTTACTTTTGTGGTTATCTTCGTTTTCCTTTGTAAATTGTAAACTTAAGTTGTTCCAAATAAACTTTATTATTATTATATTGCTATTCGTCGCATAAAAATCCCTTGCCGTGCCGTGCCGCCAGTTGGCGCAGGCCCTAAGTCATGATGATGTCAAATATGGCTGCGTGATAAGACTTTTTGAAATTAAACCACTTGGTCCGTTTACTTATCTTGGCAGACGAATTTATGACAAGTCAAAAAGCGCAAACTTGCCCATTCCGTGAATATTTCATGGTCTCACAAGCCGTGTGCCCGATGGGGTTCCCCATCGGCAAAAATGACGAACTACCATACAAACCTCCATTCCCTTTGGGGGGTGAATTTTTGAAAATCCTTCCTTAAACTCTTTTTTGCTATATTATAAAGAATTATTTTGTAAATTTTTATGCTCCTAGCGGTTTAGTGAATGAATGAATAATAATAATAATAAAAAATAACAAATCTACATTAGAGACTAGCGTTGCCATATGGCAACATAGGTAGTTGATTTAGTTTCCAAATTATTTATAAAAAAACTATGAACTGTAGCCATCTTTAGTTATTGACAACCCATAGCCAGCTAGATACTAGCCAATGATAAAAAACAATCTGGGATCAGTTGTTTTCAAATTGCTTGCTAGTGGTGTTTTTATTTGCTGGATGTCATAAATTTTGCAGAAACGGGGAACAGAAAATTGGAATGCCCTTTTTTTCGCGTCTATTTTAGGGTTCCGTAGCCAAATGGCAAAAAACGGAACCCTTATGGATTCGTCATGTCTGTCTATCTTTTTTCCGAAACTATAAGAACTATAAGAAACTTGGTAAGTAGATGTATTCTGTGAACCGAATTAAGATTTTCACACAAAAATAGAAAAAAAAAAATTTTTTTTGGGGGTTCCCCATACTTAGAACTGAAACTAGAAAAAAAATCATCAAACCCATACGAGTGGGATAAGTCTTCAAAAATGATATTGAGGTTTCTAATATCATTTTTTTCTAAACTGAATAGTTTGCGCAAGAGACACTTCCAAAGTGGTAAAATGTGTCGTCCCCCCTGTAACTTCTAAAATAAGAGAATGATAAAACTAAAAAAAATATATGATGTACATTACTATGTAAACTTCCACCGAAAATTGGTTTGAAGGAGATCTAGTAAATATTTTTTTTTAATACGTCATAAATCGTAAACCGCAATTTACCTTTCATTAAAAAAAAAACCATTTAATTTCATAAACATAAACCTTATGCTGTTTAGCTATCACAAGCCTATATGGGCTCGCATATAGTTAGATCTAAATCCCATCATTTAGGTACCTAATTAAAATGTTTACTTATCAATAACTTAATTTTAAAAAAAAAAACACTATTATTAAAACATCGATCAAAGTTACAACGAACTACAAGAACTTTTATATTATGTTACTTGCTGCTACGGAACCCTTCATGGGCGAGTCCGACTCGCACTTGGCCGCTTTTTTTTCTTATTTTTTGTTTAGTATAAGTTACTACTACAAGTATAAGCTGTTACTACTTACATAGGTTTGTAATAAGACTAAATGGATGTAAGTTTCTTTCAAGTAACAAAGGTTTTATTGTCTGTGTGCCATATGGCAAAATTAGGCCAATATAGGTAGGTACATTATTTCAAAAAGGTGATTTATTATTTTCAATTCAAAGTTGCATGAATTTACGGATTTACTGTAACGAGAGGTTTATGGTGATTTACTAGATATTTGTAATGAGTCTTCTGTAGTGACAGATCAGCATACTAGTGAGTAGTATGGTGGGTTGATCGTGTAAGTGTTGAGATAACGTACTACTCGTAATCAGAAGAAGTCTGATCTTCCTGACCTTCCTTCACCAGAAAGAGAGAGGATCTGTTGCTGGGGATTTTGTTGCGCCATTTCTTCTTCCAAGCTACAGCACTAGAAAGTCGTGAAGGGCAGGCGTTTTGGGAGACTGCCGTATGTAGTTATGACGTTTTCAAAAAGTGCTGAATGTCAGTCCTTGTTTGCATAATTTGGCTTTTAATTTTGGATTTTTTTTTAAGAACTCCATAGTTTTTCGAAGATGTATGTTTGTACTATCAGATTAACCACCACCCCCCAACGATGTATCTAAGTTCAGACCTAGGTTTTTGTAAAGATATAGACATGATAAGAGATTTCATTAGAAATAAGCATCACCTTTGTACGTATTTTTCTGTTCCTTTCTTCTTGTCTGTTTATATGTGTGTACATAAATTGTTAAATAAATAAATAAATAATTTTCCAAAATCAGAAGAAACAATAAGTAGACGGGATGGAGCTGACTGTGAAACTATTACTGTATGTAATGTTGGTGGATGTTTATGTATTGAAAATTGAGATTCTAAGTAATTATCCTAGTATTTTTCATAAATTCGCCTAAACAAATAAAAAAAATCGTTTAAAATGCTTAAGTTTCTTATTCGTCAAAAGAGGAGAAAATCAATTTTGCTGTACTCCTTTTGGCCTAGCGTTGCCGTAAGACTCAACATTGGGAAATTTTGAAATAAAAAATCGTCGTATTCGTGTTATTTGGACATCATTAAACCAATAAATAAAGAAAAAAAAACAAAAAAATATAATTTCAAAAACTCAGTCCCTAATGTAATAATAGTAGATTTTAAAATACTCACGATCGGTCGATAATAAGAAGTTTATATTTTATAAGATTCAAATAACACTTCCACTATCAAAAAATCTTCCATTACGCGTCCAGCTGTGTTGCGACGATATCTCATGGAGCCGGGCAGCCCGCCAACAGTTTTAAGTAAAATTACTTGATTCTCACCAGCGCTAAGTGAACGCTTTCGGAAAACGCGCTCCTCACCGTTCTGTATAGCGTGACGGCTTGAGTTATGGATGGTTTTAACTTGAATTTTAACTTCATAGTGGTTTTATAATAGTATGATAGTACACGAAAAGCGTGAATGATTTAATATAAAACGTTTATCGATTTACTGGCAGAGAACCTTTGCATTTCTTCTATCTTGAATATTTGTATTATTGAACATCTAAGGACCTTTGCTGTACCTTTCATAAATGCCCTTAATTGCTTGTCATTGAGCATAGCAAGTATCAAAGATCTATCAAATGGTTTCGTTGAAAGTACCTAAAGTAAAAGCTTGAAGCTCAAGTTACGTTCCTGCAACTGACTTGCTATTTATAATAGAGTTTGTATAGGAAATCAGCTGCTTTGAACATCGTCTTGGTCAGTTTCGGCTCCTATCCATCCATTCCGAACAATAACTGGCAATTCTTTACCCAAGAAAATTATAGTTTAAAATGTATACCTACTACATTGTACATAACCTCATTATACGCCAGTAATTACACTGTAATGCGTTACCAGCGCGGCGTCCGACGCATGCCGACTGTGAACTATGCACATTCCTGCGTGCGAAGGCGTGATCCCGCGCGATGGACAAAGAGCGAATTAGTGTACGCGTCGCGCGCTCATGAGCAATACCGGGACATAGGATTGCAGGCATCTCTAGCCGATACATCATAGGCTAAGGGCATTAATAAAAAAAAAAAAAAAAAGAGTCTAGCAATACGCCTTAGCCCTCTAGAACTATGCTTCTAGTATGGTACATATATAATTAAAATTGCAACACAATATACAAAAAAACTAGCTCAGATTTATAGTACCAATTCAGAGTCCCACAGTATCGTACTGTAGCAAACTTTCCGGAGGTTTTGTATATCACAGGTTTGCCCCTTTAGGCTTTTAGCGCCGGTCTGCCGGTCATGACGAGTTAGTGGCACAAAGGGTAGTTCACAGGTTGTCACATGTTTTGGCGCAATTTCAACTGTTTCTATTTGGTCCTGTTCAAACTAACGGCTTGCGGCTATGGCGTGTTCGTGCCGTGAAATTGTGTATCTTTATTTTTTGCTGCAATGTTGACGGATATTGTGAGGAAGTTGTTTTTGTGAATACCTTCGTTTTATTCCATGTGAGAACTAATTAAGGAAAGGTTCCGGGTTTTGAATACAGAAATGATTGAGTAACCTGAAACGCAGTTGCTACATTTTACTATCAGAGATACAAAGTATAGTGTAGATACCGCAGTTCTAAAATGAATCGATTGTAGCATTTCATAAGTTATTTTTTTTTAATTAACATTAGAAAAATGTTAAAATATTATATTAAAAAGTTCACTAACTGGTAGGTTCAGTTTCTTAATTATAAACTGGATAAAATTGAGTAAACTTTATTTCAACGTCAAAAATGTTGGGTGGACGCATAAGTTTAAAAAAACCATGAGACTGCTAAAAATTCAGCCACGAAGGATACATAAATCTGAATAGAGAAGATTTATAACATATTCGTTTCATATATTTCGTTTATATAAACATTTAGCTGCCTTTCACGACACTCGTGGGAAATCGGGCTTCTTAGAGAGAACCAAACTATGAAAGTGAGCGCTTTGCGAGAAATATGATCTAGGACCATCAATGGATTAAGATTTAAATACCAATAATTGATTTAAATACCAGATGTCATAAGAAGTATGCCATTAAAAAAATAAAATAAATGTTTTCATAAATTATTGGTTGAGAAATGTTACTATGCCCTGGATGATAACTTTAATAATAACACACTATAATACTGTACCTATTATTATTCCAATATATTGCATGCATTTTTGTCTTTATTTTTGATATTTTTTGTGTTTTATTTTATATAATTTTCACTGATATTTGTATGACGTCATCAATGACAGAACATAGCGCAACATATAATTATTATATAAGACCTTGACCTTTAAAATGTGTTTTTTTACAAACAAATAATTCTATTTCTACTAAATTTAATACTTTACATGAATAATAATCTTTTAAATTGAATTGACTTTAAATTTTGACATGAAATGAAATTGACTCTGAATATCGAAACATTTAATTTGCATGCATGCGTTAACATAAATAGATACTCGAATACTTATATAATAATATTGTAATCAATTTATTATTGTAATTTAATAGTTCAATATTTCACTCAATCAATAGTTTTTTTAGTAATATTAATCATTTGTATGTCAATATATTGACAAAACATAGCGCACTACCAAATTTTTAAGATCTTTGTATGTAATCACCTATGTTTTACAAATAAACTATTCTATTCTATTCTATAACAAATTTAATTTAGAAGAATCTTTAATTCTTACAAGATCTCAAATTTACAAAAATAATATTAGCATGGCTTTACTGACAGCGTCATTACTTGCCTGAAATCAATAGCCACACAACCACCGAAATAATTAAAATAAATTGTTGGCTAAAAATTCTGCTCGCGTCTTCGCGTGAAAGTCGTATTGCTGTTATTTAAGATATAGTACATATATAATACATAGATATAGTACATATATAATACATATAACAGCAACATTTTTATAAAACTCACTTGGCCCCCGACAAACTGCGTGGCATCGCATCGCCCGCCCGTACCTTTTCGCTAAGAGTTTTTCGATTTGCTCGGTTCTTAAGAGTTGTAGCGAAATTTTAAATAACCTATAACCTCACTCAAGAATTGGGCTTTCAAATGCAAAAATCAATCCAATTGGTAGTTTCAAAGATTAGAGCGTTCAAACAAACTCTTCAGCTTTATTATATTTGTAATGTTTAAATGAATAGATTGTGTTAATCTTAGAAGATAGCCATATAGCATTGCTACAGTTTAATAGATCTTTTAAGAGGAATTATTCCATAATACGAGTACATTGTGTTCATAACTTTTGGTATACGCGGCGCATTCCAGTAAAGCTCCCAGTCGGCATGATTTTTTCAGACATCTTCAACAATCATCGTCATATTTCAACCAAGTGACACAAAACCCTAATGAATTATACATCTAAACCTTTCTCATGAATTCCTCCATCCATTGGTGAAAACTGTATGAAAATCCGTTCGGTAGTTTTTGAGTTTATCGCGTTCTGACAGACAGACAGACGCGGCGGGGGCACTTTACTTTGTATAATTACTAGCTTCTGCCCGGGACTTCCTACGCGTGAAATTTTTTGTTCCCCCGTTCCCCAATCTGTTCTCGAGATATCATCAAAAAAGCCGTTTTCTACAAAATGTATGAGGAAGTGAATTTTCTACATATTTTTTTTTTCGTGAATTTTTCGTAAGTTTTAATAATATACCTGACAGACTTCGTTCTGTCAAAAGCTATTTGACAGTTGGCCTACGCGCAAAGGAAATATAGTATCGATTTAACGACAAACTCTCTAAAACGTCTAAATTAGTTGACTTTGGATGATTTACCTTACTTTAGCCACCCAAACCCATAATCCCATATCTTTGTTTCCTTATGCTGCAATAGTCCTGCAGCAATCGTGGGTTTTACTTGGGTGCACTTACATCCATACTATTATTATAAATGTGAAAGTAACTCTGCCTGTCTGTCTGTTATGTTTTCACGCCTGACCGTCAAACCGCTGAACCGATCGTCATGAAATTTGGCAGAGATAAAACTCATATAAAAAGTACACTTTGTAAACAAGCATATTACAAATTAGAGGATTATATCCAAGATAAGAATGCTTGGAAACATGCTGGTCCTGCTCCATAGGACAATTTAGAGTCTAGACAAAATCAAACTGGTTGCTAATTTAACTGTATAATTTATAATTTTTATGATATTAATTTTATTTTCTGTGATTAATATTTTAACTCACACACTGACTTATTATATGTTGTTTTTATTTTTATTTTTTTGGGAAATCATATACAATGTTTGTAAATATGTGAGCACCATGTACCTATCGCATTTATTATTTTTTCTGTTATTACTTCACTTTTCATTCTTTTTACCAATTGTGGTAAGTAATTTTGATGATTTTTTTTATATTTTTTATTTTTTTATTCTAGGTACATAGTCTTCACCTATAAATATTAATTAATGTATACAAACTATTGTTAACATTTTAAAAGAGTAAGTATGGAGTTTCTTGCCCATTCTTCTCCATACATAACTACATTTTGGAAGGCGCAACTAGAATCAATTAACTATTCATGTAATTTTTGACGTTCAAAAGTGCATCTTCGTGCCTATTTGAAATAAATTATTTGACTTTGACTTTGACTTTGATATAGCCTGGGATATGGAGAAGGACATAAGCTACTTTGTTACGCGATAACCGACATCCACGCGGGCGGAGCCACGGGCAAAAGCTATGGTCTGAGACAGTGATAATCTTCGGTTATTGCCTCATTTAGTTAAATACGTCTAAAGGGCCCTCTGCGAGTTGACTTCAGCCCCTCGTACACCTTGCAAAGGTCCGGGACCCCAGGGGTTCAAAAAATCCCAAAGACGTATAATAATAATAATAATTTTCCAAATTTCATACCTTTAAAATTTTTGTTTTTCTAATTGGAGCTCTGGTTCCGAAGATTATCCTCCACATATACACAAACTCACAAAATTCTCTCTCTCTCTTTATAATATTTTTACTAACAGCCCGCCCCGGCTTTACTGTGGCTATGCTCTCCTGGTACATTGCGTCCGAAAAAAAAAAAATGTTTTGTGGTGGACCACCCTTATCACTTAGGGGTATGAAAAATTGTTTGAGTCCTATTCTCAGACCTACTGAATATACACACAAAATTTCATAAGAATCGGTCAAGCCATTTCGTAGGAGTTTTGTTACAGACACTGTAACACGAGAATTTTATATTAGTTATGTAGTGATATAAACAAAGTGCTATTACACCCACATTGTCCACTTCTAATAAACATATCAGACACCATAAAACTTATGAAATCAATTTATAAATGCGTGTCCACACTGTTTATGACCGGCTAGCACTACTAATGGCCGGGTAGGATTTACGAGCAGCCCCTCGACAAAAACTTTATGACCAACCCTTAAGCAAACGAGCCACAAATTTTATCGCTGTATTCTTTGTTAGTTTACTATGTGTTAAGTACTGCCAGTGATGTGGCCGCCATTTTGTCAACATTATGGGGGATGGACGCCATTTTAATTTGTAACGATTAAAGTTTTACATTGAATTAGGTTGAGAAATGACTACCTATGATAGTCCACTGAGATTAGCAGACCTTATGAGGGCCAATATTATCGTATTGCTTTAGAAAATGATCAAAATCTATTCGAACCTTGGTTCACCTACCTTTATTTGTTACTAGGAAAGGTAACAAATAAAGGTAGGTGAACCAAGGGGTTATTTATCTTGAAGGTGTCTTCAGGGTATTATTATAGAAAAGGCTTTTCATTTAAATTAATAACCTAATCGTTTTGATATACGATTCATTGAAAATGTTTGATAATACAATAATTGGCCCTCTGTTCAAAATATGATAAATAAATAATATGGTTATGGTCGATCCTACTCAAGTTAAGAGAGGTTTGAGTTTATGCTCTGCAGAGGACAACAAACGGATCCCAGCCTCCGTACAATAAGATACATAGTCATACCGTATGTAACCCTTTCAAGTCGTTAGCCTCTGTTTAATATCTCTCTGGCCGTCCGCCAGCCTTCCAGAACGCAAGATGTGTACCATAACCAAGTATATGTCCGCAGCCAGATAAAATGGCACGCCAGTTTAATATGCCCTGATAACTACGTAAAAAATACACTTACCTACGTTGTTACAGTGTTAACAAATGTGGTTATGGGTGAATAAAATTGTAGTGTTTGCTGTTCTGAATAAAGCTTGACCTGTAATTGGTTTAATTTAAATAAATGCTTTGAATTTGAGTTTGAGTAAAAAAAAAAAACGCGTTTATTAATAAAATCTTAATATTTTTAAACGCTTGATGTAATATATTCACAGAACAACAAAGTATGAATGCATTTAAAAGCATCGGGTTACTAACTTACTGACTGTCAGCCTGCTTCATTCCACAGCTGGGCAAAGGCCTCTCAGGATCTCTCGTATGGGTTAATTTACTATAGTTAATTAAATTATAATTCTTAATTGAAGCATGTGTTCAGGCGTTTTCATATTGGGATGGAGTTTGGCATTAATTCCTTCTGCACATGTGGCTTCCCTGGTACCTCATAAACGGTATAACTATGTAGATGTCTATTAACTGCTCCTGATTAAAGATTTTTATTTTTTTACATATTTTCTTGACATAATCTTTTCATTATTTGACATATTCTCTTTAAGTGGCTTTTGTAGACATGATAATTTATTCAGATTTTTACTGAAGTTGTTTGTTGTATTATTATTTATTTATTTTAAACATCATGTACAATAGTGGTACATAGGCGGACTTAATGCCACAAGGCATTCTCTACTAATCAACCTTTGGGTTAAATATAAAAACATAGTGATAGGGTACAAAAATAATGTCTAAAATACAAACTTCTTGAAAATGAGAATTTATATACTTATACTACTACTTTCTTTAATATATATATTCATTTCTATCTTGTGAATGTGATAACGTTGTAGATTTGTTGACAACTTTCTATTTTGTTAAGTACCTGGTACTTGTTGAAAGGCCTACTACACTACTCCTCCAATATCTATTAACACTGTTATTTGAAAATATTGTAAAAGCCAATTATTTTTAAAAGAGTAACCGTGGAGTTATTTGGCGGCTCTTCTCCATAGGAAACGACCGAGTGTCCATGTAGGTTTATGTGACATAAAATATTGTGATTTTTCATTTAGATCCTTAATAAAAACCATCTCTTCGTACCACCAACTAATGTCTATTCCACAGTTTAAACTCTAACCAAACAGCAATTGCGCGGGGTGTCAAATACCCTGGAAGGTTTTAGCATACATCGTGATGACGTCATAACGGTGAGGTGTACGATTAATAGCGGTATTATCTCGCTCGTTAATTCGACGGTCGTTAACTGAAGCCTCGCTGAAGGGAGCCATGAGAGTAAATACGAGACAGTAGAACAACCCGTTACTTCATAACTAGATGGCGTATTGGGTTTTACAGCTGGTTATTATTGTGAGCTACGAATATAGAACTTGTTTTTTTAACACATTATTCTATTCCTTGGTGGGAAGTCCGTAAGTGGCTGTGGCTGGGTTGACAAACTGCCACAAAATAAACACATTATATGAAAAGAAAAATTGAAATTTTGAAACCATCTTTCTCCATATTTTCCCATTTTCTCTTTTCCATTTTTCTTTTTTCTTCTTCTTCATTCTTTCTTCTTCTTCTCTTTTTACTATTATGGATACGAAAGTGAGTCTGTCTGTTTTCTTTGGACTTTTTAACGTTTAAACGGATTTCGATGAAATGGCACACAAGTAGACAGTGACCTGGCTTAGGACATGGTAATAGTGTAAAATAACAATGATTTTGTTATCTATATTGTTTTATCTCTTATTCTCTTAACTCTTGTGTGGATAATAAACGAACTCAAGATTAGACTGTTAGTTAAAGTAAGCCAATTAATCGCAGAGGTGTAAAATAATGAAATTGCTAAAAACCTAAGTGAATAAATCAGAGCCCATTTTTATCTAAGCTAGCCTGCAGAGTAAAATGATTAGCAATAATGCTCACCGTGTGGAGTGTGGAGGTCATTTGTTTTCTCTTAACTGCACTCGCTTTGCTTGGCTCCTGAAAAAGATCGCAGCGATAAGTTCTTATGAAAGGGCGTTTATGAGACAAAAGATTGAATCTTTTGATGTTATCTTAAGTGCAGGTTGTATAAAGAGATTGGGGTCATTTATAATGGGCACAGTGTGAATGGGAAAGTCAGCTGCCTGATGTTGATTTATTGCAAAATGCTAAATGTTGGAAGGAAATTAATTTAAGCCTCCATTGGCATACAAGGGGAGTATTTAGTGGTAAGTTTAAATTAATGTCTTATCAATTAACGAATGTTTATCGATCAGAATAATATAACTTAGCTACGGAATACTTTCTAACATAAGTAGGTAAATTCTGTATCAAGAAGCCTATAAGAAAATGTTGAAAAGGTTAAATTTAACATGTTCATGATCCAAAAGTTTAAAGAAGCATATTTTTCTGGTGATTGTTATCCAAACATGAAGGAAATAATAAACGAAACCATTTAAAATCCATTCAAACTTGATTCACTGCCTGTTCGCACTGCTCAGTTGTCAGGCGTCACTCATAAAACCGTTTGACGAGCGGCGGCTATCGTGGCGACAACCGCGCAAGCGTCGCGTCGCGGTGAACGTATCGCGAATAATAATAACACAATAAACTATGAAGACGTTAAATAAGGTGATTTGAATTCTAAAATTATGCATTGTTGCTTACCATTGATGTTCTGATTTTCGGTACAGAATAAGTCATTTCTACTCAAATTTATGCAACTACTGTAATAAAATTGTTACTTTGTATTTTTTTATAATATATAGCTATTCATATTTAATTAATGTTACTCTTAAATATAACTCATATTAAGAGTAACATTAATTAGGTAAACAGTAAGTAGAAGTAACACTTAAATTGATTTCAATTGAAATCGAATACTAACGATCAACCTTAATTTTGCGTGACACCCTAGTATAAAATTACTAGCTGACCCGACAGACTTCATTCTGTCAAAAGCTATATATAAACTCAACTACCCTACCCTACCCTACCCTACCCTACCCCACCCTACCTTACCCTAGCCTACACTACCCTACCTACCTACCTACCCTACCCTACCCTACCCTACCCTTACCTTAAACTTTAAAAAAATTAGATAGTAGCCGATTCTCAGACCTACTGAATATGCATATAAAATTTCATAAAAATCGGTCAAGCCGTTTTGGAGGAGTATGGTAACTAACATTGTGACACGAGAATTTTTTAAATAAGATATTGTTTTGTAATTTCCAATTATAACCTACTTGAATTACAAGGTCTTTATAAATTTATTTTGCAACTTCAACTCGCGCGCGGACGGTCATAGAAGATAATGTCATGAAACAAAGAAAGCTGCGATTGACAGGGCATACGTAAATAAAGGAAGGCTCTTTGCACTGGCTAGGCGGCTACTGCCACAATGTATTGTTGTTTGTAAATCCATTTTTGAAACTGTAATGGTGATATTTCTTTGTGCCGTAAATCAATTCAATAACACAACATAAATAATGTGTTCTTTTAGACTGAAATGGTGTGACACAAAATATCTGAACCGAGGGATAAAACAAAATAAACGAATGTGTATGTTTTGCCAGTTCTACTGATTCTATAGTCCATTACGACCAAAACCTTCTTCCCCATTACAGCAAAAAGGCCTTAAAATCCATAACGTTTTATTTTAGCCACTGCACCATAACGGTTGTACAATCTCATAATTAGGTAAAGAGCTCATAAAATGCGGGCCATTGGAGTTGGAGCCGATGGGGTGAAGCCGGGGGGGTCGTAAAACACCCCGGATGCATCCTATGATTGAATGGAATTGATTGGACATATTTATGGCGAGTGGATTGGAGCGTTTCAGTTCGGAATTCACTTGTTGGTTTGATATGTAGGCTTTGAACAGAATTTTATGCAAACAATAAAATTATAAGCTCGCGGATCTTGCTACGCGCTTTGCTACGGCGTAGCTGAAACAGTGCTACGGCGTAGTCCACGCTGTGCTACGGCGTACCTCTCATTGTGCTACGGTGTAGCTACCTATCTAGCAATGCACACCGATCAATCCTTAGAAACTGTCTAAAAGATTGATTTTGTATACTTCTAAATAAAGCTGATCTTGGTAAACACTGATTAATCTAATAACTTTAGACTAAAATACCAAACCCTAGGAAACAGCCTGTATTGCTGGTAATGTAAGTGAGAACAAAACGACAGTGTTATCGTGGGCGCGCGTGAAATCAAGACGTCGGAGCGCCGCGCGCCGAGCTGCGGCGGCGGCAGATAGCGCCGCGCCGAGCATTTGCATACAGACGCTGCGTTTAGGCGGGCCACGGGAACAGCCAATGGGGAGCCCATTGTTTACGGGCCAGTCTTTTTATATTTCCAAAAAAGTCTATGAGTTTAACAGCTATAAAAGAAGAGGCAGCAAAATTAGATGGTTGAGATGACTGCCGGTTGAGATGTATTGAAAGAAAAAAAACACGATAAACACATTTATTTATTAAGATGAGTTGCGTCGACCCTAAATTAATAATGATCAGGGCGCTAGAGTGTTTTTTACTACATATTATCTTATAACACAGTATCAAATATCTTGAGAATGATGATATGATCATGTCTTGTAATACTATTCTCACAATCATTCGTCTAACAATTTACGTTACAAAGTGACGTCTCGAGTAAGGTCTGGCTAATAATTCTGATTCAGATTGTTTTGCTTACGAGTGATGTATGTAAACTTATGAGCTGAATATAACTAATCTGTGAAACTTTATGTAGGTACGAGACCGTTTATTGTTCCTTAGGAATATTTGATATTATCTATGACTGTATTTACCGTTAGACATCTGTGTATATGTATGAAATTATGGATATTTTTCACTAGAAGAAAATATAACGAAGGAAGAGGAAATGAATAATTATAACTTTGCTTGGTTACGTGGTACCATTGATACTTCTACTCAGTCAGGAATCTCGCAGTCGCTCCTCTCCTAGCCCCATATAGTTTGGCCCAGAAGCAGATATAGCCACTAAGATACATGCGAAGCGGCGTGCGCCATTCAACGTTCACGGCGGCAATATTTGTGGAACAAACAGCACCCTAGCGCTATAGGTGCACTTAATGCTTGGCGCAGATGCAACACTTTTAGCGACAGCTGTGGCGGGTTGGTGAAACTCAGCACTCGGTACGTACACCGGACAAAATTGTGTTATGATGGTTTTGGGTTTTGGTCATAGTCAAAATCTGACGATTCAAAACGTATTTTGTCCCTCAGCAAGCGAGCAAGATTGTTCTAGCAGTATTATGATTTGAACAATTGTGGAATATTGCAATATGAATGCTTCTGTATTTAGGCCCACTTTGGGAACGAGATTTATCGTCTACGAGTAGGTACCGCCAACCTAATTAATGAAACACAGATGCAATGTCGGTTACCTTGGTTCTCCTGTGGATTTCTTCATTTCTGATTCGATTACGTAGAGAAACTCCAAGCATAGCCCTCTCCATTGCCCTTTGGATGACTTTTAGCCTTCTAATAAGGCCCATTGTGCGCGACCACGTTTCATTGCCATATGTCATCACTGGCAACACGCACTGGCCAAAGATTTTCGTCTTGAGACACTGCAGTATGTGGGACGAGAAGATATTGCGTAGCTTCCCGAACGCTGCCCAGTCGAGTCGGATTCGGCGATTGACCTCTTTGATTTGATTAGAAGGCCTCCCACAAGGTGAACCGATGACCTTATGAAAGCCGCAGGAATCCGCTGGATGCGGGAAGCACAAAGCCGGTCGAGGTGGCGGTGCTTGGGGGAGGCCTATGTCCAGCAGTGGACGTCTTTCGGCTGAAATGATGATGATGATGAGATGCAATGGATTGGTGTGTGTTCATGTAACCGTAGTCGACATCCTGCATGTGGCATTCAACCTCAGGTTGATAAAGCATTAACGAGCTCGACTATACCATATGCCTGACTAATGAAATAATGTTGCCCGCAGCTGATCTGCCGCCTAATGCTCCCCGTCTGTGGCCGACGTTACGCTACTACAAAAGGTGTCAGTTGAGCGATGGCGTCAACATCGCGATACAATTAAGTTTGGAGCAGTTCGCTACTGATGTGTTTGTTTCTTAACTTAATGTTTGTGCGACGGTGTTGATTACATTACTATTGCTTCTTAAGGAGAGTTGGCGTATTCTGTGCTTAAGGAGTTTAGAGTTGTTTTATTTCGTTTTCATTATCTGCAACTGTTAAGGTCGCCTAGAAATTTTATTGGTCAGGATCAATAAAAGCGCACTAAACCTTTAATTATTGCTGGCTGGTATTAAAAGGAGAACTGTTTCGTAAAAGGTTCAAACAAAGCTTTATAGGTAAGTTAATGAGCCATTATTTCATACAGTTCTTAAATAAAAGATACGTGTCTAGGAATTATCAGCTTTATGCACCTCTATAAAATGAGGAAGGAAAAAGAAAGGATTAACATTAACACGCTGCATCGCAGAACTACTGCGAGAGATGTCGAGGTCGACCGGTGCGATTGTACGTATCTACTGATTCTGTTATATAGAAAGGATTAAGGTAGCGCACGTTCAATATTCATTAGCATTTCTAGAAGTTTTGTTTACTTACGATAAATAACTTATAATGAGAAGTGAGTGAGTGCCGGGAGAGTGTCGTAGATGTCTATGATCACGTCGAAAGTAGCATAGGTACCTACAGTTGGCAACAAAATAAATTGAACTGGATTAAAATGTTGTATTCATAGCAACACAAGCCTTTATAAACGAACACCACAACAATAAAATAACAACAAAATATTTTGTTTGGCCAAACGATCCTTTTCAGGCTGCGTCTATTAATCAAAAACAACTCCCGAACAAAACGGCCATTGTCGCAGCGATCGGCACAAAAGCGACTCGTCCCGAACGTAACCGAATACTCCCGAGTGCTCCTGACAACCTGAGTTTATTCAGCCGCATAAAACTTTAACTAGAACGTGGGACATACACAGAGTTTTACGCGCTGAACGCCGGGTGCGTGCAATGGCGAATATATCGTGCCTGAAACGCTGAAACGCCAGCCTGTTTAATAACAAATGGACATTTAAAAATAGGCAAAATGCGCGAAAACAAGCGAATAAATGTAAATAGTTAGGAAATATGAAAGCTTTGTGCGAGCAGGTTTAAAACGAATGTGGCGCGGGCTTTGTAGCGAAATGTGAATGTTTTTAGTTTTGCTAATATTGTATTTTTTGTTGGATGCTCGGAATGTATGGCGACTAACTGTTCGTTATTATAGCGAGTTTAATACGGGACGAGGATTTCAAAAGAATAAATTTAATATACGCTGTTCAGACAGTTACTTTTTTTAGGAAGTTGCATTCCTATTCTGAACAAGTTTCAATGACGGGTACTCACGCTCATAATTTTGCAAAAAAAAAAAACAACTGTCAAATAAAAGGAACTAACTCAACATTTCAATGTTCCTTGTTTTGGCAACAAAAAGTAACTCAATAACAATATCGTGTGCGCATACAGTAACGTGCCAGGCCGTGCCAAACGCATTCATGAGCCTATGTCTCCCAAGACCGGTCAGTAACAAAGAGAAACAAAGAGAAGATAACAAATGGAGTGCTGATGTGACAGTGATTCTAAAATTTATACTAAACACTAAACGACTCATTCGCTAACTCTTGCTAATCCAGTCGTATTACAGTCTATTCTATGTTGCGATGGTGATCGTGATATGGTAGATAATGTCTTCATTAGTCATCTAGAAGTGCATTACGCTACAAGCAGTTCCCTGAAATAGTTTTGAAACTGTTCACTGATAAATATATAAAAAAATACATCTTTATCAGGCAATTTTTTTCTAAACCTGACGTTAAGTAAATAAAGTCTTAAATTCTGCGGCGCTTGCTAGCTCTTAGGGACGAGAAGGATAGGTCAATAGCTCGCGGTTTCAAGTACATGACCATTTCATGAAGTTCTTTACTCCAGCCAGCTTTCAATAGACCGCCCCGCAATGAAACGTCTTGAGCCAGAGGTTTATATCGGCGTGTGCGCTGTAATTACAAGTCACATAAGCACTACATGTTGTTCGCTACTCTGCCAACATTGAGCGCCGCGCCACTCTGAAATTTCTTAAGCTAGCGGTTTATATTGGTAGGTGCGCTACAATACACAGTCACATGGGCACTCTATGTTGTTCTCTACTCTGTGTCAATATTCAATAGAGTGCTGCAATGAAACGTCTTGAGCCAGCGGTTTATATCGGCATGTGCGCTGCAATTACAGTGACGTCAGAGTGGCGACGTGCGACGCCATCGGCTTGGCGAGGTGTACGCTACGGAGATTTAATGACGCAATCAAGGATCAGGCTGAGTTAGAGTTGATTGATTGATTGCTTCATGAAGAGAGAAGTAATTAAACGAATAGATCACTAGAGTTACTTTTGTAGTTTTCTCAGTACTGTTTTGTTTAACTTGTTGAGTATTTATGTGTGTTGGTTTATCGATATTTTGATGAAAATTGTTTACTATCCAATAAACTCTCATTTATCATACACATCACCCGCAACTTTCAGAACGAACAATAGGTACCACCTAACCCAATAGGAACTTTGGTGCTTATTTCCCAAAAAGCTTTACCGTTTTCAAAAACTTAAGTCTGCCCTATATTTCATAATGGTCATCATCAATGCTCAATCTTAGTCGCTTTTCCTGTCTGTCTGTGTGAACGCGATTCTTCTAATCACGCAACAGATTTTGATGCGGTTTCACCATCATTTAGATAATTTATTCCGGAAAGTTGATATGTAATAAACATATATTTCGGCGCAAGTTGAAGTATTGTTGAAGGAGACCAGCTTTTTACACGGTCCACGTACACACCCCACGTTAACACGTCCAAAATCAATGTTTAACTTAAAATGAATTTAATTAACAACGAAATGATTAAAGGTATTAATGAACAATAAAACGTTTTGATAATGTGATTCACGCGTGATTCGTGTCATAATTAGGGTTGTGGTCGGGACGCTCACTACGCTCGGGCTGCCCCCATTGCTCGGTGCCAGCATAATCAGCCTATAACTTTCCCGCTGCTGGGACACAGGCCTCCTCTCTGAGAGAGAGAGTGGGCACGCGTCCACCACACGGGCCCAGTGCGGGTTGCTAGATGTCACATGTCTTCGAATTTTCGCTTCTCGGACATGCCGGTTTCCTCAAAATGTTTTCCTTCACCGTTTTGAGAGCAGTGGTGATGAAATTTATATTTAATCAAAGTAAAGCGCCTGCCCGGGTTCGAACCCATGACACAACTCGTAAGTCGGGGCAGTTACCACTTGGCTACCACTGTTCTTTTGTTCGGTGCGCCGTCTTATAAAGGCCCGTCCCTTCCACGATTCGCCTGATTCGCTTAGTGGGGCGATAATGTCACTAAAAGTTCCGTCCCGTTTTACGTTTTAATTTGCTCACGAAGACATACATATATCTATATCAAACTTACATGTAATAAAAAAACGATGTTTTGTCAAATCCTAAAAACCTCGTGAAGGTGGGTCACTAGTAAAGTATTAACAAACAATAACGATAAAGGTATATAAACTGTTAGTGCAATAACATCGTTCGATACTGCAGTCTGTAATACTCCCCGCGAGCCACGATGTAACGTACAGCCCTGCAAGGCAATATCGTACCTATCGAGTTTAAAAAATTCACCAGCGGTCGAGATATTTACTAGTTTCTAAGAGATCCTATTACTAATAAAACGGGCCATCTCTTCGATTGACTTTACAAGTTGTTCGGGAGCTGTTGCGAGAAGTGCTGTAAGAACATTATAATGTAGTCTTGAAGACTTTTATTGCTAGTACTGTGAGATAGATTGATGAAATGATTGGAGTTGGCTAATTTCATTTGTTTTTGTAAGGTTTTTCTTGCCAGGGACTTTGCTCAGCTGATTGATTTTTTATTAGCACTAGCAGTATCTTTTGCCGCCGTCTCTTCTTGTGAAAAAATCCTAAAGGCATTTTCATACATCTTGAAGATGATAATATTTCTTTTTACCAGCACTATGCCTATCAATATACTATCTAGGTCGGTAGTAGAATGAAAAAAAGGAACATGCATTCTTAAAGATTCATACTGATACTTAGAAATCACAAAGCGTGTTATTTGATACGAACTCAAACGCAAATCATTTATTTCAATTAAATCACAAAACTGGATTATCTGACAGTATAGCGCAACACGTCATGAGCATGTCGCGCATTTCGGTGACGCGGTGACGCGAACCCATAAGTTTTACCCCTATTAATAATCGCTCAACGCAGCTAAAGAAATTTTAACTTAAAAAAATATATTTATATATATATATATATATATGTCGGAGACGAGTCTGTTGTATCCGGTACGCCAGCGTCATCTAGTTGCGTTCGATGTCGTTATTGTAGTTAGCGCCAACGATTTTTTACTAATCGGGACACTAGCGCTGCCTAGCGGCGCATGACGGAGTCACAGCATAACGTTCGACCGGCGACAAGTGTCCGCCGCACAGTTGACAAGTGAAGTTCATCGGTGGCGGTCAAGCAGTGAAGACGTCAAGGAACTGTTGCGCGTTCGGTATAGTTGTGTCGTGTACCAATATTAATTACTTTGCATACCCATTACTGTATAGAATCACGTTCTTCTAACTGAACAGACAGATGTGCTGCTGGGAAGTTTGTTCCGCTACTTCTTCTTCCCAGCTATAGCACTAGGAAGTGGTTGAAGGGATGGGCGTTTTGGGGGAACTGTCTTATGTAATCTTTAAAGTAGAACTCACTTGAGTAAATGACTTTTGATTTGGGTTTAATTCGGTTTTTCTATTGCGCAATAACCAACACTACCCACAGTACGCCCACAGTAGTTAAAATAAGGCTGATGATAACGAGAGAAACCTACCCTTCAAACGAATATAGGGCAAAGCAATCGATACCATTTAGCGGTAAAAATAAAAAAAATTACAGAACAATTGAAATCCTGGAAAGTTACTTTTTTTGTCGATTCGACTTGAAGTTAAGATTAAAATTATTATTTATCAAAAGACTATGCTTCGCCCGGTTTTCACAACTTTACAAAACATCGAATTTTCATTACTATAATTATGATGTACCTTTAATTTACATGTATTATATACTTAAACCTTCCGGAATAAATTCTCTAAAATAATAATGCAGTTTAAAAGAACCTCGCGGTCATACAGAAAAACTCTATCGACCAGGGCCTCAAGTCTGCTATTACAATAGTGTCAGAATGGTCTCTTCATTGTGAGTTTTTGACAGATATGCCATACAAAAACTGTCAAATACTCACAATGGCGAGACCATTCTGACACTATTGCAATAGCAGACTTGAGGCCCTGGAGACAGGTGTAGTTTCGAACATTTTACATACCAGAGAATAATATCATGATACAGTATCTAGCAACTTGTCTGACACAACAAATAGTTGGAGAGTCGTTCAGGGAGCTCTCAAGATGTAAATTATAACAACACCGTACAAGTATCAGCTAGTAGTCGGGTCAGTGCACTTGACTAGCGCGGTTACTGCTTTGAGCATCGGGCACGGGCTAGTGCAGCTAGCACAATATACTGGCCTAGGGAGTGGATTGTTTGTGTGTGCAATTTGCTTAGTATTTATTGGTTTTCATTTCATATAGCATATTACCTAGCCGCTCTGATAGCGTGAGCGTTTTGCGAGGCTTTTATGTTTCCTAGACCTTTGATAATATTTTAGATGGAAACATTGTTCTCGGAGATTTGCGATGACTTAAAATGAAGATTTGGTTTCACAGCACGAAATATCATATAATATTGGAATCTAAACAGTGGATTGCACCGAAAATTTCATCCGGGTATACTATCTATTGACATTTTATAAACAATCTAACACAGACAGAAATCCGAACTCAGCAAATATCGTTGGAAGCTAGGCTAATGATGACTAAAGTTTAATTCAATTAGGCTAAATGCGCTTAGACTTGCTGTCCAACTTTTCACGTGACTGTCTCGACAAATGAAACGCTACGTCCGGCTTTGGAGCTGAAGCGAGCTGCGAGAACAAGTTCTATGAAAACTTCATCACCATGTACAGTTGAACAAGCTATTTGGTATTGATAACCGGAATGCTGAAGATCACATATCGAATCCCTACCCTGCAAGCTGGCTGAGCGAGCTTTTAAATTACCGGGCGTTTTAGATCTCAATTTTGGAGTGTAATAATTGAAGTTATTAAAGTAATAGGTAATTAACACACTTTGAATGATTGAGTCTAACAGTGTTCCAATGGGCAGGTAAGGCTTGAAACTGCGCTAAGCGGGCGCCCGCGGCGGGCACCCGTTGCGTGACTTGCGTGTGGTCGCACGTGGACACGCGGGTGGGCTCTGTGGACAATTAATTACCCGTAGCTTAATTTTAACGGTGTGCATGTACAGTCGTATCGATGGAGAACTTAACAAAACGACGAATAGCAAAAAATATACGACAGTCAGTAAGCTGGCGCTACCGGGCCCCGCACGTGTCCCCGCGACGGACGCCCGCGCCCTCGCTACGGAGCACTTTTGTATGGAGCCGCGCGGGCGTCCGCTTAAAGGTCGTAGCACACGTATCAAATCGGAAAGGGATCGTCACCGTATCAACTCGAGCCGTTCATTATTATTTGTATGAAACTCCCTACTGCAACGCACACTAATCGGAATCGAAACGTAATCGCCTCGCCTCGGGACAAGCTCACAACCGCGGTGCGGTGCGTGGTCGACTTGCAGTTCCCGCGCTTATGGTTCTCCGTAGCCTAGCTTACGGCTCTCCGTACCCTAGCTTACGTCTCTTCGTCCACGCCCCTCCCGCGCACAGTGGATCGTCCCCATACAAGAGGTGTGACATGGAATCAAAAATTGAAAAAGTATTTAATTTCAAAAAAATAAATGTATCAACAACGTTTTGTTTTGTTATATTTGTTGTGTTAACAAAAGCGTTCATAAATCATTAAGAATTATTATGATTCAAAATGATTGAACTAGTGCCTCCTAGCCGTCAACCAGCGGTCGGCGAGCCGTAAGCGCGGCGTCGCTTAGCCGTAGCCGAGTCGACGTATCGGAGCTTCTGATCCGCTTTGGTTACGTGCTTACGTAAGGTTGACGACTGTTTGACGGCGACGCGAAAGGCGATACGTTTACGATCCCTTTCCGATTTGATAAATATGCTAAGACCTTTACACAGTTTCAGGCCTAATTTGCAACTATTTATCAAAGAAAGAAAAATAGGTTTATTTGTCACAGAAACTGAAACTGAACTGAAACTGTCACTTGTGCTGAGTAGTGAATTCTTTTGCATCACTCTCTAAAATATGCCATGAGCTTAAAAAGTTATTACGGACACTATAAAAAATGAATATTGATTGACAGTATATTGGAAAGATTTAAACCAAAATAGCTTGTTCGACTGAACATGCTTGTGTCGTGTGTATCGCTGAGTTGAGCATACAAGGCGGCTCATCTTAGAGTTAACATCGTCGTGAGGCGCACTAAGCTTACACATCGCGCCATGTATGCCACGGATCATAACGCATTAGACTGGACGGTGTTATGTGGTTGAACGTCATTCATTTATGCGTTTGGCAAATGAACGTGCTTTTTGAATAATTTGGTGCATCACACGGAGTATGATAAATTGCTATTATATGTGATAACATGATTTTTACACTCTGATGTGGTGCATGTCATACGATGTGTTTCAACATTATTAATGTTTGTAATAGAATTTTCACTGAAAATAAATATCATAATACCCACTTGTTTTTTACTCAAATTGTGGGAAAATGGAAACTGAAAATAGCACTAAAAATATAATTTAAATGTCGAAGATCAATTTGTCCAGGCAACAGAAAAAAACAAAAAAAACAAATTGGTTAGTGTTGAAAATCTTGCCTGCAAGCTGCAACCAGCATGTGGTGAAACTTAGACGAAGTAACTTAGTCTTAAGTTTCAAAACAAGTCTATCCGTTACCTAAATCTTGTGTCACCAACACATTATTTCACCAACAAGAACACACTAAACCACAAACAAAACACCTTCAAGTAAACACCACACATCAATCTGTACCACATTAAATACACACAAAAGACTTCCCGCCAACGTAGCCAGCCGCCACGAACATCTAATATCATAGGGGATTACCAACAGAATTAATGGCGAAGTTAAATACTTCGCTCTGGGAGAATCCCACTGTTATGAGTTGGCCGTAGTTTTAAGCCCTAATTAAATCCTCCCTCGCATTTGACTTCGTTCTGATGCCAGTGGAATCGACCTGTAAGTTTGTTTCAATTTCCAGGTCTAGACTTGTTTGTTATAATAATAGTGTAACGAGCAGTTTACTGGAATTCCTTGGTTTAACAGTAAAATGGTTTATTAAATTTGCAGGTAGCAATGGGTTAATTCCGCTTTAAGAACCGCGCTGTTTTATTTGGCTTATTGTTAGCCTTGCATTTTACATGTCATGCATATTAAACTAAATTATTTTGCAGGTGTAGTAGGGTTTTAATTGAAGATAAACTATCAAATAATGCCAAATAACAGTATAGTTCCAACTACCCTTGCCTTCCACTAGATTTTTTCTTGGATCATAAATTCATGATATTTGTCTTCTGAACAAACTTAAAACCAAAATTGAACGTCTGTAAAAATCTGTGTTACAGTACGAGGATTGAACACTACCAGTATCGCAGAAAGATTCTTCAGCCATTTGTCGTATTTTGATTATTAAGTACTAATAGTTATTTTTTTCAGCAATTTGAAGTCGTGCCTCCCTCTCTCTTAAAATTATCCCACACAATTGTGGCGCAGTGCAAAGCCTGGGGGATCGCGTTGCATTAGCCGGTCTCGAACCCGCTGCCCTGACCTACATACCGCAGTCTTCATATGCTGAACGATTCGGTGCACTGATTGGATAGGACCGGCTAAACGCTGCCTTGTACTGGGAAATTTTCACAGCGCTAATGGCTTGGCCCGTCTGCCAAGTCGCTGATAAATGGGAATTAATGGCCATTGGATAATACGTGTTTAGTTGTGGGTAGTTACGAGATTTAGTGTTTTGGTGACATTTTGGATTGTTACTGCTTTATAGGATTCATTTAAATTGTTTGAATAAGCTCTGTGTTGAATAATGGCGAACAAATGTATCGGCTGATTGTAGACTATCCACAGATTCTAATTTGGATGATTATCAAAATTTTCAGTTTTCTTTTCTCGCTTTTATTTTCAATAGGAACATTTCCATTTTCTTTTTCAAAATATTCTGACTTCGATATATCTAATATGACCCTTGTTTTCGCTGCGGTGCGAGGCTCACTTCAGCTGGCACAGCGCCAGATTATCGCTTTCGCTGGTAATAACCAAACTAACATGTTTAACTTTACTCGACATTACTCTTTTGGCTTTCTGTGGAAAGCGAACAGAATTTGAGTAGCTTGACAAATGGTCTACAGTCTGGTGTCCAGTTATGTAGTCGAATTAGACCACAATTTTCGCCAAAAGTTGATTCTATTTAATTTGATAAATGTTAGACCAAAACTAGTCGGATATAATTTGCTAGTCTAAACAGACGTGTTTGCATGCCGTGCTTGGCTTTTCACGTGTACTCTGAACATTCTCTGTGTTCCTAGTATTTGCTCCGTTGAAACATGCTCCAACTTTTGTTTAGTACATTTTCCAGCTGCGATTTGCACTGCAGTGGATATTCCATGTTGCCATCGGTGCATGTTATTTTAATAAGGATAAAGGCTGATTTTCCTGCGCAGTTTCGAGTATAAATATTTAAGCATAAATTAAGTTGGCTATCTTATGAAAAATTATCATAATATTTATAAGCTTCATACGTTCATGTCGGTATTTTTCGTTGACTTATTCAGGAGGATTTTTAATATGTAATTTCCATGTCATTGATTAAGTAAATTGGACATGTTCTGAGATATTTCAGAAAGTAATAGTACTTAACTAAACACGATGATTAATTCAGGTTTCTCATAACTTCAGACATAATGTGCTAACTGAACCAAACCAGAATATTTTAATTATAACAATGCCAACCAAAGCAGAAACAAATTTATCCCAAAGAATCAAAAAGAGAATTCATTCATTTCACACCAGCACGAACTCATTTAAACTTCGACGGAAGCCAAAAAAACAAACCCCACATAAAATAATCAGTTGGAAACGGAATGCAAACGAAGTGTCCGGACAATTGAGGTCGCATTACTCAAATAATAAATAGTACAGGAATATGGCAGTCGTTGCAACGCTCGCTTATCGCCGCTATGATTGATTTATTGCTGGGATTGACCGCACGCGCTTCATGCTGCGTTAAAATATTGCGTTATAATGTAATAACCAGCGGTCCCTGAGACGGAAAGATGAAGTTTTGATAGTATTGTGCATAATGCATTGATGAAGTACAGGCAGCCAAGCAAAATAGCTAATATTTTATTATTTTCACATTAGTTGCGGACCAAACTTTTTTGCTAAGCAAACATTTTGCCCGACTTTACAAAATAATCTAGTCCCCAGATGTTGGGATTTTTTTTTAAAACTATTTCTAAACGTGAAATTGAAAAGTTCCTTTGCAAATAGAATTTCAAATGAAAGAAAAATATGGAAAAGCTATAATAACAATGTGCAACGTGCTCCTCGCTAGTTTTATGTGAAAATTGTATAGACTGAATAAACATATGAATCGTTGTGAAATAGGTACTTGTTTATTAAACTAAACTTTGAGCCCCCAACTTTTAAAGGGCACCTAATACGGGGATTCCTTCAAAATATCGGTGACCATTGAACCTCTAAATGTACTGTATGTTTTGTTTTTTTATTTGAGTTATCTTTTTTATTTGTTTCTGTGACATTTAAACCTATATTAATTCTTACTGAGACGCCAATTAAGACACTCATACCCTTTTACTGTAATCGCTTAGATCGTTTACTGAAAAAATACAAATGAAATTGATATTTTAGTGACGATTGTTAAAATAGTTTATTTTTACATCAATTTGTACACAAATAAAATACACTTCAATGGTCTGTTTAATAATGCATGGCAACTGAACAAAAACAAAAGCCAAATGGCCTCACTATGTGTATGTATTGTACGACCGCTATGCCAAAGCAAAATAAATTCCCAAAACAATTTGTTCATAATACCACAAATTATAAGTACAAATGCAAACAAAATTCTTTATGCAAATAAACGCAGGCAATTTTTAATAAATAAACAGTACGTTGCGCGTCGGAAATACATAATTTGCATAGTGCGGCTGGCAGCTTAATCGCGGCGCGTCGCGCGTCGTGTAACGGAACGGACAAAGTTGTGAGTTTTTTAATTTAACTGTCACACGTCGCTGCTTGTTATTATATTTTAAACTGACTCTTGATAAAGTGTTTGTGATAAATAACGAATAATTTGAGTGCGGAGCGCAAAATGAATGAGTTTTTGTAATGTTTGTCGTTTGTCATTCGGTGCTTATGCGTTAATCGGAGAGCTCACATTGGGAAAGGTAAGTACAGTCATTAACATATTTAACTTCTTTTGCCAAACAAGAAATTTAAATTTGGTATTTAAAAATATAATTATTATCCATCGACAGAGGGGTAGTTGCGTAACACACTATCAGTAGGAATGGCTTTCATTTTGACAGTGCAACAACATTCATTGCCTTATTTACGTTAGTGAGCGGACAAATTTTTCGAACTTATGAAGCAATGGATTAGCAATCTGCTTCAAAATAATTCAGATTGTGTTTTACGCTATTAGGGTGCAAGTTAAGAAGAAGGCATATAAGGCGGTTGCTTCCTCCTTTAATACCAAAAAGAATGCTACGTGCTCCTGTTTAGCCTCTTAAAATTGTTTGGGATTATGATACAAAACTTAGTTATATTTATCGTCGGTGTAATGGTGTGTACGTTGCGCAATGCAACATCAGAATAAATGATGAAAAATCATTTCAAAACGGTACTATAAAATTAATGTATCATAGCATGTTTGCATTTATTTTAATACGTTATGAGTCAGTTAACGAACTAGTCACTACAAATCATTAATTAAACTTTCAGGCACTGCTGGAGCTGCACTCCAATTCTGTTACAAAATATAATAGTTTTTTTAAATAGCTGTTTTCATTTAGATTGTTGTGCCAATAAACGATGTTTACCTATTTCTTAAAGCAGTGATAGCCTAGTGGTGTGACCGTCGGACTGCCAAGTAATAGGTCTCGAGTTAGAACCTAAGGCACGCACATCTGTATTGTATAATTATCACTTGCTTAAAAATCGGTGAAGGAAAACATCGTGAGGAAACATGCATGAGAGATATATCTCGAGGGCATTGAATCCAAGTCAGAGGCCAATGGGCGGCATAAAAACTCTGAAACCAGGTTAGTTACTAACCACACGAAAAAGAAAGACCTATTTCTTCCATTCAAAAACTGAAGCACATACCTGTACGGTCAATATCACCGTTTGCAGTGAGTCCTCGGAGCGAAAAAATACAACTCTGTAGTTCCAAAATTATATTATACTAGCTTTTGCCCGCGGCTCCGCCCGCGTGGATGTAGGTTATCGCGTAAAAAAGTAGCTTATGTCCTGCTACATATCCAAGGCTATATCTCTGCCAAATTTCATGACGATCAGTTCAGACAGACAGACATAGTTACTTTCACATTTGTAATATTAGTATGAATTAAAATGTTGAAAAATGGATCAGAAAACGTACCTGTGGAGTGTGGATGCAAAGTTGTGGTGCCACATACAAATTGAGTGCCTTGATTTCACTATTTGAATACTTAAACCCAAATTCTAGTTCTAATTCCCTTTAGGGAAAGATTGTGTAAGAATTGAACCTAAACAAGGTTTGTTTACACTTTCACCAGACACTTTTGGAACGGACTGTACTTTTCCTATCGGTTAATCATAATAGTGCACTGGGCATTGTGATATGATAATAAACAACTCTTAAATCGTCTTCTTCGACACTATTAAACCACTAAAACACACCACAACCTGCCATAATTTGCAAACCGGCCGGCCGTTCTCAGTGTTGTATTTTAAAAGCTCGTTAAATACTGTGCTGTCGTAATTTGATCCGCGCCAGGCAGCTCTTAATTACGGCGGCCCATTTAAACTTGCCTCAAGGCCACACAACTCCCCAACCTACACCATTCATCGGTTTCAGCTTTTCATAGTGTGAAAAGATCTTAACTGAAATGCTTATTTTTATTCATTTATGCAGTGGCAAAAGTGGCACCTGAGTTTTGGATTTTTACCAAAACATTTAATTAAGCCCCGGAGAGTTGACCATCGTTTTTTCAGAAGTCCGTAAAATAACAAGTATTTAGGACATAGATTGAGTCACAAAGTTCAACTTTACCTGAACTTTTTATTTGCTTTTTAAGATCATCTAATTTGGAAAATAAAAAACGTACAGAATTGTACAATGACGTATATTGTAGGGTATTTATTTTCTCTCCATCATTGTTCTTATTTTCACAAACCATATGAAAAATATGTTTACTTCTATATATTTTAATCCGTATCATCGGTAACAGAGAAAAAGCAATAGTTTGAAAAAACGAACAAATAAAAATCACATTAAAAGAATATACATCCTGTATGTTTTGGGGAAACTCGCCAGACAGAGAAGTGGCGTTTAGGGCACAGAAGAAATGCATAAGGGCAATATGTGGCATACAAAATACAGAGAGCTGTAAGCCATATTTTCAAAAGCTTCAGTTACTTACACTCCCGTGTCTCTATATATATGAAGTAGCTACTTTTGTCAAATCAAATCTACATTTATATAATCGCCCGAAGAGCATACGCTACAAAAATACAATATGCATGACAAGACACAAAAAAGCTATATTCAGCAAAAACCTTTTAGGCATGGCACCCAAAATCTACAATAAATTACCCAAACATATTATAGAAGCTAGTAATACAGATCTGTTCAAAAAATGGTTAAATGATTTCTTGATTGAAAAATGTTACTACACTATTAATGACTATCTTAATGAAACTTGCTAGAACTACTATATCCGATTTATGACAGTAGTAATAACTTGACATTGCACTGAATTAAATTATTGAAATAAAATTGTTATAATTATTACCTCTATGTTTATGTGACAATTAATTTGTTTGTGTGTGTAAAATTTTTGACTGTCATTAATAATCTAAAATATTGTTATTTTCTAATCATTCTGACATTAATGTTATTTTTGTAATTTGAAATTTGATAAAAGCTGATTATAATCATCAATTTAATTTGTACGCTTAAACGCAAAACAGACGGGACTCTTATATTTAATTGTAACACCATTTAAAAACCTATGTTTACAAATAAAGATTTCATTTTCATTTTCATTTTCATTTTGTAATATTACGGTCAAAATCCAGTATTCGAAAGAAAAATTAATAGTCAAAAAGTTATAAAAGGTTATACAATTTCCAAATCGTTAGTCTCTCTCAACTGTTGCGTAAGCTAGGTATACACGTGCAGTACCAATACATCTACTTTCTTTCATCAAAAGGATACAGTTCCAGGTGGAGGTATCCGCGGCATCCTGCGCTGCGTTGAAAGGGATCAAAGGATTTCATAGCGTCTGATCTTTTAGTTTTGAACTATTGCGATCTGCCGATAAAAGTCGCCTGTTTGTTACTTATTACATACTTTTGTATTGAACGAAGTTTCCTGATTTAACTTCTTTGAGTTGGTTTTGATTGTTAGTCGGGTATTTTATTAAAAGAGTTATAGCCACTCTTTCAGGGTTCTGTTTCCAAAGGCTGCCATGACCAAACCTACGCCGCGCAACGTCAGCCTGCCTGTTTTTCACAGGGCTGTGTCTTATTAAACATAATAAAAAAAAACTTTTTTTATTTGCAAAAATAAATTTAACAACCTTGCACAATTCATGTAAGTAATACATAAGCAGTAAATGTAAGTATATTTTTTTTTTCGTTTAGTATGTATCAGTACTTATAATGGTTGCTAAAACAAGGTAGGTAGTTGAACTGATCACAGAATCCTACTTGTAAAGAACTATACCGTGTGGTGCCGGACGTAAAGAATAGCACCACCCTATTTGTTCCCGTGGGTGTTGTAAAAGTCGATTAAGAATGGGCAGCAGCATTGTCCATGCACTTTTAACACCATACTGCGATCGCCAACCCGCCTGCCAAGCGTGGCGATTATGGCAAACCCTCCCAATTGGGGGAGGCTTATGTCCAGCAGTGGACGTCTTTAAGCTGAAATGATGAATGAATGAATGATGAAAGAACTATAACTCTGTGTCATCACAATTGAAAAGGCAGGTAAAATAGATAAATATTTAGTTTTAATGGTACCATTAAAACGAAATACGTACGTGTTTAGTGAAACTCGTACGTAATACGTCACTGATGTGAACCTACATAAAGTTCATCCGTGTGGACCGACTACTTTCAAATTACAGAGTCATGGGTTGATCACGCGTCAAAGCGTTGTGACCTTGTATTTCTATACTACTCTCAACCCGAGCCATTTAACTAAGTTAAAGTTAGCAGGCCTTGTTCCAAACACATCACAATACGTTGTCACCTAAGTACCCGCTAGCCGGCCTCCAATCCGACAACTTTACCAACTAGTACAATATTCAGAATATTTAAGCGTTAAACTAAAGTACATACATTAAAGTTGTCGAACAAGGTTTCAAGTCGTCGTAATCCGGCACAAGTTTGCATACGAGATTACGAGCGTTCGATTTGCGACTGCAACTTACTCGGCACTTTGTCGATCGCGAAACTTAATCGATTGCGACGTATAATTGATGAGGTATCGAGAAAGTTATTTTAAATTCTGTGTAGAATATCCAGGACTGTGTGAAAGATGACATGGATTTAAAGGAGAGGGGGGGGGAGATGACGACCAATAATAGAGAAGTATGGAAGGAGGAGACATATTGCGTCGATCACAAATAAATTGGGATAAGGACAAGAGAATGATGATGAATGATGCCCGGTTATGGCGACGGTGACTACTTACTCAAACTCAAAACATTTATTTCAATTAACCCATTGGTTTATTCCATTCTAATACCTAAAACTAATACCACTATGTATGTTTTTCAACAAATTTGATGAAACAAATATCAGTGGTATTATTTGGTATTAGAACGGAATAAACCAAACCATTTACAGGCACTTTTGTACTGCCAAAGAGACGGTCAGTTAGTCAGAAAGTTGAAGCTAGATGCCCATTCCAATACGTAGATCACTATGGAGAAGAACGGGCAAGAAACTCCAAGGACACTCTTTTAAATCAAGATGTTACAGAATCCTGGGTACATTATTCTTGTTGCTTCTATATGTGAGACAATGTAAAAAACAAATAATTATTCAAAATATAAAATTATAAAAATAAACCCTGGCAGTTAAGAGATGACCCGTCTCAACTGATGGCGCCCGTTCACGAACATGACCCGTGGATCAACACCATCCAGCTGAACCATTTTGTAGGGAACCGAATGATCCAACATACGCGCCACCATCAGTGAGACATTTAACCATCAGGCGGGCCGCTAGCTTATTTAAAAAACCACACAACGATATAAAATTAAATTATACAATTAAATAGAATTGAAGTGTCTGTTTGTAATGTCAAAACAACTTAAGATAGTAGATACGGTACTTATAAAAAAACAATGTTTAAATTTTTTCTCTTTCTGTCTGTCTGTTGTTCTGGCTAATCTACGAAACAGCAGGACTGATTTTGTCGGGACTTTCACTGGCAGATAGCTAAAATTATAAGGATATATAACTTAGACTTCTTTTATTTAAGAGTAGCTGCTGCCCGCGCCTTCGCCCGCGTTTTTCTCGGTCCACACGTTTCGGAGTTTAGCCGGAACAAACAAAAATTGTTTTCTTGTTATAAGTACCGTATTTACTTTCATATGCATTTAGTAAAAGTTGTTATTTTAACACTACAAACAGACACTTCAATTTTATTTATTTGTATGTATGTGTAGAATAAGCCACGGGGGCGAAGCCGCGGGCAGTAGCTAGTAGCGAATAAACACGGTATGGGCACTAAAATATAATTTCATCGATAAAACTGGCGCAAGTCCATCGTTCCATTGAATAAACAAGCGATAAAAATCTGCGAACATTTGCGACAGACGACAAGGCGTAGTCAGACGGGCGCTGCATTTATTTAAGGCTCCCACATACTCGCGCGATATCGCGGGCGCGACAAGGGTAGTGCTGCCTGTCGCGTCCGCGATATCGCGCCAGTCTGCGCGAGCCTTTAGTCACGGGTATGAATCGCACGGTGCGCCCGTGTGGCAAGTGCACAATATTATTTATAGCAATAGCGTTGAAATAGTTTGCTTTTTATTGCCCGTGATATTATTGTGCTGTGCACGGTCGCTGCTTACAACATGTTTCGTCCTCTGGTTTTGCGACGGGTAGAGTACGCCTCCTTCCTGCAGTCTGGTTGTAAATAAAGTATTGTATTTGAAATGTCATGATTTAAAAAAGCCTCGGGTACATATTGCCCGAATCCAGAGAGCAGTAATATAAGTAGAAGAATGCTATCCGCAAAGTGTTTTGGTAAGTAGACCTTGTGGGTAAAATTCTTCAACTTTCAGGTAACGCAACATTCACCTGTGATACTGGGATTCCCTACATTCCCTCGATATGATTTCTAATTAATATTTTTAATTCATCAAAACAACACAATATTACAAAACCGGGGTCACCTCATACACCTCAAATACAGCCATAAAACCTCTGACCCCATCTAATGCCCATTATGACAACAAATTGACACATTCTGTTTCAGAATTAGGTATTTTTAGTCCCCTAAGCTTATTAGCGGGAAGCTCTGTTTGCATTTAAAGTGTCGTTATTAGGGGTTCGAGTTCGAGAGACAATCGCCCATTGCGGGAGTTATAGCGAACTGTGGAAGAAAATTGTAGGGGAATTCTCGTTGGTAGTAGGATTTTTTGTGAAATACTCATGTATTGTAATGATAAAGCATATTAATATCATACATTTATGTAGGTTTTTATATATGTCGCTGCCATCTGGTTAAATAAGCCAGCTAATTGGATGCCTAGGCCGTTCATTAAATGCCATTAAATCTAATTGGATGCCTAGGTCGATAGTTAATTGAACTAGAATCATTCAACGTTTAAAAACTTGGCGTATTGGAAGTCAGCCCTTTGAAAATGACTGACCAAGACTCAGTCAAGTGATTCAGTGCTTTAATTCATTAGTTCGATCGTCGAACTAATGAATCGAAGCACTGTACTTAAATTTGTTTCCAAGCAATAATAAGGCTTGTTGACGGAGCCGGCTCCTACTTCTGGATGGTTTAGAAAAAAATGACCACCTAACCTAACTATCCGAGTCGGGGTGCCCCAAGTCCCGAGCTTGATTCACTCGCTCTTACAGCAAAATTTCACTAGTTCGACAATCAAACTAATGAATCGAACTAGTGAGTACATGCCAGTTATTTAGAGGTAGGTATTAGTAAAAAGTGGTCGGACATAATTTGTGAACCACCAAACATAACATAACATATTCTAACCAAACATCACAAATTCATGAATATCCAATTTAACTAAATGACTACACGACATTCAGCCATCTGGTTAAACGTTGCGGTTGATTAGCCGTCCCCTGACGCGAACGAGGACGCTTGGATCAAAATATTTCTTACAACTTATATTAGACTTAAAGGGTCAATATATTTTTTAGAGGTTTGTGTTTGAGTCGGGGGTTTTAAAACTTTTAATTTTACTTTTATTTCTTGCTTTTTAAACTTTATAATATTATATTAAATTACTAGGATCGACACGTGCCTCGCCTATATCTGCGAAGCTGTACGTATTTGTACCACAGTGAAGCTAGTTACTCGAGGTCGTTGGCGTTCATTCCATACTACGAGTATTATTTATTATATTCCTATTTTTTCTCCCTGGTCAATGATACAAGTCCAAATATTTTGGGCTAAACACGATACCTCTGCTGTATGTTAAGGGAGTTGGATTCCAGGTGATGCTGCAGCAGCAGTTCAAGGTTACAATGTTCTTTTAATATCACTGAAGTAACGAAATACCAAATTTCAACCCAATCCGACCTGTAGAAGATGCTCACATTAATTCATAAACTAGAAAAGAGCTGATATTCTTCAAACGGCTGAATCGTAGCTAAGAACACTCTCGATCAAGTCAACTTTCAAACAAAAAAAAAAACATCAAAATCGGTTCAGCCGTTTGCGAGCTACACCCCTCCGTTTCTGTCGTGGGTTAAAAATAACATGAGTGTAAGGCCCGTACCTACTCTAGAATGAAACTCCGCCACAATTACCAATTTAAGATTTGAATTAATACCAGTGCAGTGTGAACTCAGCCGGTTCTCAATCGAGTATCAAAATTAAACATCGGACATAAATGTCTAGGTATAGGTAAAGTAGGACAGTTAATTATGAGATCTTAAACAATAACTGGTTATGCGATTTACAAAAAGTGAAATATTTCCTATCCAATATTTAGATTTTTAGGGTTCCGCAGTAAACAAGGAACCCTTATAGTTTCGCCATGTCCGTCTGTCTGTCTGTCCGCGGTTTAGCCCAGACCCTCTTAGTACAAGAAAGCTGTAATTGATATGGGTATACATATTAATCCCGCCGACAAAGTGGTAAAATAAAATCTTGAAAAATATATTTTTTTAGGCTACCTCCCCTACACGTAAAGTAAGAATGATATTTTTTTTCTAGTCTATTTCATAGTGTGGGGTATCGTTGGATAGGCCGTTCAAAAATATTGCGGGCTCAGGGATCTGTTTGCGTAATATTAAGCTTTTAAGTGTTAACTTTTGTTAGAGTCAAGGTGGCCCCTCACCCTTGCCAGCTAAATGGTTGAATTTGGATATCTGAAAAAATTCACAGCAGTAGTATACATACATAACGAAGTTAAAAGGAAAACTATCACAGCTACACAAGCTTGACAAGTTTCTGAGTAATAGTCGACCGACTTTCATTTACAGTTGAAAAACATGTTGTCCCATACATTCCGTATGGAAAAACATGTTTTTAAACTACAATGTTATGTTTGTTCTTGGGATAAATTCATAACAACTACGGAACCCTTCATTGTGCGTGGTCTCGTTAATATATTATTTTCGCCTTAGTTTGATTATGGCCGTGTAAGCCGCTTTAGGCAGGTTTATGTTAAATTCAATTAAAACCATCATCGAATAAAAAGCATCGATACTATAATAATATCAGAGAGATTATTTGAAGATCGAGCGTAGTATTTAATAAAATATATTCATAAAACTTGAAATTTTTATGTTTAGTTAAAACTGGCTTTCGCCCGCTTATGCGTCGGGAAATTATCCCACGGGACTACCGGGATAAAAGTATCCTATGTATTAATATAAAATTTATTCAGCCGTTTTTGCGTGATTGAGTAACAAACATCCAACCATACAAACTTTCACATTTATAATATTATAGTAGGATTTGTAGTTATTATCGCACTAAGTATCGTGGTTGTTATGAGTAAGTAATTTTCTACTAGCGTATGGCACTCGTGGGTTGCAGCTGGAAATTAGCGTCAGGTGGTACACCTTGTGATCATCATCTGATATTATGCTGAGCTGAGGCCGTTTCGGCATTTTATTCATTGTTTTCTGTCATTTTATGGTTTGAAGGTGTTTTATTTTGCTGTGATACCAATAAACGCATTTTTCTTTCTAAAAACATTACTGTCGCGCTCACATTTTGATTAACATTTTAAGAACTAATAGGGAGTTGCAACTTCACGGACTACCAGAATCTTCACTCATTCACCTCATAACACATCAATATCTTCAAAACCATCCACTCAACATTCCAACTAACCACAAATATCTTTAACCACCAGATACCAAGGCCGAACAGTCTTGTAAACACTAGTGTAGCAATTATACTGTGGCTGGCAATATTGTAACTAAGCAAACACTTAGGTATCATCCAGGTTCCGCTTACAGCAGCCCACCAGCCCGAGCGCGGTAAACGGTACTTTAGCTGTTATCGAAATTCATTGGCTTTACCCCGTTTATATTTACATGCCTTGTTTGTTAGACCACAGTCCAAATTGTATGTGCTGGTTTTTAAATAAATGTTTTTATCAGTTTGCGTGTTTTTTTGGCCACTTTCAGGCGATAGGTTTAACATTTGAAAGCGAAATGATAAATGTGTTTCAGGTTGTTTATTAACATCCATTATAAATTTTAATAAAGGCTGGCTGTTTGGACATGATTGGTCGGTTTGCGAACTTAAGCCTCGCATAGTTACCCACCAGTTACCTGTGTCTAAGCCAAGGTACAATCATGAGCATAAATATCTTACACTTACGCACAAAGCAAAACGATTTAATCGTAAGATAACGATTGCTTCTTTGAGAAAAGACCTATTTCATAATAGTATGGTTACGAAAATACTATGTTCGTAACACCATAAAATTTATATAAAGAAAGAGAGAAAGAAAAAGTATTTATTGTGACTCGCACAGGAAGATCACAAACTAATAAACACACAATCACAAAAGTATAAATACTTTAGTAGAAAATCGCTTTTGAATCTTACCTAAATGTAAGGTATTCAATTTATACTCGTGACTGAACATGAGTCATGTACCCTGCATCGTCGAGTTATAGGCATACTATGTCATGTGACATGAACACAGATTAATACAGACAGGACACTCCGCAAAATCATTTAAATAAAAAGTGACTCTTGCTACGACACAATAAACTGCAATTCAGGTCGCACAAAGCATATTACCAACAGTTATATTCACTTACAAGTTGCTTCTCTTTCTATCGCGTAACTCTTAAACCGGCGGCGCGCGGCAGTCCTACTGAATTGGCCCAGTGAGATGGGCCCGCCACGTACTTGTAGCTTCATAAACTGCGGAGTGTCCCATTCGTATTAATCTGTGACATGACATAATATGCCTGTAACTCGACGATGGCGGAACTGCGTCCTTCAAATGATATCAATGATGGTTGTTAAGGTCAGTCAGAAACCCACAAGTCGATTGTCATGCATCCCCTAGTCATTGCATAGCCGTGTCTGTAACATGATACGAGTATGTAGTATTGAGCCTTTGACTATGCTTAGGTACAGGTGGGCCATAATAATATACATGTTACCTAACAAGGTAACATGCATAAATTTCAATAGAATAGAATACTCTTTATTATATGCACCAAATAAATTACAGATATAAATGTAACCTAGCTGCTGCCCGCAGCGTCGCCCGCGTGGCTTTTTCTAAAATAAAAGTTCGTTAATCCTTATGACATCAACTATCTGCCAGTGAAAGTTCCGTCAAAATCGGTGCAGCCGTTTCAAAAATTAGCATGAACAGACAGACAGACAAAAAATAAAAATCTTTTTTTGTTAAAAGTTCCGTATGTACTTTCTTATGCATTTAGTAAAAAGCTGTTATTTTGACATTACAAACAGATACTTCAATTTTATTTATTTTGTATAGATAAAAATGCATCTAAGAGCAATATCTCAAGAGATGCTGTTAAACATGAAATACATAAATGTCTTATGAACTTCATATTATTTTACAACATTAGAGGTAATTTACCTATAATCTCAGGAGACATCATATTGAACGTCAATTTGATGTCTCAATGGAGCGAGCATTCAAAACTTAGGTTACTAGCTTCTGCCCGCGACTTCATCCACGTGAGATATCTTTTTTTAACATAAAATATATCCTATGATACTCAGCAATACTATAGCTTTCCTATAAAGTCGAAGATTACCCCTTACATTCAAACTCATTACCTCTATATAATATTAGTATAGATATTATTATGGTTGATTTTTAAATGAAGCTTATATATGATGTTGTTGACTTACCAGACTCATTAAAGGATCTGATCTGTACTAAAATATAAACATACGATGCGCTCTTATTTTTCCTTACTCAGTACCACAACCATTGCTTATTCATAGTATATTGAATTACACCGGCGGCGGCAGCGGCGCGACCAGTGATTGATTGCGAACATCCAGATCCACACATGGCTCAGTACCATCCATAACATCTACAACAAAAGAAACACTCGTGTTTACCCAGACTCTGCTCATGAATAATCGGAACAAAGTACCATCCCCGATACATCTGGATTTGTCCAACAAAACGTCACGCCAGCTTCACGTCATTTTAAATATGTACGCGTAGTCGCGTAGTGATGCGCAACTACCGAATATACGCCGAAAACTATCCGGCTTAAGTTAATCGGATATTCGTCTATGTGTTGTTCGGTAATCTGGTTTATTGGATAAAAAGCGCGAACGATTCGCTGTGATCGTATTAGAGGGCGGATTTGTTGTGTTTCGTTTACCAGAAATTGAATCGATGGATAGGAATAAAATCTGCCAATGTTAAGCTAAATTTAATACGATATGTATATATAAATTTGGTGATACGTTCTCATGACATATAAATGAGATCTCATGAGATGATTTGTTTGTCGTCATTTTCATTGGTAGCCTTGTTCCATACACTGCTAAGGATAGTTATTTGTCGTTATACGTAATCAATTTATAATTTAAATTGAGATGAATGTGTGCGAAAATAAAATAACATATGTTTACCACCACCGTAAACCGTTCATAAATTAATTACATATCAGTGGACTAATGGGGCTGACAAGTAGATATTATGCATTTTCATTCGAAAATATCTCTTAATGTACAGAAATAATGGCATACAATGCAAATTAAAAATTATAAACAATGAATGCCGCTCAGAACTGAACTTACTCAGAATAAAAGCGTAAGCCAAACTTAAATGCAGTTCCCAACTCCGAGCCACAACTCTTTAATACCCGCATATAATCTATCTCGCACATCTGCACACGTTCGCTTATTATATTCATAACAAGCGCCGACAGATTCCTCGCCTCGGGAGCCGGATAGTCATTACTCACGAGCGAAGCACGTCACTACTAAACACGCATTATAACAGTTAGTAGGTATCTGTTTGAGTAGAAAAACCTTCGCAACTGATATTGATGAATAATTCATGTGGCGTCGGCGTCAACAATAAGGAAGCAGTAAGTGTTTACCGTTTGTGAATAGCTGAATATTTGATAGGTGGATACTCAACAAACACCAAGTATCCAACTAGTAATTACGTCCGTCCGATTTATGAGTTTGCCTTGCTAATGACGGCACTATTTCGTCTGTCGGAAGTTTACTTCCATAAATAGGTTTTGAGACCAAAAGCCTGGTCCCATTACGTAAATAGTACTGAGCGGTTATTAGCTGAGTGTAAGCACAAAATTTATACGAGCATGAGCACAGCGAAAAGAAAATTTTGTTTGAAAAATAAATATTTTTAAGCGGTCTTTTCATTACGTTTAAAATATGATGGAGAATATTTTTCCTAAACAGGTTTTATTTGGTTCTGGCTCACTTTATTACGGATTCACGTCAATCTTTTTTAGATATTTTTTTTTGAAAGGACTTAAATGAGATTGCTGACATAACCCGGAGCTTTATATCTAAGGGACCGCGTATACAACGTTTAATGATAAATTATTGAATACTTTGAGGGACTGCTGTCCTACTGGCTAAAGGCGATGATGCATAGAAATTATCCATCATTTTATCATCAGCTGGTTTAAGGCTTGCCACAGCAAACTATCTTCAGGATCGGTGATTTTAAATCAGTTACGAAAAATACGTTCCTCGCTTACCACGTATTTCCTGTTACACAATCTCCAATTGTTTTCCGAATAATTTTCTAAATCAAGTCGGGTTTAGTTTTAGTGATCCGATTTAGAATAGTAAAGATGTTAGTGGATATAAAAGACGGGAGTTTTAGTGTTTCCGTGAGGGTAGTCGTAAAAAGCCAAGCGTGTTGCTACATTACTGCGGAATTGTGGACGTTTAGCTAAATAGACGGTAGTCGGGTAGGTGAGTGTGGAGATCGTTTTATATTCTCTGTTTTTATTATAGTCGACTATCTGGGATCATTTTCAAAAGAATAAAGGCTCGCTCCACAGCAGCCCACGGCGAAGTTACGCTCATGTACTTAGCTGTGCTCTGAATGAAAATATAGGCGGTCTACCGCGATCCACGACCGGGAACTTTGATGTTCACGACCCTTCATATCAGCCATCAATCAACCATCTGTGCTCAATCGTTTAGTTCAGTAACGGCTTTTTTGTTTGTGTGTCAATGTATTCACTGATTGTTAACCGACTAGCTGAGGGATTTAAAGTTTCACTTAGAGAAAATTGAAAGGAAACAGTTCCGTTTTAAAGTAAAGTAAGTGTAATTCCTACTCTAAAACTAATCAATGAGGTTAGTACGGGCAGTTTGTCCGTACACTGACATGTGGTGGGCGCGATAGCTTACTCAGCGAGTATAAACAAGTATTCGGCGAATAAGCAAAAGCGAATGTTAAAGTAAAAACAATATGATAATAATGGCGATGCTCGTACAGGGTTTTTAAACTCTAACGTGTTTTGTGTAACGTGGTGTCAAAAACACAACACTGACAAATAAAAAAATCCAAACGAAAATCAAGCAAGCGGTATGATGAAGAGCATCCTTTCCCCAAGCCCCTCAACCAATATTTCAGCCACTCACATATATAAAATACAATATTAAATCCATAAATCAAGCCCTCCACAAATCTACGCTAGCATAATTCCCTGTAACAAGAGAACCCTCGAGGGTTCCGCAGTAAATATTGAAACAGTACCAACGTTCAACAACAAAAAAGTAATAATCTTTTCAAATATTTCAAAAGTAAATTACATATCAAATAAAACTCGAGTTGTAGGCACGTGACAGGTTAAGGGCGGCACACACAGTTTACAGGTAAAAGGGATCTTTGATTACGCGTTATTGAGTCGGGAATTCCCGTCGATGATCGCAGTGGCATATTTCTTTTTTGATAAATCTCATAATATTACACAGCCCTACCGTGTATATTGCTTCACTTAAATATAAAGAATACTGATGAAAATCGTTTTTGATTACATAAACCCTCGTCACAACTTTTTAATCACAGTTGTAACAGTGTTATTCTCATAAAAATATGGTTTATTTTACTTTATCGTTGGTGTTAAGCCTTAAAGCCAGTGTATTCCAAACAGATTTGTGTTGCCCTGATTGGTGAGCTACGTGAGCGACTACGGTCGGTCTACGCCGCTACGCCGCTACGCCGCTACGCTGCTACGCCGCTACGCCGCTACGCTGCTACGGTGCTACGGTGCTACGAGCTAAGAATAATTTGAAATAAAATATACAGACACTAACAATAATTTTATTATGTGAAATAGTGGAAAACAAAAGGTAGAAGAAAAGGCAGCTTTTCTGCAGTGTGAAATTTACAGTTGTTTTTTTTTATTTGCGACTTGCTACCATTTGTTCATTAATTACGGGTTGATAATTAAATTATTTACTAGTCGGCACTTTTCATTTTTCACTATATTTTAACAAGTTATTGTGTAATTTGAATAGCAATACCCAGCAGCAATAGTCGAAGTTCCCATTTCCGTATATGCGATAACAGAATAATCTCGATCCAACGATCACTAAGCACACGGTAACTTGTAAAACGGGTAATATTTGCTTTAACAAGTGAATGTTAACAGCTAACTGCGAGCGGCGCACATTGGGGACAAAATCAACCAAATTGAATCATTTTTTACAGAACTGTTTAAAATTTAATTTCAAAGAGACTCATAAAGCCCGATTTGCAAAATTAAGTTTTTTTTTTAAATAAAAATAAACAAACAATGCGTGTGAATTTTTATATATAAAATAATTTTTATAAATATATTACTCTAGTGACTATGATCATTTTATTTCATTTCATTTCATTTCTGGATTTATGGAATATCAGAAATCGGGCTTCGTGAGTCTTTTACAAACTTTTCTGTCCAAAATTTATCTGATTGGGCTTATAGGTATTTGCGATATCTAGGTGGTTGTGAAAAAAAAAAAAAATAATAATAAAAATGGGTTTATCCCCAATGTGCGGCGGTGCCAACCGTATTGATATTACTTGGTGAACATTATGTAAGTGTTAGCGAGTGTGGGGAACTATTACTGCATAATTATTGCGATTGTCGCATAATTATGCAACTCTTTTCCTGCTGCACATCAATGACCTGCTTCTGCCTGGTATTGGTGGGTACGCGGATGACAGTACCGTTTCAGAGAGATACTTGTCCAGCGCCAAAACCAGCGGGGCTGAACTTCGTTCCCTGAGAGAGGCCATGGTTGAGCGGACTGATTTGACCTTGAGTCTTGTCTCCCAATGGGGTGACGACAATCTGGTCTCTTTTAATGCCACCAAAACACAGGCGTGTCTCTTTACCGCTAAAAGGAGTCGTTTTGATCAAACTCCTACTTTTCGGGGTACATCTGTTCCTGTAACTGATCGGCTCCAGCTCCTAGGCATGGAGTTGACATCTGGTCTCAACTTCGGCTCCACCATTGAGTGCAAAGCTCAAACTGCGGCCAAGAAACTGGGCGTCCTAAATAGGGTGAAGCGACACTTTACGCCTGGACAGCTTTTAACCCTTTACAAAGCACAAGTCCGTTCCTGCATGGAGTATTGCAGCCACCTTTGGGATGGCTCAGCAAAGTACCAACTTGCTGCGCTTGACTCGGTGGAACGCAGAGCTAAGAGGCTCATTGGCGACGTAAAACTGGTGGATGCCAAGCTTCACAGCTTGGCTCATCGCCGCAAGGTTTCCTGCTTGTCGGTCTTCTACAGATTGTACTTCGGAGAGTGTGCCCATGAACTCCACGACCTCATTCCACCAGCCCCCTTCTACCATCGGACATCTAGACGCACTGCAAGTTACCACCCCTACCTAGTTGATATTCCACCAACTCGCACTAAGCGTTTTCAAACGTCTTTTATCATGCGCACAGCAAAGGAGTGGAACTGTCTGCCTGCGTCTGTGTTTCCGAACGCATAAAACCCTAATATATTCAAAGTGAGAGTGAACAGCCTTCTTCTGGGTAAGCTCACTCCATCGTAGACTTTGTCTCTGTCATCCAGACCTAGACTAAAGTCAAGAGCAAACTCATAGTAGAATAAAAAAAATAAAAAAAAAGATTGTCGCGCACGACCGCTGAACGTGAGGATTCCCAGGTCGGACAAAGTGTTATCGGTTTTTTTCGTCAGGAATTTCTCAGTAGCATCCCGAAATTTGGATTTGTGGCCGGTTGGTGGCAAATCTCGCTCCCTATTAGTTGGGACATAATAACGGTTGAAATGTGGGTGTACAGTACAAGGCGAATTTAAATTGAATTATGTAATTTCCCAACTTTCGTGTTATTTACATAGTATATGAGAGTATATGAGTAGAAGTGATGGTAAAGGTGGTCACAGCCGTGACTTATGAGCTGTAGGTCGTGGGTTCGAACCCAAGCAGGCACTTTACTTTGTGCCGCACATCTCAAAATGGTGAAGGAAATCATCTTGAGGAAACCGGCATGTCCTAGAACCAAAAATTCGAAGACATGTGGTATCCGCAAACGTGTATTATGGCCCACTCCCTCTCACAGAGAGGAGGCCTGTGTCCCAGTAGTGGGAACATTATATGCTAATTATGCTTATGCTATATAGAGAAGGGATGATATTAGTGTCCATCTCCGACACTGCGTTTTCTGACAATTATGAGCAAACCAAATACTATTCTAAGCTGGTAAAGTTTTATATTTCACAGCGATCACCTTCTAAACACAAGGTAATTTTTCTAAAACACGCAGACACAATGGCGGCTTCCTTCTCAGACTTAAACATTACCCGTAATATAAATAATACATGAAAACCCTTTTCCTGACCTCAGAAGCACGCACACATACAAATTACCCGTTTACGGCACCATATAGGATGATCTAAGGGGACAGCTTTAATGTGAAGTCTCCTATAAACGTCTTCGGCCACATACAGTGTCTTACCGAACACCGCATCAAGATGGTTGGAAATTAATGACATTGAGCAAATTGACACCGTCACTGTGTCGTGTTATAGCCATTTCATACAACTATACAAGAATTACATTTATATATACGGAACATTTAAGTTGATAGTCAATTTGCTTTCATAATTCTTACTACACAACTATAAAAAATACTCTGTGTCCCTGACACTAGATGTCACCGGATAGCATTTAATATTGAGAACTCGGCTTTTTTACAATAGGCTCGCCCCCTATCGTATGGGACTTCAACATAACTGGCGAAATGTGGGTGTACACTTCCCGACCCTTCTAAGAATACAGGCTGTGAACCACGGCTTTAAACACACATTGTCACGTTAGTAAGTGTGAGTGCATGAAGAGTGTATATAGAAAGTTAAGTATCAGTATTTAATGAAATGTGGAGCCTTACGTGAATTATATATCTCCTCCCGTCCCGCAGCCGCGTGTCACCGCGCTGTGACGCGTTGTGACATCATCCGTACATTATTCACAAGAATCGCGACTCACATCCAATTTGGGATCTTGTGTTAAAGGGATGTTATATACTTGCATTGTACATTTTACATGGCGCTTTGTTTCTTTGTTATGAAGAGGATCGATAATTAGTGGAACTGAATAGATTCAAACTTTCCTAATCGACAGGATAAGTTATTTGTCCGAAACGTTATCCAACGTATTGATATCGTCATACTGACAACTGATAGCCCCAAAATGAAATCCGTAATTCACCCATATATTCAAGATAATTAGGCATTTATAATGTAAAAGCGATGTCTACGTGCCATGTTCGGTATACAAAGTACGGAGAGCTGTAAGACACTTTTTACAAAGCACTTATATTTTGGAAATAACCCTGTTTGTGAGAAATAACCCCCGTTTGTTACCTCGAATATCGGACATTATTGTTCAGCCAGCTAAGACAGCGCTACTGTATAAAAGCGTTGTATTCAGAGCGCCAATAATTTATAATAATATCCCTATCTGTGTTAAGAAATTAAATATAGACCAGTTTAAGAAAACATTTAAAAAAATACTGACAGAAAAAGCCTATTATAATGTTTATGAATTTTTAAATGATAAATCGCTCTGAATCTATTCTATTTATTTTGAATCGCATGACTATTGACGTATTTAACTTAATATTGTTGTTAATTGTTGATTTATTTATATTATTCTTCATTGTATCTTAATTTTCATATCCTATTGTCTTTCGACCTAATTTGTACATCAGCCATGGTCAAACATGTTGAGCCAAAAAATACCTTGTTACACCTATAATAAGCATCATACCATGATTATCTACACATGTTTTTGCAAATAAATAAATCTGAATCTGAATCTGAACCGTTTTCTGGTGTTGAACTGAGTGATGTCGTCTTGTTTGGTTATATATACACACAAAAATCGCATAAGGTCGCAAAAAATTGTACTGTACTGGTATTTTGCGATGTTGTTTGGATAGATACCAATAGTGTGAAACCAAGTAAGCAGCTTCGAAAGACCTGTGCTAAATGCGTGGTGTCTTTTTTTGGGTTCCGTAGTAAACAAAGAACCCTTATACTTTCGCCATGTCGGTCTGTCTGTCTGTCTGTCCGTGGTTTAGCTCAGAGACCCTTAATACTAGAAAGCTGTAATTTAGTATGGGTATACATATTAATTACGCCGACAAAGTGGTAAAATAAAATCTTGATTTTTTTTTTAGGATAACTCCCCTACTACAGGTGAAGTGAAGTGGAGATGATATTTTTTTTTGTCTCGTCTATCCCATGACGTGGGGTATCGTTGGATAGGCCGTTCAAAAATATTGCGGGTTTGTGAAAGCCATGTTTCGATTCAGGAATCCGTTTGCATAATATTAAGCTGAAGAGCTAATTTTTGTTAGTCAAGTGTTGGGTTCCGCCCTCCTGCCAGCTAAATGGTTATACATGTGAAACAATTCACAGCAGTAGTATACGAAGTTAAAAGGAAAACTATCACAACTAAGTATGCTTTACAAATTACCGAGTAATAGTCGACCAATTTTTTTTTTTTTTTAGTCACCAATTACTTTGGTGACAGAACCCTAAAGAAACGTATGCCATACCTATTAAATAGTCTACCGGCAGACATAAGGAGTGAAACAAATAAAAATAGATTTAAAAGTAAGTTAAAAGAATATTATTTGGATATGTGTGATTAAGTATTATTGTCTAGAGACTCACTGACCCCACAGTCAAAACCATTGCAATGGTTTTCTGGGGCTAAGTTTATAAGTTAGGTACTTAGCATGTTAAATTAATAAATAAAATAAATAATAATAAAATTACATTTACAGTTGTAAAATATGTTTTCCCATACATTTAGTATAGATGAACATGTTTTTCAACTACAATGTTAAGTTAGTTCTTTGGAAAAGTTCATACCAACTACGGAACCTTTCATTGTGCGTGGTCCGACACGCACTTGGCCGGTTTTACTTATAACTTGTAAAAGGTGCATCCTGCGGATAAAGCCAAGCATACAAAATTTGGGCGCAGTGTAGATCCAATAGAACCCCAGTTACAGCACTTCAAACATTGTCAATTTTTCCAGTTTTAGCCATTTTCCGAGCAGAATTTCGGCTAAAATACTCATCCTCGACGAAAATCACGGGAGATGAAGATGTATATATTGCAGACTAATTGCTTTTTGTTTACAAAATTTTGTATACTTTAAAAAAGTATCGATAACTTTTTCCATGGAAAAAAAAAAAGAGTAAGAAAACTTTTCTTTACCTTTAAGAAGTTATAAGCCAAGAAAGAAGTCTGAAAGTTTTTAGATATTTCGAGCACCACGCGGTTAGCACAGGTCTTTCGAAGCTGCAAACTTGGTTTTACACTATTGGTATCTATCCTAACAATATCCCAAAAACAGGACAGTGCAATTATTTGCGACCTTAGATGTTTTAAATGACTGGCCTACCTACATATATAACAGTTTCGGGCATCGGTCATCCAAAACTATCTCTAATATTTGTACCTAAGTGCTTACAAACTTTGTAAACACAAATGCTACTCAATAGTCACAGAGACTAAACAAATCTTCGAACTATGAACTCGAAGCAATTTGAATGTCTTGTTAGCTCGTAATAATCCCGAAGTTTCCCGAAGATATCCGAGGCTCGCCAAGCGAACTACACAGCTCACAACTTCCTCATTACTGAACATTTGGTTAGAACAACCTTACCCGATCCTCTACGATTTAAAGGAGATTTGAAGAAAACTCAGAAGGACCACTTCTTACAATCTTCTATGAATAAAATTACCATCCTAAGGCCGTTTATCCACACAACAATGTCAACGTGACGTCAATGAGAAAGAGATGATGGCGCCAAAGTAGCAGGCTATACATACATTTAAGACCGCGTGTCTACCGCATGTCCGTCACCCGAGTGCCCGAATTTTTGAGCAATTCGACGGGATCGCTAGAACTCTGACCGAGATTGTGACGGCCGATGTGCCAGCAATACATAACACGTCTGATCTTGTCCACACACTGACGTCAAACCGGGGCCGCGCCGTTCGTCTGGCTTTTTGTTCTGTCTAACATAACATACCTACTGAACCAATGAGTTCGGTCGCGGCACAGAGTACGGACAGAGGCAATACTTCTAAACAGCGTGCAAAAGGATGATAAAACTGCCGGCCGTAGTGAATGCGATGGTCGGCACCGAGGAGTCCTGGGACAGGGTGGTATCCTTCTGTGAAACAGTAATCTCACAGAAGGAGACTGCGGAAAGGGAGAGAGAGAGATCTCATCCTCTCACCCGGCCCGAAGCAGGCGTACCGGACGTTGGCGGAGGGCGAAAAACGCGCTCTTCCGGTCCCCTAAATGGGTCCAGAGGCGACGGATCCGGGGACGTCCGTCACCCCCAATACATCAGAACCCGAGGTGCAGGCGCGTTGTGTTCCACGCGCGCCGCTCTTAGGCTTCGCGGGGGGAGTCAAATACCTCACTCCTCCAGCCGATTTGAGGAGGCCCGACGAGGTAGGCACCAGTCGGGGGTTGCGGAAGAATCGTACGTTCCCGCGATCCCCGGCGTAGATGGAACACCGGGGTGGTTTTTAGTCATTGAAAGTCTGACAGAACCCTTCGCCCCCCCTCAAGGCGGAGGACATCCATGTGGATTTACCACCATGGAACAAAAAAAAAAAAAGGATGATAAAACTAAATAAACAGAACGTTTATCAGGTTACGTGTTTCATTTTATAAACATAACTATTTAATCACTAATAGGTCGGTAGGTATTTTACCTACATATTTCAAATCATAAACACCAATCATCTGGCACTAAAAGTAAAAAAAAAAAAAAACGGCCAATGGATTTATCCCAAGAAAAAACTAAACACTGCAAATGTAAGTTGGTCGACTATTACTCGGTAACTTGTAAAGCCTCCTTAGCTGTGATAGTTTTCGTTTTAACTTCGATAAATATACTACACGCGCCTCGTGCTTGTTGCTTGCTGTATCTATCATAGCGCGGTTGTATGAAGCTTTGCATCTGTCCGTTCTCTGTGGTCGCGGTGGCAAACGATCGCCGTCACCGTTGACGTCCCGATGACGGAGGCGGTGGACAAACGGCTTAACCCTTCCGGAAATTAGGTACAGACGTAGCTGGTCAAATGTAGGTGCAATGAATGTGTTCATATTTATTACTAGTTGTTGCCCGCGACTTTGTTTGCAATCCAGGATGAAATGTAGTCTATGTCCTTCTAATATAATTCAATCGTGATTCGAAAGACACGTGGCGCCATCTATTATCATAAGAACGTTATTGTTGTTTTCCTCGGGAACAGTATATTTTTTTCGGAATGAAAGGTACCCTATGTCCGTTTCTGTACACCTGACAACGTAGTATATGCGAAATTTCAGGATGATCGGTTAAGCGGTTTAGTCGTGAAAAGGTAACAAACAAACAACCTTACTTTCGCATTTATAATATTCTGTATAAGTTAGGATTAGGATGAACAGTAAGTAGGTGTCGTTTATGTATAGGAAGGTAATAGGCAACTACATATACACAATTATTCGTTGAATTACAACTAAGGCGTATACTTACACAATGAGAAGTTCTCGTATTTCGACATTATTGATATTTTAGGAGATTGATAGCAATTCAGACATTTCTTTTATCATTTTTAAATCTCTTGTCTTACATGCGTAACAATAGATTTATTTTTGTTTGTTGTGCTTATCAAAGTTATCGCGCTGTGTTACCGCTTTTGTAACTACAAAGTTCTAGTTTGCATAGCTGTAGTAACTGACATCATCAGTATTTGGCAAGTTGAACACTAATCTGTTGCTTTAACCCTCGACTATCAAGAACACTATGATCAAGTATACTGTAAAGTGGACGCTTGAGACGGCAAAAAACTTATTCAACTCGGAATAAAAATTACGCAAAATGGAGTATAGTGAGTTGGGCAAAAGTGAGTTCTCATCAGTCTTACTGTTTAACAAACCGGGATTCAGAATACTCTTTTTCACAATGCTACCTCCCGTTCTTCATTATCATAAGCTTACTTATAGCAGTCCAATGCACATTAAATACACATAAAGCCTCCCCTCCACATCTCTATCCTGTGGCATCTCATTCATAGCACTTCTGTTTCTTCTATGAACCTACTATTGTACCTGTATAGTGTAACCAGCCCGAGGGAAGCTCTCAGTGCTTAATATCTCGCTACTATTAATTTAATAAGCGCGCTAGCTCGGAGCCGCGGCGTCGCTGCTGTATTAGCGCAGTAAAGAGCGCACTCGGTAATCCGCGCCTCAACTCCGTGTATTTACCAGCAGCCATACGTACGGAGAGAAACGATAGCGTGTTTGTTATGAAGCTAGTTGATTTATTGTTACGTCTAACAGCTTTATGGTGGACTTTTACCAGGTCCAGGAGCCTAATTGCGTAATGTACTCGGTATGACCCCTTTTCAATTCAACATTGGACAAAATCCATTGCATTATTTTTGTTGTCGAACAGGGTGATTTTCAAGGTCACAATTGATTACTTGTTTTTTCAGAATGAAAGTGTATAGCCCAACGATTTTGAGGGGTAGAACTGAACCGAGTTATAACTCGAAACTTCACACTTTGGACGCAAGCCAACTCCCACTAAAATTAGGATTAAGCTTTTGACGTGAAACGTTATTCATTTCGGTCAGAATCATCATTTGCAAAAACCATACTCATGTAACGAAATAATATGTTAGGCAAGATATTACTTTAATTAAACATTTTTTGGCATTATTTTATTATCATAATTTACGTAACGCACCAATCTGGAGTGCAAGAGCTCAGGTAACAAGAGGGAGAGATTCCGGTCCTCGGCAACCCGCTATGACCTCGGCGGAACGTGCTCGTCTCCACAGCGAACGCGTTAGATTGAGCCAAGCGCAGGAACCACAGCCATCTACTAGTGCAGCGGGCTCAAGCGGCGTAAGGCAGTCTCGAGCACCGCCGTTTGATACTGTGGCTGCAATGTTGACAGAGAATGAGACCAGCTTATCGACATCTACCAGAAGGGGCCAGGTTACACGCGACAGTAACAGTACAAGGTCTCAGTTAGAGCAGATCAAGCGCGCGTCTGATGACCGCAGGCGCTGGAATTTAAGCAGCAGTGGTGGTGCTTATGAGTGGTCGTAGGTTCGGACCCTGACAGGCGCTTTACTTTTTGTACATTATTTTATCACCACTACTCTCAAAATGGTGCAGGTGAGGAAACCGGCATGTCCTAGAACCAAAAATTCGAAGACATATGACATCTACCAAACCGCACTGGGCCCGCGTGGTGTATTATGGTCCATTCCCTCTTACAGAGAGGCGGCCTGTGTCCCAGCAGTGGGAAATTATAGGCTGACTATGCTGGAGTTTGGCTTCAGCCCGAGTCAAGTCCGTGTTTATTGAGAACGAGTTTGGACACAAGTGTGATGTATGTGACCGGCTGTGGTTCAAGAATTTTTTTAATCAGCAACTTCAGTCGTGTCGTGATTTATAGAGAACTAGCTTTTGCCAGCGGCTCCGTCCGCTTGGATGTCGGTTAGCACGTAAAAAAGTAGCCTATGTCCTTCTCCATATCTCTGCCAAATTTCATGACGATTGGTTCAGCGGTTTAGGTGTGAAAACATAACAGACAGACAGAGTTACTTTCACACTTATAATATTAGTATGGATAAAATATGTAAATAAATGTTACTTGTATACACAAGTACAAGAAATACACAAATATGTATTTCTTTGATTGTTTATATCAGGGCCTGTACTGTACAGTACAAGCACTAGTGCTTATTACATACTCTTTAGCACGCACAAGACGTTTTACGTACGTCACTGCGGCTGCGTCCCTGATACAGCCTAACCGATTTATTTTTATGAATCCTTATAAAAGACGAAAATCCAGAGTATGTGTTTGTCATACAAACCGTCATCTTTACCACGTTCTGCTCAATGCACACTCAGTGATCTCATTCGACAATCCCAAGTCAACTCGGTTTCATAAACGTTACAACCGTGTGTATTCCCAGTAATGCCTAGGAATTAGCATGTCTCAAGCAATCTGCGGGCTTGATTACATCCACTCAGCCCCAACCGACGCAGAGTTTGCGTGAGACGCGCGCGATACGTGTGGCACATGTGACCAGCGCGACCGACACGTGCTGTTGACGACCACTCGAGATTGATGCAGGCTGCCGTAATATACGCCAGTGATTGATTTGCTGAACTATGTGGGCTTTCGAATGTCAGTGGTCAGTGTTGGTTATTAAATCGATAATAGAGCGGCTTAAGATGTGTTAGTCAGCCGTGTACCTACGTATATGTCTCCGAGTGTTGTACACGGTGTAGCTTTGCCGGTCACGTTATAATAAGGTCAAGTGGCTACCCTATTGTGATCATCAGGCCGGCATTTTAGTCGAGTTCCTGTAATAACTCAACTTTTTGGTATCGTAATAACTTGTTGAAACATATAACTACTTAGAAATATTTTTTTATGATGACTTGATTAGGCCAATAATAGTGTTAGAGTGACAATAGTGTCATAGTGGCAATTATCCACTTAAGTATTTATTTTATTTATAATACAGACCTAAGAAACTAAACATTAAATATGTCAACTACTGACAAAATATCTAAATAGCAGGGCTTGTTTTAAACATAAAGATTTGTAACACAAATTACAATATTTTAATCAAAACCGCCATGAAAATACGAAGGAAAAGAAAACTTCTGAATCTAAATTACTTTCTGGAATTTATTAATGTCCATTTAGAATGCAAACGTCTAAACTTTTATACATTCGAAAAAAAAACTCGGCTTTACAAATACAAAGGAAACAAATGAGTAACATAATTATCTTTTTGAAAATAAGAGCGCTATTTTTTAATAAACCTAGATGTTGTGACATTGGGATTTATCCTGTGGATTATCCGTAACATAATGAGGAACATAGGCTCATCACAAAACAAAGTGATAGAATTTTTTTATTTTTTTTATTTTTTATTCTACTATGAGTTTGCTCTTGACTTTAGTCTAGGTCTGGATGACAGAGACAAAGTCTACGATGGAGTGAGCTTATCCAGAAGAAGCCTGTTCACTCTCACTTTGAATAGATTAGGGTTGTAAGGATCAAACCATTAACTTAAATCAATACCTTTATCGGCAAAATGTGCAATGGATGTATATAGATAGTACTTACCTAGTGTAATTTCTGCCGCTCCCTACCTTTGAGAACTAATTCAAAATGAGATCAGCTAAAGTCGTCAGTCACTACCTTCCTTCAGGAAAGCTTAGCAATCGACTTCAGCTCACTCTTAAACCTAAAATAATTGTGCTCAACGCAAGCTTTAAAAGAGTTTTAAAGAGCATTCCCCGTCAGCGAATTTTTAAAAGAGCCTTTAATGCTCGTTATTAATTAAGCGTCTTGGCTATCAGTAGGCCAGTCCGGCGGGTCCAATTAAAAGGGGCTTGCCCCAATAGCCGCGAAATAACAACAAATAACCAAGAGGCCATTTTGTTGCCCACTCGTGGCTCTAATTAGAGGTTTGTTAATCATTAATGTAGAGGTTCAAAGGGAATATTTTAAATTAAATGTATTTATTTATTCAGCTGCGCCGTCGTTGGAACTGACCTCAATACGAGAAGCGTGAGTTTTTTTTAATGTGGAAATGACTTTTGGGGAATATTTTGTCGTCATAGTAATCAAGTCTCGAATTTAAAAATTGCAAGTTTATTTTAGCCTTTAGAATTAAGCTAGCTGATTTATTTATGTCAAAGTCAGTAAGAGGTCGAATCCGCGATAGCACTCGTGTTCAAAAGCGGTTACCGCCGCCTATGGACATCGGCAACAGCCAGGTGACGCAGGTGACTCAGGTGACCCAGGGCACACGACAAGTCGCCAAACTTAGTTTCAAAGTTGAAAAATCTCATTTGCCTGTAGTTTCATCGGCAGCAACACTTTTCAAGCTGTCCGATCTGAACGTAGGTTGCAGCTTTGTGAATTCGTGAAAAATTACATTTATATGGCTATTCTTTAAGATGCATCCACCTGTTGTTGTTACTGCATAACCTAAGTAACTTTTTGTAGAGTAACACTTCGCAACATGCTAACATTAAGTAATTTTCTATAACTTTTAGTATGTTTACTAAATAACTCGAAATATCCGTTGTTGTCCACTAGTAGTTGCAAACATTGCTTCACAAAAAGTAACTTCGATGTGGATGCAGCTTTACATCGATATAGGTTTGTCATAGAAAAAACAAAATGCAACATTGATCCCTTTAGTAACTTTTCCTGCTTTTAATAAAGCCTTGTCTGTCCAAAACCATATACTCTTTGTCCAACACCTGCAACAAAGTAATATTGCAGTTTATTACCGGCAACACAGTTGAGACAAAGGGGTAGCCGCTAGTAACAATTATTGAAGCCATACCCACCGGCCCCACCGCCCAGTGGTCAGTGCGTAGTGTGTAGTGAAGTAATTACTGAGGTGTCGCGTCTTATCACCTTTGATAAACTTATTTAATGGAACTACATATCCTATCTATATCTATATCTATCTTCTATCTATCTATATCTATACACATAATAAATCTGTAGACGAGAAGTTTCTGTACATTGAAAATATTTCCAAAAAAAGGGGTGTTAAAGAATAACCAAACGATGCCATTTCATAATTTTTTTGATTTTTGTGTGTTTGTCTATCCGATATTGTATGTACCAAACGAATATGGTTAACTTTTATACTTAAATATTGTGTATATCTCGGGGTAGTGATTAGTTTTTGTTTCATCGCAATCGCTTCACTCTGTCAAAAAATATTATCAATTTAAAGTCTTCAAGAATTTAACTATTCAGTTGAAACACGTAACCACATCTACTAACCTAAAATGATACTATAAGTAGGTTTGAGTCATAGTGTTTTTTTTTTAAGGTGGTTATTTTAGCACACTGCGCGCGCAAACTTAACTCGATACATTGTGAATATATTAATAACTCCCAATGACCCATTCAAAGGTTAGGCTAATTAAAGTATTCAAAATGCGTTGCTAAATAGTTTAGTAGTAGTGCTCTAGGTGGCGCTATACTTCATTTATATATACTTATTTTTAATGTAGTATATTAATTATTTTGTTATTAGTTTTATTTTTTCTACAATTAACAATAATATATTTATTTATAATTTTTAAGTAATAATAATATGTACAAGTATATAAAAAATGGAGGGGAAAGAATCAAAAGGCATCAAAAAATTCGTCCCCATCGCTGTCAACAGGAAAAGTGCCCAAAAGGCTGGCAGCATTGCATCGTTGTATGGCAATGCTGATTCTTTGGCCAAAAAATAGGCCAGCCTTCTGGTCACGTGAAGAGTCGACCAACCACTTAGCGATGTCTCGAAAAACTAAGTGGGCACTCGGACCCCATGGTCCTACAGTTTCAACACCAAACGGCTCAAACATATAGCTCCCAATAAGGTTGTTATATTTGCGCCGTTTGAGGTTTTCTGCACCTGCAGCAGCCGACCCAGCACAGACCCGCCGTGCTAGGAAGATGGGATGGCGCAAGGGTGTCGACACATGTTGCATCCCACACCAAAGGCCAACCTAACTTCCAAAGCATTATGGTCATTCCGTCCGGTCTCTTCCCATTGTCGCGTGTCAAGCCATTGGGTTCTAAAACAGCTGGCAGCTGGTGACAAGAGCACGACGGATAATGTCATTGATGCTGGCGTGCCGTGCAATTCGGCCTGCGCTCCTACTGCAGGATAGGCCATGATGTCCGAGCCATTCGACAACTTCCCCGCATTGGCAGCGATGCAGAGCCACACAAGGAGCGCTCAAACGCAGACAAGTAGCAAGCTGGAAGATTGTGTCACCCAGCATAGTGCCTATGTTGGGTGACAGTAGTGCCTGAAGCCAGAGGCCCGACTTCCACTCACCCACAGCCAGCAGGCGCGCACGCTCAGCAGTATTGGTGGACGTATTAATAAGATTATTCCGTACCAACCTGCAGAGCGGCTCATCCCACTGTCTCTGGGAAGATAGATTCACGGGCCGATCTGTATCCGGGCAAGCCATTTTCCAGGCATGCACCGCATCGGTCAAGCACGGCACTTCAGAGTCAATCAGGAAAGGGGCTAAAATTTTCCCGGTCAACTCTTCAGTGCCGTGGACAGAGGACAGGAACGCCGGTAAGCTAATACTGGTAATTTTGTGGACTCCGAGGCCACCGAGACGGATGGGTAGTGTGGCTTACAACCACGCTCGGTCGTCCAAGGCCACATTTCAAATGGATGTAAGTATGCTGCGAATAATTTGGTCAATTTTGTCCAACAGGTGTGGTTGTTTCCATAACGGAGAAGAGCGTAGAAAATATATACAATTTGGGCCAAAACAACAGTATCTAATCAGGGTGAATGCCGAATGTAAATTAATTTTGGAGAGTCTGTCTGACATGTCGTTGAAATTTTTAATTTTATCGTCTATGAATTGAGGAAAGCTATCTTCTAAAATTGGGGAACCTAGGAGGTGCAGTGAACTTTTTCAATATTTTTTATTTTGGGGCTATGGCATTAAATTTCTCTAGGGTCGATTGTCTGTCGGTCATGTCAGAAAGGTAAATTTCACATTTTGATGGGTTAAGGTCCAAGCCAAAAAATTGCTCTTTGATTAGTTGTAGATCTTTCAAAACGGTGTCTACATCACGTCCTATTGTTCCATCATCTAAATACCACACGTTAAATTTTGAATTTAGTTTCTGGATAATTGGATGAATAGCTTAGCTGAAAATGACTGGCCCGAAAGGGTCACTTTGTTGGCATCCTACTGCAGATTCCAAAACATTGTCCTTGTATAATAATTTAGAAGGGTACCTGTAACATTGCCACAAAAAACCATAAATTTCGCGAAGTTCCTTTTTGACTTCAGTCAACAAAGTGTCCCTGTTTACAGAATTAAAGGCATTCTTAACGTCGACAAATTTATATATAGTTAATTTATTTAACATGAAACAATAAAGACAATAAATATGCATTCCTTTAAAAACTATTTATCCATACTCCATACTAATATTATAAATTCGAAAGTAACTCTGTCTGTCGATCTGTCTGTATGTTACCTTTTCACGCCTAAACCACTGAACGGATTTCGATAAAATTTGGCAGAGCGTTAAATTGCATCCCGGGGAAGGACAAAGGCTACTTTTTGTCTCAAAAATATCCCTAAAGGTGGGGATATAGGGTATGAAAGTTTGTATGGGAAAACTGTTATTTCTTAAGTTAGGGATATGAAAATTCAAATTTATGCTTTTGGTAACAAATAATGAATTACGTAATTCATCGTTTTTCCAAAATGATCCCTCAAGCGGGTAAAATAGGGGATGATTTTAAAATTCACATGTAATATTGACATTTTGTGTAACTATTTTCAAGAGATTTTTTTTTTTTTTTTTTGATATGGCAACTCAGAGTGTAACCACGAGGGGCTCGGACTCTTTAACCGGTCTATCCTGTGGTGCCTTAAGCTCCTAACGGATTTTAAGGCCTCCAGCCAGGGGCATACTTAAAGCTAAATAGTTTCCGTCGCCTCGCTAAGGGCACCTCCTGCGGGGTACGAACCTCGGCTTAGGGCAGAGTCGGAGGAGGGGGGAGGGTAACAAGGGACCGTCGGTGGCTGGATAAAATCAAGGTTTTGATTATTATCAGGGGGATTTAAAGCTACATGCTGCTCAGCTAAAGCGCGTGCTGGCGCTTCGTTTGAAAGCAAGGGTCGGGGAGGACTGATTGATTAGTCGAGGATTTCGCGTTGGGCCTCGGCGGCGAGGTCGGAATGACGATCTTGTAGTGTGTACTCTTTTGCGAACTGTACTAGTAGACCTATGACTCTCCTGGAGGAGAGTGGTGGGGTCGTCTGGGTCGGTCAGTGCATGCCGTGGGCGGCGGGTCCTGCTAATAGTAGAGGGAGTATAATTGGCGGCCTGAACAACCAGAGGGTTGCGGTGAGTGGCGGCAGAGTCTAGGAAGCGCTTTGAAGCGCGTTTCAAAAATTGGGCTATGGTGGGGATTTTTAGCTCCACGTGGAGGCTAGTGTTCCGAACGAACCAGGGGGCTCTCGTGATTTTACGGAGGAATCGGTTTTGGAGGGTCTGCAACTTATGGATGATATAGGGTTTGGCGTGGGCAAATGCTGGACTCGCATAGGTCATGATGGGGCGGATACACGCGGTATAGATGCGCAACTTGCATCTAAATGACAATTTGCTTTTAGTATTTAATATTGAGTGAAGCCTATAGAGAGCGAAAGCAGCGCGCGAGCGCACCTTCTTTACATGCTCTGAGAAGGAGAGATGATGGTCAAGGATCACACCAAGATATTTGGCTCGCTTCTCCCAAGGGATAGGCTTGCCTAGTATGGTGATCGGTCGGTATTTTCAAGAGATTTAAAGGATTGGAAATATAGTCGTAGTCCGTATCTGGAGGTGATATTAATTAGTCTTTATTTAATTAAAATCGGTTCACTCCGTCAAAAGTTATCACAGATTGGAACAGAGAGTTTAGGTTTACCAGTTTGCTCGATAGATGGCGCTGTGCAAATGACGCAATTTTCTGAATCGCGGTGTTAAGACATTTCGTAGGATAGTAACCCTCATTCATGCAACGTATATGTGTTTGGTTGGTCGTTCTTTTCTAAAAATACTCGTTGGTCGTTCGTAGGTAGTTGAATTTTGATAACTTGGATTTTATTAGTGGTAGAGAAGAGATGGGCTGACTCTGAGTGTTGATTTTTCTGTAACTGTATCAATGAGTGCATGAAAATTAGTAGTGGGTCGTTGTCGAATTTTTGACGGACGAAACGCAACCGTTTTCCCGACGACGAAAACGGTCGTCGTTGCAACTGGTTTGAAGACGGACGACGAAACTTAATTGCGTTTTCGTCGAATGAAATAGTTGCAGTTTCTTACAACTATCAACAGGTTAGATCGTCGCATCACGAACGACAGCATTGACAACTGGTAGGTAAGGTAAGGTAATACGTTATCGACTGTATTTCATTGCATAAAGTTCACTTTCTAGTGTAAGGAATGTTTTGCAAACGGACGGAACGAGACGCATTGACAACTGCTTATTATTTGTTATTATCGACTGTATTTCATTGACATAAAGTTCACTTTCTATTGCAAGGACTGCTTTTCTTTTTTTTTTTTTTGCATTCTAAACTGTATTTTCATAGATGTAAAATATAAAATCGTTCTAAATAATTCGAAGACTGGTTTGTGCAACGCACACTGTTTGAACCCATAACGGTTTCATCGTCGCAGAACACAAAACGGTCTTTGAAAACGGTTCGTCGTCGCAACGCCCACTCCTAATGACAATGACAAAAAATATTGATGACGGGAACAATGAAAAAAATCATCAATGATTTTTATTTGAGTATGTTTATGATCACATCACTTCAATTATGAGTGCAGAAATGAACAGGAACGGCTTAGTGAAATTATCATTATGTGCCCAGCACCAGGCATTTTATCGAAACTCTGTGGTTCTGTGACTTCAGTGTCGCCGATCGCGAAGCCTCGCAACGTCCACGTCGTCGGTCGCCCCGAGACGGCACGCCCGTCTGAATTACCAAAGTTTGCGTTCATTCAAGTAATGATTTTGGCATTGATGATTTTGTCGTTGTCACTGCATGATGAAATGATTTTAAAATATCGATGATTTTCACATGTGACATGATATCGGACTCATCTCTAAATTTTATTGGTTCTTCTCTTCACTTCGTTGTGTATATACGGTGGCCAGCACATCAAAATACCACAAATTGATAAATTTTCACGTTCGATTTTGAACTTAATCGTCAACATTTTAAAGTTTAAAATCGTTTGGAGAAATCTGACATTGGTGCCGATTCCCTTGTTCACAAACTAAAGTAAATTTAAGTTCAGTGCTTCTTTTTCTTTCTATTTCATTAGGAAAAGGACAAAAGATAAATTTTAGTTTAGTCCTGTCAAATTAATCAGCGCCTGCCACTACTCCATACAAGTTTAGACGTGATTAAAAACTTGCCGACTAAATGACGTCAATTTACGTCAAACGCTGATTAATTTGACAGGACTAAACTAAAATTTATCTTCTGTCCTTTTCTTAATGAAATAGAAAGAAAAAGATGCACTGAACTTAAATTTAGTTTAGTTTGGTAACAAGGGAATCGGTACCAGTTTCGTGTAGCTTGATGTGCTGGCCACTGTACATTTCTCGGAAAAAAAAAATCGATCGAACTGGTCGAAGTTCTGTTCTGGTTCGATCGGATTTTTTTTTTCACTACGAGGTCAGGAGGTCTTGCTTCTCGGTCAAGTGTTTTCTAAATCTCTACTCTATCGAGTTTTTCATCAATTTATGAATTTCACTTCCGTTGATCGCAGTTGACGAGAATGTCAATTGCCTTCACGTTCTCAAAGTTGTTAGTTGTCTCCGTTGACGTTAACCTTAGTAATTCGTAGGTTTATATTTTGTTTTATAAGTAGTGTATTCAATAAGACGTATTTTTAATTAACTCATTAGGTTTAAAAAAATATTTCCTTTCTTTTTAATCCCTTTTGCACTTAGTATGCTGTTTACAAAAATGTTTTAACATGAGATATATAAATTTATTAAAATTACTTTGCATATTGTTATGGGACATACTTTTTATCCAGTACGTTCCCGTGGGATAATTTCCGACCTCCACGCGGGCGAAGCCGCGGGCAAAAGCTAGTTGAGATAATAATATTTTATAGTCGAAGCATTGTGGTCAAATACTGATAGCAGAAAGAAAGAATGATTGGCACAACAATAAGATGCGCATTTTTAGAATCCAGAAGGACTGACGACCTGATCAAGCATAAAATATCGATTTACCATTATGAAACATAAGGATGGAGGACATAAGAAAGTAGCGCTGGTAACAGAAAGGGTGAGCAAGAACCGATGTTCGTTGTATGGTCGTGATGCAGATGAATGAGGTGTGACAATTAATGTGTTAACCATTAATGAGGATGGATGGATAAGAATGTCAAAAATCAGACAGTATACTACAGTACTACAGTAGTCAGTGTACTCTATGGTTCTTCCAGCTTCTCCTAACTTTAAGTAAGAAAACGTTAAAATCCTCTTTAAATGAAATCATTTGTAGCAACTATTTGCTCGTTTAGACAGAAACATCACAGCAGTATCAAACCCATTATCTAGTTTATTACCGAAAGTGTCACAGTTCTGCCTCTCCAACAAACGCAGGCATTAGTATCGGGGACCACATAATGGTGTTCCCATGGAATAATATGTGGTTGTATAACGTGATAGTTGCGCGATTTGGGTAATAACACTTGGGAGGTGTCGGTTCGGGATCCGGAATATACTCAAGGATGCTTGTCGATATAGCTTTGTTGTATGTCAGCAGTTTGGTGAACTGAATTTGCATTTGGAAAGAAAATTATATAATTTTTTTGGGAGTTGTCATCTCTGTCATCAATTCATCATGTTAGCTAAAGTTCCAGATTTTTTAGTTTGCAACATTATCGATGGCTGAATCTTCTATATGATGCGTACTGATGCAGCTGTGTACAGTGCGTGTCCTAATAATTTATATCAATCTATACTTTACAAAAATGGCTAATTGAACTTTGGATTGATAAATCAATGAGCATAAAAAAGCAGATAGCGTTTGTCGATGATATTTAAAATCATAAAACGCTTAATATTGTACAAGATTCAAATAAAAATCTAATCAAAATAAAAATAGAGCAGATAATTTAGATACATTGATGTATAAAAAAGGAAGATAAGGCACGGCTCTAATGTTATGTAAACAATATTGGACTAGAAACAATCAGATGTAACCACACCCACACAACTACATTTCCCGATGTCGTTCGTCATGCATCAACAACCAAATTATAGAGATATGACGCGGGCTGTAGCGGGAACGAGATTGCAATAATTGTCACTGTTACGTACCCATAACAACTTAGAAACAAACGGCGACCTAGAAAGCAATACTATTCAGGAGAATTTTAAAGAAAATAAGTTTAGCTGTACTTACGACTGAAAAGTAATACCGAGGAACTTATTTTTGGTTTGTTAATTATTTGTGCACATCTTGAAAACACAGGAAGACTTGTTGCTGCTTATTAGACAACTACGGTAATTTTACTTAACGTGCTACACAATTGTGCTGGTCGGCATAATTTATGCGGTCCACATCGAGGAGCGAGTACCTAATCTTCCTTTTTTATACATCAATGTTCAGATATTAACTTTTGTAACTCCATTCCTGGACTTGCTAATAATTCGGCGATTAGATTGCCGTCAATACCGGCACGGGATTGCAAATTATGCAAAAATCACGGCCGCGTGACATTTTTGCCTTTTTCCATTATGGAGGGAAAAAAGCCAAACGTAATGGCAATTTAGGTTGCGGTAGAGTTTTGCCGTGGTTTTATACTGTTGTCGTTCTTTTTAAAGTGGAATTAGAATAATAGAAAAGGGTTTCACGTTTAAGAATCTTCTAGTTTAGAACGACTACCTGGTGAAGTAAATTAGTACGAGTAGGAGCAACAGGTTTATTATGACTATAATATTGGGTTCCAACAGTTCAAAACTGTAAAACGAACTCCTTCTGATACAAAAATGTGTAATTTCCAGTTCAAATACTTAATAAGGTTTAGTCGGAAGCCAATGATACTGACATGAACCGCAGCACAAATAGTTCCTATAAACGATTTCTAGTCAAGGTTTATGTGATTGTTAATCGAACGTCAATCTCACGGACATCCGACCATACACAGTTATGATTACTGGGAACTGACTTTAGCTCCGATATCATGATGTTTCTTCCCCCTCCCCCCTCCACCGTTTATAAGGCAGATGGCTAGGGCACGTCATGTCGAAGGGATGAGGGATTTAATAGTAGTTACCCGACTGCCCCAGACTATGGGTAATGATTGTAATGTTTTTCGAGTGTATGTATGTAAGTATGTATGTATGTCTATTTCTTTGGGTAGCCCTGTGTCCTAAGCGGCTTGATGGAGATTAACATGTGAGGTGTCGTTAGATTTGTCTTAATTGTGGAATAGACATAGGCAATATAATTTATATATATCTCATCTGCAAATATAATAAACGGGAGGGGAACTTTTTTTTTAAAATAAATTACCACAATATTGGTATCAAATGAAAGCTAGTAATGAGACAATTCCAAATATATGTACATATATATTAATAAAACTACAAAGCTTGAAAATAAAACAAAAAAGTTTTGGTGTCGCAGGCGGGGACACAAAATATACACTATATTTCAGGTTATTGGTTCCTGGGCCTGCGATACCGAAACTGTAGATTATAATGCTTGTTTTTCGCTTTTCAGTTATGTGTTTTTGCAGTTGGGGTTTTTGTTTTATTAAATAATTTGCTTTGGAGAGCAGTGGTGGCCCAGTGGTAAAGGCCCCGACTTATGAATTGCAGGTCGTGGGTTCGAACCCAGGCGGGCGCTTTACTTTGTGTAAATAATTTCATCAACACTGCTCTCAAAACGGTGAAGGAAAACATCGTAAGGAAACCGACATGTCCTAGAACTGAAAACTCAAAGACATGTGAAATCTAGCAACGCGCACTGCGCCCGCGTCGTAGATTACAGCCCACTCCTCGAAGAGAGGAGGCCTGACTCCCAGCAGTAGGACATTGCAGGCTGATTATGTGATTATGATGGTATTAGTGGGATCAGATACGGCAACGCGCGTCACTGGTGCACGTCAGACAGCTAACTTATGTTGTTTAGTAACTTCGGATGTCCCTAATTTTATTACGTCTGTGGTATGACTTGACATTTTATTGTTGACATTTTGTTTTTAACCGACTTTCCAGAAAGGAGGAGGTTCTCAATTCGGTTGTATTTTTTTTTTAATGTTTGTTACCTCAGACCTCCGTCGTTTATGAACCGATTTGGAAAATTATTTTTTTATTTGAAAGGATATACTTTCAGATTGGTACCATTTTTTTCAAAATCCTGTTCTGATGATGGGATCCATGAGGAATTGAGGGAACTCCTCAAATTTTACAGACAAACATAAAGCGATTTTTGCATTTTCATCAACAACTCAAGCATTTGCATTCAGTTAGTATCATTTGATGAAGTGGAACTAATGAAGAAGACCACAAATGGTTGGGATAGTTAAGCGACTATAAAGCAAATTTAAATAAATAATTCTGATGAAAATGAATGAAGAAAACACCTAAAAGTGAAAAATAACTTTAATTTCGGAAGTCGGTGGCACAAAACGAAAATACAGAACCAATGACACCGACTTCCGAAATTAAAGTTATTTTTCACTTTTTAATGTTATTTTTATTTGAAATTTTTTTTCGGAGAAAGTAACGACACAGGGGGAGACTCTGGTCAATCCTTTGGCACGAAACCCAAGACGCTACTGCTCCTAATACGTATTCAGGCTGAGGTGTGAATCAAAAACTTTAAAATGATTTGTAGCCCTGTATACAAAACCTAGACAACATATCCAATAATGTGGTCATAACAGGTACAGTCAGCTGCAGAGAAATCTCACCCCCTTGCAATGAATAAATACATTGCTAGGGGGTGAGATTTCTCTGCAGCTGACCGTACAATCTACTGTTGTAGGTATTTTTAAAAGACTGGAACAATAATGAGTGGGAACACTTAATATTCTGAACAGTTACAAGATTTTAAATACTGTTAAAACACCTAGAATTCCGAAATACATTTAAACTAAACACAGCCACATTGCAACTATCTTTTATAAAGACTGCAGGAGTGAGAGACGGCACAACATCATTAACATTGCGGCTGTTTGTCTTGCAAATACTTTTAAATGTACTGAACGAGTCGCTCCAGCACTCGCAAAGAGAATAGGATATAGAATAATTACTTTCGTGGATTTTACGGGGTTAAAATAATAAGGTTTTTACCAAGTTTGCCTGGATTTTTAAGGAAGCGAACATGAATTACTAAGTCTTTTGTTATGAGAACATAGAACAGTGACGTGACTCACAACTTCAGCCTTAAAAAACTTTTCAATGCAGTTTTTTTTCAAAGCAAAAATATGTACTGCTACCAAGTCTGTCGTAAAAACCAAATAAAAGGCAAATTTCGTATTAAAAGATTATCTACAAAGCTTCTCCTTCCCTTGCTCGGTCGTCACGCGTGCATAAGCCCGTCAGTCGTACATTTGCTGGCGAGCTCAGTAAATAGGTGGTAAGGTACGAGCGAAAAGAGGCTGTTTTAATTTTAGTCCCACCACTAGAGTGTTTCTCTTGATTGGCAAAACTGGTAACTAAAATCAAACACATTTGGTTTACCTTTGTTTCTTAGTATGAATGTTTTTTCTAAAGTCTCTAGTTTCGTATTTTCTAAGTTTTCGTAAGTGTTTCTACCCGCGCCCTCTTATCCCTTGCAACATTAAACCTGGTCAGTATATTTACGACTCGCGCACAAAGTGTCGGCTGCTTATGCAAATATCTGCATAATTATGCACATTTTTGTGTTAAAATCTACATTTTTATGCTACCGTGAGTAAAGTGCACTGGCGACCACGACTCGTTCTTTTACTCAATTTACGAGCACGTATCCTGTGCCACGGTTTTTCATGACCCCGATAAGGTTTCTTTATAAAATAAATTTTATGTGGGTTTTTTTTGTGACGATTTAGCAGTTGTGAAGTTGAAATTTGTACTGCTTTGTCAAAGTCAAAGTCAAATCATTTATTTCAAATAGGCACATAAAAGGCACTTTTGAACGTCCAAAATTACAAAAATAGTTAATTGATTCTAGTTGCCCCTTCCAAAAGGTAGTTAGTTATGTATGGAGAAGAATGGCAAGAAACTCCATACTTACTTTAAAAAAATGTTAACAATAGTTTGTATACATTAATTAATAATTATAAGTGATTAAGACGTACTTAGAATAAAATTACTATACCCCAATAGGTAAAAATAATGAAAATACGCTAACAAAAACCTATAGAGTTGAAAGTGCGAGCAGAATAAGTTTTATTTAGTCAAATAGATAATAGCTGCCTGCGGTCTTAATTAAGTCTAAATACTATTACTGAATACTGAGTCCTTTGGTTAGCTTTCTAAAAAGATAGACATTTGTGATGTGGACTATATATATATTTTTGCTTTGAATCGTAAAATAAATAGTTTCGTTTTGCTTGATTTTGAAGCTGTGACTAATTAGGACTTATTTTCTGTTAAAGAGAGATACTAATGAGTAAATTAACTTAATTTTTTGCGTCTACCTGGATTTGTTACTAGGTAGTTACTCACCTAAGCAAGAACTTTACCGCCTTTGTACATTTGTGTGACAAAGTGTTAAATAAATAAATAAACTTTTAAGATAAAGTAGGCAAGAAAAATATACGTTTGATTCACCGAAGCTGTACGAACAAGCTTTCAGAGCTTAGGAACCTGGCTAAATGAGAATAAATCCAGGCATGTCGTGAAAGAAAACATAAAACCGAGCTCGATAAATGGTTACCGTAGTACGCAAGAGTTGTTTTCAATGCGTTCCTGCAATTAGAAAGTGCCTTTGCGTAGTCAATTAAGAACAGCTGGTAATTATGTTAAGGGCCTGTTTCCCAGTCTTATGACTGAATACATACGTACTAACGGACAGATAAATGAAATAAGAAAAAGTTTTAGTACCTATTGTTTACCTGTAAGATAGCCAAAACTTACTCGGAGGTCTTGAGATGGTCCACCCCAAATAATGTCTCTCTACCGTAGAGTTGATGCATCGTGGCGAGGTTCAACATCTTTCTTGTCTTTTCACTCCATAACATAATATGAAACGTTCTGTTTACTACCAGAAACCCTCCTTCAATATCTTTCCTTTCCTATTAGTAAAAGCAATAAGCGATAAAGTAAAACAACAACAAACTTTGCAGTTTACGATGTGTTGCAGTGATCATTTCGTCGGTAGGTACTCGGTCATCAATCAAATGCCTTCCACAAGCGAACGTACGTCTCATTGATTGTGTATCACTTTTCTTATAGAAATAGAGAAAATTGAATAAAATTACTGCTTATTCAAGGATATGGACTGAAAAAGTCCTAAAACCTCACAATTATGAGAAATAAACACAAGAAACTGCGGCAAGTTGAATAAACAGAAACGAATAAAAACATTGGACGGATTTGAACTTTTTGTGATGAAAAGCAGAAAATATCCATTATAGGGTATAAAGGATATATGATTATCCATAAATTCCATAATCTAACTTTAGATGAGGTTGGATTTTAATCTAAACAGCCCTAAAACCTTTTATATGTAGAATGTTATGAGCATCGCGCTACAGATACCCAATTTCATATTACTTACCTGTCATACGGTATTTTTCTCCACGGTTTCCCCCTCTCCCAGTAGTTTCTGAGCCGGTATTCATAACTCCCCGCGTAGCCGGATTCATCCCCCGTCGATATATCCGGAGCAAGGTTAAGCAGGGTTCACACAATGCACCCGGGCCCGAGGCGCCCCGTACTGTCACAAAACATGCCAGACCTCTCGACTCACATCTAATTTCGTCGCGAACTCTCTGACATAACCACATCACATTATGTTCGTACGCGTGCGGATTATACGGGGATTTCGTTTGGACGGGACTGTTGTGGCTGTGATTAGGAAACGTGTTTGGCTGCTTGTTATGTAGTCACTCTGGCAAATGACACTATGAATTTATTTTGTGTCAATCTAACAGACAGCTGAAATTGCTGCGCGACTCCTTCTTCCCAGCTAAAGCACTAGGAAGAGGTGCGGGTTGGGCGTTTTGGGGGACTGCTTATGTAATTTTGACGTTTAAAAGGTGTTGATTCTCAGCCTAATTTGATTTTGATTTCAATTAGCTCACCATAAATCGCAATCGACTGTTGGACATATGCGGTCTTGCACACCGTGCTCTTCCCTTGGCATTCAAAGTACTATATACCCAGTAGGTTATCGAGTTCATATTTTTTTACTTTTCACGCTTGCAAAAACTTTAGATGTAAGGACAACAATATTTATGTGCCTAATAAATATTACCTAAATATAATTTGGCTATACATAAGCCATTAATTACTATTACATCAAGGCTGATTAATAGCGTTGCCGGTAGCTGAAAATGATAAGCTTATGCATAAATTATCGTTAATCTAATTTATTTCCGTGTTTGTTTACACTGAATCCACAAAATACATTATAATCTCGGAAAATTTACAGAGTTAGCTGTTTATGTGATTGACCTATAAGTTGACGTAAATAGGTTAATAAAATATTGATAATAGAATAACAAAATGTTGTGGAAAATAAGTATAGAAGTGCAATTACATACAAGATCATGAAAATGGTCGAATGAAATTAAAGCATTACGATTTTGTTGATGTGCTTTCGGTATTCATAACTCCCCGCATGGCCGGATTCAAGGTTAAGCAGGGTTCACACAATGCACCCGGGCCCGGGGCGCTCTGTACTGTCACAAAACATGCCAGACCTCTCGACTCACATCTAATTTCGTTTTTATTTTGTAACACGTGTTACAAAAGTCCGACCTTCTTTCCCGTGTTTTTTAACCTGATATTAAAATCTCGCTAGAAATACGAGTGACTTGACAAGCTGGAGTAATTTTTCGATTCTTTTTCCCACTGGGAAGCAGCTGGCTCGTCCTCACTTCCCGTATGTCATCACCCTTTCTACGGAAATTGCCGCTTTTGCGAATTCAATGCTAGCCTCACCTCCTTCCCTCCGCACCCAACCGCACCGCAGCGCCTCCTCCGTCACCCGCGCTGGGAAACTTTTTAATTCCAATGTAAACAGAACAAAAGTTGGCTCGCTTTAATTCGATACGTGAATTATTCATATGTACGAGTGCCATTACTCCATTAGCAGTCGCGTTAATATTCACTTGGGTATTATCATTTTACATCACACGTGTTCGCAACTTAACACCTTCTTCCTCTACTTTAAGACTGCTTTTTGCTTGCAATGTATGTTTTGAAGACACGTGAATTCGGTGCTTATGAAGAAGGAAAAGTTTGAATTATTGTTATTGTACAAGTTTTGTATTGTAATGTTAGTTTAATCGTTGTAAGTATTACATATCTGCGGTGTATCAGTGTGATTGAAGAGGTCTGCGAGCATATCAATATTAGTTACTAAGTTGGGAACGCAGGTGTATGGTAATGTAATGTTGAAACTTTTGGTTGAATAGCAAACAGTTCTTGAATTGATATACAAAAATAAAGTGGTACCTCTAGAGGCAAACAGATTTTCGAAGAACTGGTTACCTATAGTTATTGTTTCTGTCACATAAGTAATAAGAAGGTAAAATTCTGACCGAAAAAAATAAAAATCCATAGAATAAACTTGTTAATACAGACCTTATTCTACCTCTCATAAACATGAACAATATAGTAGCACATAATGTAGCGTCTGTTATTATCTCGGGAGATATCGGACGTGAACTTGACATCGCGTAATTGACCGGTGGCCATGTTCGTGACGTCACTGCTCACAGCCTAATGGTGATTGGTTCATTAAATGAACTCGTTTAGGTCAACTACGTTTATTTGTAAACCTATTTCTCTTAATTGGTTGGAAGAATACGTTTCTTGCAGATAGATAATGCTTGAGGTTCTTAATATTTTTCTTAAGAATGTAATTATGATTATAATTTTATTTTCATGAGATTTTCTGTATCTACATAATTATATTATAATATAATCGAGCCTAGTCAAAATTGTACATTTAATTTTTTTGAAAAATAAAAAAATAAAAAAAAGTAATTGCTACGAGGTCTGGGATCGATTCTAAAGCCGAAAATATAGTTTTTAGAATTTTTGTTTGTTTGTCTGAATGTATGTTCTAGCATCACGCAAATTCTACCTGATAAATTCTATTAAAATTTTGCAGAGATATTCCCTATATGTTTGGTCAGTCGGTAGGCTATATATTATCGCGCTATTTGCTATGGGGGTTGAGCAATGTTGCCTTGTTTGTATTCCTCTATTGTTTACAGCTATTTGTAAAAAGATGAGCCAAATGGTTAGGACATTGCAGATAGTTACAGATTTAACCTCACGACCTCTCTCTCTAACATCACGCTATATCTTTATGGGGCTAAGCAGTCAATTATCATAACATATTACAGGGTGGATTTTTGAGATGGTTCAGTAAGGGCAGGTACCGTAACCGTTGTAGCTACACGTAATCGATTTTAGGACACTGTCTTTAAGAGAAATTTTGATCTGCATACACAGATTTTGAACAAAAATAACAATCAACAAGAAAATGTGCAATAAAAAAAAAAAACGGACAAGTGCGTGTCGGACCAAGCACAATGAAGGGTTCCGTAGTTGGGACGAATTTATCCCAAGAACAACTTAACATTGTAGTTGAAATACATGTTCTCCCATACATTCCAACTGAAAATGTTAGTTTGTACGCACAATATTGAGACATTTACCATGTTGTATTAAGACCATAGACTTCTTATTAATTTCCCTGTAATTTATAAGTATAGAACTATAGTATGCAAAACTTTTTTTTAAATTTTCTAGTTAGTCGGAAAAGTGTCCCCCATATTCGAAAGGAGATTGACCGGACGTAGTATCGTTATTTGTTCTGCGGTGACTTAAGTTTATATTGTTGATAATTCTTGTTTTTAAATATAATAATTTTATCTAGTAACGCGAATTCTTAAATTCTCCGCATAAAAAACTTCATAAATTATTAGTTTTTATTTCGATTTCCTATTTTACCCATACATAGTTTTTTTAAGTATTTTCCTTAGGTATTTTCACATGTCATTGGAATGGCATTCAAAGATTATGTAAACCATAAAACCTTGACTTACGCAAAATAATTAAATTACGCATCCGATTATTGAACTTATAGTTGAATACTTAGTAACAACAGATATTAATAACAACTAACTAATTATTTATTAATTACATTGTAATAACAATCTGATAAGGTGTTAAAAGTAGCTAAGCAAAACTTTTGGTTAATCGAAAGGCAGAATGTTTCGAGACCTTTGCCTGTTTCATTCATCATTAAAAACTCTTTGAAAACATTCAATGCTCGCGCATCCCGAGCCGAATAAGCTGGCGACCGAACAGCGGGCGTTCTCTTTCTAGCTTATAAGCACGTCCCATTCGTTCTGTTTTAAGTACAGTCCCGAACGGTAGGTATTTACTTTTATATACAGTTTATTATTATTGTGCAATTAGTTGAATGATTTCATTCATATTTTTTGTTTTAATGTATATAAATCTTACTAGGCCACTATTATTTTGCAATTTGGAGTTAATTTAATTAACTATATACTTACTATATAACTTTAATTAAATAACTTACGTGATGACATTTTGCATAAAGATAAGGTCTTGTCTGGATTAGTACTTGTATATGTAGCTACATAACCGCAAGCAAGTACTCATATACCAATTAAAATAAATTGGGTGCGGGTGATTCTGCGGGCAGAAACGAATATGTGGTAGAAAAAACATCGATTGCGTTTTTTAAGCGACTTTACATGCGCCCATTTTCGGCGCCAATTTTTTAATGCGCGGGTTGCTACTGTGATTTCTTGTATTCTTTCAACCACTTGATTTTTTTTTTTTGAGAATATTTTTATTTTTTGAATTATTCGTTTTGATTTATGTAATAATAACATTTTATTTGCGTTACATTAGTAAGTTGTTCAATATGGAGGACTCAGTTCGTCGGTGTATTAACTGTTCGATTCTACTGCGGTATTTACGGTGGCAGTCGTTGAGAGAAGTTTGTGAAAATGTGTATGATACCGGTAAGTCAAATAATTAAAAGTAGTGGGCCACCGCACTAGGTTGAACGGCAATAAAGCGGGCGGCAGCTTCATAGGTAATTATTATTATGATCATAATTATGTTTAATAACTTCTTATCTATTCTTTCTGCATGTTTATTAACGTTGATATTGCCACCGCGTAGATACGGACGCCGTATTTTCTCATCGCAATATTACTATAAAGCCGATTGGAATATGATTGGGAAATAACATAATCGCGTCTGTATTATTCTCCAATTAGTCAGAGGTGTGTTAGATACACCTACTCCCACATTTTGGCAGTTACGTTTAGTCTCATTTAATAGGGGGTGAGCCTATTGCCATCAAGCGGGCACGAATTCAGGACTCCGGGTTGCTACTGAAAAAAAAAAACCTGTTGGAATAGCCCAATAGCACTGTCTGACCTGGGAATTGAACCTAAGGCCCCACGCTCAGCAGTCGCGCTTGCGACCACTACAAACGAGATCAATAAAACAGTAGCGTTGAACGTGATTACTGTTATTGAGTTGGAGAAGTTGGGTTAACCAGGACACAATTCAATTCATCTAATTTAATTATTTGGTTTAATAGATTTTACGTGATGACATAGTCTGCATTGACTGCTTTGTTTGTCCTTCATTTAGCCATCGAAGTATATGCTTTGCGTGTGGCAAATCTATACTAGTTACGCGTACGTGCAATAAGAGTGCCTCCAAATGGTGATGAAAGGAGCAAATTCTTAGTTGGATATCTCCTCATTTTGGTATGCATCTTATTTCTTTTGACAAGATTAGATTCATTAACGAGTATTGAAAATGCTCAATCGTCATTTTGACTAATTCTTATTTTGGATTTACCAGCGTAAATTGTGACAAAAAGTCACTAACAGATTCGATTCGAAACTTAGATTTTTATACAGCTAATTACTGTGTAATGCTGAGAATTATGATAAAATAGTAAATAACATTTGAAAGCCCTAAAATCATTCTTTAAATTAAACCATAAATCTTTGGGTCACCGCATGTTTCATACCGATACTAGGTTCCTTAGTCATTTGGTAAATGTCCTTTATTTATTTTCGTTACACATCCGTATTTGGGTCACAAAAGTTCATATGTGCTAAGTGGACAGACAGACACACGAGTGATTCTATAAGGGTTCCGTTTTTTCCTTTTGAGGCGTACCTCAAAGGCGCGTGCGGGCGTGTGTGTATGTATGTGTATTTTTAGATTTAGAAGAAAGAAACCTAAAAATGATACCAATAGATCCTGTTTCTTATGAGGATCAAAAACTCTACCAGACCAACTGAGGTTGGAGTACTAGAAGACTAAAACTATCTAACTATAAGATATTCACATACATTTCTTGGGAAATAAGATTCCAACTTACTTCCTCAAAAGGACAAAACGGAACCCTTATAGGATCACTTCGGTGTCCGTCCGTTGATCCGTCTATCTATCTGTCAAGACCCTTTTTCTCAGGAACGGGTGGAGATTTTAAGTTGCAAATTAAAATCAAATACGTAGGTCTACGGGCCACCTACCACGGTTGACCTAAAATCATAAAATTTGGCAAGAAGCAATCTCTCACAGCGCTAGTACAGAAAAAAGACTGAAAATCATAAATTTGTAGTAAAATAGTTTTTTTTTTGCGATTATAAAGTTACATTCACAAACAAAACCAACTATGGAACCCTTCATTCTGCGTGTTCGAACACGCACTTGGCCGGTTTTTTAAGACAATAGACTTTCCGCAAAAAACATTTCCAATACAAGTCTAAACGATCAAAATCATTTGAGGTCCTAATTTTAGGGATCCGTACCTAAAAAGGAAAAAAACTGAACCCTTATAGGATCACTTCGTCTTCTGTCTGTCTGTCTGTGAAGACCCTTTTTCTCAGGAACGCGTGGAGATATCAAGATGAAATTTATATTAAATCTACGGTCCCTTGGAGCTCTAAAAAATCAAGCTATTAAGTCAACGCCATTAAGAAATACGGCCATTTACGCGACATATTTTGTTATTCGCAAATAAATCAAATCCTATAGATTTATTTTTTTACAAAATATTATACACGTATTTTTTGCTTTATCATATTATTAAAAAAATATACTTAGATAAAACACATTAAAGTTGGGGTGTGGGGGCTCGTTACGTCACATCTCTAACAAACTACGTATAAAATCTAGCACAGAGTGACGTCATGCCACATTTGAACTCGATACATTAAGTTCAAATGTGGTATGACGTGCCTTAATTTTTTGACTATGTAAAAAAAAAATATTTTGTCCAATATTTTTAAATAATCTACATGACGGACAAAAAAAAAAACATTTTTAGTAAACATCCCTATTGCCAGTAACTGGCAACAAATCAAGACTTCGGACTACTATAGAGAAACTCCAGATGGAAAACCAAATAACACTTTGCCTGACCCGGGAATCGAACCCAGGATCTCATGCTTAACAGTAGCGCTTGCGACCACTAGGTTGTCACGAGCACCAATATGTATGCACTTAGCAAAAGCAATTTTCTCGTGAATAACGATTGCAAGTTTGAGATAAGACCTATTATATAATAGTATAAGCTTATATTATTATATAATCGGTTTTATCTCGAAGTTGCAATCGTTATTCACCATGAAAATTGCTTTTGAATTTTGCATATTGGTGCTCGTGACTGTACACCAACGAAGCAGTTTTTTTTAATAAAAATGTGGCTGCTGTTTTAGTATATTGTGGTGACTTATGACTTCCACGTGAACAAAGTCGCGGGCAGAAATCAGTAAGTAATAAAAATCTCAAGAAATAAACACGGTAACATTATAATTTAAAAAATATTGTTATTTTATGAAAATTTATTATTTTCCAATGTTCAATCTATCACAGATATTTTGAAATAACGGTATACTAACAATGTATTAAGAAAAGTTTACGGATTTGAAATACCAATCAGCTTTATGATCATACCAGTCCAGTACTTTCTTATCGTACCAAATGTACGCTCCTTTGATGCTCGCAGGAGCCTCCAGCACCATATACAAGGGAGTTTCCGCTGCCTGGTCTGCGTCGTAGAAACCAACGCCTTTCGTCATATCCGTACGGACTAAACCAGGATGCATGGAGTTCACAGAAATATTCCTTGCGTTCAGTTCTCTTTGCTGGATAATAGTCAATGCACTGACAGCTACCTTGGCTACTCTATATGCGGCAATTGTTCCATCATCAGCTATATCAGATCTGTTGAAGCTTCCGTTCTTCACTGCGTCCAAATGCCAGTTCACAAACTCATTGATATCCTTCACTGTCAGATCTTTCTTGGAGAGCCTCTCGATCCAGTATTCATTCCTCACGTTAGATAAATGTCCACAGTCACTGGAAATGTTGAGAATCCGTCCATTGTTTCTGACCAAAGGATATAAATACTTCTGGATGATGAAGAAACTGAAGTAGTTTACATCGATGATGTCCTTACTTTCTTTGTAGCCAAGGTACAGCTCGGAGCAATTGCAGACGGCAGCGTTGTTGATCAAGATATCGATGCCTCCGTACTTCTGTTTAACGTCATCCCTGAACCTGGCAACACTAGTTTTGTCGGTGACATCAAGCTGGTGATATTCCGGTTGCAGACCGAGCGCGTTCAGTTTCGCGACAGCAGCTTTCCCTCTGCCATCGTCTCGAGAGGTGAGGAAGACTAATCCATCGAATCTCTTCAGAAGTCCCTTAACAGTCGAGAAACCAATACCCTTGTTGGAGCCAGTGACCACAGCTACTTTCACCATGATTATGGAGAGTAAATGTTAACTGTAATGCGATGACTACATGACTTGACTCGGTCTGATGAAATAAGATAATGAGTACTTCGTGTTTTTCTTGTCCGTGATAAGCTAAAGTCCATTCGCGATAAGAAAAACTGCTGGTTGCATAGGTTATTGTAAATAGAAGTGTTATTTAATCATTTGCGTAAATAAATCTATGTAGATTTGTTATCGCGGGTAGGTATCCTAAACCAAATATTATATTTCGCAGCGTTTTCCTATGTAAGTCCTACGAGTAAACAAACAACTTGACATTTATGTTGGTTTATTCAACAAATCTGAAATATCTTCATTGCAATACTCGTGCAGTTATTTATAAAATCTAATAAAACGTAGAAAGTAGGCTTGGCGCCAAATTGCCCGCAGTGATTCGATTTATCGCTGTACACCGCCGGGCGGCCAGATTCGGCTCTCAACGTTTTAAATGTGATCAATGTATTTCGATTGTGTTAGAAGTACCTACATACCTTTTGCATAAACCTTTTTTTATATATATAATACTAGCTTTTTCCCACGGCTCCGCCCGCGTGGATGTCGGTTATCGCGTAAAAAAGTAGCCTATGTCCTTCTCCATATCCCAGGCTATATCTATTCCAAATTTCATGACGGTCAGTTCAGCGGTTTAGGCGTGAAAACGTAACATACAGACAGACAGAGTTACTTTCACATTTATAATATTAGTATGGATTTTAGTAATGCTACTGTTCCGTCTAGTGTTAGCCTTGAATTTGTTCTTGTATTTTTCATCATTGTCATCAAAATAATCAACTAGCAATGCTTCAGCACAATTGGCTCATCGTAATCCAAAAGAACATTCTTCTCGACATACAGACTCAATAATTAAAGTCCATTCTTTTTACAAAATACCTAACCCTCACTCAAATTCTCTTTCATTTTTTACCAAGGAAATTCGATACAAAGCGGAAATGTAAAACGTTAATAGATAAAATAATGTAGTGAAATCAAGTTCCTTGATCTTCAATGTTTACATATCCTTACAGAAACAATCTTCCAAAAACGACACACAAAACATACAGCACTTACTTGGGGATGCGTTAATGGAATGCTTTGCGGTGTATTATGAATTATTCATAGTGAGCCAGCAATGGATCGTTGTTGTTGTTGTCGTCGCGATGAATTTGATCGCTTCGTGCGTTATCTAAGACCGGTATTTTACGCAAGTACTTCAAAATGGCTGCACTCGAATATTGATTGTGATAGAATGTATTATGATTGTTTGTAATCAGGGAATCGAATGATGCTGTTATGTGACGATGTGTGCGTGTGTGTGTGTTATTTAGATTGTGTACTGTAGAATATGCGTAATATATGATTGTTTTGATTGCAGTGATTTGCAAAAATATTTACCTACACTTTCCAGTGATTCCAACTTATGTAGGCCATGGATAAAAGTTTTTTTTTTGATGTTTTATGTTTAACGTCATCATACTCACCACGTGTGTCTGTTATTTCATCAGCATCCATCACAATGAATCATATCTGTGATAATTGGGTTAAGACATAATCTCTTTCACGAGACGTTATGAACAAAGCATAAGTACACTATTTCGAGAATTCTATTGTATGGTGGTTTCCATAAACCACTATCGTGTTCAGTATTCTACAAACTAGATGGATTCTACTAACTAGAATACTGAACACGATAGTTTATTCTGATTGTAACTACACCCGCTAAAACAGCAACAATACGAGTATACCTACCCGTGTCTAATTATAATCCTCACATTGTGTTCAGAAAGTCAAAAAACAAACTAACAAGCTCCAATTTATGTTATTGGAGTACATCACTATTGTTTCGGTAGGATTTAATCAAAACTTTGTCAGATATACAGCGAGCGCTGGCTCCGCAGCGAACACGCTTATATTTTCTATAGACCCAGACAAGTGGGTATTATAAACGTAAATTATGTAATTTGTTTGTATAAACTAGCTTGTAAACCTACGTGTTTAGGATGTATATTTGTGGATATAATTAAGCCGTGTGACTTACGTATATTCGTGAACTTGGAAGATGTGTCTGTTGAGGGGATCAATTTTTCAATAAAGGCACCGCCTTTCAAAATTTTTGACTCGGTGACCGCAAGATACCTCTCTGTAGGTAGTCTCAGCATGTTTATTTTCAAGTAAGCTATTGAATGACGTATATACAGATCGAAGATACAAATGTACAATAGATCAGGGCCTCAAGTCTGCTATTACAATAGTGTCAGAATGGTCTCTTCATTGCGAGTTTTTGACAGATTTGCCATACAAACACTGTCAAATACTCACAATGGCGAGACCATTCTGACACTATTGTAATAGCAGACTTGAGGCCCTGATATGTATTACTATGTAAAGCTGATTTTCGTACCAAAAGATTGCAGATTAATTATTATTTTGCAGTCTTAACCAAATGGTTGTTACCGACACAAAAACAATATCTTCATGACGTAAATATTGTGTAATATTTGTAATCAACATGATTAGCATAACCTGCTCAAGATAACATATGACCTGCTCAAGATAACATGACCTGCACAAGATAACATGATTGCCTAAGTCTTATTTGATCAATAACCCGTTTTCGTTTGAGATATTATGCCTACTCCAAAATACTATCTGATCTACAAAATTTATTAAAAGACATCTCTTGTAATAAAAAAAAATGACACATGTGAATTTCCAAATAGGTATTTATCGTATTTACCCACCTCGACATTGTCGTTTGAGAAATCTTCTTCATGCTGCTTACGCTCGCAAAGTTTACCGTAGTAATTCTTAAATCATTCGCTCAGTCTAAGTATTTAACCAAATTGTTAAGAATAAACATCCCTGTTTTCAAGAAGCTTAGCGTCTATTACTATTGTTTTATCTAAACACTGTAATATTGTTTTCGATGCATTCTAAGAGCGGTTGCCCATGCATCTTTACCTTTGCAGGTACTTAATTTAATGTTAAACTTAGTTAGTGTTGTAGTTTACGAATTGTTAATCAATTTGAAAATTTGTACAACAATAGTCTATTGGAATTGGAAATCACGACTTGCACTTGCAGCGCACAGACGTGCTCGTTAGCAATATTTAATCAATAATTTATTTAATAATAGTGACCTCCTTTAGTGCATTACTGTGGTAATGCATATGTAACATTTGGCTTAGTGTGTAGTTTTGTTAATAATGGACATAAAATAGTGAACGTGTAATTAAACAAAATTTAATCCAAGGGGCCCAGTGCAACTCTCCACTTCACCGTCGAAGACGACGGCGCAAAACCCAGCCCTCAAGCCGGCGCCCTTTCGACGCCATCGAGCAGCACATAAATGAAGTTTGCTCTATTGCCGCGGAAGGAAAACTGAACTCGGAGCAGAAATTGAAAATTTCTACCCTATGCCGCAAATTAGGTTCTGGCACCTCACAAATGGCAGTCCTATATCAGTCGCTCAAGCAGAAAGCTATTCATGCGTATAACATGGTTGAAGATTTTGATTTTGATTTTGATTTTTGATTTTGATGAACTCCAAGAAAAGCGCGACCTGATGGAACATATTTTAGACCTCAAGCAGACGATCAGGGACTCTGGTTCTGCGGGAAATGCTTCTTTTGCCGATATGGTGAAAAAGGGATCAAATGATTTTGTACGACCCAATAACCTAAGCTTTGTTGCCATTTATCCTAATGATAAATTTAAATCAAGTGACGAAACGAAAGAACTCGTCCAAAAGATCATACGGCCCGAGCAAATGAAGCTGCACGTTCGTGGTGTCCGGAAAACCAAAAATGGAGGTGTAATTATCAGTACCGAGACAAAACATGCTCTTTACAATAGATTAAACAAAGCGATAAATATATACCCACTTACAAAGATTCAATGCAAAAAAAAGGTGTCTGAATATCTACAAAAACTAAATTATGAAGAGACTGAACTTCTACTGCATATAGCACAATGATGACGTTAGCATTACCCTGTTGGATTGATACTTACTAAATTCACACAGATCATACGCATATTTCCAAATCTTTAACTTCTCATGGACTACACACACTTACACACCCTCAGACACCCTCTCTCAATTCACACACTCACACTTCATTCCACACAATGAGAGGTCACGCATTCATACTCTATATCCTTATACTAGCTTCTGCCCGCGACTTCGTCCGCGTTAAATTTCTTGTTTCCCCGACCCACCCCGTCGCAACACATTGCCTGCCCGTGATTTTACTTCATTTTCGCATAAACTTTCATTAAAAAAAAATTGTGTCCTAGTTAATAGGAATGTTATTCTTCCTCAAGAATTGGGCTGTAAAATGCAAAAAGATTTTTTCAAATCCAACTCGCAGTTCCAGAGCGCGTTCAAAAAACAAAAAACCGGCCAAGTGCGAGTTGGACTCGCGCACGAAGGGTTCCGTACCATCCATACAAATCCTTACTAATATTATCAATGTGAAAGTAACTCTGTCTGTCTGTCTGTCTGTCTGTATGTTACGTTTTCACGCCTAAACCACTGAACCGATCGACATGAAATTTGGCAGGAATATAGCCTGGGATATAGAGAAGGACATAGGCTACATTTTTACGCAATAACCGACATCCACGCGGGCGGAGCAAAAAAAAACGGCAAAAAAATCATGTCCGTTGTATGAGAGCCCCCCTAAGTGACTATGACATCGCGATCAAGGATCTAAACGATGATCTTGAGGGGATAGCATGTTGGGCTGAAAATAACGGTTTGGTACTTAACCCCACTAAAACCAAATACATGCTGTTTGGAACCAAGAACCAAATCAATGCGGTGCCAGCAACGCTCAACGTTACCCTGCTGGGTGAGTCGGTCAGTCGAGTCGGTGAGGCACGTAATCTGGGCCTCAAGTCTGCTATTGCAATAGTGTCAGAATGGTCTCGCCATTGTGAGTATTTGACAGTTTTTGTATGGCAAATCTGTCAAAAACTCACAATGAAGAGACCATTCTGACACTATTGTAATAGCAGACTTGAGGCCCTGGGTTTGAACATGGACGCTGGGTTGAGATACGAAACACACGTGGCAGAGTCAGTACGCACTTGTTTCTACCGGCTTAAGGTCCTTTATAAAATAAGGCTTTATCTTTCGGAGGAGTTGCGGATCCAGCTGGTTGAGTCACTCGTGCTATCCAACCTAAACTATGCGGACACAGTTATTGGCCCTCGACTACTGGCAAGAACTGAACGACTGATCCAGAGAGTGCAAAACGCCTGCGCTCGATTCTGCTTCTCAATACCACCAAGAAGTCACGTAACGCCATTCTTGAATAAGCACTCTATTCTCAAGATGAAGTCACGGCGTAAGATGCACTTAGCGTGCCTACTATTTGGAGTCATAAAGTACAAGCAGCCGACCTACCTGTACAATAAACTGAGCTGGATCGCAAGTAGAAGAGAATGTGCAAGTAGGCAGTGCTCGCAGCAACTCTCCACTCAATCGCACAAGACGGCTGCTTTCAGGGGAAGTTTTAGGTACGCCGCATCCAAATGCTGGAACAATATTCCTCCGCCGATAAGGAATCTTAAAATCTTGGTACCTTCAGAGTTCGACTGCGGCAGTTTCTTATCGCATCGCAGAAAAACTGGGTATGACTGTTTCGAACACATCCATTATATAACTGGCTGTCGTGTTCTTCCCGAATCAATCTGTCGTTTAGCGTAACTCGTGGTCACAAACCTGTGAACAAAGGGGTACTTACCTAGTAGGTAATTCAATAGGTTTTGTTTATTTGTTAAATTTTATTTTGTTGGATAATAGTTATAATACAAATGTTATTTACCTATATTTATTTATTGTAAACATACTTTAGTCTAGCCAAATTGTTATTTTATTCGCACCTACGTCACTATAAATAATATAAGATTATTCATATTTCGTAATCACATCACACTATACATTTACACATATTAATTCACATAATCACATTATACATTTATGACTTTTATAATCAAGTAATATAAAAACAATCAGCACATCAACGAACGAGAACTTTTCTTAATGCGAAACTTACTGCAGAATCCATAGTTGCGGGTATACTTGCATAATCCGCGCCTGTCACAATCACAACACCAATTTATTTTATATCGTCAGCTCGACGTCCGTGTGTCACTGCAGGGATCCAGCAGAATATCAGCGTCAGGTATATCTGCCTGACACATGCTGAGCTGGACTCCCATTTGGTGCAACCTTGAGACGCACACCGCACCTTGTATATTTGATGATTAAACGAACTTACCTGTAAGTGAAGTTCTATCCCAATTATATGAGTACGTTTCATTCGAAGATAAATAATGGACACAATATGTAGTACTTTCATTGTACTGGCTACTTCGCACTTATTAATATTAGGGTAGATTGAAAAACTCCCCTGCTACCGCTCCATCCAGCCAGCCGCAACGGCGGCGACCTCATTCTTTAGAGTCCTATTACAAAAATTTTAGATTAAGGGCTCTGGAAAGGGAGGGACCTTTATCTTCGAATAAACGTACTCATATAATTGGGATAGAACTTCACTTACAGGTAAGTTCGTTTAATCATCAATTATATTACGTACGTTTCATTCTTCAGATAAATAATGGACACATGTAGATGTTTAGAGATAAAAAAAATTGTAACTAGATAGTATTAAAGGAATGGGATTAAAACTAGTGTTTTACTACTAGAAATCATTTAATTACTCAACACAACTCTGACATTCTTAAATTGGTACAAAACAAAAAAGGGTTTATTTTGCTCTTTTATACATTTACAACATTAATTTAGACACTTATTAAGAAAATCAGGAACAATCAGATAAATAAATACTCTAATTGCAGGTAATAAAGTCCCGGCTGTTAAACAGGGAGAAAAACTGATCTTGCGAAACAAGCATCATCGCTCACTGGACGGTTATAGAATTTTGCAAACGTCTGCGACGATTGCGACCAACCAACAGTCTTTCTGATGACGTCAAGCGAGACGCCTTGCGTACGCGCCGTGGATGTGGCAGCGTGTCGGGTGCTGTGTGCACCGAACGCCGACACATCCACGCCGCTCTCCTTGAGAACCTGCTTTATCCATCGACTGATGGTTTGTGTGCAGGTGGCTTTATAAGGTCGCTTGTATGTCATCAGAAGATTTTTAACTGTATTTGGCCTTAAATCTTTTGTAACCGACAAATAATCTTTCAAAGTTGTTGCTGGACAAATATTTATATTTTCTTTGAAGTAAGGCAGGAATAAAATTGGTTGGTTACGACCGGCAGCAGATGTTTTAATAATATCGGAAATTACAATGCTGACTCCGTCAGGACGAATGTGAATGTTTTTAATTTTAATTGATGTAATTGTTTGCGCTCTGTGAGCTGTGCATAAGGCAAATAAGATTACAAGCTTCTGGGAAATCTTTTTTAAAGGTTCGAAACTATACTATATTAGGGCCCCATTGAGCGATGTGTTGTAAAACTATTTGAGGGTTCCACGTAGATGCGTATTTAGGGATGTTTGGCCTTAATTTATAGGTTCCTTTTAATAACCTTTTAATCTGTTCATGAGATCCTAAATCATCACCAAATAATAAACTTAAAGCCGAACGGTAACTATTAAGAGAGCCGTATGCTGCACCTTTATCAAACTGTTCCGTTAAGAATGATAACACTGACGGTATACAAGATTTGTATGGATCTATTTCATTGTTAAGGCAATACTGCCACCAATTTTTTAAGCCTACACTATATTGTTTTAAAGTGTTCTTGGCTAAAGATGCCATCATTAAATCCAAAGAGGCCATAGGGACACCTCGTTTTATGAACGCGTTCCTGAGAGCTTCGCTGCACCCAGGGTAACTCCTTTGATTTGTGGGTTCCTAGAGGAAGACCACATATTGTTATTTTCTGAATTTATAAATAAGGTATCAGAATTGAGCAGCTTTTGTAATAGAGGGAACCAGGGTTGCGAAGGCCAATAGGGAAAGACAAGTATGCCTTCAGCCTTATCTATTATAATTTTTTCTAAACATTTTAGTATTAGGGAAAAAGGTGGAAAGGCATAAAAGAACATGTTATCCCATGGAATTGTGAACGCGTCTATCGCTATGGCATCTGGGTCTGGTTTCCATGATACGTATTTATGACATTTAGCGTTGGTGCGAGAAGCGAATAAATCGATATCTGGTTTGCCCAATCTAGTTATAATTTTATCAAATACTTCATCTGGTAATTTTAGTTCTATGTCTTTGTTAATCTTGCGAGATTCTTCATCAGCTTCTTTATTATCTTTACTTTTAATATAAGAGGCAGTTAGAAATAAATTTCGCTCTTCACACCAACACCAGATTTCTCGTGTCAAGTCGTTTAAATGGGGGTACTGGATACCACCCATGCGATTAATGTAGCTTAGTGCTGTGGTATTATCGATACGTAATAGAATGGCACAGTTACGTATGTCGCGTGCAAAACATTTGAGGCCAAAAACACTGCCAGCAGTTCTAAATAGTTGATATGGAATTCTAACTCAGTTGACTTCCATTTACCGTTAACTCTTTCGTTATCGCAAAATGCGCCCCAGCCAGACCTGGAGGCGTCTGTAAAAATTTCTAATTGAAACTTATCTGGCCTTAAGGAAGTAGATGTTGAAAAAATGTTCTGAGACCACCATTCCAGATCCGGCAGTATTACAGGCGAAGGACTAAATTTAGATTCGTATGTTTTATAAGTATTTAACGCTAAGTACTTTTGTCTCTCGAGACGTTTAGTATACACCCAACCGTATTTAACCGCCGGACAGGCGGATGTTAAAACACCGATTAAACTGGCAAACTATTTAATAGTGCAACGTGGTAAGGGAATATTTTTTTAACTAATTTTGATATATGAACTCGTTTATCGTTCGGTAAGGATAAAGACATGTTGTTAGTGTGATAATTAAAACCTAGGAATTTAGTCTGTTGTGATGGTTTCAAAGAGCTTTTTTCGAAATTTATCACGAATCCTAGACATTGTAACAGTTTGACAGTCTCCTTTACGTTATTTAAACATTCAGTATATGTATGGCCAATACATAACCAATCGTCGAGATATATGACAGATGAATAGCCGCGATATCTGAGGTGAGCCACAACCTCTCTCATAATTTTCGTAAATGTTCTTGGTGCCGATGATAAGCCATAAGGCATGGCTTTGAATTCATAAGTTAAATTTTCTCCGACTTCATTATGAAATTGAAATCTTAAATATTTTCTGTGTGATGGATTAATTGGTACCAATAAATATGATTCCTTTAAATCGATCGTGGCCATAAAGCCGTTATTAGGAAGTAGTTTGCAAGCTGTTCTATAGTCCTCAATTTTAAAATGATTTTGAGATACGAATTTATTTAACAATTTTAAGTTTAAAATAAATCGTTTTCCGCCATTTGATTTTGAAGTTTAAATATATTTTTGAAATAAATTGATCTGATTGTGGCACACATTCATGTATCGCGCCTAATTGTAACAAGTTGTCGATCGCTACAGACATATCTTTCTGTTCTTCATTCGTAAACGTGTTAGAGGGTACAACATGTTGGTACACTTTTTTAGAAAATGGTATCACATAGCCATTTTTAATCCAATTCAAGATTGTACTATTACTAGTGATGTTCATCCAACATTTGTAAAAATATTGTAAACGACCTGCGTGTACCTGTATCGCTAGCGTCGAGTCTGGGCACGGAGCTTGCCCTGGCTGGAGGACGCTCGAGGTCGCGTCGTCGTCGGCTGCCGCCGGTATGCTGTCGCTGGTCGTGGATATCCTCCTGGCCCCCCCCTGCTCGCCGAGACATAACGAGGGGGGCCAGTCCCGTTTCCCGAATACCGAGTCCTCGCTGTCGATGGTCCAGCTGTAAGTGCGGGTAAAGACGTCGCTATTTGCGCGGATTTTTTAATCAGCGATCCTTGTCGCTCAATAGCTTTAGAAGCTTTAATGGTTTCTGAGAGCTTTTCTCCGAAAAGCGTCTCGTCTCTTGCGTGGTCTTTTATAAGTGGCGTAAAAAACTTGTCCAGACGGGGAGTTATGAGTTTTGTCCTTACCTGAGTTTCGGTATAATGTAGGTCGGTCAGGATCCTACAACTATCAGAAAGAATCTTAATAGCCAGAATCTTATCATCTCCTAGAAGAAGCTGGGTAATAGCTTTATTAAGCGCGCTTATACTGAGGCCTAGTTGATCTTGTTTCAACTGTATATTTTTATCACGATTGATAATAATTTCTGAAACCGCAGCCTTAATTTCCGGATTCAAAGTAGGCGCCCTAAGGGGTTTGCAGTTCTCCGGTATGTGATACTCTTTAAGTATTTTTTCCTTGAGATCCTTGGCAAGTCCTTTTTTTAGTAAAGGAATCCAACTTTGTGCCAAAGTGTGGTGTATGTTTTTGCCATAAATCGGCTGTTCATCCGTGGTATCGCCCAGCGCTGATAGTAATTCCGGATCGAGCTGCGGGGAATCATCCTGCGCTCGTTGAATCGGCGCCTCCGGAGTTATTTCAATGTTTTCTTGAACGTCATGAGATTCAACTGGAACGTGAAGCTGCGACGCCATGATATCATCTTGCGTGGTTCCGTCTGAAAAGGTCAACGTTTCAAATGTAAACAAACTGGACAAGGGTTTTTTTTTTTTTTTTTTTTAAACCCTCGTGATGTCCCGCAGTCAACCTCCAGGCATATTTTACACATCGTGCTATGCCTTCGTGATACCCTCAAAGTGATATCCTCCAGGCTAGCTTAGAGATGCTACATTATTTATTTTGAACCACATGAAAAGTGTATAACAGGTATCACGTATACAGTTTTGTACACGAAATCACTTAATAAAAAAATACATCATAACTAACCTTCATTTTTCTCGGAATCCGACGAGGATGAATACATAATCACACAACTTCGTTTTTTGTTTGCACGTTCTTTGAGTCTTTTAATTTTATTTTCATAGTAACAAATTTTATTGTCAGCGCTACGCTTAGGCATAATGAGAAAGTATCACTGAATAAAAGTATTGAAGAATGAGTGCTTGTTGCCGCGCACAAAAAAAGAATGAGGTCGCCGCCATTGCGGCTGGCTGGATGGAACGGTAGCAGGGGAGTTTTTCAATCTACCCTAATATTAATAAGTGCGAAGTTGCCAGTACAATGAAAGTACTACATGTGTCCATTATTTATCTGAAGAATGAAACGTACTTAATATAATCGTTATTTAATAGAATTATGTCATGTTCGTCTGTTTAATAATATTCATGAAATTTTTAATCGTTTGTGTCTTGTGTGTTGTGCTATGGCTTTTGTGTGCACTGAATAAATGTTTTATCTATCTATCTATCTATCTATCTATCCTTAAATATATTTTTTTTTCTGTTTTTTAGTATTTTTTGTTATAGCGGCAACATAAATACATCATCTGTGAATATTTCAACTGTCTAACTATCACGGTTCATGAGATACAGCCTGGTGACAGACAGACAGACAGACAGACAGACGGACAGCGGAGTTTTAGTAATAGAGTCCCATTTTACCCTTTGGGTACGGAACCCTAAAAACTAACTCTTCAGCTTTAGAATAGACTACCTCGCAGAGTTAATCATTATTTTGCTGCGGAGTTATTATAAAACAGTTATATCTCCTAAGATATTCATTGAAATTAAATGATGTAAGGGCAACTTTGTTCAAATTAAATACTTGTGATGAATAACGCATTTATTTGGATAAGGATTAATACCATGTTTATGAAAACTCCTTCGCAAATAATGCAAAGAATCGAACAAATTTGATTACCATAAAAAAGGTTATAGTGAGTCAATCTTAAAAGATAGACATATACTGTCGCGGACTTTTTTTTAGAACATTTAAAGAGGAAAAATTCCATCATACATGATATTTGCGTAACTTAAACCGTTTACGCAGCGCACGCAACGGAAGCTCTCAAAAAGGAATATTTTTTCCCGTTTTTGCAACATTTTTGCAAATAAATGGACTATCCAACACAAAAAGAATTTTTCAATTCCAACCAGTAGTTCCTGAGATTAGCGCGTTCAAACAAACAAACAAACTCTTCAGCTTTATATATTAAGTATAGATTAAAATGTGTAAAATAACACTACTGTTCTAAACATTAATGTTAATCGCTATGATAAATGTAACATTGTCCGAGGGGATTGGCGCTGATAGCCAAAATACAGGTTTTGCCTAGTTCGGCTACAGATGCTTAACTGGTGTCATGGTTAACAATCTGAGCTATGCAGACGTTATGGTGCTGCTGAGCCCATAAATCAGTGCACTCCGGAAATTGCTTGTTGTGTGTGAGTCCTATGCAGCAACGCATGGACTTACATACAACATCAAAAAATCACAAATGTTGGGTTTCAAAAGCAAATATATATCGTTAGGTAATGTTCCTCCTGTGACTATAAGCGAAACACTACTGCGGCGTGTTGCTCAGGTTAAGTACCTAGGACATGTGGTCACTGAGGACTTATCTGATGATGCAGATTTGGACAGAGAGCTAAGGGCGTTGGCGGTACGGTGCAATATGTTAGCCCGCAGGTTTGCGCGCTGTAGTAAGGATGTGAAGCTGTATCTTTTTAAGGCCTACTGCCAAACCTTTTACACGTGTAGCCTGTGGGTGAAGTATACGCAGAGGGCCTACAACTTCCTGTGGGTTTCAGTATAATAATGGTTTTAGGATGTTGATGGGGCTTTTGCGCTTCTGCAGCGCTTCGCAGATGTTCGCGGAAGCCCATGTCGACGATTTTCATGCCATATTGAGAAAGAGGGCAGCGTCAATTATGGGTAGGTTGCGCGGGACCTCCAACGGTATCCTAAGCCCGGCCCCTTTATTAGGCACTGGGTGCGTAGGCACGTGCCAACATGTGTTGATCCACGATGCTATTAGTTTGTAAGTTTTACTAACATAGTTTTTTTAAGTTGTTGTTACTAATACTATATGGATTGTGTGTATTTTTATGTGTGATCCGCAATAAATGAGAACAACTCTCACATGTATAACTTCAACATGAATGATGTAACCCATATTTTGTAACAATATTTTGTTTTAAAAGAGTGTCCATGGAGTTTCTTGTCCGTTCTTCTCCATAGGAACCTACTACGCTTTGGAATGGGCAACTAGCTTCATCTTTCTGACTGACCGACCCCTTGACAATTCAAAAGTACCTGTAATTGGTTTATTTGAAATAAATGCTTTGAGTTTGAGTTTGAGTTTGAATAATAATAATAATAATAATTAGACGGAACTTGACGTCCTGGATAGTAGGGTCCGCACATTGCTGACCGCAAATTGGATGCATCACCCACGGTCATCGGTGATGAGACTGTATATCCCGCGGAAGTGTAGAGGTC